>JBAMCE010000464.1:0-633321 GCA_037075305.1 Drosophila kanekoi
GAGAAAGTTCTCAGTTGAGAGTGATTGACGTGTTTTACTTGTGCTCCAAGATTTTTATATATTTTTGCGCTTCAAACCTGCTTTTTATTTCTAAATTTTGCATTTATGGTGCATTATTTAAAAAGCTCTTATAAATTGTGCAAAGTGCTATCTGTTGTGCAGCGTACGTCTGTTAATTAGTGCATTTATAAAACGCGGCGTCAGTGCCCTGTTGTTGTTATTGCCTGTTTTTGATTCTTTTGTTTTGGTGCTCCCCTGTGCATACACTTGTATGTGCGTGTGTTCGCTGCTGCATATTTTTGCTTGTGCATCGCTCTCTCGCAAATTTTTGCTAATGCTTTTCTTTCCAAACATTTTGTTTGTGTAAGATAATTGTTTTTTAAGTGTTTACTTGCTCTATTTTTGTGCACCGTTTTCGTTTTGCTCGCGCTCTCGCAACTTCTGCTTATCTTTTAACGTTGGTAGAAATTATGTCGTGCTGTAAGAAACCTTGCACGTTCAAGCAGGCTGATGATTCTGCACAGCCGCAATTTGTTAATTGTTGGCTGTGTGAGAGTATGATGCATGCTAAATGTGCAGGTCTCACTGGGCATGATTGCGACAAGATCACTGCAGTTGCCAAGAAGGGCTGCGGTGGCTTGCGTTGGTCGTGCCCAGATTGCATCGACAAGCAAATTGATTTCTCCAGAATGTATAATTCTGTGAGAAATCAATTCTTAAAATTGAATAATGTTGCTAAGCAGCTGGCGAGTAATTTTGACTCCAGTTTTGAGTTGCTTGCCAAATATAAATTCGAGTCTCCAATCAATCGCCGGTTGGAGCCTCATCTTTTGCAATTACCCTCTACGTCTGTTCAGACACCTACGCCTTTCATGTCCCAACCTAGCAACTTGGATTTATCTCCAATGTTGTCTTTATCGCCTTCTCCAGGCGACTGCCCAATTACCCCCGTTTCATCCCCTATAGTAGTTACAGTAGATCCCGTACCTGATACTGTCCCAGTTATCCAAACTGCCTCAGCCCCGTCAGCTCCTGGCCGCAAAGATAGACCTGCGCGTAGTCTTGCCTAGATTGTTAAACACAATAATGGCGCCTCTTTAGCTCCTCCAACACCTATATTACCCGCAGCCCCCATCGGTACCTACTTTAACGGTTGTTGCCCCTCGTAGGCAAGTTTTTGTGTCTCGACTTTCGTCGGACACCACGTCTGAGTCATTGGCTGCCTATATTGCTAGCAAATCTTCTGCTAGTGTGTCAATAACCAAATTTAATTTCTCCACCCCTCGTGAAATATCATCATTCAAAATAAATGTTTCACATGATATGTTCCCAATAATTTGAGATCCCAAATTTTGGCCTCCACACATGATTGTTCACGAGTTCAAGCCAAAAAGGCGAAACCAGCCTGTCACCCTTCCAGTCCCTTCAATACAGGGTACCATTTCTGCCCCAAAAAACTAATTTCAACTTCTGACCAAATCTGTATTCATTATCAGAATGTCAGAGGTCTTATTTCAAAGCTAAAAAATCTTTTCATGGCCAGTACTTCCTTCGACTCGGATATAATAGCCTTTTCAGAAACATGGTTAAATTCAACCATATCCGATTTTGAGATATTTTCGAATAGTTTTATTTTGCATAGAAATGATCGGCCTACTCGAGGTGGTGGGGTGTTAATTGCCGTTAAAGCCACTCTCCAGTCAGAACTTTTTTGTTTTAGTACGCCTACTGACGCTGAGATTGTATCAGTTAAGGTGTCTTTTCCTACACGGAATATCTATATTACATGCTCTTATGTCCCTCCTTCTTCTGATATTCAAGTTTATATGAAACATATTACTTGTATTAAAGAAGTTTCTTCACACGTGCGTGATAATGACCTATTTATGGTGTTGGGTGATTTTAATTTGCCGAACATCTCTTGGTCATTATTCACTGCCGAAAATTATCTAGTGCCCTCAGCACAGCATGATTTTATAGACTGCATGCTTGATCTTTCGTTGTTTCAAATCAATTCAATTTCTAATCATTTGAATAGAACACTTGACCTTGTATTTGCTAACGACTACCTTATTTCTAATGTGTCCCTTTTATCTCTTCCTGAGGATGTATATCATCCTACTTTAGAGATTACAATGTTCAATTGTAATCGTCTCATTTCGTGCTCATCAGCCAATAAACCCCGCCGCTGCTTTCGCAAAGGGAATTATTCATTGCTAAATCAGCTTATTTATGCAACCGATTGGTCTTTCTTATATGACTCGGTTGATATGAATACTGCTATTGCTTTTTTTATAGCACCCTAAACTCCCTCTTAGATGTGAGTATTCCCAAGTCAATTCCTTCGACTACTCTTTCAAAACCACCCTGGTTTACTCCCAGATTGTCACAGCTTAAAAACTTAAAATCGAAATATTTTAAAAAGTTTAAAAAGTCTGGTTCGTGTACAGACTTGGCTAGATATTCCATAGTCAAGTCGAACTTCTTTCTTCTGAATTCTCAATGCTATGAGAATTATCTTACTCGTTGTAAAAGGCAATTTGCCCAAAATCCGAGACAGTTTTACAATTTTGTAAACTTGAAGCGTAAATCTTCAAGTTTGCCAACTTCTTTTTCTTTCGGGATGGATAAAGCTAGTAATGACTCTGATTCTGCTAACCTCTTTGCTAATTTTTTCCAATCAACTTACTCCTCTGTCTGTCCTAATTATAATTCTTACCCTTATACTATTTCTTCCTCTAGTTCTATACCTCCTCCTATTATTTCACACTCATCTCTCCTTTTAGCTATAAACTCTTTACAATCTTCTTACTCTCCTGGGCCTGACAATATTCCTAGTTGTCTACTTAAGGAGTGCAGTTCTTCCCTTCTGTATCCATTGCAAAAGCTTTTTAATCTATCTCTTGAATCTTCTGTCTTTCCATCTCTTTGGAAAGCATCTTATATCATTCCTCTCCACAAGAAAGGTGGAAAGTCTTATATACAAAATTACAGGGGCATTGCAAAACTGTCCGCTATTCCTAAATTATTTGAAAAAATAATCACTTCGAATTTGCAGCATTTCTGCAAATTAGTTGTTTCCCCTGTTCAACATGGATTCGTAAAGAATCGGTCAACTACGACCAATCTGCTTGAGTTTACTTCCTTGGTAAATGATGCTTTTCTTTCGAAAATGCAAACTGATGTCATTTATACTGACTTCAGTAAGGCGTTTGACTCTGTGCACCATGACACTTTACTTTTTAAACTTGACCGAATAGGTTTCCCTCCGTCTCTTTTGCTTTGGATTAATTCTTATTTAAAAGGTAGGACCCAAGGAGTAATGCTGAGGCTGACTACCTCTAAACAAGTTCACGTAACTTCTGGTGTTCCTCAAGGTAGTCATCTTGGACCTTTACTCTTTACTCTTTTTATAAATGATCTCCCCTCTGTTATATCACATACCCGTGTACTCATGTATGCGGATGATGTAAAACTTATTCTATCATACACTAATCCCCTACACCATTCTCGTCTACAAGACGATTTGAACGCGATGCAACTTTGGTGTTCGACCAATCAATTGCATCTGAATTGTTCAAAGTGTATGTTTATGTCATTTAATCGTACTACACCTTATCTTGCCAGTTATACAATCGACAATACCCCTTTGCAACGTATACTAACAGTTAAGGATCTAGGCGTTCTTTTTGATTCTAAACTCTGTTTCAATCTTCACATAGATACCATCGTTAATGAGGCAAAATGTGTAATTGGATTCATTAAACGATGGTCTAAAGAGTTTAACGATACTTTTATAACTAAACTTCTGTACATCTCTCTTGTTCGCCCTATCCTTGAATACTGCTCTTGCATCTGGTCTCCGCAGTATAACAATAGCCAGGATCGTATTGAATCTGTTCAGAAGCAATTTCTGCTTTTTGCCTTACGAGGTTTAAATTGGGACCCTAATCTTCGGTTGCCATCCTACTCCAGCAGGCTGCTTCTTCTTAACCTTCCGTCGTTAACCAACCGTAGGACAATTCTCGGTGTTGTCCTTCTACATAAGTTGATTATTGGCGATATAGATTCTCCTTTTCTGCTAGGGCGTCTTCAATTCTCTGTTCCGTCTAGACCAACCAGAAATTACCGCACCTTATTCCTGTCTACGTGCACAACAGACTACGCTATGCACAATCCTTTTCGCGTGCTATGTAAAAATTATAATAGTTTACATCACGTTTTCTCTACCGAACTTTCTCTACCCCTAATAAAATCGTTGCTTTCAGGATACCTTCGGGAAGTCACCGACCATTCCCAGCTATGAGCAGGGGCATAGCTTGCCGGACAGGCTGTAAATTTTCCCCCACCGGGTCGGTGATTTCCCATTACTTTTCTCTCTATCCTATCTACTTAACACTCTATATATCTATCTAGCTTACATGTCTTTACTTTATTAACAATCTTCTTACTTTCTTTTTTCCTATTTATTGTATTTTATTAATTAACATAGCAAACTAAGATTATTTTTAATTTTACATAAGAACACTTTTTTCCTACTTACACCCTTCAGCTTTGATGTAGGCTCTTATAGCGTCACTGACAAATTTAGCTGTGAAAAGGGGCACAGCTGGCCGGGCTGCCAAATAAAACACCTCCATCGGTCGGTGATGCTATTTAGAGAACTGTGTTTTCTAACTAGGCTTTTAGCATATAAGTCCATTATCTACTGTATGTATAATATGAATAATGGGGAAGACACTCGTTTTGTCGACCAATAATAAACTAAAATAAATAAAAAATAAAAAATAAATAAATAATCCAGCATTTGCATCCTAGGGCGCAAGTCAAGGCCAAATAGGCTCAACCGACTATTTAATCTTAAAACATACAGTCTTGCCTAGCTGTCAAAACTTTTTTACCAAACCTTGTCTTAGATTCCAGGAGCCCCTCTAATCTGGCATGTGGAGCCTAGGGGAGCAAGTCAAAACCAAACCGGCTCACCCGACTATTAAATCTAAAAACATATAGCCCCATCTGGCCGCCAAAACTGATTTACCAAAACTTGTCTTAGATACCAGGAACCCTGTTCATCCAGCATTTGCATTCTAGGGCGCAAGTCAAGGCCAAATAGGCTCAACCGACTATTTAATCTTAAAACATACAGTCTTGCCTAGCTGTCAAAACTGTTTTACCAAAACTTTTTATAGATTCCAGGAGCCCCGCCAATCTAGCATGTGCCGCCTAGGGGAGAAAGTCAAAGCCAAATAGTCTCACACGACTATTAAGTCTTAAAACATTCAGCCTCACGTGGAACTCAAAATCGCCTTACCAAAACTTGTTTCAGATACCAGGAGCCCTGTTAATCTAGCACTTGCAGCCTAGGGGAGCAGGTCAAAGTAAAATAGTCTCACCCGACTATTAAATCTTAACACATTCAGCCTCACCTGGAACTCAAAATTGCCTTACCAAAACTTGTCTCATATACCAGGAACCCTGTTAATCCAGCATTTGCATCCTAGGGGCGCAAGTCAAAGTCAAACAGGCTCACCCGACTATTAAATCTAAAAACATATAGCCCCATCTGGCCGCCAAAACTGATTTACCAAAACTTGTCTCAGATACCAGGAGCCCTGTTATTCCAGCATTTACATCCTAGGGGCGCAAGACAAAGCCAAACAAACTCACCCGGCTATTTAGTCTTAAAGCATACAGCCTTACCTAGCTGTCAAAATTGTTTTACCAAAACTTGTCTTAGATTCCAGGAGCCCCGCCAATCTGGCATGTGCAGCCTAGAAGAGCAAGTCAAAGCCAAACAGGCTCATCCGACTATTTAATCCTAAAACATATAGCCCCATCTGGCCGCCAAAACTGATTTAGCAAAACTTGTTTCAGATACCAGGAACCCTGTTAATCCAGCATTTGTATCCTAGGGGCGCAAGTCAAAGCCAAACAGGCTCACCCGACTATTAAATCTTAAAACATGTAGCCCCATCTGGCCGCCAAAACTGACTTTCAAAAACATGTCTTAGATACCAGAAACCCTGTTATTCCAGCATTTGCATCCTACAGGAGCAAGTCAAAGTCAAACAGACTCACCCGACTATTTAACCTTAAAACATACAGACTTAAGTAGCTGTCAAAACTGTTTTACCAAATTTTTTTTAGATTCCAGGAGCCCCGCCAATCTGGCATGTGCCGCATAGGGGAGAAAGTCAAAGCCAAATAGTCTCACACCACTATTAAGTCTTAAAACATTCAGCCTCACCTGGAACTCAAAATTGCCTTGCCTAAACTTGTTTCAGATACCAGGAACCCTATTAATCCAGCATTTGCATTCTTGGGGCGCAAGTCAAGGCCAAATGGGCCAACCGACTATTTAATCTTAAAACATACAGTCTTGCCCAGCTGTCAAAACTGTTTTACCAAACCTTGTCTTAGATTCCAGGAGCCCCGCCAATCTGGCATGTGGAGCCTAGGGGAGCAAGTTAAAACCAAACAGGCTCACCCGAGAATTTAATCTTAAAACATACAGGAGCCCTGTTAATCTAGCACTTGCAGCCCAGGGGAGGAAGCCAAAGCCAAATAGTCTCAGCCGACTATTAAATCTTAAAACATATAGCCCCATCTGGCCGCCAAAAATGATTTACCAAAACTTGTCTCAGATACCAGGAGCCCTGTTAATCTAGCTTTTGCAGCCTTGGGGAGCAAGCCAAAGCCGAATAGCCTCACCCGACTATGAAATCTTAAAACATATAGCCCCATCTGGCCGCCAAAACTGATTTACCAAAACTTGTCTTAGATACCAGGAACCCTGTTATTCCAGCATTTGCAGCCTAGGGGCGCAAGTCAAAGCCAAACAGGCTCTTCTGACTATTTAATCCGAAAACATATAGCCCCATCTGGCCGCCAAAACTGATTTACCAAAACTTATCTCAGATTACCAGGAACCCAGTTAATCTAGCATTTGCAGCCTAGGGGAGCAAGAAAAGAACAGTAAGACAAAGCCAAATAGTCTCACCCGACTCTTAAATCTTAAAACATAGAGCCCCATCTGGCCGCCAAAACTGATTTACCAAAACTTGTCTCAGATACCAGGAACCCTGTTAATCCAGCATTTGCATCCTAGGGGAGCAAGTCAAAGTCAAACTGACTCACCCGAGACTATTAAAACATGCAGACTTACGTAGCTGTCAATACTGTTTTACCAAAACTTATTTTAGATTCCAGGAGCCCCGCCAATCTGGCATGTGCAGCCTAGCTGAAGCAAGTCAAAGCCAAACAGGCTCATCCGACTATTTAATCCTATAACATATCAGCCGCAATCTGGACCGCCAAAATTGCCTTACCAAAACTTGTCTCAGATACCAGGAACCCAGTTACATCTAGCATTTGCATGCCTAGTGGAGCGAGGCAAAGCCAAATAGTCTCACCCGACTATTAAATCTTAAAACATATAGCCCCATCTGGCCGCCAAAACTGATTTACCGAAACTTGTTTCAGATACCAGGAACCCTGTTAATCAAGCTTTTGCAGCCTTAGGGAGCACGCCAAAGCCAAATAGCCTCACCCGACTATTAAATCTTAAAACATATAGCCCCATCTGGCCGCCAAAACTGATTTACCAAAACTTGTCTCAGATACCAGGAGCCCTGTTATTCTAGCTTTTGCAGCTAGGGGCACAAGTCAAAGAAACAGGCTTTGATATTTAGAAAAATAAAAAAAAAAGGAGCCCAGTTAATCTAGCTTTTGCAGCCTAGGGGAGCAAGCCAAAGCCGAATAGCCTCACCCGACTATGAAATCTTAAAACATATAGCCCCATCTGGCCGCCAAAACTGATTTACCAAAACTTGTCTTAGATACCAGGAACCCTGTTATTCCAGCATTTGCATCCTAGGGGCGCAAGTCAAAGCCAAACACGCTCACCCGACTATTTAATCTTAAAGCATACAGCCTTACCTAGCTGTCAAAACTGTTTTACCAAAACTTGTCTTAGATTCCAGGAGCCCCGCGAATCTGGCATGTGCAGCCTAGGGGAGCAAGTCAAAGCCAAACAGGCTCATCTGACAAAGCCAAATAGTCTCACCCGACTATTAAATCTTAAAACATAAAGCCCCATCTGGCCGCCAAAGCTGATTTACCGAAACTTGTCTCAGATACCAGGAACCCTGTTATTCCAGCATTTGCATCCTAGGGGAGCAAATTAAAGTCAATCAGACTCTGACCCAACCTTTTAAAACATACAGACTTACGTAGCTGTCAAAACTGTTTAACCAAAACTTTTTTTAGATTCCAGGGACCCCCCCCAATCTGGTATGTGCCGCCGAGGTGAGAAAGTCAAAGCCATATAGTCTCACCCGACTATTTAGTCTTAAAACATTCAGCCGCAATCAGGAACTCCAAAATTTCTTTACCAAAACTGGTTTCAGATACCAGGAACCCTGTTACATCCAGCATTTGCATGCCTAGGGGCGCAAGTCAAAGCCAAATAGCCTCACCCGACTATTAAATCTTAAAACATATAGCCCCATCTGGCCGCCAAAACTGATTTACCGAAACTTGTTTCAGATACCAGGAACCCTGTTAATCAAGCTTTTGCAGCCTTGGGGAGCACGCCAAAGCCAAATAGCCTCACCCGACTATTAAATCTTAAAACATATAGCCCCATCTGGCCGCCAAAACTGATTTACCAAAACTTGTCTTAGATAACAGGAACCCTGTTATTCCAGCATTTGCAGCCTAGGGGCGCAAGTCAAAGCCAAACAGGCTCTTCTGACTATTTAATCCGAAAACATATAGCCCCATCTGGCCGCCAAAACTGATTTACCAAAACTTATCTCAGTTACCAGGAACCCAGTTAATCTAGCATTTGCAGCCTAGGGGAGCAAGACAAAGCCAAATAGTCTCACTCGACTCTTAAATCTTAAAACATAGAGCCCCATCTGGCCGCCAAAACTGATTTACCAAAACTTGTCTCAGATACCAGGAACCCTGTTAATCCAGCATTTGCATCCTAGGGGAGCAAGTCAAAGTCAAACTGACTCACCCGACTATTAAAACATGCAGACTTACGTAGCTGTCAATACTGTTTTACCAAAACTTATTTTAGATTCCAGGAGCCCCGCCAATCTGGCATGTGCAGCCTACTGAAGCAAGTCAAAGCCAAACAGGCTCATCCGACTATTTAATTCTATAACATATAGCCCAATCTGGCCGCCAAAACTGATTTACCAAAACTTGTCTCAGATACCAGGAACCCTGTTAATCTAGCATTTGCAGCCTAGTGGAGCGAGGCAAAGCCAAATAGTCTCACCCGACTATTAAATCTTAAAACATATAGCCCCATCTGGCCGCCAAAACTGATTTACCGAAACTTGTTTCAGATACCAGGAACCCTGTTAATCAAGCTTTTGCAGCCTTGGGGAGCACGCCAAAGCCAAATAGCCTCACCCGACTATTAAATCTTAAAACATATAGCCCCATCTGGCCGCCAAAACCTGATTTACCAAAACTTGTCTTAAGATACCAGGAACCCTGTTATTCCAGCATTTGCAGCCTAGGGGCGCAAGTCAAAGCCAAACAGGCTCTTCTGACTATTTAATCCGAAAACATATAGCCCCATCTGGTCCGCCAAAACTGATTTACCAAAACTTATCTCAGTATACCAGGAACCCAGTTAATCTAGCATTTGCAGCCTAGGGGAGCAAGACAAAGCCAAATAGTCTCACCCGACTCTTAAATCCTAAAACATAGAGCCCCATCTGGCCGCCAAAACTGATTTACCAAAACTTGTCTCAGATACCAGGAACCCTGTTAATCCAGCATTTGCATCCTAGGGGAGCAAGTCAAAGTCAAACTGACTCACCCGACTATTAAAACATACAGACTTACGTAGCTGTCAATACTGTTTTACCAAAACTTATTTTACATTCCAGGAGCCCCGCCAATCTGGCATGTGCAGCCTACTGAAGCAAGTCAAAGCCAAACAGGCTCATCCGACTATTTAATTCTATAACATATAGCCCAATCTGGCCGCCAAAACTGATTTACCAAAACTTGTCTCAGATACCAGGAACCCTGTTAATCTAGCATTTTCAGCCTAGTGGAGCGAGGCAAAGCCAAATAGTCTCACCCGACTATTAAATCTTAAAACATATAGCCCCATCTGGCCGCCAAAACTGATTTACCAAAACTTGCCTCAGATACCAGGAACCCTGTTAATCAAGCTTTTGCAGCCTGGGGAGCACGCCAAAGCCAAATAGCCTCACCCGACTTTTAAATCTTAAAACATATAGCCCCATCTGGCCGCCAAAACTGATTTACCAAAACTTGTCTTAGATACCAGGAACCCTGTTATTCCAGCATTTGCAGGCTAGGGGCGCAAGTCAAAGCCAAACAGGCTCATCTGACTATTTAATCCGAAAACATATAGCCCCATCTGGCCGCCAAAACTGATTTGCCAAAACTTATCTCAGTTACCAGGAACCCAGTCAATCTAGCATTTGCAGCCTAGGGGAGCAAGACAAAGCCAAATAGTCTCACCCGACTCTTAAATCTTAAAACATAGAGCCCCATCTGGCCACCAAAACTGATTTACCAAAACTTTTCTCAGATACCAGGAACCCTGTTAATCCAGCATTTGCATCCTAGGGGAGCAAGTCAAAGTCAAAATGACTCACCCGACTATTTAAAACATACAGACTTACGTAGCTGTCAATACTGTTTTACCAAAACTTTTTTAGATTCCAGGAGCCCCGCCAATCTGGCATGTGCAGCCTACTGATGCAAGTCAAAGCCAAACAGGCTCATCCGACTATTTAATTCTATAACATATAGCCCAATCTGGCCGCCAAAACTGATTTACCAAAATTTGTCTCAGATACCAGGAACCCTGTTAATCCAGCATTTGCATCCTAGCGGAGCAAGACAAAGCCAAACAAACTCACCCGGCTATTTAATCTTAAAGCATACAGCCTTACCTAGCTGTCAAAACTGTTTTACCAAAACTTTTTATAGATTCCAGGAGCCCCGCCAATCTAGCATGTGCCGCCTAGGGGAGAAAGTCAAAGCCAAATAGTCTCACACGACTATTAAGTCTTAAAACATTCAGCCTCACGTGGAACTCAAAATCGCCTTACCAAAACTTGTTTCAGATACCAGGAGCCCTGTTAATCTAGCACTTGCAGCCTAGGGGAGCAGGTCAAAGTAAAATAGTCTCACCCGACTATTAAATCTTAACACATTCAGCCTCACCTGGAACTCAAAATTGCCTTACCAAAACTTGTCTCATATACCAGGAACCCTGTTAATCCAGCATTTGCATCCTAGGGGCGCAAATCAAAGTCAAACAGGCTGACCCGACTATTAAATCTAAAAACATATAGCCCCATTTTACCAAAACATTTCTTAGATTCCAGGAGCCCTGTTAATCAAGCTTTTGCAGCCTTGGGGAGCACGCCAAAGCCAAATAGCCTCACCCGACTTTTAAATCTTAAAACATATAGCCCCATCTGGCCGCCAAAACTGATTTACCAAAACTTGTCTTAGATACCAGGAACCCTGTTATTCCAGCATTTGCAGGCTAGGGGCGCAAGTCAAAGCCAAACAGGCTCATCTGACTATTTAATCCGAAAACATATAGCCCCATCTGGCCGCCAAAACTGATTTACCAAAACTTATCTCAGTTACCAGGAACCCAGTCAATCTAGCATTTGCAGCCTAGGGGAGCAAGACAAAGCCAAATAGTCTCACCCGACTCTTAAATCTTAAAACATAGAGCCCCATCTGGCCACCAAAACTGATTTACCAAAACTTTTCTCAGATACCAGGAACCCTGTTAATCCAGCATTTGCATCCTAGGGGAGCAAGTCAAAGTCAAAATGACTCACCCGACTATTAAAACATACAGACTTACGTAGCTGTCAATACTGTTTTACCAAAACTTTTTTTAGATTCCAGGAGCCCCGCCAATCTGGCATGTGCAGCCTACTGATGCAAGTCAAAGCCAAACAGGCTCATCCGACTATTTAATTCTATAACATATAGCCCAATCTGGCCGCCAAAACTGATTTACCAAAATTTGTCTCAGATACCAGGAACCCTGTTAATCCAGCATTTGCATCCTAGCGGAGCAAGACAAAGCCAAACAAACTCACCCGGCTATTTAATCTTAAAGCATACAGCCTTACCTAGCTGTCAAAACTGTTTTACCAAAACTTTTTATAGATTCCAGGAGCCCCGCCAATCTAGCATGTGCCGCCTAGGGGAGAAAGTCAAAGCCAAATAGTCTCACACGACTATTAAGTCTTAAAACATTCAGCCTCACGTGGAACTCAAAATCGCCTTACCAAAACTTGTTTCAGATACCAGGAGCCCTGTTAATCTAGCACTTGCAGCCTAGGGGAGCAGGTCAAAGTAAAATAGTCTCACCCGACTATTAAATCTTAACACATTCAGCCTCACCTGGAACTCAAAATTGCCTTACCAAAACTTGTCTCATATACCAGGAACCCTGTTAATCCAGCATTTGCATCCTAGGGGCGCAAATCAAAGTCAAACAGGCTGACCCGACTATTAAATCTAAAAACATATAGCCCCATCTGGCCGCCAAAACTGATTTACCAAAACTTGTCTTAGATACCAGGAACCCTGTTATTCCAGCATTGGCATCCTAGGGGCGCAAGTCAAAGCCAAACACACTCACCCGACTATTTAATCTTAAAGCATACAGCTTATAGTTAAACACACTCACCCGACTATTTAATCTTAAAGCATACAGCCTTACCTAGCTGTCAAAATTGTTTTACCAAAACATTTCTTAGATTCCAGGAGCCCCGCCAATCTGGCATGTGCAGCCTAGGGGAGCAAGTCAAAGCCAAACAGGCTCATCCGACTATTTAATCCTAAAACATATAGCCCCATCTGGCCGCCAAAACTGATTTAGCAAAACTTGTTTCAGATACCAGGAACCCTGTTAATCCAGCATTTGTATCCTAGGGGCGCAAGTCAAAGCCAAACAGGCTCACCCGACTATTAAATCTTAAAACATGTAGCCCCATCTGGCCGCCAAAACTGACTTACAAAAACATGTCTTAGATACCAGGAACCCTGTTATTCCAGCATTTGCATCCTACAGGAGCAAGTCAAAGTCAAACAGACTCACCCGACTATTTAACCTTAAAACATACAGACTTAAGTAGCTGTCAAAACTGTTTTACCAAATTTTTTTTAGATTCCAGGAGCCCCGCCAATCTGTCATGTGCCGCCTAGGGGAGAAAGTCAAAGCCAAATAGTCTCACACCACTATTAAGTCTTAAAACATTCAGCCTCACCTGGAAATCAAAATTGCCTTGCCTAAACTTGTTTCAGATACCAGGAACCCTGTTAATCCAGCATTTGCATTCTTGGGGCGCAAGTCAAGGCCAAATGGGCCAACCGACTATTTAATCTTAAAACATACAGTCTTGCCCAGCAGTCAAAACTGTTTTACCAAACCTTGTCTTAGATTCCAGGAGCCCCGCCAATCTGGCATGTGGAGCCTAGGGGAGCAAGTTAAAACCAAACAGGCTCACCCGAGAATTTAATCTTAAAACAGGAATACAGGAGCCCTGTTAATCTAGCACTTGCAGCCTAGGGGAGGAAGCCACAGCCAAATAGTCTCAGCCGACTATTAAATCTTAAAACATATAGCCCCATCTGGCCGCCAAAAATGATTTACCAAAACTTGTCTCAGATACCACGAGCCCTGTTAATCTAGCTTTTGCAGCCTAGGGGAGCAAGCCAAAGCCGAATAGCCTCACCCGACTATGAAATCTTAAAACATATAGCCCCATCTGGCCGCCAAAACTGATTTACCAAAACTTGTCTTAGATACCAGGAACCCTGTTATTCCAGCATTTGCATCCTAGGGGCGCAAGTCAAAGCCAAACACGCTCACCCGACTATTTAATCTTAAAGCATACCTTACCTAGCTGTCAAAACTGTTTTACCAAAACTTGTCTTAGATTCCAGGAGCCCCGCGAATCTGGCATGTGCAGCCTAGGGGAGCAAGTCAAAGCCAAACAGGCTCATCTGACAAAGCCAAATAGTCTCACCCGACTATTAAATCTTAAAACATAAAGCCCCATCTGGCCGCCAAAGCTGATTTACCGAAACTTGCTTCAGATACCAGGAACCCTGTTATTCCAGCATTTGCATCCTAGGGGAGCAAATCAATGTCAAACAGACTCATTAAACCTTAAAACATACAGACTTACGTAGCTGTCAAAACTGTTTACCCAAAACTTTTTTAGATTCCAGGAGCCCGCCAATCTGGTATGTGCCGCCGAGGTGAGAAAGTCAAAGCCATATAGTCTCACCGGACTATTTAGTCTTAAAACATTCAGCCGCACCAGGAACTCAAAATTTCCTTACCAAAATTGGTTTCAGATACCAGGAACCCTGTACATCCAGCATTTGCATGCTAGGGGCGCAAGTCAAAGCCAAATAGCCTCACCCGACTATTAAATCTCAAAACATATAGCCCCATCTGGCCGCCAAAACTGATTTACCGAAACTTGTTTCAGATACCAGGAACCCTGTTAATCAAGCTTTTGCAGCCTTGGGGAGCACGCCAAAGCCAAATAGCCTCACCCGACTATGAAATCTTAAAACATATAGCCCCATCTGGCCGCCAAAACTGATTTACCAAAACTTGTCTTAGATACCAGGAACCCTGTTATTCCAGCATTTGCAGCCTAGGGGCGCAAGTCAAAGCCAAACAGGCTCATCTGACTATTTAATCCGAAAACATATAGCCCCATCTGGCCGCAAAACTGATTTACCAAAACTTATCTCAGTTACCAGGAACCCAGTTAATCTAGCATTTGCAGCCTAGGGGAGCAACACAAAGCCAAATAGTCTCACCCGACTCTTAAATCTTAAAACATTGAGCCCCATCTGGCCGCCAAAACTGATTTACCAAAACTTGTCTCAGATACCAGGAACCCTGTTAATCCAGCATTTGCATCCTAGGGGAGCAAGTCAAAGTCAAACTGACTCACCCGACTATTAAAACATACAGACTTACGTAGCTGTCAATACTGTTTTACCAAAACTTTTTTAGATTCCAGGAGCCCCGCCAATCTGGCATGTGTAGCCTACTGAAGCAAGTCAAAGCCAAACAGGCTCATCCGACTATTTAATTCTATAACATATAGCCCAATCTGGCCGCCAAAACTGATTTACCAAAACTTGTCTCAGATACCAGGAACCCTGTTAATCCAGCATTTGCATCCTAGCGGAGCAAGACAAAGCCAAACAAACTCACCCGGCTATTTAATCTTAAAGCATACAGCCTTACCTAGCTGTCAAAACTGTTTTACCAAAACTTTTTATAGATTCCAGGAGCCCCGCCAATCTAGCATGTGCCGCCTAGGGGAGAAAGTCAAAGCCAAATAGTCTCACACGACTATTAAGTCTTAAAACATTCAGCCTCACCTGGAACTCAAAATTGCCTTACCAAAACTTGTCTCATATACCAGGAACCCTGTTAATCCAGCATTTGCATCCTAGGGGCGCAAATCAAAGTCAAACAGGCTGACCCGACTATTAAATCTAAAAACATATAGCCCCATCTGGCCGCCAAAACTGATTTACCAAAACTTGTCTTAGATACCAGGAACCCTGTTATTCCAGCATTGGCATCCTAGGGGCGCAAGTCAAAGCCAAACACACTCACCCGACTATTTAATCTTAAAGCATACAGCCTTACCTAGCTGTCAAAATTGTTTTACCAAAACATTTCTTAGATTCCAGGAGCCCCGCCAATCTGGCATGTGCAGCCTAGGGGAGCAAGTCAAAGCCAAACAGGCTCATCCGACTATTTAATCCTAAAACATATAGCCCCATCTGGCCGCCAAAACTGATTTAGCAAAACTTGTTTCAGATACCAGGAACCCTGTTAATCCAGCATTTGTATCCTAGGGGCGCAAGTCAAAGCCAAACAGGCTCACCCGACTATTAAATCTTAAAACATGTAGCCCCATCTGGCCGCCAAAACTGACTTACAAAAACATGTCTTAGATACCAGTAACCCTGTTATTCCAGCATTTGCATCCTACAGGAGCAAGTCAAAGTCAAACAGACTCACCCGACTATTTAACCTTAAAATTCCAGGAGCCCCGCCAATCTGTCATGTGCCGCCTAGGGGAGAAAGTCAAAGCCAAATAGTCTCACACCACTATTAAGTCTTAAAACATTCAGCCTCACCTGGAAATCAAAATTGCCTTGCCTAAACTTGTTTCAGATACCAGGAACCCTGTTAATCCAGCATTTGCATTCTTGGGGCGCAAGTCAAGGCCAAATGGGCCAACCGACTATTTAATCTTAAAACATACAGTCTTGCCCAGCAGTCAAAACTGTTTTACCAAACCTTGTCTTAGATTCCAGGAGCCCCGCCAATCTGACATGTGGAGCCTAGGGGAGCAAGTTAAAACCAAACAGGCTCACCCGAGAATTTAATCTTAAAACATACAGGAGCCCTGTTAATCTAGCACTTGCAGCCTAGTGGAGGAAGCCACAGCCAAATAGTCTCAGCCGACTATTAAATCTTAAAACATATAGCCCCATCTGGCCGCCAAAAATGATTTACCAAAACTTGTCTCAGATACCACGAGCCCTGTTAATCTAGCTTTTGCAGCCTAGGGGAGCAAGTCAAAGCCAAATAGTCTCACCCGACTCTTAAATCTTAAAACATTAAGCCCCATCTGGCCGCCAAAACTGATTTACCAAAACTTGTCTCAGATACCAGGAACCCTGTTAATCCAGCATTTGCATCCTAGGGGAGCAAGTCAAAGTCAAACTGACTCACCCGACTATTAAAACATACAGACTTACGTAGCTGTCAATACTGTTTTACCAAAACTTTTTTAGATTCCAGGAGCCCCGCCAATCTGGCATGTGTAGCCTACTGAAGCAAGTCAAAGCCAAACAGGCTCATCCGACTATTTAATTCTATAACATATAGCCCAATCTGGCCGCCAAAACTGATTTACCAAAACTTGTCTCAGATACCAGGAACCCTGTTAATCTAGCATTTGCAGCCTAGTGGAGCGAGGCAAAGCCAAATAGTCTCACCCGACTATTAAATCTTAAAACATATAGCCCCATATGGCCGCCAAAACTGATTTACCAAAACTTGTCTCAGATACCAGGAATCCTGTTAATCCAGCATTTGCATCCTAGGGAAGCAGGTCAAAGCCAAACAGGCTCACCCGACTATTTAATCTTAAAACATACAGCCTTACCTAGCTGTCAGAACTGTTTAACCAATAGATGCCACAGATACTAGGAGCCCTGCCCTAGGGGAACAAGTCAAGGCCAATTAGTCTCTCCTCCCTATCCAATCTGTAAGCACACAGCCTTACCTGCCCGTCAAAACCGTTTTACCAAAACTTAAATCAGATACCAGGAGCCCTACCAATATGGCATGTGCAGCCTATGGGAACAAGTCAAAGACAATTAGTCCCATATCACTATCCAACCTGTAAACACACTGCCTTACCTACACGTCAAACCTTCTTTTCCAAAACCTTAATCAAATACCAGGAGCCCTACCAATGTGGCATGTGCAGCCTATGGGAGCAAGTCAAAGCCAAATAGTCTCCACTAGTTATTTAGTCTTACAACATACAGGCTTTCCTGGAAGTCATAATTGCATTACCAAAACTTGTCTCAGATACAAGGAACCCTGTTAATCGGGCATTTGCAGCCTAGGGGAGCTAATAGTGTCACCCAACTATTTAATCTTAAAACATAGAGCCCTTCTGGCCGCCACAACTGCATTACAGAAATTTGTCTCAGGATTGTGCGGATTATTGCCAATCGGGGATTTGCAGCCGGGCGGAGCACATTAAGGCCAGTTCGTCTCACCTCACTATCCAATCTTGAAACACACAGCCTTACCTGGCCTCCAAAAATGTTTTACCAACACTTGTCTGAGATACTAAGAGCCCTGCTTATCTGGCATGTGCAGCCTAGGGGAGCAAGTCAAAGCCATAAAGTCTCACCCGACTTCTTAGTCTTAAGACATAAAGCCCTACCTGGCTGTCAAAATTGCTTCACCAAAACTTGTATCGGATACCAGGAGCCCTGCCAATCTGGCATTTGCAGCCTAGGCCAACAAGTCAAGACCAATTAGTCTCACATCACTCGCTCGACTATTGAGTCTTAAAACATACAGGACCATCTGGCAGACAAAACTGCTTTACCAAAACTTGTCTCAGATACCAGTTGCCCTGCCAATCTGGCATGAGCAGCCAAGGGGAGCAGTTCAAAGCTAAACAGGCTCACCCGACTATTTAATACTAAAACATACAGACCCATCTGGCTGCCAAAACTGCTATGCCAAAACTTCTATCAGATTCCAGGAGCCCCGCCAATCTGGCAGGTGCCGCATAGGAAGCATGTCAAAGCCAAATATTCTCACCCGACTATTAGGTCTTAAAACATTCTGCCTCACCTTGAAGTCAATATTGCCTTAGCAAAACTTGTTTCAGATGCCAGGAAACCTATTAATCCAGCATTTGCATCCTAGGGGAGCAAACAGGATCAAACTCATTATCCAATCTGAAAACACGCAGCTCCATCTGGCTGCCAAAACTGCTTTACCAAAACTTCTTTCAAATTCCAGGAACCCCGACAATCTGGCATGTGCCGCATAGGAAGCAATTCAAAGCCAAATAGTCTCACCCGACTATTAAGACTTAAAACATATAGCCTCACCTGGCAGTGAAAATTGCCTTACCAAAACTTGTTTCAGATACCAGGAACCCTGTTAATCCAGCATTTTCATCCTAGGGGAGCAAGTCAAAGTCAAACAGGCTCACCCGTCTAGTTAATCTTCAAACATGCAGCTTGACCTAGCTGTCAAAACTGTTTAACCAAAACTTGTCTCAGATACCAGGAGCCCTGCCAATCATGCACTTGTAGCCTAGGAAGGAACCCTGTAAATCTAGCACTTGCATCCTAGGATTGCAAGTCAAAGCCAAACAGGCTCACCCGTCAATTTAATCATAAAACATACAGCCTTACCTAGCTGTCAAAACTGTTTTACCAAAACTTGTTTCAGATACCAGTAGCCCTGCCAATCCGGCATGTGGAGCCTAGAGGAGCAAGTCAAAGCCAAACAGGCTCATCCGACTATATAATCCTAAGACATACAGCCTCACCTGGAAGTCAAAATTGCTTTACCGAAACTTGTCTCAGATACAAGGATCTCTGTTAATCTAGCACCTGCAGCCTAGGGTAGCAAGTCAAAGCCAAATAGTCTCACCCGACTATTAAGTCTTAACACATTCAGCCTCACCTGTAACTCAAAATTGCCTTACCAAAACTTGTTTCAGATACCAGGAACCCTGTTAATCCAGTTTTTGCATCATGGGGGCGCAAGTCAAAGTCAAACATTCTCACCCGACTATTTAATCTTAAGACATACAGCCTTACCTAGCTGTCAAAACTGTTTTACCAAAACTTTTTTTAAATTCCAGGAGCCCCACCAATCTGGCATGTGCCGTCTAGGGGAGCAAGGCAAAGCCAAATAGCCTCACCCGACTTTTAAGTATTAACACATTCAGCCTGACCTGGAACTCAAAATTGCTTAACCAAAACTTGTCTCAGATACCAGGATCCCTGTTAATCCAGCATTTGCATCCTAGGGGCGCAAGACAAAGCCAGACAGACTCACCCGACTACTTAATCTGAAAACATACAGTCTTGCGTAGCTGTCAAAACTGTTTTACCAAGCCTTGTCTCAGTTACCAGGAGCCCTGCCAATTCGCCGTGTGCAGCATAGGGGAGAAGTTCAAAGCCAAACAGGGTCATCCTACAATTTAATCTTAAAACAAACAGCCCCATCTGGCTGCCAAATCTGCTTTATCAAAACTTGCCATGGATACCAGGAGTCCTGTTAATCTAGCATTTGCTGCGTAGGGGAGCAAGTAAGACTATTAAGTCTTAAAACATACAGCCCCATCTGGCCGCCAAAACTGCTTGAACAAAACTTGTCTCAGATACCAGGAACCCTGTTAATCCAGTATTTCCATCCTGGGGGCGCAAGTCAAAGCCAAACAGGCTCACCCGACTATCTAATCTTAAAACATACAGCCATACCTAGCTGTCAAAACTGTTTTACTTAAACTTTTTTAGATTCCAGGAGCCCTGTTAATCTAGAATTTGCAGCTTGGCGGAGCAAGTCAAAGGAAAATAGACTCACACGACTATTAAGTCTTAACACATTCAGCCTCACCTGGAACTCAAAATTGCCTTACCAAAACTTGTCTCAGATACCAGGAACCAATCCAGAATTTGCATCCTAGGGGCGCAAGTCAAAGCCAAACAGGCTCACCCGACTCTTTAATCTTAAAACATACGGTCTTGCCTAGCTGTCAAAACTGTTTTACCAAACCTTGTCTTAGATTCCAGGAGCCCCGCCAATCTGGCATGTGCAGCCTAGGGGAGCAAGTCAAAGCCAAATAGTCTCACCCGACTATTAAGTCTTAAAAAATTAAGCCTCACCTGGAACTCAAAATTGCCTTAACAAAACTTGTCTCAGATACCAGGAACCCTGTTAATCCAACATTTGCATCCTAGGGGCGCAAGTCAAAGCCAAATAGGCTCATCCGACTATTTAATCCTAAAACATACAGCCTCACCAGGAAGTCAAAATTGCTTTACCGAAACTTTTCTCAGAAATAAGGATCCCTGTTAATCAATTTAATCTTAAAACAAACAGCCCCATCTGGCTGCCAAAACTGCTTTACCAAAACTTTTCTTAGATACCAGGATCCCTGTTTATCTGGCATTTGCTACCTCTGGGAGCAAGTCAACGCCAAACAGACTCACCCGACTACTTAATCTGAAAACATACAGTCTTGCCTAGCTGTCAAAACTGTTTTACCGAACCTTGTCTTAGATGACTGGAGCCCCGCCAATCTGGCATGTGGAGCCAAGAGGAGCAAGTCAAAGCCAAACAGGCTCATCCGACTATATAAACCTAAAACATACAGTCTTGCATAGCTCTCAAAACTGTTTTACCAAACCTTGTCTTAGATTCCAGGAGCCCTGCCAATCTGGCATGTGGAGCCTAGGGGAGCAAGCCAAAGCCAAATAGCCTCACCCGACTATTAAGTCGTAAAACATTCAGCCTCACCTGGAATTCAAAATTGCCTTACCAAAACTTGTCTCAGATACCAGGAACCCTGTTAATCCAGCATTTGCATCCTAGTCCATCCCAGTCTTAAAAAATTAAGCCTCACCTGTAAGTCAAAATTGCTTTACCGAAACTTGTCTCAGATACAAGGATCTCTGTTAATCTAGCACTTGCAGCCTAGGGTAGCAAGTCAAAGCCAAATAGTCTCACCCGACTATTAAGTCTTAACACATTCAGCCTCACCTGTAACTCAAAATTGCCTTACCAAAACTTGTTTCAGATACCAGGAACCCTGTTAATCCAGTTTTTGCATCCTGGGGGCGCAAGTCAAAGTCAAACAGGCTCACCCGACTATTTAATCTTAAGACATACAGCCTTACCTAGCTGTCAAAACTGTTTTACCAAAACTTTTTTAGATTCCAGGAGCCCCACCAATCTGGCATGTGCCGCCTAGGGGAGCAAGGCAAAGCCAAATATCCTCACCCGACTATTAAGTATTAACACATTCAGCCTGACCTGGAACTCAAAATTGCGTAACCAAAACTTGTCTCAGATACCAGGATCCCTGTTAATCCAGCATTTGCATCCTAGGGGCGCAAGACAAAGCCAAACAGAGTCACCCGACTACTTAATCTGAAAACATACAGTCTTGCCTAGCTGTCAAAACTGTTTAACCAAACCTTGTCTCAGTTACCAGGAGCCCTGCCAATTTGGCATGTGCTGCCTAGGGGAGAAGTTCAAAGCAAAACAGGCTCATCCTACAATTTAATCTTAAAACAAACAGCCCCATCTGGATGCCAAATCTGCTTTATCAAAACTTGCCATGGATACCAGGAGCCCTGTTAATCTAGCATTTGCATCGTAGGGGAGCAAGTAAAAGCCAAATAGACTCATCTGACTATTAAGTCTTAAAACATACAGCCCCATCTGGCCGCCAAAACTGCTTGAACAAAACCTGTCTCAGATACCAGGAACCCTGTTAATCCAGTATTTGCATCCTGGGGGCGCAAGTCAAAGCCAATCAGGCTCACCCGACTATTTAATCTTAAAACATACAGCCATACCTAGCTGTCAAAACTGTTTTACTCAAATTTTTTTTAGATTCCAGGAGCCCTGTTAATATAGAATTTGCAGCTTGGGGGAGCAAGTCAAAGCAAAATAGACTCACCCGACTATTAAGTCTTAACACATTCAGCCTCACCTGAAACTCAAAATTGCCTTACCAAAACTTGTCTCAGATACCAGGAACCCTGTTAATCCAGCATTTGCATCCTAGGGGCGCAAGTCAAAGCCAAACAGGCTCACCCGACTCTTTAATCTTAAAACATACAGTCTTGCCTAGCTCTGAAAACTGTTTTACCAAACCTTGTCTTATATTCCAGGAGCCCTGCCAATCTGGCATGTGGAGCCTAGGGGAGCAAGTAAAAGCCAAATAGACTCATCCGACTACTAAGTCTTAAAACATACAGCCCCATCTGGCCGCCAAAACTGCTTGAACAAAACCTGTCTCAGATACCAGGAACCCTGTTAATCCAGTATTTGCATCCTGGTTGCGCAAGTCAAAGCCAATCAGGCTCACCCGACTATTTAATCTTAAAACATACAGCCATACCTAGCTGTCAAAACTGTTTTACTCAAACTTTTTTAGATTCCAGGAGCCCTGTTAATATAGAATGTGCAGCTTGGGGGAGCAAGTCAAAGCAAAATAGACTCACCCGACTATTAAGTCTTAACACATTCAGCCTCACCTGGAACTGAAAATTGCCTTACCAAAACTTGTCTCAGATACCAGGAACCCTGTTAATCCAGCATTTGCATCCTAGGGGCGCAAGACAAAGCCAAATAGGCTCACCCGAGTCTATAATCTTAAAACATACAGTCTTGCCTAGCTCTGAAAACTGTTTTACCAAACCTTGTCTTAGATTCCAGGAGCCCTGCCAATCTGGCATGTGGAGCCTAGGGGAGCAAGTCAAAGCCAAATAGCCTCACCCGACTATTAAGTCGTAAAACATTCAGCCTCACCTGGAATTCAAAATTGCCTTACCAAAACTTGTCTCAGATACCAGGAACCCTGTTAATCCAGCATTTGCATCCTAGGGGCGCAAGACAAAGCCAAACAGGCTCACCCGACTATTTAATCTTAAAACATACAGCCTTACCTAGCTGTCAAAACTGTTTTACTAAAACTTTTTTTAGATTCCAGGAGCCCTGTTAATCTAGCATTTGCAGCCTAGGGGAGCAAGTCAAAGCCAAAAAGGCTCACCCGACAATTTAATCATAAAACATATAGCCCCATCTGGCTGCCAAAACTGCTTTACCAAAACTTGTCATAGATACCAGGAGCCCAGTTAATCTAGCATTTGCAGCCTAGGGGAGCAAGTCAAAGCAAAATAGTCTCACCTGACTATTAAGTCTTAACACATTCAGCCTCAACTGTAACTCAAAATTGCCTTACCAAAACTTGTTTCAGATACCAGGAACCCTGTTCATCCAGTATTTGCATCCTGGGGGCGCAAGTCAAAGTCAAACAGGCTCACCCGACTATTTAATCTTAAGACATACAGCCTCACCTGGAAGTCAAAATTGCTTTACCGAAACTTTTCTCAGATACAAGGATCCCTGTTAATCAATTTAATCTTAAAACAAACAGCCCCATCTGGCTGCCAAAACTGCTTTACCAAAACTTGTCTTAGATACCAGGGTCCCTGTTAATCTAGCATTTGCAGCCTAGGGGCGCAAGTCAAAGCCAAACAGTCTCACCCGACTATTTAATCTTAAAACATACAGCCATACCTAGCTGTCAAAACTGTTTTACTTAAACTTTTTTTAGATTCCAGGAGCCCTGTTAATCTAGAATTTGCAGCTTGGGGGAGCAAGTCAAAGCAAAATAGACTCACACGACTATTAAGTCTTAACACATTCAGCCTCACCTGGAACTCAAAATTGCCTTACCAAAACTTGTCTCAGAAACCAGGAACCCTGTTAATCCAGCATTTGCATCCTAGGGGCGCAAGACAATTCCAAACAGGCTCACCCGACTATTTAATCTTTAAACATACAGCCTTACCTAGCTGTCAAAACTGTTTTACTAAAACTTTTTTTAGATTCCAGGAGCCCTGTTAATCTAGAATTTGCAGTTTGGGGGAGCAAGTCAAAGCAAAATAGACTCACACGACTATTAAGTCTTAACACATTCAGCCTCACCTGGAACTCAAAATTGCCTTACCAAAACTTGTCTCAGATACCAGGAACCAATCCAGCATTTGCCTCCTAGGGGCGCAAGTCAAGGCCAAACAGGCTCATCCGACTATTTAATCCTAAAACATGCAGCCTCACCTGGAAGTCAAAATTGCTTTACCGAAACTTTTCTCAGATACAAGGATCCCTGTTAATCAATTTTATCTTAAACACACAGCCCCATATGGCAGCTAAAACTGCTTTATTAAAACATGTCTTAGATACCAGGAAGCCTGTTAATCTAGCATTTGCAGCCTAGGGGAGCAAGTTAAAGCAAAATAGACTCACCCGACTATTAAGTCTTAACACATTCAGCCTCACCTGGAACTCAAAATTGCCTTACCAAAACTTGTCTCAGATACCAGGAACCTTATTAATCAAGCATTTGCATCCTAGGGACGCAAGTCAAAGCCAAACAGGCTCACCCGACTCTTTAATCTTAAAACATACAGTCTTGCCTAGCTCTCAAAACTGTTTTACGAAACCTTGTCTTAGATTCCAGGAGCCCCGCCAATCTGGCATGTGTAGCCTAGCGGAGCAAGTCAAAGCCAAATAGCCTCACCCGACTATTAAGTCGTAAAACATTCAGCCTCACCTGGACCTCAAAATTGCCTTACCAAAACTTGTCTCAGATACCAGGAACCCTGTTAATCAAGCATTTGCATCCTAGGGGCGCAAGTCAAAGCCAAACAGACTCATCCTACTATTTAATCCTAAAGCATACAGCCTCCCCTGGAAGTCAAAATTGCTTTACCGAATATTTTCTCAGATACAAGGATCCCTGATAATCTAGCATTTGCAGCCTAGTCTCACCCCACTATTAAATCTTAAAACATACATTCCCATCTGGCCGCCAAAACTGCTTTACCAAAACTTGTCTCAGATACAAGGATCCCAAATAATCTAGCATTTGCAGCCTAGTCTCACCCGACTATTAAATCTTAAAACATACTACCCCATCTGGCCGCCAAAACTTGTCTCAGATTCCAGGAGCCCCGCCAATCTGGCATGTGGAGCCTAGGGGAGAAATTCAAAGCCAAACAGGCTCTTCCGACTATTTAATACTAAAACATACAGCCCCATCTGGCCGCCAAAACTGCTCTACCAAAACACTGCCAATCTGGCATTTGCAGCCTAGGGAATCAAGCCAAAGCCAATTAGTCTGACCTCATTATCCAATCTGAAAACACACAGTCCCATCTGGTTGCCAAAACTTCTCTACCAAAACATATATCAGATTCCAGGAGCCCCGCCAATCTGGCATCTGCCGCCTAGGGGAGCAAGTCAAAGCAAAATAGTCTCACCCGACTATTAAGTCTTAACACATTCAGCCTCACCTGGAAGTCAAAATTGCTTTACCGAAACTTTTCTCAGATACAAGGATCCCTGTTAATCAATTTAATCTTAAAACAAACAGCCCCATCTGGCTGCCAACACTGCTTTACCAAAACTTGTCTTAGATACCAGGGTCCCTGTTAATCTAGCATTTGCTGCCTAGGGGAGCAAATCACAGCCAAACAGGCTCAACCGACTATTTAATCTTAAAACATACAGTCTGGCCTAGCTGTCAAAACTGTTTTACCAAACCTTGTCTTAGATGCCTGGAGCCCCGCCAATCTGGCATGTGGAGCCTAGAGGAGCAAGTCAAAGCCAAACAGGCTCATCCGACTATATAATCCTTAAACATACAGCCTCATCTGGAAGTCAAAATTGCTTGCCTAGCTCTCAAAACTGTTTTACCAAACCTTGTCTTAGATTCCAGGAGCCTCGCCAATCTGGCATGTGGAGCCTAGGGGAGCAAGTCAAAGCCAAATAGCCTCACCCGACTATCAAGTCGTAAAACATTCAGCCTGACCTGGAACTCAAAATTGCCGTACAAAAACTTGTCTCAGATACCAGGAACCCTGTTAATCCAGTATTTGCATCCTGGGGGCGCAAGTCAAAGCCAAACAGGCTCACCCGACTATTTAATCTTAAAACATACAGCCATACCTAGCTGTCAAAACTGTTTTACTTAAACTTTTTTAGATTCCAGGAGCCCTGTTAATCTAGAATTTGCAGCTTGGGGGAGCAAGTCAAAGCAAAATAGACTCACACGACTATTAAGTCTTAACACATTCAGCCTCACCTGGAACTCAAAATTGCCTTACCAAAACTTGTCTCAGAAACCAGGAACCCTGTTAATCCAGCATTTGCATCCTAGGGGCGCAAGACAAAGCCAAACAGGCTTACCCGACTATTTAATCTTAAAACATACAGCCTTACCTAGCTGTCAAAACTGTTTTTCTAAAACTTTTTTAGATTCCAGGAGCCCTGTTAATCTAGAATTTGCAGTGTGGGGGAGCAAGTCAAAGCAAAATAGACTCACACGACTATTAAGTCTTAAGACATTCAGCCTCACCTGGAACTCAAAATTGCCTTACCAAAACTTGTCTCAGATACCAGGAAACAATCCAGCATTTGCCTCCAAGGGGCGCAAGTCAAGGCCAAACAGGCTCATCCGACTATTTAATCCTAAAACATGCAGCCTCACCTGGATGTCAAAATTGCTTTACCGAAACTTTTCTCAGATACAAGGATCCCTGTTAATCAATTTAATCTTAAACACACAGCCCCATATGGCAGCTAAAACTGCTTTATTAAAACATGTCTTAGATACCAGGAAGCCTGTTAATCTAGCATTTGCAGCCTAGGGGAGCAAGTTAAAGCAAAATAGACTCACCCGACTATTAAGTCTTAACACATTCAGCCTCACCTGGAACTCAAAATTGCCTTACCAAAACTTGTCTCAGATACCAGGAACCTTATTAATCAAGCATTTGCATCCTAGGGACGCAAGACAAAGCCAAACAGGCTCACCCGACTCTTTAATCTTAAAACATACAGTCTTGCCTAGCTCTCAAAACTGTTTTACGAAACCTTGTCTTAGATTCCAGGAGCCCCGCCAATCTGGCATGTGTAGCCTAGGGGAGCAAGTCAAAGCCAAATAGCCTAACCCGACTATTAAGTCGTAAAACATTCAGCCTCACCTGGACCTCAAAATTGCCTTACCAAAACTTGTCTCAGATACCAGGAACCCTGTTAATCCAGCATTTGCATCCTAGGGGCGCAAGTCAAAGCCAAACAGGCTCATCCGACTATTTAATCCTAAAGCATACAGCCTCCCCTGGAAGTCAAAATTGCCTTACCGAATATTTTCTCAGATACAAGGATCCCTGATAATCTAGCATTTGCAGCCTAGTCTCACCCGACTATTAAATCTTAAAGCATACTACCCCATCTGGCCGCCAAAACTTGTCTCAGATTCCAGGAGCCCCGCCAATCTGGCATGTGGAGCCTAGGGGAGAAATTCAAAGCCAAACAGCCTCTTCCGACTATTTAATACTAAAACATACAGCCCCATCTGGACGCCAAAACTGCTCTACCAAAACACTGCCAATCTGGCATTTGCAGCCTAGGGGATCAAGCCAAAGCCAATTAGTCTGACCTCATTATTAAATCTGAAAACACACAGTCCCATCTGGTTGCCAAAACTTCTCTACCAAAACATATATCAGATTCCAGGAGCCCCGCCAATCTGGCATGTGGAGCCTAGAGGAGCAAGTCAAAGCAAAATAGATTCACACGACTATTAAGTCTTAACACATTCAGCCTCACCTGGAACTCAAAATTGCCTTACCAAAACTTGTCTCAGATACCAGGAAGCCTGTTAATCCAGCATTTGCATCCTAGAGGCGCAAGTCAAAGCCAAACAGGCTCATCCGACTATTTAATTCTAAAACATACAGCCTCAACTGGAAGTCAAAATTGCTTTACCGAATATTTTCTCAGATACAAGGATCCCTGATAATCTAGCATTTGCAGCCTAGTATCACCCGACTATTAAATCTTAACACATACAACCCCATCTGGCCGCCAAAACTTGTCTCAGATTCCAGGAGCCCCGCCAATCTGGCATGTGCAGCCTAGGGGAGCAGGTCAAAGCAAAACAGGCTCATCCGACTATTTAATACTAAAACATTCAGCCCCATCTGGCCGCCAAAACTGCTCTACCAAAACACTGCCAATCTGGCATTTGCAGCCTAGGGGATCAAGCCAAAGCCAATTAGTCTGACCTCATTATCCAATCTGAAAACACACAGTCCCATCTGGTTGCCAAAACTTCTTTACCAAAATATATATCAGATTCCAGGAGCCCCGCCAATCTGGCATGTGCCAAAGAAATAGTGTCACCCGACTATTAAGTCTTAACACATTCAGCCTCACCTGGAACTCAAAATTGCCTTACCAAAACTTGTCTCAGATACCAGGAACCAATCCAGCATTTGCCTCCTAGGGGCGCAAGTCAAAGCCAAACAGGCTCACCCGACTCTTTAATCTTAAAACATACAGTCTTGCCAAGCTGTCAAAACTGTTTTACCAAACCTTGTCTTAGATTCCTGGAGCCCCGCCAATCTGGCATGTGTAGCCTAGGGGAGCAAGTCAAAGCCAAACAAGCTAATCCGACTATTGAATCCTAAAACATACAGCCTCACCTGGAACTCAAAATTGCCTTACCAAAACTTGTCTCAGATACCAGGAACCCTGTAAATCCAGTATTTGCTTCCTGGGGCGCAAGTCAATGCCAAACAGGCTCACCCGACTATTTAATCTTAAAACATACAGCTATACCTAGCTGTCAAAACTGTTTTACTTTAACTTTTTTTAGATTCCAGTAGCCCTGTTAATCTAGCATTTGCAGCCTAGGGGAGCAAGTCAAAGAAAAATAGATTCACACGACTATTAAGTCTTAACACATTCAGCCTCACCTGGAACTCAAAATTGCCTTACCAAAACTTGTCTCAGATACCAGGAACCCTGTTAATCCAGCATTTGCATCCTAGGGGCGCAAGTCAAAGCCAAACAGGCTCATCCGACTATTTAATCCTAAAACATACAGCCTCACCTGGAAGTCAAAATTGCTTTACCGAATATTTTCTCAGATACAAGGATCCCTGATAATCTAGCACTTGCAGCCTAGTTTCACCCGACTATTAAATCTTAAAACATACAACCCCATCTGGCCGCCAAAACTTGTCTCAGATTCCAGGAGCCCCGCCAATCTGGCATGTGGAGCCTAGGGGAGAAATTCAAAGATAAACAGGCTCATCCGACAATGTAATACTAAAACATTCAGCCCCATCTGGCCGCCAAAACTGCTCTACCAAAACAATGCCAATCTGGCATTTCCAGCCTAGGGGATCAAGCCAAAGCCAATAAGTCTGACCTCATTATCCACACAGTCCGATCTGGTTGCCAAAACTTCTTTACCAAAACATATATCAGATTCCAGGAGCCCCGCCAATCTGGCATGTGCCGCCTAGGGGCGCAAGTCAAAGCAAAATAGTGTCACCCAACTATTAAGTCTTAACACATTCAGCCTCACCTGGAACCAGCCATACCAGGAACCAATCCAGCAAGTCAAAGCCAAACAGGCTCACCCGACTCTTTAATCTTAAAACATACAGTCTTGCCTAGCTCTCAAAACTGTTTTACCAAACCTTGTCTTAGATTCCAGGAGCCCTGCCAATCTGGCATGTGGAGCCTAGGGGAGCAAGTCAAAGCCAAATAGCCTCACCCGACTATTAAGTCGTAAAACATTCAGCCTGACCTGGAACTCAAAATTGCCGTACAAAAACTTGTCTCAGATACCAGGAACCCTGTTAATCCAGCATTTGCATCCTAGGGGCGCAAGTCAAGGCCAAACAGGCTCATCCGACTATATAATCCTTAAACATACAGCCTCATCTGGAAGTCAAAATTGCTTGCCTAGCTCTCAAAACTGTTTTACCAAACCTTGTCTTAGATTCCAGGAGCCTCGCCAATCTGGCATGTGGAGCCTAGGGGAGCAAGTCAAAGCCAAATAGCCTCACCCGACTATCAAGTCGTAAAACATTCAGCCTGACCTGGAACTCAAAATTGCCGTACAAAAACTTGTCTCAGATACCAGGAACCCTGTTAATCCAGTATTTGCATCCTGGGGGCGCAAGTCAAAGCCAAACAGGCTCACCCGACTATTTAATCTTAAAACATACAGCCATACCTAGCTGTCAAAACTGTTTTACTTAAACTTTTTTTAGATTCCAGGAGCCCTGTTAATCTAGAATTTGCAGCTTGGGGGAGCAAGTCAAAGCAAAATAGACTCACACGACTATTAAGTCTTAACACATTCAGCCTCACCTGGAACTCAAAATTGCCTTACCAAAACTTGTCTCAGAAACCAGGAACCCTGTTAATCCAGCATTTGCATCCTAGGGGCGCAAGACAAAGCCAAACAGGCTTACCCGACTATTTAATCTTAAAACATACAGCCTTACCTAGCTGTCAAAACTGTTTTTCTAAAACTTTTTTAGATTCCAGGAGCCCTGTTAATCTAGAATTTGCAGTTTGGGGGAGCAAGTCAAAGCAAAATAGACTCACACGACTATTAAGTCTTAAGACATTCAGCCTCACCTGGAACTCAAAATTGCCTTACCAAAACTTGTCTCAGATACCAGGAAACAATCCAGCATTTGCCTCCAAGGGGCGCAAGTCAAGGCCAAACAGGCTCATCCGACTATTTAATCCTAAAACATGCAGCCTCACCTGGATGTCAAAATTGCTTTACCGAAACTTTTCTCAGATACAAGGATCCCTGTTAATCAATTTAATCTTAAACACACAGCCCCATATGGCAGCTAAAACTGCTTTATTAAAACATGTCTTAGATACCAGGAAGCCTGTTAATCTAGCATTTGCAGCCTAGGGGAGCAAGTTAAAGCAAAATAGACTCACCCGACTATTAAGTCTTAACACATTCAGCCTCACCTGGAACTCAAAATTGCCTTACCAAAACTTGTCTCAGATACCAGGAACCTTATTAATCAAGCATTTGCATCCTAGGGACGCAAGACAAAGCCAAACAGGCTCACCCGACTCTTTAATCTTAAAACATACAGTCTTGCCTAGCTCTCAAAACTGTTTTACGAAACCTTGTCTTAGATTCCAGGAGCCCCGCCAATCTGGCATGTGTAGCCTAGGGGAGCAAGTCAAAGCCAAATAGCCTAACCCGACTATTAAGTCGTAAAACATTCAGCCTCACCTGGACCTCAAAATTGCCTTACCAAAACTTGTCTCAGATACCAGGAACCCTGTTAATCCAGCATTTGCATCCTAGGGGCGCAAGTCAAAGCCAAACAGGCTCATCCGACTATTTAATCCTAAAGCATACAGCCTCCCCTGGAAGTCAAAATTGCCTTACCGAATATTTTCTCAGATACAAGGATCCCTGATAATCTAGCATTTGCAGCCTAGTCTCACCCGACTATTAAATCTTAAAGCATACTACCCCATCTGGCCGCCAAAACTTGTCTCAGATTCCAGGAGCCCCGCCAATCTGGCATGTGGAGCCTAGGGGAGAAATTCAAAGCCAAACAGCCTCTTCCGACTATTTAATACTAAAACATACAGCCCCATCTGGACGCCAAAACTGCTCTACCAAAACACTGCCAATCTGGCATTTGCAGCCTAGGGGATCAAGCCAAAGCCAATTAGTCTGACCTCATTATCCAATCTGAAAACACACAGTCCCATCTGGTTGCCAAAACTTCTCTACCAAAACATATATCAGATTCCAGGAGCCCCGCCAATCTGGCATCTGCCGCCTAGGGGAGCAAGTCAAAGCAAAATAGATTCACACGACTATTAAGTCTTAACACATTCAGCCTCACCTGGAACTCAAAATTGCCTTACCAAAACTTGTCTCAGATACCAGGAAGCCTGTTAATCCAGCATTTGCATCCTAGAGGCGCAAGTCAAAGCCAAACAGGCTCATCCGACTATTTAATTCTAAAACATACAGCCTCAACTGGAAGTCAAAATTGCTTTACCGAATATTTTCTCAGATACAAGGATCCCTGATAATCTAGCATTTGCAGCCTAGTATCACCCGACTATTAAATCTTAACACATACAACCCCATCTGGCCGCCAAAACTTGTCTCAGATTCCAGGAGCCCCGCCAATCTGGCATGTGCAGCCTAGGGGAGCAGGTCAAAGCAAAACAGGCTCATCCGACTATTTAATACTAAAACATTCAGCCCCATCTGGCCGCCAAAACTGCTCTACCAAAACACTGCCAATCTGGCATTTGCAGCCTAGGGGATCAAGCCAAAGCCAATTAGTCTGACCTCATTATCCAATCTGAAAACACACAGTCCCATCTGGTTGCCAAAACTTCTTTACCAAAATATATATCAGATTCCAGGAGCCCCGCCAATCTGGCATGTGCCAAAGAAATAGTGTCACCCGACTATTAAGTCTTAACACATTCAGCCTCACCTGGAACTCAAAATTGCCTTACCAAAACTTGTCTCAGATACCAGGAACCAATCCAGCATTTGCCTCCTAGGGGCGCAAGTCAAAGCCAAACAGGCTCACCCGACTCTTTAATCTTAAAACATACAGTCTTGCCAAGCTGTCAAAACTGTTTTACCAAACCTTGTCTTAGATTCCTGGAGCCCCGCCAATCTGGCATGTGTAGCCTAGGGGAGCAAGTCAAAGCCAAACAAGCTAATCCGACTATTGAATCCTAAAACATACAGCCTCACCTGGAACTCAAAATTGCCTTACCAAAACTTGTCTCAGATACCAGGAACCCTGTAAATCCAGTATTTGCTTCCTGGGGCGCAAGTCAATGCCAAACAGGCTCACCCGACTATTTAATCTTAAAACATACAGCTATACCTAGCTGTCAAAACTGTTTTACTTTAACTTTTTTTAGATTCCAGTAGCCCTGTTAATCTAGCATTTGCAGCCTAGGGGAGCAAGTCAAAGAAAAATAGATTCACACGACTATTAAGTCTTAACACATTCAGCCTCACCTGGAACTCAAAATTGCCTTACCAAAACTTGTCTCAGATACCAGGAACCCTGTTAATCCAGCATTTGCATCCTAGGGGCGCAAGTCAAAGCCAAACAGGCTCATCCGACTATTTAATCCTAAAACATACAGCCTCACCTGGAAGTCAAAATTGCTTTACCGAATATTTTCTCAGATACAAGGATCCCTGATAATCTAGCACTTGCAGCCTAGTTTCACCCGACTATTAAATCTTAAAACATACAACCCCATCTGGCCGCCAAAACTTGTCTCAGATTCCAGGAGCCCCGCCAATCTGGCATGTGGAGCCTAGGGGAGAAATTCAAAGATAAACAGGCTCATCCGACTATGTAATACTAAAACATTCAGCCCCATCTGGCCGCCAAAACTGCTCTACCAAAACAATGCCAATCTGGCATTTCCAGCCTAGGGGATCAAGCCAAAGCCAATATGTCTGACCTCATTATCCACACAGTCCGATCTGGTTGCCAAAACTTCTTTACCAAAACATATATCAGATTCCAGGAGCCCCGCCAATCTGGCATGTGCCGCCTAGGGGCGCAAGTCAAAGCAAAATAGTGTCACCCAACTATTAAGTCTTAACACATTCAGCCTCACCTGGAACTCAGCCATACCAGGAACCAATCCAGCAAGTCAAAGCCAAACAGGCTCACCCGACTCTTTAATCTTAAAACATACAGTCTTGCCTAGCTCTCAAAACTGTTTTACCAAACCTTGTCTTAGATTCCAGGAGCCCTGCCAATCTGGCATGTGGAGCCTAGGGGAGCAAGTCAAAGCCAAATAGCCTCACCCGACTATTAAGTCGTAAAACATTCAGACTGACCTGGAACTCAAAATTGCCTTACCAAAACTTGTCTCAGATACCAGGAACCCTGTTAATCCAGCATTTGCATCCTAGGGGCGCAAGACAAAGCCAAACAGGCTCACCCGACTATTTAATCTTAAAACATACAGCCTTACCTAGCTCTCAAAACTGTTTTACCAAACCTTGTCTTAGATTCCAGGAGTCCCGCCAACCTGGCATGTGGAGCCTAGGGGAGCAAGTCAAAGCCAAATAGCCTCACCCGACTATTAAGTCGTAAAACATTCAGACTGACCTGGAACTCAAAATTGCCTTACCAAAACTTGTCTCAGATACCAGGAACCCTGTTAATCCAGCATTTGCATCCTAGGGGCGCAAGTCAAAGCCAAACAGGCTCACCCGACTCTTTAATCTTAAAACATACAGCCTTACCTAGCTGTCAAAACTGTTTTACTAAAACTTTATTTAGATTCCAGGAGCCCTGTTAATCTAGCATTTGCAGCATAGGGGAGCAAGTCAAAGAAAAATAGTCTCACCCGACTATTAAGTCTTAACACATTCAGCCTCACCTGGAACTCAAAATTGCCTTACCAAAACTTGTCTCAGATACCAGGAACCCTGTTAATCCAGCATTTGCATCCTAGGGGCGCAAGTCAAAGCCAAACAGGCTCACCCGACTCTTTAATCTTAAAGCATACAGTCTTGCCTAGCTCTCAAAACTGTTTTACCAAACCTTGTCTTAGATTCCAGGAGTCCCGCCAACCTGGCATGTGGAGCCTAGGGGAGCAAGTCAAAGCCAAATAGCCTCACCCGACTATTAAGTCGTAAAACATTCAGACTGACCTGGAACTCAAAATTGCCTTACCAAAACTTGTCTCAGATACCAGGAACCCTGTTAATCCAGCATTTGCATCCTAGGGGCGCAAGACAAAGCCAAACAGGCTCACCCGACTAATTAATCTTAAAACATACGGTCTTGCCTAGCTGTCAAAACGGTTTTACCAAACCTTGTCTTAGATTCCCGGAGCCCCGCCAATCTGGCATGTGGAGCCTAGGGGAGCAAGTCAAAGCCAAATAGTGTCACCCGACTATTAAGTCTTAAAACATTCAGACTGACCTGGAACTCAAAATTGCTTTAACAAAACTTGTCGTAGATACCAGGAACCCTGTTAATCCAGCATTTGCATCCTAGGGGCGCAAGTCAAAGCCAAACAAGCTCATCCGACTATTTAATCCTAAAACATACAGCCTCACCTGGAACTCAAAATTGCCTTACCAAAACTTGTCTCAGATACCAGGAACCCTGTTAATCCAGCATTTGCATCCAGGGGGCGCAAGTCATAGTCATACAGGCTCACCCTACAATTTAATCTTAAAACAAACAGCCCCGTCTGGCTGGCAAAACTGTTTTAATAAAACTTTTATTAGATTCCAGGAACCTTGCCAATCTGGCATGTGCGGCTAGGGGAGCAAGTCAAAGCCAAATAGTCTCACCCGACTATTAAGTCTTAAAACATACAGCCTCACCTGGAAGTCAAAATTGTCTTACCGAAACTTGTCTCAGATGCCAGGAACCCTGTTATTCCAGCATTAGCATCCTAGGGGAGCAAGCCAAAACCAATCAGGATCACCCGACCATTTAACCTTCAAACATGTAGCCTGACCTAGCTGTCAAAACTGTTTTACCAAGCCTTGTCTCAGATACCAGGAGACCTGCCAATCTGGCGTGTGCAGCCTAGGGGAGAAGTTCAAAGCCAAACAGGGCTCACCCGACAATTTAATCTTAAAACAAACAGCCCCATCTGGCTGCCAAAACTGCTTTACCAAAACTTGTCTTAGATACCAGGAGCGCTGTTAATCTGGCATTTGTAGCCTAGGGGAGCAAGTCAAAGCCAAATAGCCTCACCCGACTATTAAATCTTAAAACATTCAACCCCATCTGGCCGCCAAAACTGCTTTACCAAAACTTGTATCAGATACCAGGAGCCCTGTTAATCTAGCATTTGCAGCCTAGGGAGCAAGTCAAAGCAAAATAGTCTCACCTGCCTATTAAGTCTTAACACATTCAGCCTCACCTGGAACTCAAAATTGCCTTACCAAAACTTGTCTCAGATACCAGGAACCTGTTAATCCAGCATTTGTATCTTAGGGTCGCAAGTCAAAGCCAAACAGGCTCACCCGACTATTAAATCTTTAAACATATAGCCCCATCTGGCCGCCAAAACTGCTTTACAAAAACTTGTGTCAGATACCAGGAACCCTGTTAATCCAGCATTTGCATCCTAGGGGTGCAGTTCAAAGCCAAACAGGCTCACCCGACAATTAAATCTTAAAACATACAGCCCCATCTGGCTGCCAAAACTGCTTTACCAAAACTTGTCTTAGATACCAGTAGCCCTGTTAATCTAGCATTTGCAGCGTAAGGGAGCAAGTCAAAGCCAAAAAGCCTCACCCGACTATTAAATCTTTAAGCATACAGCCCCATCTGGCCGCCAAAACTGCTTTACAAAAACTTGTGTCAGATACCAGGAACCCTGTTAATCCAGCATTTGCATCCTAGGGGTGCAGTTCAAAGCCAAACAGGCTCACCCGACAATTAAATCTTAAAACATACAGCCCCATCTGGCTGCCAAAACTGCTTTACCAAAACTTGTCTTAGATACCAGTAGCCCTGTTAATCTAGCATTTGCAGCGTAAGGGAGCAAGTCAAAGCCAAATAGCCTCACCCGACTATTAAATCTTTGAGCATACAGCCCCATCTGGCCGCCAAAAATGCTTTACAAAAACTTGTGTCAGATACCAGGAACCCTGTTAATCCAGCATTTGCATCCTAGGGGTGCAGTTCAAAGCCAAAGAGGCTCACCCGACAATTTAATCTTAAAACAAACAGCCCCGTCTGGCTGTCAAAACTGTTTTAATAAAACTTTTATTAGATTCCAGGAACCTTGCCAATCTGGCATGTGCGGCTAGGGGAGCAAGTCAAAGCCAAACAGGCTCATCCGACTCTTTAATCTTAAAACATACAGTCTTGCCTAGCTCTCAAAACTGTTTTACCAAACCTTGTCTTAGATGCCAGGAGCCCCGACAATCTGGCATGTGGAGCCTAGAGGAGCAAGTCAAAGCCAAACAGGCTCATCCAACTATTTAATCTTAAAACATACAGCCTCACCTGGAAGTCAAAATTACTTTACCGAAACTTGTCTCAGATACAAGGATCTCTGTTAATATAGCATTTGCAGCCTAGTCTAGCATGTCAAAGCCAAATAGTTACACCCGACTATTAAATCTTAAAACATACAACCCCAACTGGCCGCCAAACTGCTTTACCAAAACTTGTGTCAGATACCAGGAACCCTGTTAATCCAGCATTTGCATCCTAGGGGCGCAGTTCAAAGCCAAACAGGCTCATCCTACAATTTAATCTTAAAACATACAGCCCCATCTGGCTGCCAAAGCCACCTGGAAGTCGAAATTGCTTTACCGAAACTTGTCTCAGATACAAGGATCTCTGTTAATCTAGCATTTGCAGCCAAGGGTAGCAAGTCAAAGCCAAATAGTCTCACCCGACTATTAAATCTTAAAACATACAACCCCATCTGGCCGCCAAACTGCTTTACCAAAACTTGTGTCAGATACCAGGAACCCTGGTTATCCAGCATTTGCATCCTAGGGCCGCAGTTCAAAGCCAAACAGGCTCACCCGACAATTTAATCTTAAAACATACAGCCCCATCTGGCTGCCAAAACTGCTTTACCAAAACTTGTCTTAGATACCAGGAGCCCTGTTAATCTAGCATTTGCAGCCTAGGGGAGCAAGTCAAAGCAAAATAGTCTCACCTGACTATTAAGTCTTAACACATTCAGCCTCACCTGTAACTCAAAATTGCCTTACCAAAACTTGTCTCAGATACCAGGACAATTTACAATTTAATCTTAAAACAAACAGCCCCATCTGGCTGCCAAAACTGCTTTACCAAAACTTGTCTTAGACACCAATAGACCTTTTAATCTGGCATTTGCAGCCTAGGGTAGCAAGTCAAAGCCAAATAGTCTCACCGACTATTAACTCCTATTAAATCTTAAACTGCTTTATCAAAACTTGTGTCAGATACCAGGAACCCTGTTAATCCAGCATTTGCATCCTAGAGGCGCAGTTTAAAGCCAAACAGGATCACCCGACAATTTAATCTTAAAACATACTGCCCCATCTGGCTGCCAAAGCCACCTGGAAGTCAAAATTGCTTTACCGAAACTTGTCTCAGATACAAGGATCTCTGTTAATTACCATTTGCAGCCTAGGGTAGCAAGTCAAAGCAAGTCAAATACAACCCCAACTGGCCGCCAAACTGCTTTACCAAAACTTGTGTCAGATACCAGGAACCCTGTTAATCCAGCATTTGCATTCTAGGGGCGCAGTTCATAGCCAAACAGGCTCACCCGACAATTTAATCTTAAAACATACAGCCCCATCTGGCTGACAAAACTGCTTTTCCAAAACTTGTCTTAGATACCAGGAGCCCTGTTAATGTAGCATTTGCAGCGTAGGGGAGCAAGTCAAAGCAAAATAGTCTCACCTGAATATTAAGTCTTCACACATTCAGCCTCACCTGTAACTCCAAATTGCCTTACAAAAACTTGTCTCAGATACCAGGAACCCTGTTAATCCAGTATTTGCATCCTGTGGGCGCAAGTCAAAGGCTAACAGGCTCACCCGACTATTTAATCTTAATACATGTAGCCTGACCTAGCTGTCAAAACTGTTTTACCAAAACTTTTTTTAGATTCCAGGAGCCCCACCAATTTGGCATGTGCCGCCTAGGGTAGCAAGGCAAAGCCAAATAGCCTCACCCGACTATTAAGTCTTAAAACATTCAGCCTGACCTGGAACTCAAAATTGCATTACCAAAACTTGTCTCAGATACCAGGAACCCTGTTAATCCAGCATTTGCATCCTAGGGGCGCAAGACAAAGCCAAACAGGCTCACCCGACTCTTTAATCTTAAAACATACGGTCTAGCCTAGCTGTCAAAACTGTTTTACCAAACCTTGTCTCAGTTACCAGGAGCCCTGCCAATCTGGCGTGTGCAGCCCGGGGGAGAAGTTCAAAGCCAAACAGGCTCATCCTACAATTTAATCTTAAAACAAACAGCCCCATCTGGCTGCCAAAGCTGCTTTATCAAAACTTGTCATGGATACCAGGAGCCCTGTTAATCTAGCATTTGCAGCGTAGGGGAGCAAGTCAAAGCCAAATAGCCTCACCCGACTATTAAATCGTAAAACATACAGCCCCATCTGGCCGCCAAAACTGCTTTAACAAAACTTGTCTCAGATCCCAGGAACCCTGGGCTCACCCGACTATTTAATCTTAAAACATACAGTCTTACCTAGCTGTCAAAACTGTTTTACCAAACCTTGTCTCAGTTACCAGGAGCCCCACCAATCTCTGTTAATCTAGCATTTGCAGCCTAGGGGCGCAAGACAAAGCCAAATAGTCTCACCCGACTATTTAATCCTCAAACATACAGCCTTACCTAGCTGTCAAAACTGTTTTACTAAAACTTTTTTTAGATTCCAGGAGCCCTGTTAATCTAGCATTTGCAGCCTAGGGGAGCAAGTCAAAGCAAATTAGTCTCACCCGACTATAACACATTCAGCCCCACCTGGAACTCAAAATTGCCTTACCAAAACTTGTCTCAGATACCAGGAACCCTGTTAATCCAGCATTTGCATCCTAGGGGCGCAAGTCAAAGCCAAACAGGCTCACCCGACTCTTTAATCTTAAAACATACGGTCTTGCCTTTCTGTCAAAACTGTTTTACTTAAACTTTTTTTAGATTCTAGAAGCCCTGTTAATCTAGCATTTGCAGCCTAGGGTAGCAAGTCAAAGCAAATTAGTCTCACCCGACTATTAAGTCTTAACACATTCAGCCCCACCTGGAACTCAAAATTGCCTTACCAAAACTTGTCTCAGATACCAGGAACCCTGTTAATCCAGCATTTGCATTCTAGGGGCGCAGTTCAAAGCCAAACAGGCTCACCCGACAATTTAATCTTAAAACATACAGCCCCATCTGGCTGCCAAAACTGCTTTTCCAAAACTTGTCTTAGATGCCAGGAGCCCTGTTAATGTAGCATTTGCAGCCTAGGGTAGCAAGTCAAAGCAAATTAGTCTCACCCGTCTATTAAGTCTTAACACATTCAGCCCCACCTGGAACTCAAAATTGCCTTACCAAAACTTGTCTCAGATACCAGGAACCCTGTTAATCCAGCATTTGCATCCTAGGGGCGCAAGTCAAAGCCAAACAGGCTCACCCGATTCTTTAATCTTAAAACATACGGTCTTGCCTTGCTGTCAAAGCTGTTTTACTTAAGCTTTTTTTAGATTCCAGAAGCCCTGTTAATCTAGCATTTGCAGCCTACGGTAGCAAGTCGAAGCAAATTAGTCTCACCCGACTATTAAGTCTTTAAAAATTCAGCCTCACCTGGAAGTCAAAATTGCCAAAGCGTGTCTCAGACACCAGTAACCCTGTTAATCCAGCATTTGCATCCTAGGGGCGGAAGTCAAAGCCAAACAGGCTCATCCGACTATTTAATCCTAAAACATTCAACCTCACCTGGAAGTCAAAATTGCTTGACCAAAGCTTGTCTCAGACACCAGGATCCCTGTTAATCCAGCATTTGCATCCTAGGGGCGCAAGTCAAAGCCAAACTGGCTCACCTGACTCTTTAATCTTAAAACATACAGTCTTGCTTAGCTCTCAAAACTGTTTTACCAAACCTTGTCTTAGATTCCAGGAGCCCAGCCAATCTGGCATGTGGAGCCTTGGGGAGAAATTCAAAGCCAAACAGGCTCATCTGACTATTTAATCCTAAAACAAACAGCCTCACCTGGAAGTCAAAACTGCTTTACCGAAACTTGTCTCAGATACAAGGATTCCTGATAATCTAGCATTTGCATCCTAGGGGCGCAAGTCAAAGCCAAATAGGCTCATCCGACTATTTAATCCTAAAACATACAGCCTCAACTGGAAGTCAAAATTGCTTTACCGAAACTTGTCTCAGATACAAGGATCCCTGTTTATCAATTTAATCTTAAAACAAACAGCCCCATCTGGCTGCAAAAGCTGCTTTATCAAAAGTTGTCATGGATACCAGGAGGCCTATTAATCTAGCATTTGCAGCGTAGAGGAGCAAGTCAAAGCCATATAGCCTCACCCGTACCTGGAACTCAAAATTGCCTTACCAAAACTTGCCTATTAAGTCTTAGCACATTCAGCCTCACTTGGAACTCAAAATTGCCTTTCCAAAACTTGTCTCAGATACCAGGAACCAATCCAGCATTTGCATCATAGGGGCGCAAGTCAAAGCCAAACAGGCTCACCCGACTATTTAATCTTAAAACATACAGCCTTACCTAGCTGTCAAAACTGTTTTACTAAAACTTTTTTAGATTCCAGGAGCCCTGTTAATCTAGCATTTGCAGCCTAGGGGAGCAAGTCAAAGCAAAATAGACTCACCCGACTATTAAGTCTTAAAACATTCAGCCTCACCTGGAACACAAAATTGCCTTACCAAAACTTGTCTCAGATACCAGGAACCCTGTTATTCCAGCATTTGCATCCTAGGGGCGCAAGTCAAAGCCAAACAGGCTCACCTGACTCTTTAATCTTAAATCATACAGTCTTGCCTAGCTGTCAAAACTGTTTTACCAAACCTTGTCTTAGATTCCAGGAGCCCCGCCAATCTGTCGTGTGCAGCCTAGGGGAGAAGTTCAAAGCCAAACAGGCTCATCCTACAATTTAATCTTAAAACAAACAGCCCCATCTGGCTGCAAAAGCTGCTTTATCAAAACTTGTCATGGATACCAGGAGGCCTATTAATCTAGCATTTGCAGCGTAGAGGAGCAAGTCAAAGCCAAATAGCCTCACCCGACTACTAAGTCTTAAAACATTCAGCCGTACCTGGAACTCAACATTGCCTTACCAAAACTTGTCTCAGATACCAGGAACCCTGTTAATCCAGCATTTGCATCCTAGGGGCGCAAGTCAAAGCCAAACAGGCTCACCCGACTATTTAATCTTAAAACATACAGCCTTACCTAGCTGTCAAAACTGTTTTACTAAAACTTTTTTTAGATTCCAGGAGCCCTGTTAATCTATCATTTGCAGCCTAGGGGAGCAAGTGAAAGCAAATTAGTCTCACCCGACTATTAAGTCTTAACACATTCAGCCCCACCTGGAACTCAAAATTGCCTTACCAAAACTTGTCTCAGATACCAGGAACCCTGTTAATCCAGCATTTGCATCCTAGGGGCGCAAGTAAAAGCCAAACAAGCTCACCCGACTATTTAATCCTCAAACATACAGCCTTACCTAGCTGTCAAAACTGTTTTACTAAAACTTTTTTTAGATTCCAGGAGCCCTGTTAATCTAGCATTTGCAGCCTAAGGGAGCAAGTCAAAGCAAATTAGTCTCACCCGTCTATTAAGTCTTAACACATTCAGCCCCACCTGGAACTCAAAATTGCCTTACCAAAACTTGTCTCAGATACCAGGAACCCTGTTAATCCAGCATTTGCATCCTAGGGGCGCAAGTCAAAGCCAAACAGGCTCACCCGATTCTTTAATCTTAAAACATACGGTCTTGCCTTGCTGTCAAAGCTGTTTTACTTAAACTTTTTTTAGATTCCAGAAGCCCTGTTAATCTAGCATTTGCAGCCTACGGTAGCAAGTCGAAGCAAATTAGTCTCACCCGACTATTAAGTCTTAAAAAATTCAGCCTCACCTGGAAGTCAAAATTGCCAAAGCGTGTCTCAGACACCAGTAACCCTGTTAATCCAGCATTTGCATCCTAGGGGCGGAAGTCAAAGCCAAACAGGCTCATCCGACTATTTAATCCTAAAACATTCAACCTCACCTGGAAGTCAAAATTGCTTTACCAAAGCTTGTCTCAGACACCAGGATCCCTGTTAATCCAGCATTTGCATCCTAGGGGCGCAAGTCAAAGCCAAACTGGCTCACCTGACTCTTTAATCTTAAAACATACAGTCTTGCTTAGCTCTCAAAACTGTTTTACCAAACCTTGTCTTAGATTCCAGGAGCCCAGCCAATCTGGCATGTGGAGCCTTGGGGAGAAATTCAAAGCCAAACAGGCTCATCCGACTATTTAATCCTAAAACAAACAGCCTCACCTGGAAGTCAAAACTGCTTTACCGAAACTTGTCTCAGATACAAGGATCCCTGATAATCTAGCATTTGCATCCTAGGTTCGCAAGTCAAAGCCAAATAGGCTCATCCGACTATTTAATCCTAAAACATACAGCCTCAACTGGAAGTCAAAATTGCTTTACCGAAACTTGTCTCAGATACAAGGATCCCTGTTAATCAATTTAATCTAAAAACAAACAGCCCCATCTGGCTGCAAAAGCTGCTTTATCAAAACTTGTCATGGATACCAGGAGGCCTATTAATCTAGCATTTGCAGCGTAGAGGAGCAAGTCAAAGCCATATAGCCTCACCCGTACCTGGAACTCAAAATTGCCTTACCAAAACTTGCCTATTAAGTCTTAGCACATTCAGCCTCACTTGGAACTCAAAATTGCCTTTCCAAAACTTGTCTCAGATACCAGGAACCAATCCAGCATTTGCATCATAGGGGCGCAAGTCAAAGCCAAACAGGCTCACCCGACTATTTAATCTTAAAACATACAGCCTTACCTAGCTGTCAAAACTGTTTTACTAAAACTTTTATAGATTCCAGGAGCCCTGTTTATCTAGCATTTGCAGCCTAGGGGAGCAAGTCAAAGCAAAATAGACTCACCCGACTATTAAGTCTTAACACATTCAGCCTCACCTGGAACACAAAATTGCCTTACCAAAACTTGTCTCAGATACCAGGAACCCTGTTATTCCAGCATTTGCATCCTAGGGGCGCAAGTCAAAGCCAAACAGGCTCACCTGACTCTTTAATCTTAAATCATACAGTCTTGCCTAGCTGTCAAAACTGTTTTACCAAACCTTGTCTTAGATTCCAGGAGTTCCGCCAATCTGGCGTGTGCAGCCTAGGGGAGAAGTTCAAAGCCAAACAAGCTCATCCTACAATTTAATCTTAAAACAAACAGCCGCATCTGGCTGCAAAAGCTGCTTTATCAAAACTTGTCATGGATACCAGGACGCCTATTAATCTAGCATTTGCAGCGTAGAGGAGCAAGTCAAAGCCAAATAGCCTCACCCGACTACTAAGTCTTAAAACATTCAGCCGTACCTGGAACTCAACATTGCCTTACCAAAACTTGTCTCAGATACCAGGAACCCTGTTAATCCAGCATTTGCATCCTAGGGGCGCAAGTCAAAGCCAAACAGGCTCACCCGACTATTTAATCTTAAAACATACAGCCTTACCTAGCTGTCAAAACTGTTTTACTAAAACTTTTTTAGATTCCAGGAGCCCTGTTAATCTATCATTTGCAGCCTAGGGGAGCAAGTGAAAGCAAATTAGTCTCACCCGACTATTAAGTCTTAACACATTCAGCCCCACCTGGAACTCAAAATTGCCTTACCAAAACTTGTCTCAGATACCAGGAACCCTGTTAATCCAGCATTTGCATCCTAGGGGCGCAAGTAAAAGCCAAACAAGCTCACCCGACTCTTTAATCTTAAAACATACGGTCTTGCCTAGCTGTCAAAACTGTTTTACTTAAACTTTTTTTAGATTCCAGGAGCCCTGTTAATCTAGCATTTGCAGCCTAGGGGAGCAAGTCAAAGCATATTAGTCTCACCCGACTATTAAGTCTTAAAAAATTCAGCCTCACCTGGAAGTCAAAATTGCCAAAGCGTGTCTCAGACACCAGGAACCCTGTTAATCCAGCATTTGCATCCTAGGGGCGCAAGTCAAAGCAAAACAGGCTCATCCGACTATTTAATCCAAAAACATGCAGCCTCACCTGGAAGTCAAAATTGCTTTACCGAAACTTGTCTCAGATACAAGGAACCTTATTAATCCAGCATTTGCATCCTAGGGGCGCAAGTCAAAGCCAAACTGGCTCACCTGACTCTTTAATCTTAAAACATACAGTCTTGCCTAGCTGTCAAAACTGTTTTACCAAACCTTGTCTTAGATTCCAGGAGCCCCGCCAATCTGGCATGTGGAGCCTAGGGGAGAAATTCAAAGCCAAACAGGCTCATCCGACTATTTAATCCTAAAACATACAGCCTCACCTGGAAGTCAAAACTGCTTTACCGAAACTTGCTTCAGATACAAGGATCCCTGATAATCTAGCATTTGCATCCTAGGGGCGCAAATCAAAGCCAAACTGGCTCACCTGACTCTTTAATCTTAAAACATACAGTCTTGCCTAGCTGTCAAAACTGTTTTACCAAACCTTGTCTTAGATTCCAGGAGCACCGCCAATCTGGCGTGTGCAGCCTAGGTGAGAAGTTCAAAGCCAAACAGGCTCATCCTACAATTTAATCTTAAAACAAACAGCCCCATCTGGCTGCAAAAGCTGCTTTATCAAAACTTGTCATGGATACCAGGAGGCCTATTAATCTAGCATTTGCAGCGTAGAGGAGCAAGTCAAAGCCAAATAGCCTCACCCGACTACTAAGTCTTAAAACATTCAGCCGTACCTGGAACTCAACATTGCCTTACCAAAACTTGTCTCAGATACCAGGAACCCTGTTAATCCAGCATTTGCATCCTAGGGGCGCAAGACAAAGCCAAACAGGCTCACCCGACTATTTAATCTTAAAACATACAGCCTTACCTAGCTGTCAAAACTGTTTTACTAAAACTTTTTTTAGATTCCAGGAGCCCTGTTAATCTATCATTTGCAGCCTAGGGGAGCAAGTGAAAGCAAATTAGTCTCACCCGACTATTAAGTCTTAACACATTCAGCCCCACCTGGAACTCAAAATTGCCTTACCAAAACTTGTCTCAGATACCAGGAACCCTGTTAATCCAGCATTTGCATCCTAGGGGCGCAAGTAAAAGCCAAACAAGCTCACCCGACTCTTTAATCTTAAAACATACGGTCTTGCCTAGCTGTCAAAACTGTTTTACTTAAACTTTTTTTAGATTCCAGGAGCCCTGTTAATCTAGCATTTGCAGCCTAGGGGAGCAAGTCAAAGCAAATTAGTCTCACCCGACTATTAAGTCTTAAAAAATTCAGCCTCACCTGGAAGTCAAAATTGCCAAAGCGTGTCTCAGACACCAGATACCCTGTTAATCCAGCATTTGCATCCTAGGGGCGCAAGTCAAAGCAAAACAGGCTCATCCGACTATTTAATCCAAAAACATGCAGCCTCACCTGGAAGTCAAAATTGCTTTACCGAAACTTGTCTCAGATACAAGGAACCTTATTAATCCAGCATTTGCATCCTAGGGGCGCAAGTCAAAGCCAAACTGGCTCACCTGACTCTTTAATCTTAAAACATACAGTCTTGCCTAGCTGTCAAAACTGTTTTACCAAACCTTGTCTTAGATTCCAGGAGCCCCGCCAATCTGGCATGTGGAGCCTATGGGAGAAATTCAAAGCCAAACAGGCTCATCCGACTATTTAATCCTATAACATACAGCCTCACCTGGAAGTCAAAACTGCTTTACCGAAACTTGCTTCAGATACAAGGATCCCTGATAATCTAGCATTTGCATCCTAGGGGCGCAAATCAAAGCCAAACAGGCTCATCCGACTATTTAATCCTAAAACATACAGCCTCAACTGGAAGTCAAAATTGCTTTACCGAAACTTGTCTCAGATACAAGGTTCTCTGTTAATCAATTTAATCTAAAAACACACAGCCCCATATGGCTGCCAGAACTGCTTTACCAAAACATGTCTTAGATACCAGGACCCTGTTAATCTAGCATTTGCAGCCTGGCTGAACAAGTCAAAGCCAAATAGACTCACCCGACTATTAAGTCTTAACAGATTCAGCCTCACCTGGAACTCAAAATTGCCTTACTAAAACTTGTCTCAGATACCAGGAACCTTATTAATCCAGCATTTGCATCGAAGGGGCGCAAGTCAAAGCCAAACAGGCTCACCCGACTCTTTAATCTTTAAACATACAGTCTTGCCTAGCTCTCAAAACTGTTTTACCAAACCTTGTCTTAGATTCCTGGAGCCCCGCCAATCTGGCATGTGGAGCCTAGGGGAGAAATTCAAAGCCAAACAGGCTCATCCGACTATTTAATCCTAAAACATACAGCCTCACCTGGAAGTCAAAATTGCTTTACCGAAACTTGTCTCAGATACAAGGATCCCAGATAATCTAGCATTTGCATCCTGGGGGCGCAAGTCAAGGCCAAATAGTCTCACCCGACTATTTAATCTTAAAACATACAGCCTTACCTAGCTGTCAAAACTGTTTTACTAAAACTTTTTTTAGATTCCAGGAGCCCTGTTAATCTATCATTTGCAGCCTAGGGGACCAAGTCAAAGCAAAATAGTCTCACCCGACTATTAAGTCTTAACACATTCAGCCTCACCTGGAACTCAAAATTGCGTTACTAAAACTTGTCTCAGATACCAGGAACCTTATTAATCCAGCATTTGCATCGTAGGGGCGCAAGTCAAAGCCAAACAGGCTCACCCGACTCTTTAATCTTAAAACATACAGTCTTGCCTAGCTCTCAAAACTGTTTTACCAAACCTTGTCTTAGATTCCTGGAGCCCCGCCAATGTGGCATGTGGAGCCTAGGGGAGAAATTCAAAGCCAAACAGGCTCATCCGACTATTTAATCCTAAAACATACAGCCTCACCTGGAAGTCAAAACTGCTTTACCGAAACTTGTCTCAGATACAAGGATCCCTGATAATCTAGAATTTGCAGCCTAGTCTCACCCGACTATTAAATCTTAAAACATACAACCCCATCTCGCCGCCGAAACTGCTTTACCAAAACTTGTCTCAGATTCCAGGAGCCCTGCCAATCCGGCATGTGCAGCCTAGGGGAGCAGGTCAAAGCAAAACAGGCTCACCCGACTATTTATTACTAAAACATACAGCCCCATCTGGCCGCCAAAACTGCTCTACCAAAACCCTGCCAATCTGGCATTTGCAGCCTAGGGGATCAAGTCAAAGCCAATTAGTCTGACCTCATTATCCAATCTGAAAACACACAGTCCCATCTGGTTTCCAAAACTGCTTTACCAAAACATATATCAGATTCCAGGAGCCCCGCCAATCTGGCATGTGCCGCCTAGGGGAGCAACTCAAAGCAAAATAGTCTCACCCGACTATTAAATCTTAACACATTCAGCCTCACCTGGAACTCAAAATTGCCTTACCAAAACTTGTCTCAGATACCAGGAACCTTAATAATCCAGTATTTGCATCCTGGGGGCGCAAGTCAAAGCCAAACAGGCTCACCCGACTATTTAATCTTAAAACATACAGCCTTAACTAGCTGTCAAAACTATTTGACTAAAACTTTTTTTAGATTCCAGGAGCCCTGTTAATCTAGCATCTGCAGCCTAGGGGACCAAGTCAAAGCAAACTAGTCTCACCCGCCTATTAAGTCTAAACACATTCAGCCTCACCTGGAACTCAAAATTGCCTTACCAAAACTGGTCTCAGATACCAGGAACCCTGTTAATTCAGCATTTGCATCCTAGGGGCGCAGGTCAAAGCCAAACAGGCTTACCCGACTCTTTAATCTTAAAACATACAGTCTTGCCTAGCTGTCAAAACTGTTTTACCAAAACTTGTCTCAGATACCGGGAGCCCTGCCAATCTAGCATGTGCAGCCTAGCGGAGCAGGTCAAAGCAAAACAGGCTCACCCGACTTTTTAATACTAAAACATACAGCCCCATCTGGCCGCCGAAACTGCTCTACCAAAACCCGGCCAAGCTGGCATTTGCAGCCTAGGGGAACAAGTCAAAGCCAATTAGTCGGACCTCATTATCCAATCTGAAAACACACAGTCCCATCTGGTTGCCAAAACTGCTTTACCAAAACATCTATCAGATTCCAGGAGCCCCGCCAATCTGGCATGTGCCGCCTAGGGGCGCAAGTCAAAGCCAAACATGCTCAACCGACTTCTTAATCTTAAAACATACAGTCTTGCCTAGCTGTCAAAACTGTTTTACCAAACCTTGTCTTAGATTCCAGGAGCCCCGCCAATCGGGCATGTGGAGCCTAGGGGAGCAAGTCAAAGCCAAACAGGCTCATCCGACTATTTAATCCTAAAACATACAGTATGACCTGGAAGTCAAAATTGCCTTACCGAAACTTGCCTCAGATACAAGGATCCCTGATAATCTAGCATTTGCATCCTAGGGGCGCAAATCAAAGCCAAACAGGCTCATCCGACTATTTAATCCTAAAACATACAGCCTCAACTGGAAGTCAAAATTGCTTTACCGAAACTTGTCTCAGATACAAGGATCCCTGTTAATCAATTTAATCTAAAAACACACAGCCCCATATGGCTGCCAGAACTGCTTTACCAAAACATGTCTTAGATACCAGGAGCCCTGTTAATCTAGCATTTGCAGCCTAGGTGACCAAGTCAAAGCAAAATAGTCTCACCCGACTATTAAGTCTTAACACATTCAGCCTCACCTGGAACTCAAAATTGCCTTACTAAAACTTGTCTCAGATACCAGGAACCTTATTAATCCAGCATTTGCATCGTAGGGGCGCAAGTCAAAGCCAAACAGGCTCACCCGACTCTTTAATCTTAAAACATACAGTCTTGCCTAGCTCTCAAAACTGTTTTACCAAACCTTGTCTTAGATTCCTGGAGCCCCGCCAATGTGGCATGTGGAGCCTAGGGGAGAAATTCAAAGCCAAACAGGCTCATCCGACTATTTAATCCTAAAACATACAGCCTCACCTGGAAGTCAAAACTGCTTTACCGAAACTTGTCTCAGATACAAGGATCCCTGATAATCTAGAATTTGCAGCCTAGTCTCACCCGACTATTAAATCTTAAAACATACAACCCCATCTCGCCGCCGAAACTGCTTTACCAAAACTTGTCTCAGATTCCAGGAGCCCTGCCAATCCGGCATGTGCAGCCTAGGGGAGCAGGTCAAAGCAAAACAGGCTCACCCGACTATTTATTACTAAAACATACAGCCCCATCTGGCCGCCAAAACTGCTCTACCAAAACCCTGCCAATCTGGCATTTGCAGCCTAGGGGATCAAGTCAAAGCCAATTAGTCTGACCTCATTATCCAATCTGAAAACACACAGTCCCATCTGGTTTCCAAAACTGCTTTACCAAAACATATATCAGATTCCAGGAGCCCCGCCAATCTGGCATGTGCCGCCTAGGGGAGCAACTCAAAGCAAAATAGTCTCACCCGACTATTAAATCTTAACACATTCAGCCTCACCTGGAACTCAAAATTGCCTTACCAAAACTTGTCTCAGATACCAGGAACCTTAATAATCCAGTATTTGCATCCTGGGGGCGCAAGTCAAAGCCAAACAGGCTCACCCGACTATTTAATCTTAAAACATACAGCCTTACCTAGCTGTCAAAACTATTTGACTAAAACTTTTTTAGATTCCAGGAGCCCTGTTAATCTAGCATCTGCAGCCTAGGGGACCAAGTCAAAGCAAACTAGTCTCACCCGCCTATTAAGTCTAAACACATTCAGCCTCACCTGGAACTCAAAATTGCCTTACCAAAACTGGTCTCAGATACCAGGAACCCTGTTAATCCAGCATTTGCATCGTAGGGGCGCAGGTCAAAGCCAAACAGGCTTACCCGACTCTTTAATCTTAAAACATACAGTCTTGCCTAGCTGTCAAAACTGTTTTACCAAAACTTGTCTCAGATACCGGGAGCCCTGCCAATCTAGCATGTGCAGCCTAGCGGAGCAGGTCAAAGCAAAACAGGCTCACCCGACTTTTTAATACTAAAACATACAGCCCCATCTGGCCGCCGAAACTGCTCTACCAAAACCCGGCCAAGCTGGCATTTGCAGCCTAGGGGAACAAGTCAAAGCCAATTAGTCGGACCTCATTATCCAATCTGAAAACACACAGTCCCATCTGGTTGCCAAAACTGCTTTACCAAAACATCTATCAGATTCCAGGAGCCCCGCCAATCTGGCATGTGCCGCCTAGGGGCGCAAGTCAAAGCCAAACATGCTCAACCGACTTCTTAATCTTAAAACATACAGTCTTGCCTAGCTGTCAAAACTGTTTTACCAAACCTTGTCTTAGATTCCAGGAGCCCCGCCAATCGGGCATGTGGAGCCTAGGGGAGCAAGTCAAAGCCAAACAGGCTCATCCGACTATTTAATCCTAAAACATACAGTATGACCTGGAAGTCAAAATTGCCTTACCGAAACTTGCCTCAGATACAAGGATCCCTGATAATCTAGCATTTGCATCCTAGGGGCGCAAATCAAAGCCAAACAGGCTCATCCGACTATTTAATCCTAAAACATACAGCCTCAACTGGAAGTCAAAATTGCTTTACCGAAACTTGTCTCAGATACAAGGATCCCTGTTAATCAATTTAATCTAAAAACACACAGCCCCATATGGCTGCCAGAACTGCTTTACCAAAACATGTCTTAGATACCAGGAGCCCTGTTAATCTAGCATTTGCAGCCTAGGTGACCAAGTCAAAGCAAAATAGTCTCACCCGACTATTAAGTCTTAACACATTCAGCCTCACCTGGAACTCAAAATTGCGTTACTAAAACTTGTCTCAGATACCAGGAACCTTATTAATCCAGCATTTGCATCGTAGGGGCGCAAGTCAAAGCCAAACAGGCTCACCCGACTCTTTAATCTTAAAACATACAGTCTTGCCTAGCTCTCAAAACTGTTTTACCAAACATTGTCTTAGATTCCTGGAGCCCCGCCAATCTGGCATGTGGAGCCTAGGGGAGAAATTCAAAGCCAAACGGGCTCATCCGACTATTTAATCCTAAAACATACAGCCTCACCTGGAAGTCAAAACTGCTTTACCGAAACTTGTCTCAGATACAAGGATCCCTGATAATCTAGAATTTGCAGCCTAGTCTCACCCGACTGTTAAATCTTAAAACATACAACCCCATCTCGCCGCCGAAACTGCTTTACCAAAACTTGTCTCAGATTCCAGGAGCCCTGCCAATCTGGCATGTGCAGCCTAGGGGAGCAGGTCAAAGCAAAACAGGCTCACCCGACTATTTAATACTAAAACATACAGCCCCATCTGGCCGCCAAAACTGCTCTACCAAAACCCTGCCAATCTGGCATTTGCAGCCTAGGGGATCAAGTCAAAGCCAATTAGTCTGACCTCATTATCCAATCTGAAAACACACAGTCCCATCTGGTTTCCAAAACTGCTTTACCAAAACATATATCAGATTCCAGGAGCCCCGCCAATCTGGCATGTGCCGTCTAGGGGAGCAAGTCAAAGCAAAATAGTCTCACCCGACTATTAAGTCTTAACACATTCAGCCTCACCTGGAACTCAAAATTGTCTTACCAAAACTTGTCTCAGATACCAAGAACCTTATTAATCCAGTATTTGTATCCTGGGGATGCAAGTCAAAGCCAAACAGGCTCACCCGACTATTTAATCTTAAAACATACAGCCTTACCTAGCTGTCAAAACTATTTTACTAAAACTTTTTTTAGATTCCAGGAGCCCTGTTAATCTAGCATCTGCAGCCTAGGGGACCAAGTCAAAGCAAACTAGTCACCCGACTATTAAGTCTAAACACATTCAGCCTCACCTGGAACTCAAAATTGCCTTACCAAAACTGGTCTCAGATACCAGGAACCCTGTTAATCCAGCATTTGCATCCTAGGGGCGCAAGTCAAAGCCAAACAGACTTACCCGACTCCTTAATCTTAAAACATACAGTCTTGCCTAGCTGTCAAAACTGTTTTACCAAAACTTGTCTCAGATACCGGGAGCCCTGCCAATGTGGCATGTGCAGCCTAGGGGAGCAGGTCAAAGCAAAACAGGCTCACCCGACTTTTTAATACTAAAACATACAGCCCCATCTGGCCGCCGAAACTGCTCTACCAAAACCCGGCCAAGCTGGCATTTGCAGCCTAGGGGAACAAGTCAAAGCCAATTAGTCGGACCTCATTATCCAATCTGAAAACACACAGTCCCATCTGGTTGCCAAAACTGCTTTACCAAAACATCTATCAGATTCCAGGAGCCCCGCCAATCTGGCATGTGCCGCCTAGGGGCGCAAGTCAAAGCCAAACATGCTCAACCGACTTCTTAATCTTAAAACATACAGTCTTGCCTAGCTGTCAAAACTGTTTTACCAAACCTTGACTTAGATTCCAGGAGCCCCGCCAATCGGGCATGTGGAGCCTAGGGGAGCAAGTCAAAGCCAAACAGGCTCATCCGACTATTTAATCCTAAAACATACAGTATGACCTGGAAGTCAAAATTGCCTTACCGAAACTTGCCTCAGATACAAGGATCCCTGATAATCTAGCATTTGCAGCCTAGGGGACCAAGTCAAAGTAAAATAGTCTCATCCGACTATTTAATCCTAAAACATACAGCCTCACCTGGAAGTCAAAATTGCTTTACCGAAACTTGTCTCAGATACAAGGATCCCTGTTAATCAAATTAATCTAAAAACACACAGCCCCATATGGCTGCCAGAACTGCTTTACCAAAACATGTCTTAGATACCAGGAGCCCTGTTAATCTAGCATTTGCAGCCTGGCTGAGCAACTCAAAGCCAAATAGACTCACCCGACTATTAAGTCTTAACACATTCAGCCTCACCTGGAACTCAAAATTGCTTTACTAAAACTTGTCTCAGATACCAGGAACCTTATTAATCCAGCATTTGCATCGTAGGGGCGCAAGTCAAAGCCAAACAGGCTCACCCGACTCTTTAATCTTAAAACATACAGTCTTGCCTAGCTCTCAAAACTGTTTTACCAAACCTTGTCTTAGATTCCTGGAGCCCCGCCAATCTGGCATGTGGAGCCTAGGGGAGAAATTCAAAGCCAAACAGGCTCATCCGACTATTTAATCCTAAAACATACAGCCTCACCTAGAAGTCAAAATTGCTTTACCGAAACTTGTCTCAGATACAAGGATCCCACATAATCTAGCATTTGCATCCTGGGGGCGCAAGTCAAGGCCAAATAGTCTCACCCGACTATTTAATCTTAAAACATACAGTCTTGCCTAGCTGTCAAAACTGTTTTACCAAACCTTGTCTTAGATTCCAGGAGCCCCGCCAATCGGGCATGTGGAGCCTAGGGGAGCAAGTCAAAGCCAAACAGGCTCATCCGACTATTTAATCCTAAAACATACAGTATGACCTGGAAGTCAAAATTGCCTTACCGAAACTTGTCTCAGATTCCAGGAACCCTGTTAATCCAGCATTTGCATCCTAGGGGCGCAAGACAAGGGCAAACAGGCTTACCCGACTATTTAATCTGAAAATATACAGTCTTGCCTAGCTGTCAAAACTGTTTTACCAAACCTTGTCTCAGTTACCAGGAGCCCTGACAATCTTGCGTGTGCAGCCTAGGGGAGAAATTCAAAGCCAAACAGGGCTTACCCTACAATTTAATCTTAAAACAACCGGCCCCATCTGGCTGCCAAAACTGCTTTATCAAAACTTGTCATGGATACCAGGAGCCCTGTCAATCTAGCATTTGCAATGTAAGGGAGCAAGTCAAAGCCAAATAGCCTCACCCGACTATTAAATCTTTAAACAAACAGCCCCATCTGGCCGCTTAAACTGATTTACCAAAACTTGTCTCAGATACCAGGAAACCTGTTAATCCAGTATTTGCATCTTGGGGGCGCGAGTCAAAGCTAAACAGGCTCACCCGACTATTTAATACTAAACATACAGCCCCATCTGGCCGCCGGAACTGCTCTACCAAAACCCGGCCAATCTGGAATTTGCAGCCTAGGGGAACAAGTCAAAGCCAATTAGTCGGACATCATTATCCAATCTGAAAACACACAGTCCCATCTGGTTGCCAAAACTGCTTTTGCCAAACTGGCTTACCCGACTCTTTAATCTCAAAACATACAGTCTTGCCTAGCTGTCAAAACAGTTTTACCAAAACTTGTCTCAGATACCAGGAGCCCTGCCAATCTGGCATGTGCAGCCTAGGGGAGCAGGTCAAAGCAGAACAGGCTCACCCGACTATTTAATACTAAACATACAGCTGGCCGCCGAAACTGCTCTACGAAAACCCGGCCAATCTGGCATTTGCAGCCTAGGGGAACAAGTCAAAGCCAATTAGTCGGACATCATTATCCAATCTGAAAACACACAGTCCCATCTGGTTGCCAAAACTGCTTTACCAAAACATCTATCAGATTCCAGGAGCCCCGCCAATCTGGCATGTGCCGCCTAGGGGCGCAAGTCAAAGCCAAACATGCTCAACCGACTTCTTAATCTTCAAACATACAGTCTTGCCTAGCTGTCAAAACTGTTTTACCAAACCTTGTCTTAGATTCCCTTAGCCCCGCCTATCTGGCATGTGGAGCCTAGGGGAGCTAGTCAAAGCCAAACAGGCTCATCCGACTATTTAATCCTAAAACATACAGCCCCATCTGGCCGCCAAAACTGATTTACCAAAACTTGTCTCAGATACCAGGAAACCTGTTAATACAGTATTTGCATTTTGGGGGCGCAAGTCAAAGCCAAACAGGCTCACCCGACTATTTAATCTTAAAACATACAGCCTTACCTAGCTGTCAAAACTGTTTTACTAAAACTTTTTTTAGATTCCAGGAGCCCTGTTAATCTATCATTTGCAGCCTAGGGGACCAAGTCAAAGCAAAATAGTCTCACCCGAATATTATGTCTTAAAACATTCAGCCTCACCTGGAACTCAAAATTGCCTTACCAAAACTTGTCTCAGATACCGGGAACCCTGTTAATCCAGCATTTTCATCCTAGGGGCGCAAGTCAAAGCCAAACTGGCTTATCCGACTCTTTAATCTTAAAACATACAGTCTTGCCTAGCTGTCAAAAGAGTTTTAACAAAACTTGTCTCAGATACCAGGAGCCCTGCCAATCTGGCATGTGCAGCCTAGGGGAGCAGGTCAAAGCAAAACAGGCTCACCCGACTATTTAATACTAAACATACAGCCCCATCTGGCCGCCGAAACTGCTCGACCAAAACCCGGCCAATCTAGCATTTGCAGCCTAGGAGAACAAGTCAAAGCCAATTAGTCGGACCTCATTATCCAATCTGAAAACACACAGTCCCATCTGGTTGCCAAAACTGCTTTACCAAAACATCTATCAGATTCCAGGAGCCCCGCCAATCTGGCATGTGCCGCCTAGGGGCGCAAGTCAAAGCCAAACATGCTCAACCGACTTCTTAATCTTCAAACATACAGTCTTGCCTAGCTGTCAAAACTGTTTTACCAAACCTTGTCTTAGATTCCAGGAGCCCCGCCTATCTGGCATGTGAAGCCTAGGGGAGCAAGTCAGCGCCAAACAGGCTCATCCGACTATTTAATCCTAAATCATACAGCCTCACCTGGAAGTCAAAATTGCTTTACCGAAACTTGTCTCAGATACAAGGATCCCAGATAATCTAGCATTTGCATCCTGGGGGCGCAAGTCAAAGCCAAATAGTCTCAGCCGACTATTAATCTTAAAACATACAGCCTTACCTAGCTGTCAAAACTGTTTTACTAAAACTTTTTTTAGATTCCAGGAGCCCTGTTAATCTAGCATTTGCAGCCTAGGAACCCAAGTCAAAGCAAAATAGTCTCACCCGACTGTTAAGTCTTAACACATTCAGCCTCACCTGTAACTCAAAATCACCTTACCAAAACTTGTCTCACATACCAGGAACCCTGTAAATCCAGTATTTGCATCCTGGGGGCTTAATTCAAAGTTACACAGGCTCACCCGACTATTTAATCTTAAAACATTCAGCCTTACCTAGCTGTCAAAACTGTTTTACCAAACCTTCTCTTAGATTCCAGGAGCCCCGCCTATCTGGCATATGGAGCCTAGGGGAGCAAGTCAAAGCCAAACAGGCTCATCCGACTATTTAATCCTTAAACATACAGCCTCACCTGGAACTCAAAATTGCTTAACCGAAACTTGTGTCAGATGCCAGGAACCCTGTTATTCCAGCATTTGCATCCTAAGGGAGCAAGTCAAAGCCAAACAGGCTCACCCGACTTTTTAACCTTCAAACATGTATCCTGACCTAGCTGTCAAAACTGTTTTACCAACCCTTGTCTCAGATACCAGGAGCCCTGCCAATCTGGCGTGTGCAGCCTAGGGGAGCAGGTCAAAGCAAAATAGTCTCACCTGCCTATTAAGTCTCAACACACTCAGCCTCAAATAGAACTCAAAATTGCCTTACCAAAACTTGTCTCAGATACGAAGAACCCTGTTAATCCAGCATTTGCATCCTAGGGGCGCAAGACAAAGGCAAACAGGCTTACCCGACTATTTAATCTGAAAATATACAGTCTTGCCTAGCTGTCAAAACTGTTTTACCAAACCTTGTCTCAGTTACCAGGAGCCCTGACAATCTTGCGTGTGCAGCCTAGGGGAGAAGTTCAAAGCCAAACAGGCTCACTCTACAATTTAATCTTAAAACAAACAGCCCCATCTGGCTGCCAAAGCTGCTTTATCAAAACTTGTCATGGATACCAGGAGCCCTGTTAATCTAGCATTTGCAGCGTAAGGGAGCACGTCAAAGCCAAATAGCCTCACCCGACTATTAAATCTTAAAACATACAGCCCCATCTGGCCGCCAAAACTGATTTACCAAAACTTGTCTCAGAAACCAGGAAACCTGTTAATCCAGTATTTGCATCTTGGGGGCGCAAGTCAAAGCTAAACAGGCTCACCCGACTATTAAATCTTAAAACATACAGCCTTACCTAGCTGTCAAAACTGTTTTACTAAAACTTTTTTTAGATTTCAGGAGCCCTGTTAATCTAGCATTTGCAGCCTAGGGGACCAGGTCAAAGCAAAATAGTCTCACCCGATTATTAAGTCTTAACACATTCAGCCTCACCTGGAACTCAAAATTGCCTTACCAAAACTTGTCTCACATACCAGGAACCCTGTTAATCCAGCATTTGCATCCTAGGGGAGCCAATCAAAGCCAAACTGGCTTACCCGACTCTTTAATCCTAAAACATACAGTCTTGCCTAGCTGTCAAAACAGTTTTACCAAAACTTGTCTCAGATACCAGGAGCCCTGCCAATCTGGCATGTGCAGCCCAGGGGAGCAGGTCAAAGCAAAACAGCCTCACCCGACAATTTAATACTAAACATACAGCCCCATCTGGCCGCCGAAACTGCTCAACCAAAACCCGGCCAATCTGGCATTTGCAGCCTAGGGGAACAAGTCAAAGCCAATTAGTCGGACCTCATTATCCAATCTGAAAACACACAGTCCCATCTGGTTGCCAAAACGGCTTTACCAGAACATCTATCAGATTCCAGGAGCCCCGCCAATCTGGCATGTGCCGCCTAGGGGCGCAAGTCAAAGCCAAACATGCTCAACCGACTTCTTAATCTTCAAACATACAGTCTTGCCTAGCTGTCAAAACTGTTTTACCAAACCTTGTCTTAGATTCCCTTAGCCCCGCCTATCTGGCATGTGGAGCCTAGGGGAGCAAGTCAAAGCCAAACAGGCTCATCCGACTATTTAATCCTAAAACATACAGCCCCATCTGGCCGCCAAAACTGATTTACCAAAACTTGTCTCAGATACCAGGAAACCTGTTAATACAGTATTTGCATTTTGGGGGCGCAAGTCAAAGCCAAACAGGCTCACCCGACTATTTAATCTTAAAACATACAGCCTTACCTAGCTGTCAAAACTGTTTTACTAAAACTTTTTTTAGATTCCAGGAGCCCTGTTAATCTATCATTTGCAGCCTAGGGGACCAAGTCAAAGCAAAATAGTCTCACCCGAATATTATGTCTTAAAACATTCAGCCTCACCTGGAACTCAAAATTGCCTTACATACAGTCTTGCCTAGCTGTCAAAACAGTTTTACCAAAACTTGTCTCAGATACCAGGAGCCCTGCCAATCTGGCATGTGCAGCCTAGGGGAGCAGGTCAAAGCAAAACAGCCTCACCCGACTATTTAATACTAAACATACAGCCCCATCTGGCCGCCGAAACTGCTCAACCAAAACCCGGCCAATCTGGCATTTGCAGCCTAGCGGAACAAGTCAAAGCCAATTAGTCGGACCTCATTATCCAATCTGAAAACACACAGTCCCATTTGGTTGCCAAAACGGCTTTACCAGAACATCTATCAGATTCCAGGAGCCCCGCCAATCTGGCATGTGCCGCCTAGGGGCGCAAGTCAAAGCGAAACATTCTCAACCGACTTCTTAATCTTAAAACATACAGTCTTGCCTAGCTGTCAAAACTGTTTTACCAAAACTTGTTTTAGATTCCAGGAGCCCCGCCTATCTGGCATGTGAAGCCTAGGGGAGCAAGTCAAAGCCAAACAGGCTCATCCGACTATTTAATCCTAAAACATACAGCCTCACCTGGCAGTCAAAATTGCTTTACCGAAACTTGTCTCAGATACAAGGATCCCAGATAATCTAGCATTTGCATCCTGGGGGCGCAAGTCAAAGCCAAATAGTCTCACCCGACTATTTAATCTTAAAACATACAGCCTTACCTAGCTGTCAAAACTGTTTTAATAAAACTTTTTTTAGATTCCAGGAGCCCTGTTAATCTATCATTTGCAGCCTAGGGGACCAAGTCAAAGCAAAATAGTCTCACCCGACTATTAAGTCTTAACACATTCAGCCTCACCTGTAACTCAAAATTACCTTACCAAAACTTGTCTCACATACCAGGAACCCTGTAAATCCAGCATTTGCATCCTAGGGGCGCAAGTCAAAGCCAAACTGGCTTACCCGACTTTTTAATCTTAAAACATACAGTCTTGCCTAGCTGTCAAAACAGTTTTACCAAAACTTGTCTCAGATACCAGGAGCCCTCCCAATCTGGCATGTGCAGCCTAGGGGAGCAGGTCAAAGCAGAACAGGCTCACCCGACTATTTAATACTAAACATACAGCCCCATCTGGCCGCCGAAACTGCTCTACCAAAACCCGGCCATTCTGGCATTTGCAGCCTAGGGGAACAAGTCAAAGCCAATTAGTCGGACCTCATTATCCAATCTGAAAACACACAGTCCCATCTGGTTGCCAAAACTGCTTTACCAAAACATCTATCAGATTCCAGGAGCCCCGCCAATCTGGCATGTGCCGCCTAGGGGCGCAAGTCAAAGCCAAACATGCTCAACCGACTTCTTAATCTTCAAACATACAGTCTTGCCTAGCTGTCAAAACTGTTTTACCAAACCTTGTCTTAGATTCCCTTAGCCCCGCCTATCTGGCATATGGAGCCTAGGGCAGCAAGTCAAAGCCAAACAGGCTAATCCGACTATTTAATCCTAAAACATACAGCCTCACCTGGAAGTCAAAATTGCTTTACCGAAACTTGGCTCAGATACAAGGATCCCAGATAATCTAGCATTTGCATCCTGGGGGCGCAAGTCAAAGCCAAATAGTCTCACCCGACTATTTAATACTAAACATACAGCCTTACCTAGCTGTCAAAACTGTTTTACTAAAACTTTTTTTAGATTCCAGGAGCCCTGTTAATCTAGCATTTGCAGCCTAGGGGACCAAGTCAAAGCAAAATAGTCTCACCCGACTATTAAGTCTTAACACATTCAGCCTCACCTGTAACTCAAAATTACCTTACCAAAACTTGTCTCACATACCAGGAACCCTGTAAATCCAGTATTTGCATCCTGGGGGCTCAATTCAAAGTTAAACAGGCTCACCCGACTATTTAATCTTAAAACATTCAGCCTTACCTAGCTGTCAAAACTGTTTTACCAAACCTTGTCTTAGATTCCTGGAGCCCCGCCAATCTGGCATGTGTAGCCTAGGGGAGCAAGTCAAAGCCAAACAAGCTCATCCGACAATTTAATCCTAAAACATACAGCCTCACCTGAAAGTCAAAATTGCTTTACCGAAACGCTTCTCAGATGCCAGGAACCCTGTTATTCCAGCATTTGCATCCTGGGGGCCCAAGTCAAAGCCAAATGGTCTCACCCGACTATTTAATCTTAAAACATACAGCCTTACCTAGCTGTCAAAACTGTTTTACTTAAACTTTTTTTAGATTCCAGGAGCCCTGTTAATCTAGCATTTGCAGCCTAGGGGACCAAGTCAAAGCAAAATAGTCTCATCCGACTATTTAATTCTAAAACATACAGCCTCACCTGGAAGTCAAAATTGCTTTACCGAAACTTGCCTCAGATGCCAGGAACCCTGTTATTCCAGCATTTGCATCCTAGGGGAGCAAGTCAAAGCCAAACAGGCTCACCCGACTATTTAACCTTCAAACATGTATCCTGACCTAGCTGTCAAAACTGTTTTACCAACCCTTGTCTCAGATACCAGGAGCCCTGCCAATCTGGCGTGTGCAACCTAGGGGAGCAGGTCAAAGCAAAATAGTCTCACCTGCCTATTAAGTCTTAACACATTCAGCCTCAAATGGAACTCAAAATTGCCTTACCAAAACTTGTCTCAGATTCGAGGAACCCTGTTAATCCAGCATTTGCATCCTAAGGGCGCAAGACAAAGGCAAACAGGCTTACCCGACTATTAAATCTGAAAATATACAGTCTTGCCTAGCTGTCAAAACTGTTTTACCAAACCTTGTCTCAGTTACCAGGAGCCCTGACAATCTTGCGTGTGCAGCCTAGGGGAGAAGTTCAAAGCCAAACAGGCTCACTCTACAATTTAATCTTAAAACAAACAGCCCCATCTGGCTGCCAAAGCTGCTTTATCAAAACTTGTCATGGATACCAGGAGCCCTGTTAATCTAGCATTTGCAGCGTAAGGGAGCACGTCAAAGCCAAATAGCCTCACCCAACTATTAAATCTTAAAACATACAGCCCCATCTGGCCGCCAAAACTGATTTACCAAAACTTGTCTCAGATACCAGGAAACCTGTTAATCCAGTATTTGCATCTTGGGGGCGCAAGTCAAAGCTAAACAGGCTCACCCGACTATTTAATCTTAAAACGTACAGTCTTGCCTAGCTGTCAAAACAGTTTTACCAGAACTTGTCTCAGATACCAGGAGCCCTGCCAATCTGGCATGTGCAGCCTAGGGGAGCAGGTCAAAGCAGAACAGGCTCACCCGACTATTTAATCCTAAAACATACAGCCTTACCTAGCTGTCAAAACTGTTTTACTTAAACTTTTTTTAGATTCCAGGAGCCCTGTTAATCTAGCATTTGCAGCCTAGGGGACCAAGTCAAAGCAAAATAGTCTCATCCGACTATTTAATCCTAAAACATACAGCCTCACCTGGAAGTCAAAATTGCTTTACCGAAACTTGTCTCAGATGTCAGGAACCCTGTTATTCCAGCATTTGCATCCTAGGGGAGCAAGTCAAAGCCAAACAGGCTCACCCGACTATTTAACGTTCAAACATGTATCCTGACCTAGCTGTCAAAACTGTTTTACCAACCCTTGTCTCAGATACCAGGAGCCCTGCCAATCTGGCGTGTGCAGCCTAGGGGAGCAGGTCAAAGCAAAATAGTCTCACCTGCCTATTAAGTCTTAACACATTCAGCCTCAAATGGAACTAAAAATTGCCTTACCAAAACTTGTCTCAGATTCGAGGAACCCTGTTAATCCAGCATTTGCATCCTAGGGGCGCAAGACAAAGGCAAACAGGCTTACCCGACTATTAAATCTGAAAATATACAGTCTTGCCTAGCTGTCAAAACTGTTTTACCAAACCTTGTCTCAGTTACCAGGAGCCCTGACAATCTTGCGTGTGCAGCCTAGGGGAGAAGTTCAAAGCCAAACAGGCTCACTCTACAATTTAATCTTAAAACAAACAGCCCCATCTGGCTGCCAAAGCTGCTTTATCAAAACTTGTCATGGATACCAGGAGCCCTGTTAATCTAGCATTTGCAGCGTAAGGGAGCACGTCAAAGCCAAATAGCCTCACCCAACTATTAAATCTTAAAACATACAGCCCCATCTGGCCGCCAAAACTGATTTACCAAAACTTGTCTCAGATACCAGGAAACCTGTTAATCCAGTATTTGCATCTTGGGGGCGCAAGTCAAAGCTAAACAGGCTCACCCGACTATTTAATCTTAAAACGTACAGTCTTGCCTAGCTGTCAAAACAGTTTTACCAGAACTTGTCTCAGATACCAGGAGCCCTGCCAATCTGGCATGTGCAGCCTAGGGGAGCAGGTCAAAGCAGAACAGGCTCACCCGACTATTTAATCCTAAAACATACAGCCTTACCTAGCTGTCAAAACTGTTTTACTTAAACTTTTTTTAGATTCCAGGAGCCCTGTTAATCTAGCATTTGCAGCCTAGGGGACCAAGTCAAAGCAAAATAGTCTCATCCGACTATTTAATCCTAAAACATACAGCCTCACCTGGAAGTCAAAATTGCTTTACCGAAACTTGTCTCAGATGCCAGGAACCCTGTTATTCCAGCATTTGCATCCTAGGGGAGCAAGTCAAAGCCAAACAGGCTCACCCGACTATTTAACGTTCAAACATGTATCCTGACCTAGCTGTCAAAACTGTTTTACCAACCCTTGTCTCAGATACCAGGAGCCCTGCCAATCTGGCGTGTGCAGCCTAGGGGAGCAGGTCAAAGCAAAATAGTCTCACCTGCCTATTAAGTCTTAACACATTCAGCCTCAAATAGAACTCAAAATTGCCTTACCAAAACTTGTCTCAGATACGAGGAACCCTGTTAATCCAGCATTTGCATCCTAGGGGCGCAAGACAAAGGCAAACAGGCTTACCCGACTATTTAATCTGAAAATATACAGTCTTGCCTAGCTGTCAAAACTGTTTTACCAAACCTTGTCTCAGTTACCAGGAGCCCTGACAATCTTGCGTGTGCAGCCTAGGGGAGAAGTTCAAAGCCAAACAGGCTCACTCTACAATTTAATCTTAAAACAAACAGCCCCATCTGGCTGCCAAAGCTGCTTTATCAAAACTTGTCATGGATACCAGGTGCCCTGTTAATCTAGCATTTGCAGCGTAAGGGAGCACGTCAAAGCCAAATAGCCTCACCCGACTATTAAATCTTAAAACATACAGCCCCATCTGGCCGCCAAAACTGATTTACCAAAACTTGTCTCAGATACCAGGAAACCTGTTAATCCAGTATTTGCATCTTGGGGGCGCAAGTCAAAGCTAAACAGGCTCACCCGACTATTTAATCTTAAAACATACAGCCTTACCTAGCTGTCAAAACTGTTTTACTAAAACTCTTTTTAGATTTCAGGAGCCCTGTTAATCTAGCATTTGCAGCCTAGGGGACCAGGTCAAAGCAAAATAGTCTCACCCGATTATTAAGTCTTAACACTTTCAGCCTCACCTGGAACTCAATATTGCCTTACCAAAACTTGTCTCAGATACCAGGAACCCTGTTAATCCAGCATTTGCATCCTAGGGGCGCCAGTCAAAGCTAAACTGGCTTACCCGACTCATTAATCTTAAAACATACAGTCTTGCCTAGCTGTCAAAACAGTTTTACCAAAACTTGTCTCAGATACCAGGAGCCCTCCCAATCTGGCATGTGCAGCCTAGGGGAGCAGGTCAAAGCAGAACAGGCTCACCCGACTATTTAATACTAAACATACAGCCCCATCTGGCCGCCGAAACTGCTCTACCAAAACCCGGCCATTCTGGCATTTGCAGCCTAGGGGAACAAGTCAAAGCCAATTAGTCGGACCTCATTATCCAATCTGAAAACACACAGTCCCATCTGGTTGCCAAAACTGCTTTACCAAAACATCTATCAGATTCCAGGAGCCCCGCCAATCTGGCATGTGCCGCCTAGGGGCGCAAGTCAAAGCCAAACATGCTCAACCGACTTCTTAATCTTCAAACATACAGTCTTGCCTAGCTGTCAAAACTGTTTTACCAAACCTTGTCTTAGATTCCCTTAGCCCCGCCTATCTGGCATGTGGAGCCTAGGGCAGCAAGTCAAAGCCAAACAGGCTCATCCGACTATTTAATCCTAAAACATACAGCCTCACCTGGAAGTCAAAATTGCTTTACCGAAACTTGGCTCAGATACAAGGATCCCAGATAATCTAGCATTTGCATCCTGGGGGCGCAAGTCAAAGCCAAATAGTCTCACCCGACTATTTAATACTAAACATACAGCCTTACCTAGCTGTCAAAACTGTTTTACTAAAACTTTTTTTAGATTCCAGGAGCCCTGTTAATCTAGCATTTGCAGCCTAGGGGACCAAGTCAAAGCAAAATAGTCTCACCCGACTATTAAGTCTTAACACATTCAGCCTCACCTGTAACTCAAAATTACCTTACCAAAACTTGTCTCACATACCAGGAACCCTGTAAATCCAGTATTTGCATCCTGGGGGCTCAATTCAAAGTTAAACAGGCTCACCCGACTATTTAATCTTAAAACATTCAGCCTTACCTAGCTGTCAAAACTGTTTTACCAAACCTTGTCTTAGATTCCTGGAGCCCCGCCAATCTGGCATGTGTAGCCTAGGGGAGCAAGTCAAAGCCAAACAAGCTCATCCGACAATTTAATCCTAAAACATACAGCCTCACCTGAAAGTCAAAATTGCTTTACCGAAACGCTTCTCAGATGCCAGGAACCCTGTTATTCCAGCATTTGCATCCTGGGGGCCCAAGTCAAAGCCAAATGGTCTCACCCGACTATTTAATCTTAAAACATACAGCCTTACCTAGCTGTCAAAACTGTTTTACTTAAACTTTTTTTAGATTCCAGGAGCCCTGTTAATCTAGCATTTGCAGCCTAGGGGACCAAGTCAAAGCAAAATAGTCTCATCCGACTATTTAATTCTAAAACATACAGTCTCACCTGGAAGTCAAAATTGCTTTACCGAAACTTGCCTCAGATGCCAGGAACCCTGTTATTCCAGCATTTGCATCCTAGGGGAGCAAGTCAAAGCCAAACAGGCTCACCCGTCTATTTAACCTTCAAACATGTATCCTGACCTAGCTGTCAAAACTGTTTAACCAACCCTTGTCTCAGATACCAGGAGCCCTGCCAATCTGGCGTGTGCAACCTAGGGGAGCAGGTCAAAGCAAAATAGTCTCACCTGCCTATTAAGTCTTAACACATTCAGCCTCAAATGGAACTCAAAATTGCCTTACCAAAACTTGTCTCAGATTCGAGGAACCCTGTTAATCCAGCATTTGCATCCTAGGGGCGCAAGACAAAGGCAAACAGGCTTACCCGACTATTAAATCTGAAAATATACAGTCTTGCCTAGCTGTCAAAACTGTTTTACCAAACCTTGTCTCAGTTACCAGGAGCCCTGTTAATCTAGCATTTGCAGCGTAAGGGAGCACGTCAAAGCCAAATAGCCTCACCCAACTATTAAATCTTAAAACATACAGCCCCATCTGGCCGCCAAAACTGATTTACCAAAACTTGTCTCAGATACCAGGAAACCTGTTAATCCAGTATTTGCATCTTGGGGGCGCAAGTCAAAGCTAAACAGGCTCACCCGACTATTTAATCTTAAAACATACAGTCTTGCCTAGCTGTCAAAACAGTTTTACCAGAACTTGTCTCAGATACCAGGAGCCCTGCCAATCTGGCATGTGCAGCCTAGGGGAGCAGGTCAAAGCAGAACAGGCTCACCCGACTATTTAATCCTAAAACATACAGCCTTACCTAGCTGTCAAAACTGTTTTACTTAAACTTTTTTTAGATTCCAGGAGCCCTGTTAATCTAGCATTTGCAGCCTAGGGGACCAAGTCAAAGCAAAATAGTCTCATCCGACTATTTAATCCTAAAACATACAGCCTCACCTGGAAGTCAAAATTGCTTTACCGAAACTTGTCTCAGATGCCAGGAACCCTGTTATTCCAGCATTTGCATCCTAGGGGAGCAAGTCAAAGCCAAACAGGCTCACCCGACTATTTAACGTTCAAACATGTATCCTGACCTAGCTGTCAAAACTGTTTTACCAACCCTTGTCTCAGATACCAGGAGCCCTGCCAATCTGGCGTGTGCAGCCTAGGGGAGCAGGTCAAAGCAAAATAGTCTCACCTGCCTATTAAATCTTAACACATTCAGCCTCAAATAGAACTCAAAATTGCCTTACCAAAACTTGTCTCAGATACGAGGAACCCTGTTAATCCAGCATTTGCATCCTAGGGGCGCAAGACAAAGGCAAACAGGCTTACCCGACTATTTAATCTGAAAATATACAGTCTTGCCTAGCTGTCAAAACTGTTTTACCAAACCTTGTCTCAGTTACCAGGAGCCCTGACAATCTTGCGTGTGCAGCCTAGGGGAGAAGTTCAAAGCCAAACAGGCTCACTCTACAATTTAATCTTAAAACAAACAGCCCCATCTGGCTGCCAAAGCTGCTTTATCAAAACTTGTCATGGATACCAGGAGCCCTGTTAATCTAGCATTTGCAGCGTAAGGGAGCACGTCAAAGCCAAATAGCCTCACCCGACTATTAAATCTTAAAACATACAGCCCCATCTGGCCGCCAAAACTGATTTACCAAAACTTGTCTCAGATACCAGGAAACCTGTTAATCCAGTATTTGCATCTTGGGGGCGCAAGTCAAAGCTAAACAGGCTCACCCGACTATTTAATCTTAAAACATACAGCCTTACCTAGCTGTCAAAACTGTTTTACTAAAACTCTTTTTAGATTTCAGGAGCCCTGTTAATCTAGCATTTGCAGCCTAGGGGACCAGGTCAAAGCAAAATAGTCTCACCCGATTATTAAGTCTTAACACTTTCAGCCTCACCTGGAACTCAAAATTGCCTTACCAAAACTTGTCTCAGATACCAGGAACCCTGTTAATCCAGCATTTGCATCCTAGGGGCGCCAGTCAAAGCTAAACTGGCTTACCCGACCCATTAATCTTAAAACATACAGTCTTGCCTAGCTGTCAAAACAGTTTTACCAAAACTTGTCTCAGATACCAGGAGCCCTACCAATCTGGCATGTGCAGCCTAGGGGAACAAGTCAAAGCCAATTAGTCGGACCTCATTATCCAATCTGAAAACACACAGTCCCATCTGGTTGCCAAAACTGCTTTACCAAAACATCTATCAGATTCCAGGAGCCCCGGCAATCTGGCATGTGCCACCTAGGGGCGCAAGTCAAAGCCAAACATGCTCAACCGACTTCTTAATCTTCAAACATACAGTCTTGCCTAGCTGTCAAAACTGTTTTACCAAACCTTGTCTTAGATTCCAGGAGCCCCGCCTATCTGGCATGTGTAGCCTAGGGGAGCAAGTCAAAGCCAAACAGGCTCTTCCGACTATTTAATCCTAAACCATACATCCTCACCTGGAAGTCAAAATTGCTTTACCAAAACTTGTCTCAGATACAAGGATGCCAGCTAATCTAGCATTTGCATCCTGGGGGCGCAAGTCAAAGCCAAATAGTCTCACCCGACTATTTAATCTTAAAACATACAGCCTTACCTAGCTGTCAAAACTGTTTTAATAAAAATTTTTTTAGATTCCAGGAGCCCTGCCAATCTGGCGTGTGCAGCCTAGGGGACCAAGTCAAAGCAAAATAGTCTCACCCGACTATTAAGTCTTAACACATTCAGCCTCACCTGTAACTCAAAATTACCTTACCAAAACTTGTCTCACATACCAGGAACCCTGTAAATCCAGCATTTGCATCCTAGGGGCGCAAGTCAAAGCCAAACTGGCTTACCCGACTCTTTAATCTTAAAACATACAGTCTTGCCTAGCTGTCAAAACAGTTTTACCAAAACTTGTCTCAGGTACCAGGAGCCCTGCCAATCTGGCATGTGCAGCCTAGGGGAGCAGGTCAAAGCAGAACAGGCTCACCCGACTATTTAATACTAAACATACAAACCCGGCCAATCTGGCATTTGCAGCCTAGGGGAACAAGTCAAAGACAATTAGTCGGACATCATTATCCAATCTGAAAACACACAGTCCCATCTGGTTGCCAAAACTGCTTTACCAAAACATCTATCAGATTCCAGGAGCCCCGCCAATCTGGCATGTGCCGCCTTGGGGCGCAAGTCAAAGCCAAACATGCTCAACCGACTTCTTAATCTTAAAACATACAGTCTTGCCTAGCTGTCAAAACTGTTTTACCAACCCTTGTCTTAGATTCCAGGAGCCCCGCCTATCTGGCATGTGGAGCCTAGGGGAGCAAGTTAAAGCCAAACAGGCTCATCCGACTATTTAATCCTAAAACATACAGCCTCACCTGGAAGTCAAAATTGCTTTACCGAAACTTGTCTCAGATACAAGGATCCCAGATAATCTAGCATTTGCATCCTGGGGGCGCAAGTCAAAGCCAAATAGTCTCACCCGACTATTTAATCTTAAAACAAACAGCCTTACCTAGCTGTCAAGACTGTTTTACTAAAACTTTTTTAGATTCCAGGAGCCCTGTTAATCTAACATTTGCAGCCTAGGGGACCAAGTCAAAGCAAAATAGTCTCACCCGAATATTATGTCTTAAAACATTCAGCCTCACCTGTAACTCAAAATTACCTTACCAAAACTTGTCTCACATACCAGGAACCCTGTTAATACAGTATTTGCATCCTGGGGGCTCAATTCAAAGTTAAAGAGGCTCACCCGACTATTTAATCTTAAAACATTCAGCCTTACCTAGCTGTCAAAACTGTTTTACCAAACCTTGTCTTAGATTCCTGGAGCCCCGCCAATCTGGCATGTGTAGCCTAGGGGAGCAAGTCAAAGCCAAACAAGCTCATCCGACAATTTAATCCTAAAACATACAACCTCACCTGAAAGTCAAAATTGCTTTACCGAAACTCTTCTCAGATGCCAGGAACCCTGTTATTCTAGCATTTGCATCCTAGGGGAGCAAGTCAAAGCCAAACAGGCTCACCCGACTATTTAACCTTCAAACATGTATCCTGACCTAGCTGTCAAAACTGTTTTACCAAACCTTGTCTCAGATACCAGGAGCCCTGCCAATCTAGCGTGTGCAGCCTAGGGGAGCAGGTCAAAGCAAAATAGTCTCACCTGCCTATTAAGTCTGAACACATTCAGCCTCAAATAGAACTCAAAATTGCCTTACCAAAACTTGTCTCAGATACCAGGAACCCTGTTAATCCAGCATTTGCATCCTAGGGGCGCAAGACAAAGGCAAACAGGCTTACCCGACTATTTAATCTGAAAATATACAGTCTTGCCTAGCATTCAAAACTGTTTTACCAAACCTTGTCTCAGTTACCAGGAGCCCTGACAATCTTGCGTGTGCAGCCTAGGGGAGAAGTTCAAAGCCAAACAGGCTCACTCTACAATTTAATCTTAAAACATACAGCCCCATCTGGCTGCCAAAGCTGCTTTATCAAAACTTGTCCTGGATACCAGGAGCCCTGTTAATCTAGCATTTTCAGCGTAAGGGAGCAAGTCAAAGCCAAATAGCCTCACCCGACTATTAAATCTTAAAACATACAGCCCCATCTGGCCGCCAAAACTGATTTACCAAAACTTGTCTCAGGTACCAGGAAACCTGTTAATCCAGTATTTGCATCTTGGGGGCGAAGGTCAAAGCTAAACAGGCTCACCCGACTATTTAATCTTAAAACATACAGCCTTACCTAGCTGTCAAAACTGTTTTACTAAAACTTGTTTTAGATTCCGGGAGCTCTGTTAATCTAGCATTTGCAGCCTAGGGGACCAGGTCAAAGCAAAATAGTTTCACCCGATTATTAAGTCTTAACACATTCAGCCTCACCTGGAACTCAAAATTGCCTTACCAAAACTTGTCTCAGATACCAGGAACCCTGTTAATCCAGCATTTGCATCCTAGGGGCGCCAGTCAAAGCCAAACTGGCTTACCCGACTCTTTAATCTTAAAACATACAGTCTTGCCTAGCTGTCAAAACAGTTTTACCAAAACTTGTCTCAGATACCAGGAGCCCTGCCAATCTGGCATGTGCAGCCTAGGGGAGCAGGTCAAAGCAAAACAGCCTCACCCGACTATTTAATACTAAACAGACAGCCCCATCTGGCCGCCGAAACTGCTCTACCAAAACCCGGCCAATCTGGCATTTGCAGCCTAGGGGAACAAGTCAAAGCCAATTAGTCGGACCTCATTATCCAATCTGAAAACACACAGTCCCATCTGGTTGCCAAAACGGCTTTACCAGAACATCTATCAGATTCCAGGAGCCCCGCCAATCTGGCATGTGCCGCCTAGGGGCGCAAGTCAAAGCGAAACATGCTCAACCGACTTCTTAATCTTAAAATATACAGTCTTGCCTAGCTGTCAAAACTGTTTTACCAAAACTTGTCTTAGATTCCAGGAGCCCCGCCTATCTGGCATGTGAAGCCTAGGGGAGCAACTCAGCGCCAAACAGGCTCACCCGACTATTTAACCTTCAAACATGTATCCTGACCTAGCTGTCAAAACTGTTTTACCAAACCTTGTCTCAGATACCAGCAGCCCTGCCAATCTGGCGTGTGCAGCCTAGGGGAGCAGGTCAAAGCCAAATAGTCTCACCTGCCTATTAAGTCTTAACACATTCAGCCTCAACTAGAACTCAAAATTGCCTTACCAAAACTTGTCTCAGATACCAGGAACCCTGTTTATCCAGCATTTGCATCCTAGGGGCGCAAGTCATAGCCAAACACACTCACTTGACTATATAATCTTAAGACATACAGCCTTACCTAGCTGTCAAAACTGATTTACCAAAACTTGTCTTAGATTCCAGGAGTCCCGCCAATCTGGCATGTGCTGCCTAGGGGAGGAAGACAAAGCCAAATAGCCTCACCCGACTATTAAATCTCAAAACATATAGTTCATCTGGCCGCCAAAACTGATTTAGCAAAACTTGTCTCAGATACCAGAACCCTGTTAATCCAGCATTTGCATCCTAGGGGAGCAAGTCGAAGTCAAACAGACTCACCCGACTATTTAACCTTAAAGCATACAGACTTACGTAGCTATCAAAACTGTTATACCAAAACTTTTTTTAGATTCCAGGAGCCCCGCCAATCTGGATGGGCCGCCTAGGGGAGAAAGTCAAAGCCAAATAGTCTCACACGACTATTAAGTCTGAATACATTCAGCCTCACCTGGAACTCAAAATTGCCTTACCAAAACTTTTCTTAGATACCAGGAATCCTGTTATTCCAGCATTTGCTTCCTAGGGGCGCAAGTCAAAGCCAAACACGCTCACCCGACTATTTAATCTTAAAGCATACAGCCTTACCTAGCTGTCAAAACTGTTTTACCAAAACTTGTCTTAGATTCCAGGAGCCCCGCCAATCTGGCATGTGCAGCCTAGGGGAGCATGTCAAAGCCAAACAGGCTCATCCGACTATTTAATCCTAAACATATATCCCCATCTGGCCGCCAAAACTGATTTACCAAAACCTATCTCAGTTACCAGGAACCCTGTTAATCTAGCATTTGCAGCCTAGGGGAGCAAGACAAAGCCAAAATGTCTCACCCGACTATTAAATTTAAAGTCATATACCCCCACCTGGCCGCTTAAACTGATTTACCAAAACTTGTCTCAGATAGCAGGAACCCTGTTAATCCAGCATTTGCATCCTAGGGGAGCAAGTCAAAGTCAAACAGACTCACCCGACTATTTAAACTTAAAACATACAGACTTACGTAGCTGTCAAAACTGTTTTAGCAAAGCTTTTTTTAGATTCCAGGAGCCCCGCCAATCTGGCATCTGCCGCCTAGGGGAGAAAGTCAAAGATAAGTAGTCTCACACGACTTTTAAATCTGAAAACATTCAGCATCACCTGGAACTCAAAATTGCCTTACCAAAACTTGTTTCAGATACCAGGAACCCTGTTAATCCAGCATTTGCATCCTAGGGGGCAAGTCAAGGCCAAACAGGCTCACCCGACTTTTAAATCTTTAAACATATAGCCCCATCTGGCCGCCAAAACTGATTTACCAAAACTTGTCTTAGATACCAGAACCCTGTTATTCCAGCATTTGCATCCTAGGGGCGCAAGTCAAAGCCAAACACGCTCTCCCGACTATTTAATCTTAAAGCATACAGCCTTACCTGGCTGTCAAAACTGTTTTACCAAAACTTGTCTTAGATTCCCGCCAATCTGGCATGTGCAGCCTAGGGGAGCAAGTCAAAGCCAAACAGGCTCATCCGACTATTTAATCCCAAAACATATGGCCCCATCTGGCCGCCAAATCTGATTTACCAAAACCTATCTCAGTTACCAGGAACCCTATTAATCTAGCATTTGCAGCCTAGAGGAGCAAGACAAAGCCAAATTGTCTCACCCGACTATTAAATTTTAAATCATATAGCCCCACCTGGCCGCTTAAACTGATTTACCAAAACTTGTCTCAGATAGCAGGAACCCTGTTAATCCAGTATTTGCATCCTAGGGGAGCAAGTCAAAGTCAAACTGACTCACCCGAATATTTAACCTTAAAACATACAGCCTTACCTAGCTGTCAAAACTGTTTTACCAAAACTTGTCTTAGATTCCCGCCAATCTGGCATGTGCAGCCTAGGGGCGCAAGTCAAAGCCAAACAGGCTCATCCGACTATTTAATCCTAAAGCATACAGCCTCACCTGGAAGTCAAAATTGCCTTAGCGGAACTTGTCTTGGATACAAGGATCTCTGTTAATCTAGCATTTGCAGCCTATGGTAGCAATTCAAAGCCAAATAGTCTCACCCGACTATTAAATCTTAAAACATACAACCCCATCTGGCCGCCAAAACTGCTTTATCAAAACTTGTGTCACATACGAGGAACCCTGTTAATCCTGCATTTGAATCCTAGGTGCGCAGTTCAAAGCCAAACAGGCTCACCCGACAATTTAATCTTAAAACATACAGCCCCATCTGGCTGCCAAAACAGTTTTACCAAAACTTGTCTCAGATACCAGAAGCCCTGCCAATCTGGCATGTGCAGCCTAGGGGAGCAGGTCAAAGCAAAACAGGCTCACCCGACTATTTAATACTAAACATACAGCCCCATCTGGCCGCCGAAACTGCTCTGCCAAAACACGGCCAATCTGGCATTTGCAGCCTAGGGGAACAAGTCAAAGCCAATTAGTCGGACCTCATTATCCAATCTGAAAACACACAGTCCCATCTGGTTGCCAAAACTGCTTTACCAAAACATCTATCAGATTCCAGGAGCCCCGCCAATCTGGCATGTGCCGCCTAGGGGCGCAAGTCAAAGCCAAACATGCTCAACCGACTTTTTAATCTTAAAACATACAGTCTTGCCTAGCTGTCAAAACTGTTTTACCAAACCTTCTCTTAGATTCCAGGAGCCCCGCCTATCTGGCATATGGAGCCTAGGGGAGCAAGTCAAAGCCAAACAGGCTCATCCGACTATTTAATCCTAAAACATACAGCCTCACCTGGAAGTCAAAATTGCTTTACCGAAACTTGTCTCAGATACAAGTATCCCAGATAATCTATCATTTGCATCCTGGGGGCCAAAGTCAAAGCCAAATGGTCTCACCCGACTATTTAATCTTAAAACATACAGCCTTACCTAGCTGTCAAAACTGTTTTACTAAAACTTTTTTAGATTCCAGGAGCCCTGTTAATCTAGCATTTGCAGCCTAGGGGACCAAGTCAAAGCAAAATTGTCTCACCCGACTATTAAGTCTTAACACATTCAGCCTCTCCTGTAACTCAAAATTGCCTTTCCAAAACTTGTCTCAGATACCAGGAACCCTGTAAATCCAGTATTTGCATCCTGGGGGCGCAATTCAAAGTTAAACAGGGTCACCCTACAATTTAATCTTAAAACAAACAGCCCCATCTGGCTGTCAAAACTGTTTTACTAAAACTTTTATTAGATTCCAAGAGCCTTGCCAATCTGGCATGTGCCGCCTAGGGCAGCAAGTCACCCGACTATTAAGTCTTAAAACATACAGCCTCACCTGCAAGTCAAAATTGCTTTACCGAAACTTGTTTCAGATGCCAGGAACCCTGTTATTCCAGCATTTGCATCCTAGGGGGGCAAGTCAAGGCCAAACAGGCTCACCCGACTTTTAAATCTTAAAACATATAGCCCCATCTGGCCGCCAAAACTGATTTACCAAAACTTGTCTTAGATTCCCGCCAATCTGGCATGTACCGCCAAGGGGAGCAAGTCAAAGCCAAACAGGCTCATCCGACTATTTAATCCTAAAACATATAGCCCCATCTGGCCGCCAAAACTGATTTACCAAAACCTATCTCAGTTACCAGGAACCCTGTTAATCTAGCATTTGCAGCCTAGGGGAGCAAGTCAAAGTCAATCAGACTCACCCGACTATTTAACCTTAAAACATACAGACTTACGTAGCTGTCAAATCTGTTTTACCAAAGCTTTTTTTAGATTACAGGAGCCCCGCCAATCTGGCATCTGCCGCCTAGGGGAGAAAGTCAAAGCCAAATAGTCTCACACGACTATCAAATCTGAAAAAATTCAGCATCACCTGGAACTCAAAATTGCCTTACCAATACTTGTTTCAGATACCAGGTACCCACTTAATCCAGCATTTGCATCCTAGGGACGCAAGTCAAGGCCAAACAGGCTCACACGACTATTAAATCTTAAAACATATAGCCCCATCTGGCCGCCAAAACTGATTTATGAAAACTTGTCTTAGATACCAGGAACCCTGTTATTCCAGCATTTGCATTTTAGGGGCGCAAATCAAAGCCAAACTCGCTCACCCGACTTTTTAATCTTAAAGCATACAGCCTTACCTAGCTGTCAAAACTGATTTACCAAAACTTGTCTTAGATTCCAGGAGTCCCGCCAATGTGGCATGTGCAGCCTAGGGGAGGAAGACAAAGCCAAATAGCCTCACCCGACTATTAAATCTTAAAACATATTGACTCATCTGGCCGCCAAAACTGATTTACCAAAACTTGTCTCAGATACCAGAACCCTGTTAATCCAGCATTTGCATCCTAGGGGAGCAAGTCAAAGTCAAACAGACTCACCCGATTATTTAACCTTAAAACATACAGACTTACGTAGCTGTCAAAACTGTTATACCAAAACTTTTTTTAGATTCCAGGTGCCCCGCCAATCTGGCATGTACCGCCTAGTGGTGAAAGTCAAAGCCAAATAGTCTCACACGACTATTAAGTCTGTATACATTCAGCCTCACCTGGAACTCAAAATTGCCTTACCAAAACTTTTCTTAGATACCAGGAACCCTGTTATTCCAGCATTTGCATCCTAGGGGAGCAAGTCAAAGCCAAGCACGCTCACCCGACTATTTAATCTTAAAGCAAACAGCCTTACCTAGCTGTCAAAACTGTTTTACCAAAACTTGTCTTAGATTCCAAGAGCCCCGCCAATCTGGCATGTGCAGCCTAGGGGAGCAAGTCAAAGCCAAACAGGCTCATCCGACTATTTAATCCTAAAACATATAGCCCCATCTGGCCGCCAAAACTGATTTACCAAAACTTATCTCAGTTACCAGGAACCCTGTTAGTCTAGCATTTGCAGCCTAGGGGAGCAAGACAACGCCAAATAGTCTCACCCGACTATTAAATTTTAAATCATATAGCCCCACCTGGCCGCCAAAACTGATTTACCAAAAGTTGTCTCAGATACCAGGAACCCTGTTAATCCAGCATTTGCATCCTAGGGGAGCAAGTCAAAGTCAAACACACTCATCCGACTATTTAACCTTAAAACATACAGACTTACGTAGCTGTCAAAACTGTTTTACCAAAGCTTTTTTTAGATTCCAGGAGCCCCGCCAATCTGGCATCTGCCGCCTAGGGGAGAAAGTCAAAGCCAAATAGTCTAACACGACTATTAAATCTAAAAACATTCAGCATCACCTGGAACTCAAAATTGCCTTACCAAAACTTGTTTTAGATACCAGGAACCCTGTTAATCCAGAATTTGCATCCTAGGGGCGCAAGTCAAAGCCAAACAGGCTCACCCCACTATTAAATCTTAAAACATATAGCCCCATCTGGCCGCCAAAACTGATTTACGAAAACTTGTCTCAGATACCAGGAACCCTGTTAATCCAGCATTTGCATCCTAGGGGAGCAAGTCAAAGTCAAACACACTCATCCGACTATTTAACCTTAAAACATACAGACTTACGTAGCTGTCAAAACTGTTTTACCAAAGCTTTTTTTAGATTCCAGGAGCCCCGCCAATCTGGCATCTGCCGCCTAGGGGAGAAAGTCAAAGCCAAATAGTCTCACACGACTATTAAGTCTGAATACATTCAGCCTCACCTGGAACTCAAAATTGCCTTACCAAAATTTGTCTTAGATACCAGGAACCCTGTTCTTCCAGCATTTGCATCCTAGGGGCGCAAGTCAAAGCCAAACAAGCTTACCCGACTATTTAATCTTAAAGCAAACAGCCTTACCTAGCTGTCAAAACTGTTTTACCAAAACTTGTCTTAGATTCCAGGAGCCCCGCCAATCTGCCATGTGCAGCCTAGGGGAGCAAGTCAAAGCCAAACAGGCTCATCCGACTATTTAATCCTAAAACATATAGCCCCATCTGGCCGCCAAAACTGATTTACCAAAACCTATATCAGTTACCAGGAACCCTGTTAATCTAGCATTTGCAGCCTAGGGGAGCAAGACAAAGCCAAGTAGTCTTAACCCACTATTAAATTTTAAATCATATAGCCCTACCAGGCCGCCAAAACTGATTTACCAAAACTTGTCTCAGATACCAGGAACCCTGTTAATCCAGCATTTGCTTCCTAGGGGAGCAAGTCAAAGTCAAAAAGACTCACCCGACTATTTAACCTTAATACATACAGACTTACGTAGCTGTCAAAACTGTTTTACCAAAACTTTTTTTAGATTCCAGGAGCCCCGCCAATCTGGCATGTACCGCCTAGGGGAGAAAGTCAAAGCCAAATAGTCTCACACGACTATTAAGTCTGAATACATTCAGCCTCACCTGGAACTCAAAATTGCCTTACCAAAACTTGTTTCAGATACCAGGAACCCTGTTAATCCAGCATTTGCATCCTAGGGGCGCAAGTCAAAGCCAAACAGGCTAACCCCACTATTAAATCTTAAAACATGTAGCCCCATCTGGCCGCCAAAACTGATTTACCAAAACCTAACTCAGTGACCAGGAACCCTGTTAATCTAGCATTTGCAGCCTAGGGGAGCACGACAAAGACAAATAGTCTCACCCGACTTTTAAATTTTAAATCATATAGCCCCACCTGGCCGCCAAAACTGATTTACCAAAACTTGTCTCAAATACCAGGAACCCTGTTAATCCAGCATTTGCATCCTAGGGGAGCAAGTAAAAGTCAAACAGACTCACCCGACTATTTAACCTTAAAACATACAGACTTACGTAGCTGTCAAAACTGTTTTACCAAAGCTTTTTTTAGATTCCAGGAGCCCCGCCAATCTGGCATCTGCCGCCTAGGGGAGAAAGTCAAAGCCAAGCAGGCTCATCCGACTATTTAATCCTAAAACATATAGCCCCAAAACTGATTTACCAAAACTTGTCTTAGATACCAGGAACCCTGTTATTCCAGCATTTGCATACTAGGGGCGCATGTCAAAGCCAAACACGCTCACCCGACTATTTAATCTTAAAGCATACAGCCTTACCTAGCTGTCAAAACTGTTTTACCAAAACTTGTCTTAGATTCCAGGAGTACCGCCAATCTGGCATGTGGAGCCTAGGGGAGCAAGTCAAAGCCAAACAGGCTCACCCGACAGTTTAATCTTAAAACATACAGACTTACGTAGCTGCCAAAACTGATTTACCAAAACTTGTCTTAGATACCAGGAACCCTGTTATTCCAGCATTTGCATCCTAGGGGCGCAAGTCAAAGCCAAACACGCTCACCCGACTATTTAATCTTAAAGCATACAGCCTTACCTAGCTGTCAAAACTGTTTTACCAAAACTTGTCTTAGATTCCAGGAGCCCCGCCAATCTGGCATGTGCAGCCTAGGGGAGCAAGTCAAAGCCAAACAGGTTCACCAAACTATTAAATCTTAAAACATATAGCTCCATCTGGCCGCCAAAACCGACTTACCAAAACATGTCTTAGATACCAGGAACCCTGTTATTCCAGCATTTGCATCCTAAGGGCGCAAGTCAAAGCCAAACACGGTCACCCGACTATTTAATCTTAAAGCATACAGCCTTACCTAGCTGTCAAAACTGTTCTACCAAAACTTGTCTTAGATTCCAGGAGCCCCGCCAATCTGGCATGTGCAGCCTAGTGGAGCAAGTCAAAGCCAAACAGGTTCACCAAACTATTAAATCTTAAAACATATAGCTCCATCTGGCCGCCAAAACCGACTTACCAAAACATGTCTTAGATACCAGGAACCCTGTTATTCCAGCATTTGCATCCTAAGGGCGCAAGTCAAAGCCAAACACGGTCACCCGACTATTTAATCTTAAAGCATACAGCCTTACCTAGCTGTCAAAACTGTTCTACCAAAACTTGTCTTAGATTCCAGGAGCCCCGCCAATCTGCCATGTGCAGCCTAGGGGAGCAAGTCAAAGCCAAACAGGATCATCCGACTATTTAATCCTAAAACATATAGCCCCATCTGGCCGCCAAAACTGATTTACCAAAACTTGTCTCAGATACCATGAACCCTGTTAATCTAGCATTTGCAGCGTAGGGGAGCAAAACAAAGCCAAATAGCCTCACCCGACTATTAAATTTTAACTCATTCAGCCACACCTGGAACTCAAAATTGCCTTACCAAAACTTGTCTCAGATACCAGGAACCCTGTTGATCCAGCATTTGCATCCTAGGGGCGCAAGTCAAAGCCAAACAGGCTCACCAAACTATTAAATCTTAAAACATATAGCCCCATCTGGCCACCAAAACCGACTTACCAAAACATGTCTTAGATACCAGGAACCCTGTTATTCCAGCATTTGCATCTTAGGGGCGCAAGTCAAAGCCAAACACGCTCACCCGACTATTTAATCTTAAAGCATACAGCCTTACCTAGCTGTCAAAACTGTTCTACCAAAACTTGTCTCAGATACCAGGAACACTGTTAATGCAGCATTTGCATCCTAGGGGCGCAAGTCAAAGCCAAACAGGCTCACCCAACTATTAAATCTTAAAACATATAGCCCCATCTGGCCGCCAAAACTGATTTACCAAAACTTGTCTTAGATACCAGGAACTCTGTTATCCCAGCATTTTCATCCTAGGGGCGCAATTCAAAGCAAAACACGCTCACCCGACTATTTAATCTTAAAGCATACAGCCTTACCTAGCTGTCAAAACTCTTTTACCAAAACTTGTCTTAGATTCCAGGAGTACCGCCAATCTGGCATGTGGAGCCTAGGGGAGCAAGTCAAAGCCAAACAGGCTCACCCGACAGTTTAATCTTAAAACATACAGACTTACGTAGCTGCCAAAACTGATGTACCAAAACTTGTCTTAGATACCAGGAACCCTGTTATTCCAGCATTTGCATCCTAGGGGCGCAAGTCAAAGCCAAACACGCTCACCCGACTATTTAATCTTAAAGCATACAGCCTTACCTAGCTGTCAAAACTGTTTTACCAAAACTTGTCTTAGATTCCAGGAGCCGCGCCAATCTGGCATGTGCAGCCTAGGGGAGCAAGTCAAAGCCAAACAGGTTCACCAAACTATTAAATCTTAAAACATATAGCTCCATCTGGCCGCCAAAACCGACTTACCAAAACATGTCTTAGATACCAGGAACCCTGTTATTCCAGCATTTGCATCCTAAGGGCGCAAGTCAAAGCCAAACACGGTCACCCGACTATTTAATCTTAAAGCATACAGCCTTACCTAGCTGTCAAAACTGTTTTACCAAAACTTGTCTCAGATACCAGGAACACTGTTAATGCAGCATTTGCATCCTAGGGGCGCAAGTCAAAGCCAAACAGGCTCACCCGACTATTAAATCTTAAAACATGTAGCCCTATCTGGCCGCCAAAACTGATTTACGAAACCTTGTCTTAGATACCAGGAACCCTGTTATTCCAGCATTTGCTTCCTAGGGGAGCAAGTCAAAGCCAAACAGGGTCCCCCGACAGTTTAATCTTAAAACATACAGACTTACGTAGCTGTCAAAACTGTTTTACCAAAACTTGTCTTAGATTCCAGGAGCCCTGCCAATCTGGCATGTGTAGCCAAGGGGAGCAAGTCAAAGCCAAGCAGGCTCATCCGACTATTTAATCCTAAAACATATAGCCCCATAGACGCCAAAACTGATTTACCAAAACTTGTCTTAGATACGAGGAACCCTGTTATTCCAGCATTTGCTTCCTTGGGGCGCAAGTCAAAGCCAAACACGCTCACCCGATTATTAAATCTTAAAACATGTAGCCCCATCTGGCCGCCAAAACTGATTTACGAAACCTTGTCTTAGATACCAGGAACCCTGTTATTCCAGCATTTGCTTCCTAGGGGAGCAAGTCAAAGCCAAACAGGGTCCCCCGACAGTTTAATCTTAAAACATACAGACTTACGTAGCTGTCAAAACTGTTTTACCAAAACATGTCTTAGATTCCAGGAGCCCCGCCAATCTGGCATGTGCAGCCTAGGGGAGCAAGTCAAAGCCAAACAGGATCATCGGACTATTTAATCCTAAAACATATAGCCCCATCTGGCCGCCAAAACTGATTTACCAAAACTTGTCTCAGATACCAGGAACCCTGTTAATCTAGCATTTGCAGCCTAGGGGAGCAAAACAAAGCCAAATAGCCTCACCCGACTATTAAATTTTAACTCATTCAGCCACACCTGGAACTCAAAATTGCCTTTCCAAAACTTGTCTCAGATACCAGGAACCCTGTTAATCCAGCATTTGCATCATAGGGGCGCAAGTCAAAGCCAAACAGGCTCACCAAACTATTAAATCTTAAAACATATAGCCCCATCTGGACGCCAAAACCAAAACCAAAACATGTCTTAGATACCAGGAACCCTGTTATTCCAGCATTTGCATCCTAGGGGCGCAAGTCAAAGCCAAACAGGCTCACCCGACTATTTAATCTTAAAGCATACAGTCTTACCTAGCTGTCAAAACTGCTTAACCAAAACTTGTCTTAGTTTCCAGGAGTCCCGCCAATCTGGCATGTGCCGCCTAGGGGAGAAAGTCAAAGCCAAATAATCTTAAACGACTATTAAGTCTGAATACATTCAGTCTCACCTGGAACTCAAAATTGACTTACCAAAACTTGTCTCAGATACCAGGAACCCCCAAAACTGATTTACCAAAACTTGTCTTAGATACCAGAACCCTGTTATTCCAGCATTTGCATACTAGGGGCGCAAGTCAAAGCAAAATAGTCTCACCCGACTATTAAGTCTTAACACATTCAGCATCACCTGGAACTCAAAATTGCCTTACCAATACCAGGAACCCTGTTTATCCAGCATTTGCAGGCTCAACCGACTATTTAATCTTAAAACATACAGTCTTGCCCAGCTGTCAAAACTGTTTTACCAAACCTTGTCTAAGATTCCAGGAGCCAAGCCAATCTGGCATGTGGAGCCTAGGGGAGAAAGTCAAAGCCAAATAGTCTCAAACGACTATTAAGTCTGAATACATTCAGTCTCACCTGGAACTCAAAATTGACTTACCAAAACTTGTCTCAGATACCAGGAACCCCCAAAACTGATTTACCAAAACTTGTCTTAGATACCAGAACCCTTTTATTCCAGCATTTGCATCCTAGGGGAGCAAGTCAAAGCCAAACAGGCTTACCCGACAATTTAATCTTAAAACATACAGACTTACGTAGCTGCCAAAACTGCTTTACCAAAACTTGCCTTAAAAACCAGGAGCCCTGTTAATCTAGCATTTGCAGCCTAGGGGAGCAAGTCAAAGCAAAATAGTCTCACCCGACTATTAAGTCTTAACACATTCAGCATCACCTGGAACTCAAAATTGCCTTACCAATACCAGGAACCCTGTTTATCCAGCATTTGCAGGCTCAACCGACTATTTAATCTTAAAACATACAGTCTTGCCCAGCTGTCAAAACTGTTTTACCAAACCTTGTCTAAGATTCCAGGAGCCAAGCCAATCTGGCATGTGGAGCCTAGGGGAGCAAGTCAAAGCCAAACAGGCTCCCCGACAGTTTAATCTTAAAACATACAGACTTACGTAGCTGTCAAAACTGTTTTACCAAAACTTTTTTTAGATTCCAGGAGCCCCGCCAATCTGGCATGTGCCGCCTAGGGGAGAAAGTCAAAGCCAAATAGTCTCAAACGACTATTAAGTCTGAATACATTCAGTCTCACCTGGAACTCAAAATTGACTTACCAAAACTTGTCTCAGATACCAGGAACCCCCAAAACTGATTTACCAAAACTTGTCTTAGATACCAGAACCCTGTTATTCCAGCATTTGCATCCTAGGGGCGCAAGTCAAAGCCAAACACGCTCACCCGACTATTTAATCTTAAAGCATACAGCCTTACCTAGCTGTCAAAACTGTTTTACCAAAACTTGTCTTAGATTCCAGGAGCCCCGCCAATCTGGCATGCGCAGCCTAGGGGAGCAAGTCAAAGCCAAACGGGCTCATCCGACTATTTAATCCTAAAACATATAGCCCCATCTGGCCGCCAAAACTGATTTACCAAAACTTGTCTCAGATACCAGGAACCCTGTTAATCCAGCATTTGCATCCTAGGGGAGCCAATCAAAGCCAAACAGGTTCACCAAACTATTAAATTTTAAAACATATAGCCCCATCTGGCCGCCAAAACCGACTTACCAAAACATGTCTTAGATACCAGGAACCCTGTTATTCCAGCATATGCATCCTAGGGGCGCAAGTCAAAGCCAAACACGGTCACCCGACTATTTAATCTTAAAGCATACAGCCTTACCTAGCTGTCAAAACTGTTTTACCAAAACTTGTCTCAGATACCAGGAACACTGTTAATGCAGCATTTGCATCCTAGGGGCGCAAGTCAAAGCCAAACAGGCTCACACGACTATTAAATCTTAAAACATATAGCCCCATCTGGCCGCCAAAACTGATTTACCAAAACTTGTCTTAGATACCAGGAAGCCTGTTATTCCAGCATTTGCATCCTAGAGGCGCAAGTCAAAGCCAAACACGCTCACCCGACTATTTACTCTTAAAGCATACAGCCTTACCTAGCTGTCAAAACTGTGTTACCAAACCTTGTCTTAGATTCCAGGAGTCCCGCGGATCTGGCACGTGGAGCCTAGGGGAGCAAGTCAAAGCCAAACAGGCTCAGCCGACAATTTAATCTTAAAACATACAGACTTACGTAGCTGCCAAAACTGCTTTACCAAAACTTGCCTTAAAAACCAGGAGCCTTGTTATTCTAGCATTTGCAGCCTAGGGGAGCAAGTCAAAGCAAAATAGTCTCACCCGACTATTAAGTCTTAACACATTCAGCCTCACCTGGAACTCAAAATTGCCTTACCATTACCAGGAACCCTGTCTATCCAGCATTTGCATCCTAGGGCCGCAACTCAAAGCCAAACAGGCTCAACCGACTATTTAATCTTAAAACATACAGTCTTGCCCAGCTGTCAAAACTGTTTTACCAAACCTTGTCGTAGTTTCCAGGAGCCAAGCCAATCTGGCATGTGGAGCCTAGGGGAGCAAGTCAAAGCCAAACAGGCTCTCCCGACAGTTTAATCTTAAAACATACAGACTTACGTAGCTGTCAAAACTGTTTTACCAAAACTATTTTTAGATTCCAGGTGAGCCGCCAATCTGGCATGGGCCGCCTAGGGGAGAAAGTCAAAGCCAAATAGTCTCAAACGACTATTAAGTCTGAATACATTCAGCCTCACCTGGAACTCAAAATTGCCTTAACAAAACTTGTCTCAGATACCAGGAACCCTGTTAATCCAGCATTTGCATCCTAGGGGAGCAAGTCAAAGTCAAACAAACTCACCCGACTATTTAACCTTAAAACATACAGACTTACGTAGCTGTCAAAATTGCTTTACCAAAACTTTTTTTAGATTCCAGGAGCCCCGCCAATCTGGCCTGTGGAGCCTAGGGGAGCAAGTCAATGCCAAACAGGCTCATCCGACCATTCAATCCTTAAACATTTAGCCCCATCTGGCCGCCAAAACTGATTTACCAAAGCTTGCCTTAAAAAACCAGGAGCCCTGTTAATGTAGCATTTGCTGCCTAGGGAAGCAAGTCAAAGCAATATAGTCTCACCCGACTATTAAGTCTTAACACAGTCAGCCTCACCTGGATCTCAAAATTGCCTTACCAAAACTTGTTTGTTAAAACATACAGACTTAAGCAGCTGCCAAAACTGATTTACCTAAACCTATCTCAGTTACCAGGAACCCTGTTAATCTAGCATTTGTAGCCTAGGGGAGCAAGACAAAGCCAATTAGTCTCACCCGACTATTAAATTTTAAATCATATTGCCCCACCTGGCCGCCAAAACTGATTTACCAAAACATATCTCAGATACCAGGAACCCTGTTAATCCAGCATTTGCATCCTAGGGGAGCAAGTCAAAGTCAAACAGACTCACCCGACTATTTAACCTTAAAAAATACAGACTTACGTAGCTGTCAAAACTGTTTTACCAAAACTTGTCTTAGATTGCAGGAGCCCCGCCAATCTGGCATGTGCAGCCTAGGGGAGCAAGTCAAAGCCAAACAGGCTCATCCGATTATTAAATCTGAAAACATTCAGCATCACCTGGAACCCAAAATTGCCTTACCAAAACTTGTTTCAGATACCAGGAACCCTGTTAATCCAGCATTTGCATCCTAGGGGAGCAAGTCAACGCCAAACAGGCTCATCCGACTATTAAATCTTAAAACATATAGCCCCATCTGGCCGCTAACACTGATTTACGAAAACTTGTCTTAGATACCAGGAACCCTGTTATTCCAGCATTTGCATCCTAGGGGCGCTAGTCAAAGCCAAACACGCTCACCCGACTTTTTAAACTTAAAGCATACAGCCTTACCTAGCTGTCAAAACTGTTTTACCAAAACTTGTCCTACATTCCAGGAGCCCCGCCAATCTGGCATGTGCAGCCTAGGGGAGCAAGTCAAAGCCAAACAGGCTCACCCGACGATTTAATCTTAAAACATACAGACTTACGTAGCTGCCAAAACTTAGATACCAGGAACCCTGTTATTCCAACATTTGCATCCTAGGGGCGCAAGTCAAAGCCAAACACGCTCACCCGGCAAATTAATCTTAAAGCATACAGCCTTACCTAGCTGTCAAAACTGTTTTACCAAAACTTGTCTTAGATTCCAGGAGCCCCGCCAATCTGGCATGTGGAGCCTAGGGGAGCAAGTCAAAGCCAAACAGGCTCACCCGACAATTTAATCTTAAAACATACAGACTTACGTAGCTGCCAAAACTGCTTTACCAAAACTTGCCTTAGAAACCAGGAGCCCTGTTAATCTAGCATTTGCAGCCTAGGGGAGCAAGTCAAAGCAAAATAGTCTCACCCGACTATTAAGTCTTAACACATTCAGCCTCACCTGGAACTCAAAATTGCCTTACCAAAACTTGTTTCAGATACCAGGAACCCTGTTAATCCAGCATTGGCATCCTAGGGGCGCAACTCAAAGCCAAACAGGCTCAACCGACTTTTTAATCTTAAAACATACAGTCTTGCCCAGCTGTCAAAACTGTTTTACCAAACCTTGTCTTAGATTCCAAACAGGCTCACCCGACAATTTAATCTTAAAACATACAGACTTACGTAGTTGCCAAAGCTGCTTTACCAAAACTTGTCTCAGATACCAGGAACCCTGTTAATTCAGCATTTGCATCCTAGGGGAGCAAGTCAAAGCCAAACAGGCTCATCCGACTATTTAATCCTAAAACATAAAGCCCCATCTGGCCGCCAAAACTGATTGACCAAAACTTGTCTCAGATACCAGGAACCCTGTTAATCCAGCATTTGCATCTTAGGCTCGCCAGTCAAAGCCAAACAGGTTCACCAAACTATTAAATCTTAAAACATATAGCCCCATGTGGCCGCCAAAACCGACTTACCAAAACATGTCTTAGATACCAGGAACCCTGTTATTCCAACATTTGCATCCTAGGGGCGCAAGTCAAAGCCAAACACGCTCACCCGACTATTTAATCTGAAAGCATACAGCCTTACCTAGCTGTCAAAACTTTTTTACCAAAACTTGTCTCAGATACCAGGAACACTGTTAATGCAGCATTTGCATCCTAGGGGCGCAAGTCAAAGCCTAACAGGCTCACCCGACTATTAAATCTTAAAACATATAGCCCCATATGGCCGCCAAAACTGATTTACCAAAACTTGTCTTAGATACCAGGAACTCTGTTGTTCCAGCATTTGCAAGTCAAAGCCAAACACGCTTACCCGACTATTTAATCTTAAAACATACAGACTTACGTAGCTGCCAAAACCGCTTTACCAAAACTTGCCTTAAAAACCAGGAGCCTTGTTAATCTAGCATTTGCAGCCTAGGGGAGCAAGTCAAAGCAAAATAGTCTCAACCGACTATTAAGTCTTAACACATTCAGCCTCACCTGGAACTCAAAATTGCCTTACCAATACCAGGAACCCTGTTAATCCAGCATTTGCATCCTAGGGGCGCAACTCAAAGCCAAACAGGCTCACCCGACTATTTAATCTTAAAGCATACAGCCTTACCTAGCTGTCAAAACTGTTTTACCAAAACTTGTCTTAGATTCCTGGAGCCCCGCCAATCTGGCATGTGCAGCCTAGGGGAGCAAGTCAAAGCCAAGCAGGCTCATCCGACTATTTAATCCTAAAACATATAGCCCCATCTGGCCGCCAAAACTGCTTTACCAAAACTTGCCTTAGGAACCAGGAGCGCTGTTAATCTAGCATTTGCAGCCTAGGGGAGCAAAACAAAGCCAAATAGCCTCACCCGACTATTAAATTTTAACTCATTCAGCCACACCTGGAACTCAAAATTGCCTTTCCAAAACTTGTCTCAGATACCAGGAACCCTGTTAATCCAGCATTTGCATCATAGGGGCGCAAGTCAAAGCCAAACAGGCTCACCAAACTATTAAATCTTAAAACATATAGCCCCATCTGGACGCCAAAACCAAAACCAAAACATGTCTTAGATACCAGGAACCCTGTTATTCCAGCATTTGCATCCTAGGGGCGCAAGTCAAAGCCAAACAGGCTCACCCGACTATTTAATCTTAAAGCATACAGTCTTACCTAGCTGTCAAAACTGCTTAACCAAAACTTGTCTTAGTTTCCAGGAGTCCCGCCAATCTGGCATGTGCCGCCTAGGGGAGAAAGTCAAAGCCAAATAATCTTAAACGACTATTAAGTCTGAATACATTCAGTCTCACCTGGAACTCAAAATTGCCTTACCATTACCAGGAACCCTGTCTATCCAGCATTTGCATCCTAGGGCCGCAACTCAAAGCCAAACAGGCTCAACCGACTATTTAATCTTAAAACATACAGTCTTGCCCAGCTGTCAAAACTGTTTCACCAAACCTTGTCGTAGTTTCCAGGAGCCAAGCCAATCTGGCATGTGGAGCCTAGGGGAGCAAGTCAAAGCCAAACAGGCTCTCCCGACAGTTTAATCTTAAAACATACAGACTTACGTAGCTGTCAAAACTGTTTTACCAAAACTATTTTTAGATTCCAGGTGAGCCGCCAATCTGGCATGGGCCGCCTAGGGGAGAAAGTCAAAGCCAAATAGTCTCAAACGACTATTAAGTCTGAATACATTCAGCCTCACCTGGAACTCAAAATTGCCTTAACAAAACTTGTCTCAGATACCAGGAACCCTGTTAATCCAGCATTTGCATCCTAGGGGAGCAAGTCAAAGTCAAACAAACTCACCCGACTATTTAACCTTAAAACATACAGACTTACGTAGCTGTCAAAATTGCTTTACCAAAACTTTTTTTAGATTCCAGGAGCCCCGCCAATCTGGCCTGTGGAGCCTAGGGGAGCAAGTCAATGCCAAACAGGCTCATCCGACCATTCAATCCTTAAACATTTAGCCCCATCTGGCCGCCAAAACTGATTTACCAAAGCTTGCCTTAAAAAACCAGGAGCCCTGTTAATGTAGCATTTGCTGCCTAGGGAAGCAAGTCAAAGCAATATAGTCTCACCCGACTATTAAGTCTTAACACAGTCAGCCTCACCTGGATCTCAAAATTGCCTTAAAAAAACTTGTTTGTTAAAACATACAGACTTAAGCAGCTGCCAAAACTGATTTACCTAAACCTATCTCAGTTACCAGGAACCCTGTTAATCTAGCATTTGTAGCCTAGGGGAGCAAGACAAAGCCAATTAGTCTCACCCGACTATTAAATTTTAAATCATATTGCCCCACCTGGCCGCCAAAACTGATTTACCAAAACATATCTCAGATACCAGGAACCCTGTTAATCCAGCATTTGCATCCTAGGGGAGCAAGTCAAAGTCAAACAGACTCACCCGACTATTTAACCTTAAAAAATACAGACTTACGTAGCTGTCAAAACTGTTTTACCAAAACTTGTCTTAGATTGCAGGAGCCCCGCCAATCTGGCATGTGCAGCCTAGGGGAGCAAGTCAAAGCCAAACAGGCTCATCCGATTATTAAATCTGAAAACATTCAGCATCACCTGGAACCCAAAATTGCCTTACCAAAACTTGTTTCAGATACCAGGAACCCTGTTAATCCAGCATTTGCATCCTAGGGGAGCAAGTCAACGCCAAACAGGCTCATCCGACTATTAAATCTTAAAACATATAGCCCCATCTGGCCGCTAACACTGATTTACGAAAACTTGTCTTAGATACCAGGAACCCTGTTATTCCAGCATTTGCATCCTAGGGGCGCTAGTCAAAGCCAAACACGCTCACCCGACTTTTTAAACTTAAAGCATACAGCCTTACCTAGCTGTCAAAACTGTTTTACCAAAACTTGTCCTACATTCCAGGAGCCCCGCCAATCTGGCATGTGCAGCCTAGGGGAGCAAGTCAAAGCCAAACAGGCTCACCCGACGATTTAATCTTAAAACATACAGACTTACGTAGCTGCCAAAACTTAGATACCAGGAACCCTGTTATTCCAACATTTGCATCCTAGGGGCGCAAGTCAAAGCCAAACACGCTCACCCGGCAAATTAATCTTAAAGCATACAGCCTTACCTAGCTGTCAAAACTGTTTTACCAAAACTTGTCTTAGATTCCAGGAGCCCCGCCAATCTGGCATGTGGAGCCTAGGGGAGCAAGTCAAAGCCAAACAGGCTCACCCGACAATTTAATCTTAAAACATACAGACTTACGTAGCTGCCAAAACTGCTTTACCAAAACTTGCCTTAGAAACCAGGAGCCCTGTTAATCTAGCATTTGCAGCCTAGGGGAGCAAGTCAAAGCAAAATAGTCTCACCCGACTATTAAGTCTTAACACATTCAGCCTCACCTGGAACTCAAAATTGCCTTACCAAAACTTGTTTCAGATACCAGGAACCCTGTTAATCCAGCATTGGCATCCTAGGGGCGCAACTCAAAGCCAAACAGGCTCAACCGACTTTTTAATCTTAAAACATACAGTCTTGCCCAGCTGTCAAAACTGTTTTACCAAACCTTGTCTTAGATTCCAAACAGGCTCACCCGACAATTTAATCTTAAAACATACAGACTTACGTAGTTGCCAAAGCTGCTTTACCAAAACTTGTCTCAGATACCAGGAACCCTGTTAATTCAGCATTTGCATCCTAGGGGAGCAAGTCAAAGCCAAACAGGCTCATCCGACTATTTAATCCTAAAACATAAAGCCCCATCTGGCCGCCAAAACTGATTGACCAAAACTTGTCTCAGATACCAGGAACCCTGTTAATCCAGCATTTGCATCTTAGGCTCGCCAGTCAAAGCCAAACAGGTTCACCAAACTATTAAATCTTAAAACATATAGCCCCATGTGGCCGCCAAAACCGACTTACCAAAACATGTCTTAGATACCAGGAACCCTGTTATTCCAACATTTGCATCCTAGGGGCGCAAGTCAAAGCCAAACACGCTCACCCGACTATTTAATCTGAAAGCATACAGCCTTACCTAGCTGTCAAAACTTTTTTACCAAAACTTGTCTCAGATACCAGGAACACTGTTAATGCAGCATTTGCATCCTAGGGGCGCAAGTCAAAGCCTAACAGGCTCACCCGACTATTAAATCTTAAAACATATAGCCCCATATGGCCGCCAAAACTGATTTACCAAAACTTGTCTTAGATACCAGGAACTCTGTTGTTCCAGCATTTGCAAGTCAAAGCCAAACACGCTTACCCGACTATTTAATCTTAAAACATACAGACTTACGTAGCTGCCAAAACCGCTTTACCAAAACTTGCCTTAAAAACCAGGAGCCTTGTTAATCTAGCATTTGCAGCCTAGGGGAGCAAGTCAAAGCAAAATAGTCTCAACCGACTATTAAGTCTTAACACATTCAGCCTCACCTGGAACTCAAAATTGCCTTACCAATACCAGGAACCCTGTTAATCCAGCATTTGCATCCTAGGGGCGCAACTCAAAGCCAAACAGGCTCACCCGACTATTTAATCTTAAAGCATACAGCCTTACCTAGCTGTCAAAACTGTTTTACCAAAACTTGTCTTAGATTCCTGGAGCCCCGCCAATCTGGCATGTGCAGCCTAGGGGAGCAAGTCAAAGCCAAGCAGGCTCATCCGACTATTTAATCCTAAAACATATAGCCCCATCTGGCCGCCAAAACTGCTTTACCAAAACTTGCCTTAGGAACCAGGAGCGCTGTTAATCTAGCATTTGCAGCCTAGGGGAGCAAGTCAAAGCAAAATAGTCTCACCCGACTATTAAGTCTTAACACATTCAGCCTCACATTGAACTCAAAATTGCCTTACCAAAACTTGTTTGTTAAAACATACAGACTTACGTAGCTGCCAAAACTGCTTTACCAAAACTTGCCTTAAAAACCAGGAGCCTTGTTAATCTAGCATTTGCAGCCTAGGGGAGCAAGTCAAAGCAAAATAGTCTCAACCGACTATTAAGCCTTAACACATTCAGCCTCACCTGGAACTCAAAATTGCCTTACCAATACCAGGAACCCTGTTTATCCAGCATTTGCATCCTAGGGGCGCAACTCAAAGCCAAACAGGCTCAACCGTCTATTTAATCTTAAAACATACAGTCTTGCCCAGCTGTCAAAACTGTTTTACCAAACCTTGTCTTAGATTCCAGGAGCCAAGCCAATCTGGCATGTGGAGCCTAGGGGAGCAAGTCAAAGCCAAACAGGCTCTCCCGACAGTTTAATCTTAAAACATACAGACTTACGTAGCTGCCAAAACTGATTTACCAAAACTTGTCTAAGATTCCAGGAACCCTGTTATTCCAGCATTTGCATCCTAGGGGCGCAAGTCAAAGCCAAACACGCTCACCCGACTTTTTAATCTTAAAGCATACAGCCTTACCTAGCTGTCAAAACTGTTTTACCAAAACTTGTCTTAGATTCCTGGAGCCCCGCCAATCTGGCATGTGCAGCCTAGGGGAGCAAGTCAAAGCCAAGCAGGCTCATCCGACTATTTAATCCTAAAACATATAGCCCCATCTGGCCGCCAAAACTGCTTTACCAAAACTTGCCTTAGGAACCAGGAGCGCTGTTAATCTAGCATTTGCAGCCTAGGGGAGCAAGTCAAAGCAAAATAGTCTCACCCGACTATTAAGTCTTAACACATTCAGCCTCACCTGGAACTCAAAATTGCCTTACCAATACCAGGAACCCTGTTTATCCAGCATTTGCATCCTAGGGGCGCAACTCAAAGCCAAACAGGCTCAACCGACTATTTAATCTTAAAACAAACAGTCTTGCCCAGCTGTCAAAACTGTTTTACCAAACCTTGTCTTAGATTCCAGGAGCCAAGCCAATCTGGCATGTGGAGCCTAGGGGAGCAAGTCAAAGCCAAACAGGCTCTCCCGACAGTTTAATCTTAAAACATACAGACTTACGTAGCTGCCAAAACTGATTTACCACAACTTGTCTTAGATACCAGGAACCCTGTCATTCCAGCATTTGCATCCTAGGGGCGCAAGTGAAAGCCAAACACGCTCACCCGACTATTTAATCTTAAAGCATACAGCCTTACGTAGCTGTCAAAACTGTTTTACCAAAACTTGTCTTAGATTCCAGGAGCCCCGCCAATCTGGCATGTGCCGCGTAGGGGAGAAAGTCAAAGCCAAATAGTCTCAAACGACTATTAAGTCTGAATACATTCAGCCTCACCTGGAACTCAAAATTGCCTTACCAAAACTTGTCTCAGATACCAGGAACCCTGTTAATCCAGCATTTGCATCCTAGGGGAGCAAGTCAAAGTCAAACAGACTCACCCGACTATTTAACCTTAAAACATACAGACTTACGTATCTGTCAAAATTGCTTTACCAAAACTTTTTTTTAGATTCCAGGAGCCCCGCCAATCTGGCCTGTGGAGCCTAGGGGAGCAAGTCAATGCCAAACAGGCGCATCCGACCATTTAATCCTAAAACATTTAGCTCCATCTGGCCGCCAAAACTGCTTTACCAAAACTTGCCTTAGAAATCAGGAGCCCTGTTAATCTAGCATTTGCAGCCTAGGGGAGCAAGTCAAAGCAAAATAGTCTCACCCGACTATTAAGTCTTAACACATTCAGCCTCACCTTGAACTCAAAATTGCCTTACCAAAACTCTTTTGTTAAAACATACAGACTTACGTAGCTGCCAAAACTGATTTACCTAAACCTATCTCAGTTACCAGGAACCCTATTAATCTAGCATTTGTAGCCTAGGGGAGCAAGACAAAGCTAAATAGTCTCACCCGACTATTAAATTTTAAATCATATTGCCCCACCTGGCCGCCAAAACTGATTTACCAAAACATGTCTCAGATACCAGGAACCCTGTTAATGCAGCATTTGCATCCTAGGGGAGCAAGTTAAAGTCAAACAGACTCACCCGACTATTTAACCTTAAAAAATACAGACTTTCATAGCTGTCAAAGCTGTTTTACCAAATCTTGTCTTAGATTCCAGGAGCCCCGCCAATCTGGCATGTGCAGCCTAGGGGAGCAAGTCAAAGCCAAACAGAATCATCCGACTATTAAATCTGAAAATATTCAGCATCACCTGGAACCCAAAATTGCCTTACCAAAACTTGTTTCAGATACCAGGAACCCTGTTAATCCAGCATTTGCATCCTAGCGGAGCAAGTCAAAGCCAAACAGGCTCATCCGACAATTAAATCTTAAAACATATAGCCCCATCTGGCCGCCAACACTGATTTACGAAAACTTGTCTTAGATACCAGGAACCCTTCTAATGCAGCATTTGCATCATAGGGGAGCAAGTTAAAGTCAAACAGACTCACCCGACTTTTTAACCTTAAAAAATACAGACTTACATAGCTGTCAAAACTGTTTTACCAAAACTTGTCTCAGATACCAGGAGCCCTGCCAATCTGGCATGTGCAGCCTAGGGGAGCAAGTCAATGCCAAACAGGCTCATCCGACTATTTAATCCTAAAACATATAGCCCCATAGACGCCAAAACTGATTTACCAAAACTTGTCTTAGATACCAGGAACCCTGTTATTCCAGCATTTGCATCCTAGGGCCGCAAATCAAAGCCAAACACGCTCACCCGACTATTTAATCTGAAAGCATACAGCCTTACCTAGCTGTCAAATGTGTTTTACCAAAACTTGTCTTGGATTCCAGGAGCCCCGCCAATCTGGCATGTGGAGCCTAGGGGAGCAAGTCAAAGCCAAACAGGCTCATCCGACTATTTAATCCTACAACATATAGCCCCATAGACGCCAAAATTGATTTACCAAAACTTGTCTTAGATACCAGGAACCCTGTTATTCCAGCATTTGCATCCTAGGGGAGCAAGTCAAAGCCAAACACGCTCACCCGACTATTTAATCTGAAAGCATACAGCCTTACCTAGCTGTCAAATGTGTTTTACCAAAACTTGTCTTGGATTCCAGGAGCCCCGCCAATCTGGCATGTGCAGCCTAGGGGAGCAAGTCAAAGCCAAGCAGGCTCATCCGACTATTTAATCCTAAAACATATAGCCCCATCTGGCCGCCAAAACTGCTTTAACAAAACTTGCCTTAGGAACCAGGAGCGCTGTTAATCTAGCATTTGCAGCCTAGGGGAGCAAGTCAAAGCAAAATAGTCTCACCCGACTATTAAGTCTTAACACATTCAGCCTCACCTTGAACTCAAAATTGCCTTACCAAATCTCTTTTGTTAAAACATACAGACTTACGTAGCTGCCAAAACTGATTTACCTAAACCTATCTCAGTTACCAGGAACCCTATTAATCTAGCATTTGTAGCCTAGGGGAGCAAGACAAAGCTAAATAGTCTCACCCGACTATTAAATTTTAAATCATATTGCACCACCTGGCCGCCAAAACTGATTTACCAAAACATGTCTCAGATACCAGGAACCCTGTTAATGCAGCATTTGCATCCTAGGGGAGCAAGTTAAAGTCAAACAGACTCACCCGACTATTTAACCTTAAAAAATACAGACTTTCATAGCTGTCAAAGCTGTTTTACCAAAACTTGTCTTGGATTCCAGGAGCCCCGCCAATCTGGCATGTGGAGCCTAGGGGAGCAAGTCAAAGCCAAACAGGCTCATCCGACTATTTAATCCTAAAACATATAGCCGCATAGACGCCAAAACTGATTTACCAAAACTTGTCTTAGATACCAGGAAACCTGTTATTCCAGCATTTGCATCCTAGGGGCGCAAGTCAAAGCCAAACACGCTCACCCGACTATTTAATCTTAAAGCATACAGCCTTACCTAGCTGTCAAAACTGTTTTACCAAAACTTGTCTTAGATTCCTGGAGCCCCGCCAATCTGGCATGTGCAGCCTAGGGGAGCAAGTCAAAGCCAAGCAGGCTCATCCGACTATTTAATCCTAAAACATATAGCCCCATCTGGCCGCCAAAACTGCTTTAACAAAACTTGCCTTAGGAACCAGGAGCGCTGTTAATCTAGCATTTGCAGCCTAGGGGAGCAAGTCAAAGCAAAATAGTCTCACCCGACTATTAAGTCTTAACACATTCAGCCTCACCTTGAACTCAAAATTGCCTTACCAAAACTTGTTTGTTAAAACATACAGACTTACGTAGCTGCCAAAACTGCTTTACCAAAACTTGCCTTAAAAACCAGGAGCCTTGTTAATCTAGCATTTGCAGCCTAGGGGAGCAAGTCAAAGCAAAATAGTCTCACCCGACTATTAAGTCTTAACACATTCAGCCTCACCTGGAACTCAAAATTGCCTTACCAATACCAGGAACCCTGTTTATCCAGCATTTGCATCCTAGGGGCGCAACTCAAAGCCAAACAGGCTCAACCGACTATTTAATCTTAAAACATACAGTCTTGCCCAGCTGTCAAAACTGTTTTACCAAACCTTGTCTTAGATTCCAGGAGCCAAGCCAATCTGGCATGTGGAGCCTAGGGGAGCAAGTCAAAGCCAAACAGGCTCCCCCGACAGTTTAATCTTAAAACATACAGACTTACGTAGCTGCCAAAACTGATTTACCACAACTTGTCTTAGATACCAGGAACCCTGTTATTCCAGCATTTGCATCCTAGGGGCGCAAGTGAAAGCCAAACACGCTCACCCGACTATTTAATCTTAAAGCATACAGCCTTACGTAGCTGTCAAAACTGTTTTACCAGAACTTGTCTTAGATTCCAGGAGCCCCGGCAATCTGGCATGTGCCGCCTAGGGGAGAAAGTCAAAGCCAAATAGTCTCAAACGACTATTAAGTCTGAATACATTCAGCCTCACCTGGAACTCAAAATTGCCTTACCAAAACTTGTCTCAGATACCAGGAACCCTGTTAATCCAGCATTTGCATCCTAGGGGAGCAAGTCAAAGTCAAACAGACTCACCCGACTATTTAACCTTAAAACATACAGACTTACGTATCTGTCAAAATTGCTTTACCAAAACTTTTTTAGATTCCAGGAGCCCCGCCAATCTGGCCTGTGGAGCCTAGGGGAGCAAGTCAATGCCAAACAGGCGCATCCGACCATTTAATCCTAAAACATTTAGCTCCATCTGGCCGCCAAAACTGCTTTACCAAAACATGCCTTAGAAATCAGGAGCCCTGTTAATCTAGCATTGGCAGCCTAGGGGAGCAAGTCAAAGCAAAATAGTCTCACCCGACTATTAAGTCTTAACACATTCAGCCTCACCTTGAACTCAAAATTGCCTTACCAAAACTCTTTTGTTAAAACATACAGACTTACGTAGCTGCCAAAACTGATTTACCTAAACCTATCTCAGTTACCAGGAACCCTATTAATCTAGCATTTGTAGCCTAGGGGAGCAAGACAAAGCCAAATAGTCTCACCCGACTATTAAATTTTAAATCATATTGCACCACCTGGCCGCCAAAACTGATTTACCAAAACATGTCTCAGATACCAGGAACCCTGTTAATGCAGCATTTGCATCCTAGGGGAGCAAGTTAAAGTCAAACAGACTCACCCGACTATTTAACCTTAAAAAATACAGACTTTCATAGCTGTCAAAGCTGTTTTACCAAATCTTGTCTTAGATTCCAGGAGCCCCGCCAATCTGGCATGTGCAGCCTAGGGGAGCAAGTCAAAGCCAAACAGACTCATCCGACTATTAAATCTGAAAATATTCAGCATCACCTGGAACCCAAAATTGCCTTACCAAAACTTGTTTCAGATACGAGGAACCCTGTTAATCCAGCATTTGCATCCTAGCGGAGCAAGTCAAAGCCAAACAGGCTCATCCGACAATTAAATCTTAAAACATATAGCCCCATCTGGCCGCCAACACTGATTTACGAAAACTTGTCTTAGATACCAGGAACCCTGTTAATGCAGCATTTGCATCCTAGGGGAGCAAGTTAAAGTCAAACAGACTCACCCGACTTTTTAACCTTAAAAAATACAGACTTACATAGCTGTCAAAACTGTTTTACCAAAACTTGTCTCAGATACCAGGAGCCCTGCCAATCTGGCATGTGCAGCCTAGGGGAGCAAGTCAAAGCCAAACAGGCTCATCCGACTATTTAATCCTAAAACATATAGCCCCATAGACGCCAAAACTGATTTACCAAAACTTGTCTTAGATACCAGGAACCCTGTTATTCCAGCATTTGCATCCTAGGGGCGCAAATCAAAGCCAAACACGCTCACCCGACTATTTAATCTTAAAGCATACAGCCTTACCTAGCTGTCAAAACTGTTTTACCAAAACTTGTCTTACATTCCAGGAGCCCCGCCAATCTGGAATGTGCAGCCTAGGGGAGCAAGTCAAAGCCAAACATGCTCATCCGACTATTTAATCCTAAAACATATAGCCCCATAGACGCCAAAACTGATTTACCAAAACTTGTCTTAGATACCAGGAACCCTGTTATTCCAGCATTTGCATCCTAGGGGCGCAAGTCAAAGCCAAACACGCTCACCCGACCATTTAATCTGAAAGCATACAGCCTTACCTAGCTGTCAAATGTGTTTTACCAAAACTTGTCTTAGATTCCAGGAGCCCCGCCAATCTGGCATGTGCAGCCTAGGGGAGCAAGTCAAAGCCAAACAGGCTCATCCGACTATTTAATCCTAAAACATATAGCCCCATAGATGCCAAAACTGATTTACCAAAACTTGTCTTAGATACCAGGAACCCTGTTATTCCAGCATTTGCATCCTAGGGGAGCAAGTCAAAGCAAAACACGCTCACCCGACTATTTAATCTGAAAGCATACAGCCTTACCTAGCTGTCAAAAGTGTTTTACCAAAACTTGTCTTAGATTCCAGGAGCCCCGCCAATCTGGCATGTGCAGCCTAGGGGAGCAAGTCAGAGCCAAACAGGCTCATCCGACTTTTTAATCCTAAAACATATAGCCCCATAGACGCCAAAACTGATTTACCAAAACTTGTCTTAGATAACAGGAACCCTGTTAATTCAGCATTTGCATCCTAGGAGCGCAAGTCAAAGCCAAACAGGCTCACCAAACTATTAAATCTTACAACATATAGCCCCATCTGGCCGCCAAAACTGACTTACCAAAACATGTCTTAGATACCAGGAACCCTGTTATTCCAGCATTTGCATCCTAGGGGAGCAAGTCAAAGCCAAACAGGCTCACCCGACAATTTAATCTTAAAGCATACAGCCTTACCTAGCTGTCAAAACTGCTTTACCAAAACTTGCCTTAGAAACCAGGAGCCCTGTTAATCTAGCATTTGCAGCCTAGGGGAGCAAGTAAAAGCAAAATAGTCACACCCGACTATTAAGTCTTAACACATTCAGCCTCACCTGGAACTCAAAATTGACTTACCAAAACTTGTTTAAGATACCAGGAACACTGTTAATACAGCATTTGCATCCTAGGGGCGCAACTCAAAGCCAAACAGGCTTAACCGACTATTTAATCTTAAAACATACAGTCTTGCCCAGCTGTCAAAACTGTTTTACCAAACCTTGTCTTAGATTCCAGGAGCCAAGCCAATCTGGAATGTGGAGCCTAAGGGAGCAAGTCAAAGCCAAACAGGCTCACCCGACAATTTAATCTTAAAACATACATACTTACGTAGTTGCCAAAGCTGCTTTAACAAAACTTGTCTCAGATACCAGGAACCCTGTTAATGCAGCATTTGCATGCTAGGGGCGCAAGTCAAAGCCAAACAGGCTCTCCCGACTATTAAATCTTAAAACATATAGCCCCATCTGGCCGCCAAAAATGATTTACCAAAACTTGTCTTAGATACCAGGAACCCTGTTATTCCAGCATTTGCATACTAGGGGCGCAAGTCAACGCCAAACACGCTCAATCTTGAAGCATACAGCCTTACCTAGCTGTCAAAACTGTTTTACCAAAACTTGTCTTAGATTCCAGGAGCACCGCCAATCTGGCATGTGCAGCCTAGTGGGGCAAGTCAGAGCCAAACAGGCTCATCCGACTATTTAACCCTAAAACATATAGCCCATCTTGCCGCCAAAACTGATTTACCAAAACTTATCTCAGTTACCAGGAACCCTGTTAATCTAGCATTTGCAGCCTAGGGGAGCAAGACAAAGCCAAATAGTCTCACCCGACTATTAAATTTTAAATCATATAGCCCCACCTGGCCGCCAAAACTGATTTACCAAAACTTGTCTCAGATACCAGGAACCCTGTTAATCCAGCATTTGCATCCTAGGGGAGCAAGTCAAAGTCAAACAGACTCACCCGACTATTTAACCTTAAAACATACAGACTTACGTAGCTGTTAAAACTGTTTTACCAAAACTTTTTTAGATTCCAGGAGCCCCGCCAATCTGGCATGTGCCGCCTAGGGGAGAAAGTCAAAACCAAACAGGCTCCCCCGAGAATTTAATCTTAAAACATACAGCCCCATCTGGCTGCCAAAACTGCTTTACCAAAACTTGCCTTAAAAACCAGGAGCCTTGTTAATCTAGCATTTGCAGCCTAGGGGAGCAAGTCAAAGCAAAATAGTCTCAACCGACTATTAAGTCTTAACACATTCAGCCTCACCTGGAACTCAAAATTGCCTTACCAATACCAGGAACCCTGTTTATCCAGCATTTGAATCCTAGGGGCGCAACTCAAAGCCAAACAGGCTCAACCGACTATTTAATCTTAAAACATACAGTCTTGCCCAGCTGTCAAAACTGTTTTACCAAACCTTGTCTTAGATTCCAGGAGCCAAGCCAATATGGCATGTGGAGCCTAGGGGAGCAAGTCAAAGCCAAACAGGCTCTCCCGACAGTTTAATCTTAAAACACACAGACTTACGTAGCTGCCAAAACTGATTTACCAAAACTTGTCTTAGATACCAGGAACCCTGTTTATCCAGCATTTGCATCCTAGGGGCGCAACTCAAAGCCAAACAGGCTCAACCGACTATTTAATCTTAAAACATACAGTCTTGCCCAGCTGTCAAAACTGCTTTACCAAAACTTGCCTTAGAAACCAGGAGCCCTGTTAATCTAGCATTTGCAGCCTAGGGGAGCAAGTCAAAGCAAAATAGTCTCACCCGACTATTAAGTCTGAACACATTCAGCCTCACCTGGAACTCAGAATTGCCTTACCAAAACTTGTCTCAGATTCCAGGAACCCTGGTTATCCAGCATTTGCATCCTAGGAGCGTAAGTCAAAGCCAAACAGGCTCACCCGACTATTAAATCTTACAACATATAGCCCCATAGACGCCAAAACTGATTTACCAAAACTTGTCTTAGATACCAGGAACCCTGTTATTCCAGCATTTGCATCCTAGGGGCGCAAGTCAAAGCCAAACACGCTGACCCGACTATTTAATCTTAAAGCATACAGCCTTACCTAGCTGTCAAAACTGTTTTACCAAAACTTGTCTTAGATTCCAGGAGCCCCGCCAACCTGGCATGTGGAGCCTAGGGGAACAAGTCAAAGCCAAACAGGCTCAACCGACTATTTAATCTTAAAACATACAGTCTTGCCCAGCTGTCAAAACTGCTTTACCAAAACTTGCCTTAGAAACCAGGAGCCCTGTTAATCTAGCATTTGCAGCCTAGGGGAGCAAGTAAAAGCAAAATAGTCACACCCGACTATTAAGTCTTAACACATTCAGCCTCACCTGGAACTCAAAATTGACTTACCAAAACTTGTTTAAGATACCAGGAACACTGTTATTCCAGCATTTGCATCCTAGGGGCGCAAGTCAAAGCCAAACAGGCTCACCCGACAATTTAATCTTAAAGCATACAGCCTTACCTAGCTGTCAAAACTGCTTTACCAAAACTTGCCTTAGAAACCAGGAGCCCTGTTAATCTAGCATTTGCAGCCTAGGGGAGCAAGTAAAAGCAAAATAGTCACACCCGACTATTAAGTCTTAACACATTCAGCCTCACCTGGAACTCAAAATTGACTTACCAAAACTTGTTTAAGATACCAGGAACACTGTTAATACAGCATTTGCATCCTAGGGGCGCAACTCAAAGCCAAACAGGCTTAACCGACTATTTAATCTTAAAACATACAGTCTTGCCCAGCTGTCAAAACTGTTTTACCAAACCTTGTCTTAGATTCCAGGAGCCAAGCCAATCTGGAATGTGGAGCCTAAGGGAGCAAGTCAAAGCCAAACAGGCTCACCCGACAATTTAATCTTAAAACATACATACTTACGTAGTTGCCAAAGCTGCTTTAACAAAACTTGTCTCAGATACCAGGAACCCTGTTAATGCAGCATTTGCATGCTAGGGGCGCAAGTCAAAGCCAAACAGGCTCTCCCGACTATTAAATCTTAAAACATATAGCCCCATCTGGCCGCCAAAAATGATTTACCAAAACTTGTCTTAGATACCTGGAACCCTGTTATTCCAGCATTTGCATACTAGGGGCGCAAGTCAACGCCAAACACGCTCAATCTTGAAGCATACAGCCTTACCTAGCTGTCAAAACTGTTTTACCAAAACTTGTCTTAGATTCCAGGAGCACCGCCAATCTGGCATGTGCAGCCTAGTGGGGCAAGTCAGAGCCAAACAGGCTCATCCGACTATTTAACCCTAAAACATATAGCCCATCTTGCCGCCAAAACTGATTTACCAAAACTTATCTCAGTTACCAGGAACCCTGTTAATCTAGCATTTGCAGCCTAGGGGAGCAAGACAAAGCCAAATAGTCTCACCCGACTATTAAATTTTAAATCATATAGCCCCACCTGGCCGCCAAAACTGATTTACCAAAACTTGTCTCAGATACCAGGAACCCTGTTAATCCAGCATTTGCATCCTAGGGGAGCAAGTCAAAGTCAAACAGACTCACCCGACTATTTAACCTTGAAACATACAGACTTACGTAGCTGTTAAAACTGTTTTACCAAAACTTTTTTTAGATTCCAGGAGCCCCGCCAATCTGGCATGTGCCGCCTAGGGGAGAAAGTCAAAACCAAACAGGCTCCCCCGAGAATTTAATCTTAAAACATACAGCCCCATCTGGCTGCCAAAACTGCTTTACCAAAACTTGCCTTAAAAACCAGGAGCCTTGTTAATCTAGCATTTGCAGCCTAGGGGAGCAAGTCAAAGCAAAAAAGTCTCAACCGACTATTAAGTCTTAACACATTCAGCCTCACCTGGAACTCAAAATTGCCTTACCAATACCAGGAACCCTGTTTATCCAGCATTTGAATCCTAGGGGCGCAACTCAAAGCCAAACAGGCTCAGCCGACTATTTAATCTTAAAACATACAGTCTTGCCCAGCTGTCAAAACTGTTTTACCAAACCTTGTCTTAGATTCCAGGAGCCAAGCCAATATGGCATGTGGAGCCTAGGGGAGCAAGTCAAAGCCAAACAGGCTCTCCCGACAGTTTAATCTTAAAACACACAGACTTACGTAGCTGCCAAAACTGATTTACCAAAACTTGTCTTAGATACCAGGAACCCTGTTTATCCAGCATTTGCATCCTAGGGGCGCAACTCAAAGCCAAACAGGCTCAACCGACTATTTAATCTTAAAACATACAGTCTTGCCCAGCTGTCAAAACTGCTTTACCAAAACTTGCCTTAGAAACCAGGAGCCCTGTTAATCTAGCATTTGCAGCCTAGGGGAGCAAGTCAAAGCAAAATAGTCTCACCCGACTATTAAGTCTGAACACATTCAGCCTCACCTGGAACTCAGAATTGCCTTACCAAAACTTGTCTCAGATTCCAGGAACCCTGGTTATCCAGCATTTGCATCCTAGGAGCGTAAGTCAAAGCCAAACAGGCTCACCCGACTATTAAATCTTACAACATATAGCCCCATAGACGCCAAAACTGATTTACCAAAACTTGTCTTAGATACCAGGAACCCTGTTATTCCAGCATTTGCATCCTAGGGGCGCAAGTCAAAGCCAAACACGCTGACCCGACTATTTAATCTTAAAGCATACAGCCTTACCTAGCTGTCAAAACTGTTTTACCAAAACTTGTCTTAGATTCCAGGAGCCCCGCCAACCTGGCATGTGGAGCCTAGGGGAACAAGTCAAAGCCAAACAGGCTCAACCGACTATTTAATCTTAAAACATACAGTCTTGCCCAGCTGTCAAAACTGCTTTACCAAAACTTGCCTTAGAAACCAGGAGCCCTGTTAATCTAGCATTTGCAGCCTAGGGGAGCAAGTAAAAGCAAAATAGTCACACCCGACTATTAAGTCTTAACACATTCAGCCTCACCTGGAACTCAAAATTGACTTACCAAAACTTGTTTAAGATACCAGGAACACTGTTATTCCAGCATTTGCATCCTAGGGGCGCAAGTCAAAGCCAAACAGGCTCACCCGACAATTTAATCTTAAAGCATACAGCCTTACCTAGCTGTCAAAACTGCTTTACCAAAACTTGCCTTAGAAACCAGGAGCCCTGTTAATCTAGCATTTGCAGCCTAGGGGAGCAAGTAAAAGCAAAATAGTCACACCCGACTATTAAGTCTTAACACATTCAGCCTCACCTGGAACTCAAAATTGACTTACCAAAACTTGTTTAAGATACCAGGAACACTGTTAATACAGCATTTGCATCCTAGGGGCGCAACTCAAAGCCAAACAGGCTTAACCGACTATTTAATCTTAAAACATACAGTCTTGCCCAGCTGTCAAAACTGTTTTACCAAACCTTGTCTTAGATTCCAGGAGCCAAGCCAATCTGGAATGTGGAGCCTAAGGGAGCAAGTCAAAGCCAAACAGGCTCACCCGACAATTTAATCTTAAAACATACATACTTACGTAGTTGCCAAAGCTGCTTTAACAAAACTTGTCTCAGATACCAGGAACCCTGTTAATGCAGCATTTGCATGCTAGGGGCGCAAGTCAAAGCCAAACAGGCTCTCCCGACTATTAAATCTTAAAACATATAGCCCCATCTGGCCGCCAAAAATGATTTACCAAAACTTGTCTTAGATACCTGGAACCCTGTTATTCCAGCATTTGCATACTAGGGGCGCAAGTCAACGCCAAACACGCTCAATCTTGAAGCATACAGCCTTACCTAGCTGTCAAAACTGTTTTACCAAAACTTGTCTTAGATTCCAGGAGCACCGCCAATCTGGCATGTGCAGCCTAGTGGGGCAAGTCAGAGCCAAACAGGCTCATCCGACTATTTAACCCTAAAACATATAGCCCATCTTGCCGCCAAAACTGATTTACCAAAACTTATCTCAGTTACCAGGAACCCTGTTAATCTAGCATTTGCAGCCTAGGGGAGCAAGACAAAGCCAAATAGTCTCACCCGACTATTAAATTTTAAATCATATAGCCCCACCTGGCCGCCAAAACTGATTTACCAAAACTTGTCTCAGATACCAGGAACCCTGTTAATCCAGCATTTGCATCCTAGGGGAGCAAGTCAAAGTCAAACAGACTCACCCGACTATTTAACCTTAAAACATACAGACTTACGTAGCTGTTAAAACTGTTTTACCAAAACTTTTTTTAGATTCCAGGAGCCCCGCCAATCTGGCATGTGCCGCCTAGGGGAGAAAGTCAAAACCAAACAGGCTCCCCCGAGAATTTAATCTTAAAACATACAGCCCCATCTGGCTGCCAAAACTGCTTTACCAAAACTTGCCTTAAAAACCAGGAGCCTTGTTAATCTAGCATTTGCAGCCTAGGGGAGCAAGTCAAAGCAAAATAGTCTCAACCGACTATTAAGTCTTAACACATTCAGCCTCACCTGGAACTCAAAATTGCCTTACCAATACCAGGAACCCTGTTTATCCAGCATTTGAATCCTAGGGGCGCAACTCAAAGCCAAACAGGCTCAACCGACTATTTAATCTTAAAACATACAGCCTTGCCCAGCTGTCAAAACTGTTTTACCAAACCTTGTCTTAGATTCCAGGAGCCAAGCCAATATGGCATGTGGAGCCTAGGGGAGCAAGTCAAAGCCAAACAGGCTCTCCCGACAGTTTAATCTTAAAACACACAGACTTAAGTAGCTGCCAAAACTGATTTACCAAAACTTGTCTTAGATACCAGGAACCCTGTTTATCCAGCATTTGCATCCTAGGGGCGCAACTCAAAGCCAAACAGGCTCAACCGACTATTTAATCTTAAAACATACAGTCTTGCCCAGCTGTCAAAACTGCTTTACCAAAACTTGCCTTAGAAACCAGGAGCCCTGTTAATCTAGCATTTGCAGCCTAGGGGAGCAAGTCAAAGCAAAATAGTCTCACCCGACTATTAAGTCTGAACACATTCAGCCTCACCTGGAACTCAGAATTGCCTTACCAAAACTTGTCTCAGATTCCAGGAACCCTGGTTATCCAGCATTTGCATCCTAGGAGCGTAAGTCAAAGCCAAACAGGCTCACCCGACTATTAAATCTTACAACATATAGCCCCATAGACGCCAAAACTGATTTACCAAAACTTGTCTTAGATACCAGGAACCCTGTTATTCCAGCATTTGCATCCTAGGGGCGCAAGTCAAAGCCAAACACGCTGACCCGACTATTTAATCTTAAAGCATACAGCCTTACCTAGCTGTCAAAACTGTTTTACCAAAACTTGTCTTAGATTCCAGGAGCCCCGCCAACCTGGCATGTGGAGCCTAGGGGAACAAGTCAAAGCCAAACAGGCTCACCCGACAATTTAGTCTTAAAACATACAGACTTACGTAGCTGCCAAAACTGCTTTACCAAAACTTGCCTTAGAAACCAGGAGCCCTGTTAATATAGCATTTGCAGCCAAGGGGAGCAAGTCAAAGCCAAACAGGCTCCCCAATCTATTAAATCTTACAACATATAGCCCCATCTGGCCGCCAAAACTGACTTACCAAAACATGTCTGAGATACCAGGAACCCTGTTATTCCAGCATTTGCATCCTAAGGGCGCAAGTCAAAGCCAAACACGCTCACCCGACTATTTAATCTTAAAGCATACAGCCTTACCTAGCTGTCAAAACTGTTTTACCAAAACTTGTCTTAGATTCCAGGAGCCCCGCCAACCTGGCATGTGGAGCCTAGGGGAGCAAGTCAAAGCCAAACAGGCTCACCCGACAATTTAATCTTAAAACATACAGACTTACGTAGCTGCCAAAACTGCTTTACCAAAACTTGCCTTAGAAACCAGGAGCCCTGTTAATCTAGCATTTGCAGCCAAGAGGAGCAAGACAAAGCCAAACAGGCTCCCCAAACTATTAAATCTTACAACATATAGCCCCATCTGGCCGCCAAGACTGATTTATTAAAACTTGTGTCAGATACCAGGAACCCTGTTAATTTAGCATTTGCAGCCTAGGGGAGCAAAACAAATCCAAATAGCCTCTTCCGACTATTAAATTTGAACTCATTCAGCCACACCTGGAACTCAAAATTGCCTTACCAAAACTTGTCTCAGATACCAGGAACCCTGTTAATCCAGCATTTGCATCCTAGGGGCGCAAGTCAAAGCCAAACAGGCTCCCCAAACTATTAAATCTTACAACATATAGCCCCATCTGGCCGCCAAAACTGACTTACCAAAACATGTCTTAGATACCAGGAACCCTGTTTTTCCAGAATTTGCATCCTAGGGGCGCAAGTCAAAGACAAATACGCTCACCCGACTATTTAATCTTAAAGCATACAGCCTTACCTAGCTGTCAAAACTGTTTTACCAAAAACTTGTCTTAGATTCCAGGAGCCCCGCCAATCTGGCATGTGGTGCCTAGGGGAGCAAGTCAAAGCCAAACAGGCTCACCTGACAATTTAATCTTAAAACATAGAGACTTACGTAGCTGCCAAAACTGCTTTACCAAAACTTGCCTTAGAAACTAGGAGCCCTGTTAATGCAGCATTTGCATGCTAGGGGCGCAAGTCAAAGCCAAACACGCTCACCCGACTATTTAATCTTAAAGCATACAGCCTTACCTAGCTGTCAAAACTGTTTTACCAAAACTTGTCTTAGATTCCAGGAGCCCCGCCAACCTGGCATGTGGAGCCTAGGGGAGCAAGTCAAAGCCAAACAGGCTCACCCGACAATTTAATCTTAAAGCATACAGACTTACGTAGCTGCCAAAACTGCTTTACCAAAACTTGCCTTAGAAACCAGGAGCCCTGTTAATCTAGCATTTGCAGCCAAGGGGAGCAAGTCAAAGCCAAACAGGCTCCCCAAACTATTAAATCTTACAACATATAGCCCCATCTGGCCGCCAAGACTGATTTATTAAAACTTGTCTCAGATACCAGGAACCCTGTTAATTTAGCATTTGCAGCCTAGGGGAGCAAAACAAAGCCAAATAGCCTCACCCGACTATTAAATTTTAACTCATTCAGCCACACCTGGAACTCAAAATTGCCTTTCCAAAACTTGTCTCAGATACCAGGAACCCTGTTAATCCAGCATTTGCATCCTAGGGGCGCAAGTCAAAGCCAAAAAGGCTCCCCAAACTATTAAATCTTACAACAAATAGCCCCATCTGGCCCCCAAAACTGACTTACCAAAACATGTCTTAGATACCAGGAACCCTGTTATTCCAGCATTTGCATCCTAGGGGCGCAAGTCAAAGCCAAACACGCTCAATCTTAAAGCATACAGCCTTACCTAGCTGTCAAAACTGTTTTACCAAAACTTGTCTTAGATTCCAGGAGCCCCGCCAATCTGGCATGTGGAGCCTAGGGGAGCAAGTCAAAGCCAAACAGGCTCATCCGACTATTTAATCCAAAAACATATAGCCCCATCTTGCCGCCATAACTGATTTACCAAAACTTATCTCAGTTATGAGGAACCCTGTTAATATAGCATTTGCAGCCTAGGGGAGCAAGACAAAGCCAAATAGCCTCACCCGACTATTAAATTTTAACTCATTCAGCCACACCTGGAACTCAAAATTGCCTTTCCAAAACTTGTCTCAGATACCAGGAACCCTGTTAATCCAGCATTTGCATCCTAGGGGCGCAAGTCAAAGCCAAAAAGGCTCCCCAAACTATTAAATCTTACAACAAATAGCCCCATCTGGCCCCCAAAACTGATTTACCAAAACTTGTTTCAGATACCAGGAGCCCTGTTATTCCAGCATTTGCATCCTAGGGGCGCAAGTCAAAGCCAAACACGCTCAATCTTAAAACATACAGCCCCATCTGGCTGCCAAAACTGATTTACCAAAACTTGTCTTAGATACCAGGAACCCTGTTATTCCAGCATTTGCATCCTAGGGGCGCAAGTCAAAGCCAAACACGCTCACCCGACTATTTAATCTTAAAGCATACAACCTTACCTAGCTGTCATAACTGTTTTCCCAAAACTTGTCTTAGATTCCAGGAGCCCCGCCAATCTGGCATGTACAGCCTAGGGGAACAAGTCAAAGCCAACCAGGCTCATCCGACTATTTAATCCTAACACATATAGCCCCATCTGGCCGCCAAAACTGATTTACCAAAACTTGTCTCAGATACAAGGAACCCTGTTAATCTAGCATTTGCAGCCTAGGGGAGCAAGGTAAAGCCAAATAGCCTCACCCGACTATTAAATCTTAACACATTCAGCCTCACCTGGAACTCAAAATTGCCTTACCAAAACTTGTTTCAGATACCAAGAACCCTGCTTAGCCAGCATTTGCATCCTAGGAGCGCAAGTCAAAGCCAAACAGGCTCACCCGACTATTAAATCTTAAAACATATAGCCCCATAGACGCCAAAACTGATTTACCAAAACTTGTCTTAAATACCAGGAACCTAGGGGCGCAAGTCAAAGCCAAACACGCTCACCCGACTATTTAATCTTAAAGCATACAGCCTTGCCTAGCTGTCATAACTGTTTTCCCAAAACTTGTCTTAGATTCCAGGAGCCCCGCCAATCTAGCATTTGCAGCCTAGGGGAGCAAAACAAAGCCAAATAGCCTCACCCGACTATTAAATTTTAACTCATTAAGCCACACCTGGAACTCAAAATTGCCTTACCAAAACTTGTCTCAGATACCAGGAACCCTGTTAATCCAGCATTTGCATCCTAGGGGCGCAAGTCAAAGCCAAACAGCTCACCAAACTATTAAATCTTAAAACATATAGCCCCATCTGGCCGCCAAAACTGACTTACCAAAACATGTCTTGGATACCAGGAACCCTGTTATTCCAGCATTTGCATCCTAGGGGCTCAAGTCAAAGCCAAACACACTCACCCGACTATTTAATCTTAAAGCATACAGCCTTACCTAGCTGTCAAAGCTGTTTTATCAAAACCTGTCTCAGATACCAGGAACACTGTTAATCTAGCATTTGCAGCCTAGGGGAGCAAAACAAAGCCAAATAGCCTCACCCGACTATTAAAATTTAACTCATTCAGCCACACCTGGAACTCAAAATTGCCTTACCAAAACTTGTCTCAGATACCAGGAACCCTGTTATGCCAGCATTTGCATCCTAGGGGCGCAAGTCAAAGCCAAACACGCTCACCCGACTATTTAATCTTAAAGCATACAGCCTTACCTAGCTGTCAAAACTGTTTTACCAAAACTTGTCTTAGACTCCAGGAGCCCCGCCTATCTGGCATGTGGAGCCTAGGGGAGCAAGTCAAAGCCAAACAGGCTCACCCGACAATTTAATCTTAAAACATACAGACTTACGTAGCTGCCAAAACTGCATTACCAAAACTTGCCTTAGAAACCAGGAGCCCTGTTAATCTAGCATTTGCAGCCTAAGGGAGCAAGTCAAAGCCAAACAGGCTCACCCGACTATTTAATCCTAAAACATATAGCCCCATCTGGCCGCCAAGACTGATTTACCAAAACTTGTCTCAGATACCAGGAACCCTGTTAATCTAGCATTTGCAGCCTAGGGGAGCAAAACAAAGCCAAATAGCCTACCCGACTATTAAATTTTAACTCATTCAGCCACACCTGGAACTCAAAATTGCCTTACCAAAACTTGTCTCAGATACCAGGAACCCTGTTAATCCAGCATTTGCATCCTAGGGGCGCAAGTCAAAGCCAAACAGGCTCACTAAACTATTAAATCTTAAGACATATAGCCCCATCTGGCCGCCAAAACTGACTTACCAAAACATGTCTTGGATAGCAGGAACCCTGTTATTCCAGCATTTGCATCCTAGGGGCTCAAGTCAAAGCCAAACACACTCACCCGACTATTTAATCTTAAAGCATACAGCCTTACCTAGCTGTCAAAGCTGTTTTATCAAAACCTGTCTCAGATACCAGGAACACTGTTAATCTAGCATTTGCAGCCTAGGGGAGCAAAACAAAGCCAAATAGCCTCACCCGACTATTAAAATTTAACTCATTCAGCCACACCTGGAACTCAAAATTGCCTTACCAAAACTTGTCTCAGATACCAGGAACCCTGTTATGCCAGCATTTGCATCCTAGGGGCGCAAGTCAAAGCCAAACACGCTCACCCGACTATTTAATCTTAAAGCATACAGCCTTACCTAGCTGTCAAAACTGTTTTACCAAAACTTGTCTTAGACTCCAGGAGCCCCGCCTATCTGGCATGTGGAGCCTAGGGGAGCAAGTCAAAGCCAAACAGGCTCACCCGACAATTTAATCTTAAAACATACAGACTTACGTAGCTGCCAAAACTGCATTACCAAAACTTGCCTTAGAAACCAGGAGCCCTGTTAATCTAGCATTTGCAGCCTAAGGGAGCAAGTCAAAGCCAAACAGGCTCACCCGACTATTTAATCCTAAAACATATAGCCCCATCTGGCCGCCAAGACTGATTTACCAAAACTTGTCTCAGATACCAGGAACCCTGTTAATCTAGCATTTGCAGCCTAGGGGAGCAAAACAAAGCCAAATAGCCTACCCGACTATTAAATTTTAACTCATTCAGCCACACCTGGAACTCAAAATTGCCTTACCAAAACTTGTCTCAGATACCAGGAACCCTGTTAATCCAGCATTTGCATCCTAGGGGCGCAAGTCAAAGCCAAACAGGCTCACCAAACTATTAAATCTTAAGACATATAGCCCCATCTGGGCGCCAAAACTGACTTACCAAAACATGTCTTAAATACCAGGAACCCTGTTATTCCAGCATTTGCATCCTAGGGGCGCAAGTCAAAGCCAAACACGCTCACCCGACTATTTAATCTTAAAGCATACAGCCTTGCCTAGCTGTCAAAACTGTTTTACCAAAACTTGTCTTAGATTCCAGGAGCCCCGCCAATCTGGCATGTGGAGCCTAGGGGAGCAAGTCAAAGCCAAACAGGCTCACCCGACAATTTAATCTTAAAACATACAGACTTACGTAGCTGCCAAAACTGCTTTACCAAAACTTGCCTTAGAAACCAGGAGCCCTGTTAATCTAGCATTTGCAGCCTAGGGGAGCAAGTCAAAGCGAAACAGGCTCATCCGACTATTAAGTCCTAAAACATATAGCCCCATCTGATTTACCAAAACTTGTCTCAGATACCAGGAACCCTGTTAATCTAGCACTTGCAGCCTAGGGGAGCAAAACAAAGCCAAATAGCCTCACCCGACTATTAAATTTTAACTCATTAAGCCACACCTGGAACTCAAAAATGCCTTACCAAAACTTGTCTCAGATACCAGGAACCCTGTTAATCCAGCATTTGCATCCTAGGGGCGCAAGTCAAAGCCAAACAGCTCACCAAACTATTAAATCTTAAAACATATAGCCCCATCTGGCCGCCAAAACTGACTTACCAAAACATGTCTTAGATACCAGGAACCCTGTTATTCCAGCATTTGCATCCTAGGGGCTCAAGTCAAAGCCAAACACCCTCACCCGACTATTTAATCTTAAAGCATACAGCCTTGCCTAGCTGTCAAAACTGTTTTACCAAAACTTGTCTTAGATTCCAGGAGTCCCGCCAATCTGGCATGTGGAGCCTAGGGGAGCAAGTCAAAGCCAAACAGGCTCACCCGACAATTTAATCTTAAAACATACAGACTTACGTAGCTGCCAAAACTGCTTTACCAAAACTTGCCTTAGAAACCAGGAGCCCTGTTAATCTAGCATTTGCAGCCTAGGGGAGCAAGTCAAAGCGAAACAGGCTCATCCGACTATTAAGTCCTTAAACATATAGCCCCATCTGGCCGCCAAGACTGATTTACCAAAACTTGTCTCAGATACCAGGAACCCTGTTAATCTAGCACTTGCAGCCTAGGGGAGCAAAACAAAGCCAAATAGCCTCACCCGACTATTAAATTTTAACTCATTCAGCCACACCTGGAACTCAAAATTGCCTTACCAAAACTTGTCTCAGATACCAGGAACCCTGTTATTCCAGCATTTGCATCCTAGGGGCGCAAGTCAAAGCCAAACACGCTCACCCGACTATTTAATCTTAAAGCATACAGCCTTACCTAGCTGTCAAAACTGTTTTACCAAAACTTGTCTTAGACTCCAGGAGCCCCGCCTATCTGGCATGTGGAGCCTAGGGGAGCAAGTCAAAGCCAAACAGGCTCACCCGACAATTAAATCTTAAAACATACAGACTTACGTAGCTGCCAAAACTGCTTTACCAAAACTTGCCTTAGAAACCAGGAGCCCTGTTAATCTAGCATTTGCAGCCTAGGGGAGCAAGTCAAAGCCAAACAGGCTCACCCGACAATTTAATCTTAAAACATACAGACTTACGTAGCTGCCAAAACTGCTTTACCAAAACTTGCCTCAGAAACCAGGAGCCCTGTTAATCTAGCATTTGCAGCCTAGGGGCGCAAGTCAAAGCCAAACAGGCTCACCAAACTATTAAATCTTAAGACATATAGCCCCATCTGGCCGCCAAAACTGACTTACCAAAACATGTCTTAGATACCAGCAACCCTGCTAATCCCGCATTTGCATCCTAGGGGAGCAACTCAAAGCCAAACAGGCTCAACTGACTATTTAATCTTAAAACATACAGTCTTGCCCAGCTGTCAAAACTGTTTTACCAAACCTTGTCTTAGATTCCAGGAGCCAAGCCAATCTGGCATGTGGAGCCTAAGGGAGCAAGTCAAAGCCAAACAGGCTCACCCGACAATTTAATCTTAAAACATACAGAGTTACGTAGTTGCCAAAGCTGCTTTACCAAAACTTGTCTTAGATTCCAGGAGCACCGCCAATCTGGCATTTGCGGCCTAGGGGAGCAAGACAAAGCCAAATAGTCTCACCCGACTATGAAATTTTAAAACATATAGTCCCATCTGGCCGCCAAAACTGATTTACCAAAACTTGTCTCAGATACCAGGAACCCTGTTAATCCAGCATTTGCATCCTAGGGGAGCAAGTCAAAGTCAAACAGACTCACCCGACTATTTAAACTTAAAACATACAGACTTACGTAGCTGTTAAAACTGTTTTACCAAAACTTTTTTAGATTCCAGGAGCCCCGCCAATCTGGCATGTGCCGCCTAGGGGAGAAAGTCAAAACCAAACAGGCTCACCCGAGAATTTAATCTTAAAACATACAGCCCCATCTGGCTGCCAAAACTGATTTACCAAAAATTGTCTTAGATACCAGGAACCCTGTTATTCCAGCATTTGCATCCTAGGGGAGCAAGTCAAAGCCAAACACGCTCACCTGACTATTTAATCTTAAAGCATACAACCTTACCTAGCTGTCAAAACTGTTCTACCAAAACTTGTCTTAGATTCCAGGAGCCCCGCCAATCTGGCATGTACAGCCTAGGGGAGCAAGTCAAAGCCAACCAGGCTCATCCGACTATTTAATCCTAAAACATATAGCCCTATCTGGCCGCCAAAACTGAATTACCAAAACTTGTCTCAGATACCAGGAACCCTGTTAATCTAGCATTTGCAGCCTAGGGGAGCAAGGTAAAGCCAAATAGCCTCACCCGACTATTAAATCTTAACACATTCAGCCTCACCTGGAACTCAAAATTGCCTTACCAAAACTTGTTTCAGATACCAAGAACCCTGTTAATTCAGCATTTGCATCCTAGGAGCGCAAGTCAAAGCCAAACAGGCTCACCCGACCATTAAATCTTAAAACATATAGCCCCATAGACGCCAAAACTGATTTACCAAAACTTGTCTTAAATACCAGGAACCCTGTTATTCCAGCATTTGCATCCTAGGGGCGCAAGTCAAAGCCAAACACGCTCACCCGACTATTTAATCTTAAAGCATACAGCCTTACCTAGCTGTCAAAACTGTTTTACCAAAACTTGTCTTAGATTCCAGGAGCCCCGCCAATCTGGCATGTGGAGCCTAGGGGAGCAAGTCAAAGCCAAACAGGCTCACCCGACAATTTAATCTTAAAACATACAGACTTACGAAGCTGCCAAAACTGGTTTACCAAAACTTGCCTTAGAAACCAGGAGCCCTGTTAATCTAGCATTTGCAGCCTAGGGGAGCAAGTAAAAGCGAAACAGGCTCATCCGACTATTAAGTCCTAAAACATATAGCCCCATCTGGCCGCCAAGACTGATTTACCAAAACTTGTCTCAGATACCAGGAACCCTGTTAATCTAGCATTTGCAGCCTAGGGGAGCAAAACAAAGCCAAATAGCCTCACCCGACTATTAAATTTTAGCTCATTAAGCCACACCTGGAACTCAAAATTGCCTTACCAAAACTTGTCTCAGATACCAGGAACCCTGTTAATCCAGCATTTGCATCCTAGGGGCGCAAGTCAAAGCCAAACAGGCTCACCAAACTATTAAATCTTAAAACATATAGCCCCAACTGGCCGCCAAAGTTGACTTACCAAAACATGTCTTAGATACCAGGAACGCTGCTAATCCTGCATTTGCATCCTAGGGGAGCAACTCAAAGCTAAACAGACTCAACTGACTATTTAATCTTAAAACATACAGTCTTGCCCAGCTGTCAAAACTGTTTTACCAAACCTTGTCTTAGATTCCAGGAGCCAAGCCAATCTGGCATGTGGAGCCTAAGGGAGCAAGTCAAAGCCAAACAGGCTCACCAAACTATTAAATCTTAAGACATATAGCCCCATCTGGCCGCCAAAACTGACTTACCAAAACATGTCTTGGATAGCAGGAACCCTGTTATTCCAGCATTTGCATCCTAGGGGCTCAAGTCAAAGCCAAACACACTCACCCGACTATTTAATCTTAAAGCATACAGCCTTACCTAGCTGTCAAAGCTGTTTTATCAAAACCTGTCTCAGATACCAGGAACACTGTTAATCTAGCATTTGCAGCCTAGGGGAGCAAAACAAAGCCAAATAGCCTCACCCGACTATTAAAATTTAACTCATTCAGCCACACCTGGAACTCAAAATTGCCTTACCAAAACTTGTCTCAGATACCAGGAACCCTGTTATGCCAGCATTTGCATCCTAGGGGCGCAAGTCAAAGCCAAACACGCTCACCCGACTATTTAATCTTAAAGCATACAGCCTTACCTAGCTGTCAAAACTGTTTTACCAAAACTTGTCTTAGACTCCAGGAGCCCCGCCTATCTGGCATGTGGAGCCTAGGGGAGCAAGTCAAAGCCAAACAGGCTCACCCGACAATTTAATCTTAAAACATACAGACTTACGTAGCTGCCAAAACTGCATTACCAAAACTTGCCTTAGAAACCAGGAGCCCTGTTAATCTAGCATTTGCAGCCTAAGGGAGCAAGTCAAAGCCAAACAGGCTCACCCGACTATTTAATCCTAAAACATATAGCCCCATCTGGCCGCCAAGACTGATTTACCAAAACTTGTCTCAGATACCAGGAACCCTGTTAATCTAGCATTTGCAGCCTAGGGGAGCAAAACAAAGCCAAATAGCCTACCCGACTATTAAATTTTAACTCATTCAGCCACACCTGGAACTCAAAATTGCCTTACCAAAACTTGTCTCAGATACCAGGAACCCTGTTAATCCAGCATTTGCATCCTAGGGGCGCAAGTCAAAGCCAAACAGGCTCACCAAACTATTAAATCTTAAGACATATAGCCCCATCTGGGCGCCAAAACTGACTTACCAAAACATGTCTTAAATACCAGGAACCCTGTTATTCCAGCATTTGCATCCTAGGGGCGCAAGTCAAAGCCAAACACGCTCACTCGACTATTTAATCTTAAAGCATACAGCCTTGCCTAGCTGTCAAAACTGTTTTACCAAAACTTGTCTTAGATTCCAGGAGCCCCGCCAATCTGGCATGTGGAGCCTAGGGGAGCAAGTCAAAGCCAAACAGGCTCACCCGACAATTTAATCTTAAAACATACAGACTTACGTAGCTGCCAAAACTGCTTTACCAAAACTTGCCTTAGAAACCAGGAGCCCTGTTAATCTAGCATTTGCAGCCTAGGGGAGCAAGTCAAAGCGAAACAGGCTCATCCGACTATTAAGTCCTAAAACATATAGCCCCATCTGGCCGCCAAGACTGATTTACCAAAACTTGTCTCAGATACCAGGAACCCTGTTAATCTAGCACTTGCAGCCTAGGGGAGCAAAACAAAGCCAAATAGCCTCACCCGACTATTAAATTTTAACTCATTAAGCCACACCTGGAACTCAAAAATGCCTTACCAAAACTTGTCTCAGATACCAGGAACCCTGTTAATCCAGCATTTGCATCCTAGGGGCGCAAGTCAAAGCCAAACAGCTCACCAAACTATTAAATCTTAAAACATATAGCCCCATCTGGCCGCCAAAACTGACTTACCAAAACATGTCTTAGATACCAGGAACCCTGTTATTCCAGCATTTGCATCCTAGGGGCTCAAGTCAAAGCCAAACACCCTCACCCGACTATTTAATCTTAAAGCATACAGCCTTGCCTAGCTGTAAAAACTGTTTTACCAAAACTTGTCTTAGATTCCAGGAGCCCCGCCAATCTGGCATGTGGAGCCTAGGGGAGCAAGTCAAAGCCAAACAGGCTCACCCGACAATTTAATCTTAAAACATACAGACTTACGTAGCTGCCAAAACTGCTTTACCAAAACTTGCCTTAGAAACCAGGAGCCCTGTTAATCTAGCATTTGCAGCCTAGGGGAGCAAGTCAAAGCGAAACAGGCTCATCCGACTATTAAGTCCTAAAACATATAGCCCCATCTGGCCGCCAAGACTGATTTACCAAAACTTGTCTCAGATACCAGGAACCCTGTTAATCTAGCACTTGCAGCCTAGGGGAGCAAAACAAAGCCAAATAGCCTCACCCGACTATTAAATTTTAACTCATTCAGCCACACCTGGAACTCAAAATTGCCTTACCAAAACTTGTCTCAGATACCAGGAACCCTGTTATTCCAGCATTTGCATCCTAGGGGCGCAAGTCAAAGCCAAACACGCTCACCCGACTATTTAATCTTAAAGCATACAGCCTTACCTAGCTGTCAAAACTGTTTTACCAAAACTTGTCTTAGACTCCAGGAGCCCCGCCTATCTGGCATGTGGAGCCTAGGGGAGCAAGTCAAAGCCAAACAGGCTCACCCGACAATTAAATCTTAAAACATACAGACTTACGTAGCTGCCAAAACTGCTTTACCAAAACTTGCCTTAGAAACCAGGAGCCCTGTTAATCTAGCATTTGCAGCCTAGGGGAGCAAGTCAAAGCCAAACAGGCTCACCCGACAATTTAATCTTAAAACATACAGACTTACGTAGCTGCCAAAACTGCTTTACCAAAACTTGCCTCAGAAACCAGGAGCCCTGTTAATCTAGCATTTGCAGCCTAGGGGCGCAAGTCAAAGCCAAACAGGCTCACCAAACTATTAAATCTTAAGACATATAGCCCCATCTGGCCGCCAAAACTGACTTACCAAAACATGTCTTAGATACCAGCAACCCTGCTAATCCCGCATTTGCATCCTAGGGGAGCAACTCAAAGCCAAACAGGCTCAACTGACTATTTAATCTTAAAACATACAGTCTTGCCCAGCTGTCAAAACTGTTTTACCAAACCTTGTCTTAGATTCCAGGAGCCAAGCCAATCTGGCATGTGGAGCCTAAGGGAGCAAGTCAAAGCCAAACAGGCTCACCCGACAATTTAATCTTAAAACATACAGAGTTACGTAGTTGCCAAAGCTGCTTTACCAAAACTTGTCTCAGATACCAGGAACCCTGTTCATGCAGCATTTGCATGCTAGGGGCGCAAGTCAAAGCCAAACACGCTCAGTCTTAAAGCATACAGCCTTACCTAGCTGTCAAAACTGTTTTACCAAAACTTGTCTTAGATTCCAGGAGCACCGCCAATCTGGCATTTGCGGCCTAGGGGAGCAAGACAAAGCCAAATAGTCTCACCCGACTATGAAATTTTAAAACATATAGTCCCATCTGGCCGCCAAAACTGATTTACCAAAACTTGTCTCAGATACCAGGAACCCTGTTAATCCAGCATTTGCATCCTAGGGGAGCAAGTCAAAGTCAAACAGACTCACCCGACTATTTAAACTTAAAACATACAGACTTACGTAGCTGTTAAAACTGTTTTACCAAAACTTTTTTTAGATTCCAGGAGCCCCGCCAATCTGGCATGTGCCGCCTAGGGGAGAAAGTCAAAACCAAACAGGCTCACCCGAGAATTTAATCTTAAAACATACAGCCCCATCTGGCTGCCAAAACTGATTTACCAAAAATTGTCTTAGATACCAGGAACCCTGTTATTCCAGCATTTGCATCCTAGGGGCGCAAGTCAAAGCCAAACACGCTCACCTGACTATTTAATCTTAAAGCATACAACCTTACCTAGCTGTCAAAACTGTTCTACCAAAACTTGTCTTAGATTCCAGGAGCCCCGCCAATCTGGCATGTACAGCCTAGGGGAGCAAGTCAAAGCCAACCAGGCTCATCCGACTATTTAATCCTAAAACATATAGCCCTATCTGGCCGCCAAAACTGAATTACTAAAACTTGTCTCAGATACCAGGAACCCTGTTAATCTAGCATTTGCAGCCTAGGGGAGCAAGGTAAAGCCAAATAGCCTCACCCGACTATTAAATCTTAACACATTCAGCCTCACCTGGAACTCAAAATTGCCTTACCAAAACTTGTTTCAGATACCAAGAACCCTGTTAATTCAGCATTTGCATCCTAGGAGCGCAAGTCAAAGCCAAACAGGCTCACCCGACCATTAAATCTTAAAACATATAGCCCCATAGACGCCAAAACTGATTTACCAAAACTTGTCTTAAATACCAGGAACCCTGTTATTCCAGCATTTGCATCCTAGGGGCGCAAGTCAAAGCCAAACACGCTCACCCGACTATTTAATCTTAAAGCATACAGCCTTACCTAGCTGTCAAAACTGTTTTACCAAAACTTGTCTTAGATTCCAGGAGCCCCGCCAATCTGGCATGTGGAGCCTAGGGGAGCAAGTCAAAGCCAAACAGGCTCCCCAAACTATTAAATCTTACAACATATAGCCCCATCTGGCCGCCAAGACTGATTTATTAAAACTTGTGTCAGATACCAGGAACCCTGTTAATTTAGCATTTGCAGCCAAGAGGAGCAAGTCAAAGCCAAACAGGCTCCCCAAACTATTAAATCTTACAACATATAGCCCCATCTGGCCGCCAAGACTGATTTATTAAAACTTGTGTCAGATACCAGGAGCCCTGTTAATCTAGCATTTGCAGCCTAGGGGAGCAAGTCAAAGCCAAACAGGCTCACCCGACAATTTAATCTTAAAACATACAGACTTACGTAGCTGCCAAAACTGCTTTACCAAAACTTGCCTTAGAAACCAGGAGCCCTGTTAATCTAGCATTTGCAGCCAAGAGGAGCAAGACAAAGCCAAACAGGCTCCCCAAACTATTAAATCTTACAACATATAGCCCCATCTGGCCGCCAAGACTGATTTATTAAAACTTGTGTCAGATACCAGGAACCCTGTTAATTTAGCATTTGCAGCCTAGGGGAGCAAAACAAATCCAAATAGCCTCTTCCGACTATTAAATTTGAACTCATTCAGCCACACCTGGAACTCAAAATTGCCTTACCAAAACTTGTCTCAGATACCAGGAACCCTGTTAATCCAGCATTTGCATCCTAGGGGCGCAAGTCAAAGCCAAACAGGCTCCCCAAACTATTAAATCTTACAACATATAGCCCCATCTGGCCGCCAAAACTGACTTACCAAAACATGTCTTAGATACCAGGAACCCTGTTTTTCCAGAATTTGCATCCTAGGGGCGCAAGTCAAAGACAAATACGCTCACCCGACTATTTAATCTTAAAGCATACAGCCTTACCTAGCTGTCAAAACTGTTTTACCAAAAACTTGTCTTAGATTCCAGGAGCCCCGCCAATCTGGCATGTGGTGCCTAGGGGAGCAAGTCAAAGCCAAACAGGCTCACCTGACAATTTAATCTTAAAACATAGAGACTTACGTAGCTGCCAAAACTGCTTTACCAAAACTTGCCTTAGAAACTAGGAGCCCTGTTAATGCAGCATTTGCATGCTAGGGGCGCAAGTCAAAGCCAAACACGCTCACCCGACTATTTAATCTTAAAGCATACAGCCTTACCTAGCTGTCAAAACTGTTTTACCAAAACTTGTCTTAGATTCCAGGAGCCCCGCCAACCTGGCATGTGGAGCCTAGGGGAGCAAGTCAAAGCCAAACAGGCTCACCCGACAATTTAATCTTAAAGCATACAGACTTACGTAGCTGCCAAAACTGCTTTACCAAAACTTGCCTTAGAAACCAGGAGCCCTGTTAATCTAGCATTTGCAGCCAAGGGGAGCAAGTCAAAGCCAAACAGGCTCCCCAAACTATTAAATCTTACAACATATAGCCCCATCTGGCCGCCAAGACTGATTTATTAAATCTTGTCTCAGATACCAGGAACCCTGTTAATTTAGCATTTGCAGCCTAGGGGAGCAAAACAAAGCCAAATAGCCTCACCCGACTATTAAATTTTAACTCATTCAGCCACACCTGGAACTCAAAATTGCCTTTCCAAAACTTGTCTCAGATACCAGGAACCCTGTTAATCCAGCATTTGCATCCTAGGGGCGCAAGTCAAAGCCAAAAAGGCTCCCCAAACTATTAAATCTTACAACAAATAGCCCCATCTGGCCCCCAAAACTGACTTACCAAAACATGTCTTAGATACCAGGAACCCTGTTATTCCAGCATTTGCATCCTAGGGGCGCAAGTCAAAGCCAAACACGCTCAATCTTAAAGCATACAGCCTTACCTAGCTGTCAAAACTGTTTTACCAAAACTTGTCTTAGATTCCAGGAGCCCCGCCAATCTGGCATGTGGAGCCTAGGGGAGCAAGTCAAAGCCAAACAGGCTCATCCGACTATTTAATCCAAAAACATATAGCCCCATCTTGCCGCCATAACTGATTTACCAAAACTTATCTCAGTTATGAGGAACCCTGTTAATATAGCATTTGCAGCCTAGGGGAGCAAGACAAAGCCAAATAGTCTCACCGACTATTAAATTTTAAAACAAATAGCCCCATCTGGCCGCCAAAACTGATTTACCAAAACTTGTTTCAGATACCAGGAGCCCTGTTATTCCAGCATTTGCATCCTAGGGGCGCAAGTCAAAGCCAAACACGCTCAATCTTAAAACATACAGCCCCATCTGGCTGCCAAAACTGATTTACCAAAACTTGTCTTAGATACCAGGAACCCTGTTATTCCAGCATTTGCATCCTAGGGGCGCAAGTCAAAGCCAAACACGCTCACCCGACTATTTAATCTTAAAGCATACAACCTTACCTAGCTGTCATAACTGTTTTCCCAAAACTTGTCTTAGATTCCAGGAGCCCCGCCAATCTGGCATGTACAGCCTAGGGGAACAAGTCAAAGCCAACCAGGCTCATCCGACTATTTAATCCTAACACATATAGCCCCATCTGGCCGCCAAAACTGATTTACCAAAACTTGTCTCAGATACAAGGAACCCTGTTAATCTAGCATTTGCAGCCTAGGGGAGCAAGGTAAAGCCAAATAGCCTCACCCGACTATTAAATCTTAACACATTCAGCCTCACCTGGAACTCAAAATTGCCTTACCAAAACTTGTTTCAGATACCAAGAACCCTGCTTAGCCAGCATTTGCATCCTAGGAGCGCAAGTCAAAGCCAAACAGGCTCACCCGACTATTAAATCTTAAAACATATAGCCCCATAGACGCCAAAACTGATTTACCAAAACTTGTCTTAAATACCAGGAACCTAGGGGCGCAAGTCAAAGCCAAACACGCTCACCCGACTATTTAATCTTAAAGCATACAGCCTTGCCTAGCTGTCATAACTGTTTTCCCAAAACTTGTCTTAGATTCCAGGAGCCCCGCCAATCTAGCATTTGCAGCCTAGGGGAGCAAAACAAAGCCAAATAGCCTCACCCGACTATTAAATTTTAACTCATTAAGCCACACCTGGAACTCAAAATTGCCTTACCAAAACTTGTCTCAGATACCAGGAACCCTGTTAATCCAGCATTTGCATCCTAGGGGCGCAAGTCAAAGCCAAACAGCTCACCAAACTATTAAATCTTAAAACATATAGCCCCATCTGGCCGCCAAAACTGACTTACCAAAACATGTCTTGGATACCAGGAACCCTGTTATTCCAGCATTTGCATCCTAGGGGCTCAAGTCAAAGCCAAACACACTCACCCGACTATTTAATCTTAAAGCATACAGCCTTACCTAGCTGTCAAAGCTGTTTTATCAAAACCTGTCTCAGATACCAGGAACACTGTTAATCTAGCATTTGCAGCCTAGGGGAGCAAAACAAAGCCAAATAGCCTCACCCGACTATTAAAATTTAACTCATTCAGCCACACCTGGAACTCAAAATTGCCTTACCAAAACTTGTCTCAGATACCAGGAACCCTGTTATGCCAGCATTTGCATCCTAGGGGCGCAAGTCAAAGCCAAACACACTCACCCGACTATTTAATCTTAAAGCATACAGCCTTACCTAGCTGTCAAAACTGTTTTACCAAAACTTGTCTTAGACTCCAGGAGCCCCGCCTATCTGGCATGTGGAGCCTAGGGGAGCAAGTCAAAGCCAAACAGGCTCACCCGACAATTTAATCTTAAAACATACAGACTTACGTAGCTGCCAAAACTGCATTACCAAAACTTGCCTTAGAAACCAGGAGCCCTGTTAATCTAGCATTTGCAGCCTAAGGGAGCAAGTCAAAGCCAAACAGGCTCACCCGACTATTTAATCCTAAAACATATAGCCCCATCTGGCCGCCAAGACTGATTTACCAAAACTTGTCTCAGATACCAGGAACCCTGTTAATCTAGCATTTGCAGCCTAGGGGAGCAAAACAAAGCCAAATAGCCTACCCGACTATTAAATTTTAACTCATTCAGCCACACCTGGAACTCAAAATTGCCTTACCAAAACTTGTCTCAGATACCAGGAACCCTGTTAATCCAGCATTTGCATCCTAGGGGCGCAAGTCAAAGCCAAACAGGCTCACTAAACTATTAAATCTTAAGACATATAGCCCCATCTGGCCGCCAAAACTGACTTACCAAAACATGTCTTGGATAGCAGGAACCCTGTTATTCCAGCATTTGCATCCTAGGGGCTCAAGTCAAAGCCAAACACACTCACCCGACTATTTAATCTTAAAGCATACAGCCTTACCTAGCTGTCAAAGCTGTTTTATCAAAACCTGTCTCAGATACCAGGAACACTGTTAATCTAGCATTTGCAGCCTAGGGGAGCAAAACAAAGCCAAATAGCCTCACCCGACTATTAAAATTTAACTCATTCAGCCACACCTGGAACTCAAAATTGCCTTACCAAAACTTGTCTCAGATACCAGGAACCCTGTTATGCCAGCATTTGCATCCTAGGGGCGCAAGTCAAAGCCAAACACGCTCACCCGACTATTTAATCTTAAAGCATACAGCCTTACCTAGCTGTCAAAACTGTTTTACCAAAACTTGTCTTAGACTCCAGGAGCCCCGCCTATCTGGCATGTGGAGCCTAGGGGAGCAAGTCAAAGCCAAACAGGCTCACCCGACAATTTAATCTTAAAACATACAGACTTACGTAGCTGCCAAAACTGCATTACCAAAACTTGCCTTAGAAACCAGGAGCCCTGTTAATCTAGCATTTGCAGCCTAAGGGAGCAAGTCAAAGCCAAACAGGCTCACCCGACTATTTAATCCTAAAACATATAGCCCCATCTGGCCGCCAAGACTGATTTACCAAAACTTGTCTCAGATACCAGGAACCCTGTTAATCTAGCATTTGCAGCCTAGGGGAGCAAAACAAAGCCAAATAGCCTACCCGACTATTAAATTTTAACTCATTCAGCCACACCTGGAACTCAAAATTGCCTTACCAAAACTTGTCTCAGATACCAGGAACCCTGTTAATCCAGCATTTGCATCCTAGGGGCGCAAGTCAAAGCCAAACAGGCTCACCAAACTATTAAATCTTAAGACATATAGCCCCATCTGGGCGCCAAAACTGACTTACCAAAACATGTCTTAAATACCAGGAACCCTGTTATTCCAGCATTTGCATCCTAGGGGCGCAAGTCAAAGCCAAACACGCTCACCCGACTATTTAATCTTAAAGCATACAGCCTTGCCTAGCTGTCAAAACTGTTTTACCAAAACTTGTCTTAGATTCCAGGAGCCCCGCCAATCTGGCATGTGGAGCCTAGGGGAGCAAGTCAAAGCCAAACAGGCTCACCCGACAATTTAATCTTAAAACATACAGACTTACGTAGCTGCCAAAACTGCTTTACCAAAACTTGCCTTAGAAACCAGGAGCCCTGTTAATCTAGCATTTGCAGCCTAGGGGAGCAAGTCAAAGCGAAACAGGCTCATCCGACTATTAAGTCCTAAAACATATAGCCCCATCTGGCCGCCAAGACTGATTTACCAAAACTTGTCTCAGATACCAGGAACCCTGTTAATCTAGCACTTGCAGCCTAGGGGAGCAAAACAAAGCCAAATAGCCTCACCCGACTATTAAATTTTAACTCATTAAGCCACACCTGGAACTCAAAAATGCCTTACCAAAACTTGTCTCAGATACCAGGAACCCTGTTAATCCAGCATTTGCATCCTAGGGGCGCAAGTCAAAGCCAAACAGCTCACCAAACTATTAAATCTTAAAACATATAGCCCCATCTGGCCGCCAAAACTGACTTACCAAAACATGTCTTAGATACCAGGAACCCTGTTATTCCAGCATTTGCATCCTAGGGGCTCAAGTCAAAGCCAAACACCCTCACCCGACTATTTAATCTTAAAGCATACAGCCTTGCCTAGCTGTCAAAACTGTTTTACCAAAACTTGTCTTAGATTCCAGGAGCCCCGCCAATCTGGCATGTGGAGCCTAGGGGAGCAAGTCAAAGCCAAACAGGCTCACCCGACAATTTAATCTTAAAACATACAGACTTACGTAGCTGCCAAAACTGCTTTACCAAAACTTGCCTTAGAAACCAGGAGCCCTGTTAATCTAGCATTTGCAGCCTAGGGGAGCAAGTCAAAGCGAAACAGGCTCATCCGACTATTAAGTCCTTAAACATATAGCCCCATCTGGCCGCCAAGACTGATTTACCAAAACTTGTCTCAGATACCAGGAACCCTGTTAATCTAGCACTTGCAGCCTAGGGGAGCAAAACAAAGCCAAATAGCCTCACCCGACTATTAAATTTTAACTCATTCAGCCACACCTGGAACTCAAAATTGCCTTACCAAAACTTGTCTCAGATACCAGGAACCCTGTTATTCCAGCATTTGCATCCTAGGGGCGCAAGTCAAAGCCAAACACGCTCACCCGACTATTTAATCTTAAAGCATACAGCCTTACCTAGCTGTCAAAACTGTTTTACCAAAACTTGTCTTAGACTCCAGGAGCCCCGCCTATCTGGCATGTGGAGCCTAGGGGAGCAAGTCAAAGCCAAACAGGCTCACCCGACAATTAAATCTTAAAACATACAGACTTACGTAGCTGCCAAAACTGCTTTACCAAAACTTGCCTTAGAAACCAGGAGCCCTGTTAATCTAGCATTTGCAGCCTAGGGGAGCAAGTCAAAGCCAAACAGGCTCACCCGACAATTTAATCTTAAAACATACAGACTTACGTAGCTGCCAAAACTGCTTTACCAAAACTTGCCTCAGAAACCAGGAGCCCTGTTAATCTAGCATTTGCAGCCTAGGGGCGCAAGTCAAAGCCAAACAGGCTCACCAAACTACTAAATCTTAAGACATATAGCCCCATCTGGCCGCCAAAACTGACTTACCAAAACATGTCTTAGATACCAGCAACCCTGCTAATCCCGCATTTGCATCCTAGGGGAGCAACTCAAAGCCAAACAGGCTCAACTGACTATTTAATCTTAAAACATACAGTCTTGCCCAGCTGTCAAAACTGTTTTACCAAACCTTGTCTTAGATTCCAGGAGCCAACCCAATCTGGCATGTGGAGCCTAAGGGAGCAAGTCAAAGCCAAACAGGCTCACCCGACAATTTAATCTTAAAACATACAGAGTTACGTAGTTGCCAAAGCTGCTTTACCAAAACTTGTCTCAGATACCAGGAACCCTGTTCATGCAGCATTTGCATGCTAGGGGCGCAAGTCAAAGCCAAACACGCTCAGTCTTAAAGCATACAGCCTTACCTAGCTGTCAAAACTGTTTTACCAAAACTTGTCTTAGATTCCAGGAGCACCGCCAATCTGGCATTTGCGGCCTAGGGGAGCAAGACAAAGCCAAATAGTCTCACCCGACTATGAAATTTTAAAACATATAGTCCCATCTGGCCGCCAAAACTGATTTACCAAAACTTGTCTCAGATACCAGGAACCCTGTTAATCCAGCATTTGCATCCTAGGGGAGCAAGTCAAAGTCAAACAGACTCACCCGACTATTTAAACTTAAAACATACAGACTTACGTAGCTGTTAAAACTGTTTTACCAAAACTTTTTTTAGATTCCAGGAGCCCCGCCAATCTGGCATGTGCCGCCTAGGGGAGAAAGTCAAAACCAAACAGGCTCACCCGAGAATTTAATCTTAAAACATACAGCCCCATCTGGCTGCCAAAACTGATTTACCAAAAATTGTCTTAGATACCAGGAACCCTGTTATTCCAGCATTTGCATCCTAGGGGCGCAAGTCAAAGCCAAACACGCTCACCTGACTATTTAATCTTAAAGCATACAACCTTACCTAGCTGTCAAAACTGTTCTACCAAAACTTGTCTTAGATTCCAGGAGCCCCGCCAATCTGGCATGTACAGCCTAGGGGAGCAAGTCAAAGCCAACCAGGCTCATCCGACTATTTAATCCTAAAACATATAGCCCTATCTGGCCGCCAAAACTGAATTACCAAAACTTGTCTCAGATACCAGGAACCCTGTTAATCTAGCATTTGCAGCCTAGGGGAGCAAGGTAAAGCCAAATAGCCTCACCCGACTATTAAATCTTAACACATTCAGCCTCACCTGGAACTCAAAATTGCCTTACCAAAACTTGTTTCAGATACCAAGAACCCTGTTAATTCAGCATTTGCATCCTAGGAGCGCAAGTCAAAGCCAAACAGGCTCACCCGACCATTAAATCTTAAAACATATAGCCCCATAGACGCCAAAACTGATTTACCAAAACTTGTCTTAAATACCAGGAACCCTGTTATTCCAGCATTTGCATCCTAGGGGCGCAAGTCAAAGCCAAACACGCTCACCCGACTATTTAATCTTAAAGCATACAGCCTTACCTAGCTGTCAAAACTGTTTTACCAAAACTTGTCTTAGATTCCAGGAGCCCCGCCAATCTGGCATGTGGAGCCTAGGGGAGCAAGTCAAAGCCAAACAGGCTCACCCGACAATTTAATCTTAAAACATACAGACTTACGAAGCTGCCAAAACTGGTTTACCAAAACTTGCCTTAGAAACCAGGAGCCCTGTTAATCTAGCATTTGCAGCCTAGGGGAGCAAGTAAAAGCGAAACAGGCTCATCCGACTATTAAGTCCTAAAACATATAGCCCCATCTGGCCGCCAAGACTGATTTACCAAAACTTGTCTCAGATACCAGGAACCCTGTTAATCTAGCATTTGCAGCCTAGGGGAGCAAAACAAAGCCAAATAGCCTCACCCGACTATTAAATTTTAGCTCATTAAGCCACACCTGGAACTCAAAATTGCCTTACCAAAACTTGTCTCAGATACCAGGAACCCTGTTAATCCAGCATTTGCATCCTAGGGGCGCAAGTCAAAGCCAAACAGGCTCACCAAACTATTAAATCTTAAAACATATAGCCCCAACTGGCCGCCAAAGTTGACTTACCAAAACATGTCTTAGATACCAGGAACGCTGCTAATCCTGCATTTGCATCCTAGGGGAGCAACTCAAAGCTAAACAGACTCAACTGACTATTTAATCTTAAAACATACAGTCTTGCCCAGCTGTCAAAACTGTTTTACCAAACCTTGTCTTAGATTCCAGGAGCCAAGCCAATCTGGCATGTGGAGCCTAAGGGAGCAAGTCAAAGCCAAACAGGCTCACCAAACTATTAAATCTTAAGACATATAGCCCCATCTGGCCGCCAAAACTGACTTACCAAAACATGTCTTGGATAGCAGGAACCCTGTTATTCCAGCATTTGCATCCTAGGGGCTCAAGTCAAAGCCAAACACACTCACCCGACTATTTAATCTTAAAGCATACAGCCTTACCTAGCTGTCAAAGCTGTTTTATCAAAACCTGTCTCAGATACCAGGAACACTGTTAATCTAGCATTTGCAGCCTAGGGGAGCAAAACAAAGCCAAATAGCCTCACCCGACTATTAAAATTTAACTCATTCAGCCACACCTGGAACTCAAAATTGCCTTACCAAAACTTGTCTCAGATACCAGGAACCCTGTTATGCCAGCATTTGCATCCTAGGGGCGCAAGTCAAAGCCAAACACGCTCACCCGACTATTTAATCTTAAAGCATACAGCCTTACCTAGCTGTCAAAACTGTTTTACCAAAACTTGTCTTAGACTCCAGGAGCCCCGCCTATCTGGCATGTGGAGCCTAGGGGAGCAAGTCAAAGCCAAACAGGCTCACCCGACAATTTAATCTTAAAACATACAGACTTACGTAGCTGCCAAAACTGCATTACCAAAACTTGCCTTAGAAACCAGGAGCCCTGTTAATCTAGCATTTGCAGCCTAAGGGAGCAAGTCAAAGCCAAACAGGCTCACCCGACTATTTAATCCTAAAACATATAGCCCCATCTGGCCGCCAAGACTGATTTACCAAAACTTGTCTCAGATACCAGGAACCCTGTTAATCTAGCATTTGCAGCCTAGGGGAGCAAAACAAAGCCAAATAGCCTACCCGACTATTAAATTTTAACTCATTCAGCCACACCTGGAACTCAAAATTGCCTTACCAAAACTTGTCTCAGATACCAGGAACCCTGTTAATCCAGCATTTGCATCCTAGGGGCGCAAGTCAAAGCCAAACAGGCTCACCAAACTATTAAATCTTAAGACATATAGCCCCATCTGGGCGCCAAAACTGACTTACCAAAACATGTCTTAAATACCAGGAACCCTGTTATTCCAGCATTTGCATCCTAGGGGCGCAAGTCAAAGCCAAACACGCTCACTCGACTATTTAATCTTAAAGCATACAGCCTTGCCTAGCTGTCAAAACTGTTTTACCAAAACTTGTCTTAGATTCCAGGAGCCCCGCCAATCTGGCATGTGGAGCCTAGGGGAGCAAGTCAAAGCCAAACAGGCTCACCCGACAATTTAATCTTAAAACATACAGACTTACGTAGCTGCCAAAACTGCTTTACCAAAACTTGCCTTAGAAACCAGGAGCCCTGTTAATCTAGCATTTGCAGCCTAGGGGAGCAAGTCAAAGCGAAACAGGCTCATCCGACTATTAAGTCCTAAAACATATAGCCCCATCTGGCCGCCAAGACTGATTTACCAAAACTTGTCTCAGATACCAGGAACCCTGTTAATCTAGCACTTGCAGCCTAGGGGAGCAAAACAAAGCCAAATAGCCTCACCCGACTATTAAATTTTAACTCATTAAGCCACACCTGGAACTCAAAAATGCCTTACCAAAACTTGTCTCAGATACCAGGAACCCTGTTAATCCAGCATTTGCATCCTAGGGGCGCAAGTCAAAGCCAAACAGCTCACCAAACTATTAAATCTTAAAACATATAGCCCCATCTGGCCGCCAAAACTGACTTACCAAAACATGTCTTAGATACCAGGAACCCTGTTATTCCAGCATTTGCATCCTAGGGGCTCAAGTCAAAGCCAAACACCCTCACCCGACTATTTAATCTTAAAGCATACAGCCTTGCCTAGCTGTAAAAACTGTTTTACCAAAACTTGTCTTAGATTCCAGGAGCCCCGCCAATCTGGCATGTGAAGCCTAGGGGAGCAAGTCAAAGCCAAACAGGCTCACCCGACAATTTAATCTTAAAACATACAGACTTACGTAGCTGCCAAAACTGCTTTACCAAAACTTGCCTTAGAAACCAGGAGCCCTGTTAATCTAGCATTTGCAGCCTAGGGGAGCAAGTCAAAGCGAAACAGGCTCATCCGACTATTAAGTCCTAAAACATATAGCCCCATCTGGCCGCCAAGACTGATTTACCAAAACTTGTCTCAGATACCAGGAACCCTGTTAATCTAGCACTTGCAGCCTAGGGGAGCAAAACAAAGCCAAATAGCCTCACCCGACTATTAAATTTTAACTCATTCAGCCACACCTGGAACTCAAAATTGCCTTACCAAAACTTGTCTCAGATACCAGGAACCCTGTTATTCCAGCATTTGCATCCTAGGGGCGCAAGTCAAAGCCAAACACGCTCACCCGACTATTTAATCTTAAAGCATACAGCCTTACCTAGCTGTCAAAACTGTTTTACCAAAACTTGTCTTAGACTCCAGGAGCCCCGCCTATCTGGCATGTGGAGCCTAGGGGAGCAAGTCAAAGCCAAACAGGCTCACCCGACAATTAAATCTTAAAACATACAGACTTACGTAGCTGCCAAAACTGCTTTACCAAAACTTGCCTTAGAAACCAGGAGCCCTGTTAATCTAGCATTTGCAGCCTAGGGGAGCAAGTCAAAGCCAAACAGGCTCACCCGACAATTTAATCTTAAAACATACAGACTTACGTAGCTGCCAAAACTGCTTTACCAAAACTTGCCTCAGAAACCAGGAGCCCTGTTAATCTAGCATTTGCAGCCTAGGGGCGCAAGTCAAAGCCAAACAGGCTCACCAAACTATTAAATCTTAAGACATATAGCCCCATCTGGCCGCCAAAACTGACTTACCAAAACATGTCTTAGATACCAGCAACCCTGCTAATCCCGCATTTGCATCCTAGGGGAGCAACTCAAAGCCAAACAGGCTCAACTGACTATTTAATCTTAAAACATACAGTCTTGCCCAGCTGTCAAAACTGTTTTACCAAACCTTGTCTTAGATTCCAGGAGCCAAGCCAATCTGGCATGTGGAGCCTAAGGGAGCAAGTCAAAGCCAAACAGGCTCACCCGACAATTTAATCTTAAAACATACAGAGTTACGTAGTTGCCAAAGCTGCTTTACCAAAACTTGTCTCAGATACCAGGAACCCTGTTCATGCAGCATTTGCATGCTAGGGGCGCAAGTCAAAGCCAAACACGCTCAGTCTTAAAGCATACAGCCTTACCTAGCTGTCAAAACTGTTTTACCAAAACTTGTCTTAGATTCCAGGAGCACCGCCAATCTGGCATTTGCGGCCTAGGGGAGCAAGACAAAGCCAAATAGTCTCACCCGACTATGAAATTTTAAAACATATAGTCCCATCTGGCCGCCAAAACTGATTTACCAAAACTTGTCTCAGATACCAGGAACCCTGTTAATCCAGCATTTGCATCCTAGGGGAGCAAGTCAAAGTCAAACAGACTCACCCGACTATTTAAACTTAAAACATACAGACTTACGTAGCTGTTAAAACTGTTTTACCAAAACTTTTTTAGATTCCAGGAGCCCCGCCAATCTGGCATGTGCCGCCTAGGGGAGAAAGTCAAAACCAAACAGGCTCACCCGAGAATTTAATCTTAAAACATACAGCCCCATCTGGCTGCCAAAACTGATTTACCAAAAATTGTCTTAGATACCAGGAACCCTGTTATTCCAGCATTTGCATCCTAGGGGCGCAAGTCAAAGCCAAACACGCTCACCTGACTATTTAATCTTAAAGCATACAACCTTACCTAGCTGTCAAAACTGTTCTACCAAAACTTGTCTTAGATTCCAGGAGCCCCGCCAATCTGGCATGTACAGCCTAGGGGAGCAAGTCAAAGCCAACCAGGCTCATCCGACTATTTAATCCTAAAACATATAGCCCTATCTGGCCGCCAAAACTGAATTACCAAAACTTGTCTCAGATACCAGGAACCCTGTTAATCTAGCATTTGCAGCCTAGGGGAGCAAGGTAAAGCCAAATAGCCTCACCCGACTATTAAATCTTAACACATTCAGCCTCACCTGGAACTCAAAATTGCCTTACCAAAACTTGTTTCAGATACCAAGAACCCTGTTAATTCAGCATTTGCATCCTAGGAGCGCAAGTCAAAGCCAAACAGGCTCACCCGACCATTAAATCTTAAAACATATAGCCCCATAGACGCCAAAACTGATTTACCAAAACTTGTCTTAAATACCAGGAACCCTGTTATTCCAGCATTTGCATCCTAGGGGCGCAAGTCAAAGCCAAACACGCTCACCCGACTATTTAATCTTAAAGCATACAGCCTTACCTAGCTGTCAAAACTGTTTTACCAAAACTTGTCTTAGATTCCAGGAGCCCCGCCAATCTGGCATGTGGAGCCTAGGGGAGCAAGTCAAAGCCAAACAGGCTCACCCGACAATTTAATCTTAAAACATACAGACTTACGAAGCTGCCAAAACTGGTTTACCAAAACTTGCCTTAGAAACCAGGAGCCCTGTTAATCTAGCATTTGCAGCCTAGGGGAGCAAGTAAAAGCGAAACAGGCTCATCCGACTATTAAGTCCTAAAACATATAGCCCCATCTGGCCGCCAAGACTGATTTACCAAAACTTGTCTCAGATACCAGGAACCCTGTTAATCTAGCATTTGCAGCCTAGGGGAGCAAAACAAAGCCAAATAGCCTCACCCGACTATTAAATTTTAGCTCATTAAGCCACACCTGGAACTCAAAATTGCCTTACCAAAACTTGTCTCAGATACCAGGAACCCTGTTAATCCAGCATTTGCATCCTAGGGGCGCAAGTCAAAGCCAAACAGGCTCACCAAACTATTAAATCTTAAAACATATAGCCCCAACTGGCCGCCAAAGTTGACTTACCAAAACATGTCTTAGATACCAGGAACGCTGCTAATCCTGCATTTGCATCCTAGGGGAGCAACTCAAAGCTAAACAGACTCAACTGACTATTTAATCTTAAAACATACAGTCTTGCCCAGCTGTCAAAACTGTTTTACCAAACCTTGTCTTAGATTCCAGGAGCCAAGCCAATCTGGCATGTGGAGCCTAAGGGAGCAAGTCAAAGCCAAACAGGCTCACCCGACAATTTAATCTTAAAACATACAGAGTTACGTAGTTGCCAAAGCTGCTTTACCAAAACTTGTCTCAGATACCAGGAACACTGTTAATCTAGCATTTGCAGCCTAGGGGAGCAAAACAAAGCCAAATAGCCTCACCCGACTATTAAATTTTAACTCATTCAGCCACACCTGGAACTCAAAATTGGCTTACCAAAACTTGTCTCAGATACCAGGAACCCTGTTAATCCAGCATTTGCATCCTAGGGGCGCAAGTCAAAGCCAAACAGGCTCTCCAAACTATTAAATCTTAAAACATATAGCCCCATCTGGCCGCCAAAACTGACTTACCAAAACATGTCTTAGATACCAGGAACCCTGTTATTCCAGCATTTGCAATCTAGGGGCTCAAGTCAAAGCCAAACACCCTCACCCGACTATTTAATCTTAAAGCATACAGCCTTACCTAGCTGTCAAAGCTGTTTTATCAAAACCTGTCTCAGATACCAGGAACACTGTTAATCTAGCATTTGCAGCCTAGGGGAGCAAAACAAAGCCAAATAGCCTCACCCGACTATTAAATTTTAACTCATTAAGCCACACCTGGAACTCAAAATTGGCTTACCAAAACCTGTCTCAGATACCATGAACCCTGTTAATCCAGCATTTGCATCCTAGGGGCGCAAGTCAAAGCCAAACAGGCTCACCAAACTATTAAATCTTAAAACATATAGCCCCATCTGGCCGCCAAAACTGACTTACCAAAACATGTCTTAGATACCAGGAACCCTGTTATTCCAGCATTTGCATCCTAGGGGCTCAAGTCAAAGCCAAACACCCTCACCCGACTATTTAATCTTAAAGCATACAGCCTTACCTAGCTGTCAAAGCTGTTTTATCAAAACCTGTCTCAGATACCAGGAACACTGTTAATCTAGCATTTGCAGCCTAGGGGAGCAAAACAAAGCCAAATAGCCTCACCCGACTATTAAATTTTAGCTCATTCAGCCACACCTGGAACTCAAAATTGCCTTACCAAAAATTGTCTCAGATACCAGGAATCCTGTTATTCCAGCATTTGCATCCTAGGGGCGCAAGTCAAAGCCAAACACGCTCACCCGACTATTTAATCTTAAAGCATACAGCCTTACCTAGCTGTCAAAACTGTTTTACCAAAACTTGTCTTAGACTCCAGGAGCCCCGCCTATCTGGCATGTGGAGCCTAGGGGAGCAAGTCAAAGCCAAACAGGCTCACCCGACAATTTAATCTTAAAACATACAGACTTACGAAGCTGCCAAAACTGGTTTACCAAAACTTGCCTTAGAAACCAGGAGCCCTGTTAATCTAGCATTTGCAGCCTAGGGGAGCAAGTCAAAGCCAAACAGGCTCACCCGACAATTTAATCTTAAAACATACAGACTTACGTAGCTGCCAAAACTGCTTTACCAAAACTTGCCTTAGAAACCAGGAGCCCTGTTAATCTAGCATTTGCAGCCTAGGGGCGCAAGTCAAAGCCAAACAGGCTCACCAAACTATTAAATCTTAAGACATATAGCCCCATCTGGCCGCCAAAACTGACTTACCAAAACATGTCTTAGATACCAGGAACCCTGCTAATCCTGCATTTGCATCCTAGGGGAGCAACTCAAAGCCAAACAGGCTCAACCGACTATTTAATCTTAAAACATACAGTCTTGCCCAGCTGTCAAAACTGTTTTACCAAACCTTGTCTTAGATTCCAGGAGCCAAGCCAATCTGGCATGTGGAGCCTAAGGGAGCAAGTCAAAGCCAAACAGGCTCACCCGACAATTTAATCTTAAAACATACAGAGTTACGTAGTTGCCAAAGCTGCTTTACCAAAACTTGTCTCAGATACCAGGAACCCTGTTCATGCAGCATTTGCATGCTAGGGGCGCAAGTCAAAGCCAAACACGCTCAGTCTTAAAGCATACAGCCTTACCTAGCTGTCAAAACTGTTTTACCAAAACTTGTCTTAGATTCCAGGAGCACCGCCAATCTGGCATTTGCGGCCTAGGGGAGCAAGACAAAGCCAAATAGTCTCACCCGACTATTAAATTTTAAAACATATAGTCCCATCTGGCCGCCAAAACTGATTTACCAAAACTTGTCTCAGATACCAGGAACCCTGTTAATCCAGCATTTGCATCCTAGGGGAGCAAGTCAAAGTCAAACAGACTCACCCGACTATTTAAACTTAAAACATACAGACTTACGTAGCTGTTAAAACTGTTTTACCAAAACTTTTTTAGATTCCAGGAGCCCCGCCAATCTGGCATGTGCCGCCTAGGGGAGAAAGTCAAAACCAAACAGGCTCACCCGAGAATTTAATCTTAAAACATACAGCCCCATCTGGCTGCCAAAACTGATTTACCAAAACTTGTCTTAGATACCAGGAACCCTGTTATTCCAGCATTTGCATCCTAGGGGCGCAAGTCAAAGCCAAACACGCTCACCTGACTATTTAATCTTAAAGCATACAACCTTACCTAGCTGTCAAAACTGTTTTACCAAAACTTGTCTTAGATTCCAGGAGCACCGCCAATCTGGCATGTACAGCCTAGGGGAGCAAGTCAAAGCCAACCAGGCTCATCCGACTATTTAATCCTAAAACATATAGCCCCATCTGACCGCCAAAACTGAATTACCAAAACTTGTCTCAGATACCAGGAACCCTGTTAATCTAGCATTTGCAGCCTAGGGGAGCAAGGTAAAGCCAAATAGCCTCACCCGACTATTAAATCTTAACACATTCAGCCTCACCTGGAACTCAAAATTGCCTTACCAAAACTTGTTTCAGATACCAAGAACCCTGCTTAGCCAGCATTTGCATCCTAGGAGCGCAAGTCAAAGCCAAACAGGCTCTCCCGACTATTAAATCTTAAAACATATAGCCCCATAGACGCCAAAACTGATTTACCAAAACTTGTCTTAAATACCAGGAACCCTGTTATTCCAGCATTTGCATCCTAGGGGCGCAAGTCAAAGCCAAACACGCTCACCCGACTATTTAATCTTAAAGCATACAGCCTTACCTAGCTGTCAAAACTGTTTTACCAAAACTTGTCTTAGATTCCAGGAGCCCCGCCAATCTGGCATGTGGAGCCTAGGGGAGCAAGTCAAAGCCAAACAGGCTCACCCGACAATTTAATCTTAAAACATACAGACTTACAAAGCTGCCAAAACGGGTTTACCAAAACTTGCCTTAGAAACCAGGAGCCCTGTTAATCTAGCATTTGCAGCCTAGGGGAGCAAGTAAAAGCGAAACAGGCTCATCCGACTATGAAGTCCTAAAACATATAGCCCCATCTGGCCGCCAAGACTGATTTACCAAAACTTGTCTCAGATACCAGTAACCCTGTTAATCTAGCATTTGCAGCCTAGGGGAGCAAAACAAAGCCAAATAGCCTCACCCGACTATTAAATTTTAGCTCATTAAGCCACACCTGGAACTCAAAATTGCCTTACCAAAACTTGTCTCAGATACCAGGAACCCTGTTAATCCAGCATTTGCATCCTAGGGGCGCAAGTCAAAGCCAAACAGGCTCACCAAACTATTAAATCTTAAAACATATAGCCCCATCTGGCCGCCAAAGTTGACTTACCAAAACATGTCTTAGATACCAGGAACCCTGCTAATCCTGCATTTGCATCCTAGGGGAGCAACTCAAAGCCAAACAGACTCAACTGACTATTTAATCTTAAAACATACAGTCTTGCCCAGCTGTCAAAACTGTTTTACCAAACCTTGTCTTAGATTACAGGAGCCAAGCCAATCTGGCATGTGGAGCCTAAGGGAGCAAGTCAAAGCCAAACAGGCTCACCCGACAATTTAATCTTAAAACATACAGAGTTACGTAGTTGCCAAAGCTGCTTTACCAAAACTTGTCTCAGATACCAGGAACACTGTTAATCTAGCATTTGCAGCCTAGGGGAGCAAAACAAAGCCAAATAGCCTCACCCGACTATTAAATTTTAACTCATTAAGCCACACCTGGAACTCAAAATTGGCTTACCAAAACTTGTCTCAGATACCAGGAACCCTGTTAATCCAGCATTTGCATCCTAGGGGCTCAAGTCAAAGCCAAACACCCTCACCCGACTATTTAATCTTAAAGCATACAGCCTTACCTAGCTGTCAAAGCTGTTTTATCAAAACCTGTCTCAGATACCAGGAACACTGTTAATCTAGCATTTGCAGCCTAGGGGAGCAAAACAAAGCCAAATAGCCTCACCCGACTATTAAATTTTAACTCATTAAGCCACACCTGGAACTCAAAATTGGCTTACCAAAACTTGTCTCAGATACCAGGAACCCTGTTAATCCAGCATTTGCATCCTAGGGGCGCAAGTCAAAGCCAAACAGGCTCACCAAACTATTAAATCTTAAAACATATAGCCCCATCTGGCCGCCAAAACTGACTTACCAAAACATGTCTTAGATACCAGGAACCCTGTTATTCCAGCATTTGCATCCTAGGGGCTCAAGTCAACGCCAAACACCCTCACCCGACTATTTAATCTTAAAGCATACAGCCTTACCTAGCTGTCAAAGCTGTTTTATCAAAACCTGTCTCAGATACCAGGAACACTGTTAATCTAGCATTTGCAGCCTAGGGGAGCAAAACAAAGCCAAATAGCCTCACCCGACTATTAAAATTTAACTCATTCAGCCACACCTGGAACTCAAAATTGCCTTACCAAAACTTGTCTCAGATACCAGGAACCCTGTTATGCCAGCATTTGCATCCTAGGGGCGCAAGTCAAAGCCAAACACGCTCACCCGACTATTTAATCTTAAAGCATACAGCCTTACCTAGCTGTCAAAACTGTTTTACCAAAACTTGTCTTAGACTCCAGGAGCCCCGCCTATCTGGCATGTGGAGCCTAGGGGAGCAAGTCAAAGCCAAACAGGCTCACCCGACAATTTAATCTTAAAACATACAGACTTACGTAGCTGCCAAAACTGCATTACCAAAACTTGCCTTAGAAACCAGGAGCCCTGTTAATCTAGCATTTGCAGCCTAAGGGAGCAAGTCAAAGCCAAACAGGCTCACCCGACTATTTAATCCTAAAACATATAGCCCCATCTGGCCGCCAAGACTGATTTACCAAAACTTGTCTCAGATACCAGGAACCCTGTTAATCTAGCATTTGCAGCCTAGGGGAGCAAAACAAAGCCAAATAGCCTACCCGACTATTAAATTTTAACTCATTCAGCCACACCTGGAACTCAAAATTGCCTTACCAAAACTTGTCTCAGATACCAGGAACCCTGTTAATCCAGCATTTGCATCCTAGGGGCGCAAGTCAAAGCCAAACAGGCTCACCAAACTATTAAATCTTAAGACATATAGCCCCATCTGGCCGCCAAAACTGACTTACCAAAACATGTCTTAAATACCAGGAACCCTGTTATTCCAGCATTTGCATCCTAGGGGCGCAAGTCAAAGCCAAACACGCTCACCCGACTATTTAATCTTAAAGCATACAGCCTTGCCTAGCTGTCAAAACTGTTTTACCAAAACTTGTCTTAGATTCCAGGAGCCCCGCCAATCTGGCATGTGGAGCCTAGGGGAGCAAGTCAAAGCCAAACAGGCTCACCCGACAATTTAATCTTAAAACATACAGACTTACGTAGCTGCCAAAACTGCTTTACCAAAACTTGCCTTAGAAACCAGGAGCCCTGTTAATCTAGCATTTGCAGCCTAGGGGAGCAAGTCAAAGCGAAACAGGCTCATCCGACTATTAAGTCCTAAAACATATAGCCCCATCTGGCCGCCAAGACTGATTTACCAAAACTTGTCTCAGATACCAGGAACCCTGTTAATCTAGCACTTGCAGCCTAGGGGAGCAAAACAAAGCCAAATAGCCTCACCCGACTATTAAATTTTAACTCATTAAGCCACACCTGGAACTCAAAAATGCCTTACCAAAACTTGTCTCAGATACCAGGAACCCTGTTAATCCAGCATTTGCATCCTAGGGGCGCAAGTCAAAGCCAAACAGCTCACCAAACTATTAAATCTTAAAACATATAGCCCCATCTGGCCGCCAAAACTGACTTACCAAAACATGTCTTAGATACCAGGAACCCTGTTATTCCAGCATTTGCATCCTAGGGGCTCAAGTCAAAGCCAAACACCCTCACCCGACTATTTAATCTTAAAGCATACAGCCTTACCTAGCTGTCAAAGCTGTTTTATCAAAACCTGTCTCAGATACCAGGAACACTGTTAATCTAGCATTTGCAGCCTAGGGGAGCAAAACAAAGCCAAATAGCCTCACCCGACTATTAAATTTTAACTCATTAAGCCACACCTGGAACTCAAAAATGCCTTACCAAAACTTGTCTCAGATACCAGGAACCCTGTTAATCCAGCATTTGCATCCTAGGGGCGCAAGTCAAAGCCAAACAGCTCACCAAACTATTAAATCTTAAAACATATAGCCCCATCTGGCCGCCAAAACTGACTTACCAAAACATGTCTTAGATACCAGCAACCCTGCTAATCCCGCATTTGCATCCTAGGGGAGCAACTCAAAGCCAAACAGGCTCAACTGACTATTTAATCTTAAAACATACAGTCTTGCCCAGCTGTCAAAACTGTTTTACCAAACCTTGTCTTAGATTCCAGGAGCCAAGCCAATCTTTCATGTGGAGCCTAAGGGAGCAAGTCAAAGCCAAACAGGCTCACCCGACAATTTAATCTTAAAACATACAGAGTTACGTAGTTGCCAAAGCTGCTTTACCAAAACTTGTCTCAGATACCAGGAACCCTGTTCATGCAGCATTTGCATGCTAGGGGCGCAAGTCAAAGCCAAACACGCTCAGTCTTAAAGCATACAGCCTTACCTAGCTGTCAAAACTGTTTTACCAAAACTTGTCTTAGATTCCAGGAGCACCGCCAATCTGGCATTTGCGGCCTAGGGGAGCAAGACAAAGCCAAATAGTCTCACCCGACTATTAAATTTTAAAACATATAGTCCCATCTGGCCGCCAAAACTGATTTACCAAAACTTGTCTCAGATACCAGGAACCCTGTTAATCCAGCATTTGCATCCTAGGGGAGCAAGTCAAAGTCAAACAGACTCACCCGACTATTTAAACTTAAAACATACAGACTTACGTAGCTGTTAAAACTGTTTTACCAAAACTTTTTTAGATTCCAGGAGCCCCGCCAATCTGGCATGTGCCGCCTAGGGGAGAAAGTCAAAACCAAACAGGCTCACCCGAGAATTTAATCTTAAAACATACAGCCCCATCTGGCTGCCAAAACTGATTTACCAAAAATTGTCTTAGATACCAGGAACCCTGTTATTCCAGCATTTGCATCCTAGGGGCGCAAGTCAAAGCCAAACACGCTCACCTGACTATTTAATCTTAAAGCATACAACCTTACCTAGCTGTCAAAACTGTTCTACCAAAACTTGTCTTAGATTCCAGGAGCCCCGCCAATCTGGCATGTACAGCCTAGGGGAGCAAGTCAAAGCCAACCAGGCTCATCCGACTATTTAATCCTAAAACATATAGCCCTATCTGGCCGCCAAAACTGAATTACCAAAACTTGTCTCAGATACCAGGAACCCTGTTAATCTAGCATTTGCAGCCTAGGGGAGCAAGGTAAAGCCAAATAGCCTCACCCGACTATTAAATCTTAACACATTCAGCCTCACCTGGAACTCAAAATTGCCTTACCAAAACTTGTTTCAGATACCAAGAACCCTGTTAATTCAGCATTTGCATCCTAGGAGCGCAAGTCAAAGCCAAACAGGCTCACCCGACCATTAAATCTTAAAACATATAGCCCCATAGACGCCAAAACTGATTTACCAAAACTTGTCTTAAATACCAGGAACCCTGTTATTCCAGCATTTGCATCCTAGGGGCGCAAGTCAAAGCCAAACACGCTCACCCGACTATTTAATCTTAAAGCATACAGCCTTACCTAGCTGTCAAAACTGTTTTACCAAAACTTGTCTTAGATTCCAGGAGCCCCGCCAATCTGGCATGTGGAGCCTAGGGGAGCAAGTCAAAGCCAAACAGGCTCACCCGACAATTTAATCTTAAAACATACAGACTTACGAAGCTGCCAAAACTGGTTTACCAAAACTTGCCTTAGAAACCAGGAGCCCTGTTAATCTAGCATTTGCAGCCTAGGGGAGCAAGTAAAAGCGAAACAGGCTCATCCGACTATTAAGTCCTAAAACATATAGCCCCATCTGGCCGCCAAGACTGATTTACCAAAACTTGTCTCAGATACCAGGAACCCTGTTAATCTAGCATTTGCAGCCTAGGGGAGCAAAACAAAGCCAAATAGCCTCACCCGACTATTAAATTTTAGCTCATTAAGCCACACCTGGAACTCAAAATTGCCTTACCAAAACTTGTCTCAGATACCAGGAACCCTGTTAATCCAGCATTTGCATCCTAGGGGCGCAAGTCAAAGCCAAACAGGCTCACCAAACTATTAAATCTTAAAACATATAGCCCCAACTGGCCGCCAAAGTTGACTTACCAAAACATGTCTTAGATACCAGGAACGCTGCTAATCCTGCATTTGCATCCTAGGGGAGCAACTCAAAGCTAAACAGACTCAACTGACTATTTAATCTTAAAACATACAGTCTTGCCCAGCTGTCAAAACTGTTTTACCAAACCTTGTCTTAGATTCCAGGAGCCAAGCCAATCTGGCATGTGGAGCCTAAGGGAGCAAGTCAAAGCCAAACAGGCTCACCCGACAATTTAATCTTAAAACATACAGAGTTACGTAGTTGCCAAAGCTGCTTTACCAAAACTTGTCTCAGATACCAGGAACACTGTTAATCTAGCATTTGCAGCCTAGGGGAGCAAAACAAAGCCAAATAGCCTCACCCGACTATTAAATTTTAACTCATTCAGCCACACCTGGAACTCAAAATTGGCTTACCAAAACTTGTCTCAGATACCAGGAACCCTGTTAATCCAGCATTTGCATCCTAGGGGCGCAAGTCAAAGCCAAACAGGCTCTCCAAACTATTAAATCTTAAAACATATAGCCCCATCTGGCCGCCAAAACTGACTTACCAAAACATGTCTTAGATACCAGGAACCCTGTTATTCCAGCATTTGCAATCTAGGGGCTCAAGTCAAAGCCAAACACCCTCACCCGACTATTTAATCTTAAAGCATACAGCCTTACCTAGCTGTCAAAGCTGTTTTATCAAAACCTGTCTCAGATACCAGGAACACTGTTAATCTAGCATTTGCAGCCTAGGGGAGCAAAACAAAGCCAAATAGCCTCACCCGACTATTAAATTTTAACTCATTAAGCCACACCTGGAACTCAAAATTGGCTTACCAAAACCTGTCTCAGATACCATGAACCCTGTTAATCCAGCATTTGCATCCTAGGGGCGCAAGTCAAAGCCAAACAGGCTCACCAAACTATTAAATCTTAAAACATATAGCCCCATCTGGCCGCCAAAACTGACTTACCAAAACATGTCTTAGATACCAGGAACCCTGTTATTCCAGCATTTGCATCCTAGGGGCTCAAGTCAAAGCCAAACACCCTCACCCGACTATTTAATCTTAAAGCATACAGCCTTACCTAGCTGTCAAAGCTGTTTTATCAAAACCTGTCTCAGATACCAGGAACACTGTTAATCTAGCATTTGCAGCCTAGGGGAGCAAAACAAAGCCAAATAGCCTCACCCGACTATTAAATTTTAGCTCATTCAGCCACACCTGGAACTCAAAATTGCCTTACCAAAAATTGTCTCAGATACCAGGAACCCTGTTATTCCAGCATTTGCATCCTAGGGGCGCAAGTCAAAGCCAAACACGCTCACCCGACTATTTAATCTTAAAGCATACAGCCTTACCTAGCTGTCAAAACTGTTTTACCAAAACTTGTCTTAGACTCCAGGAGCCCCGCCTATCTGGCATGTGGAGCCTAGGGGAGCAAGTCAAAGCCAAACAGGCTCACCCGACAATTTAATCTTAAAACATACAGACTTACGTAGCTGCCAAAACTACTTTACCAAAACTTGCCTTAGAAACCAGGAGCCCTGTTAATCTAGCATTTGCAGCCTAGGGGAGCAAGTCAAAGCCAAACAGGCTCACCCGACAATTTAATCTTAAAACATACAGACTTACGTAGCTGCCAAAACTGCTTTACCAAAACTTGCCTTAGAAACCAGGAGCCCTGTTAATCTAGCATTTGCAGCCTAGGGGCGCAAGTCAAAGCCAAACAGGCTCACCAAACTATTAAATCTTAAGACATATAGCCCCATCTGGCCGCCAAAACTGACTTACCAAAACATGTCTTAGATACCAGGAACCCTGCTAATCCTGCATTTGCATCCTAGGGGAGCAACTCAAAGCCAAACAGGCTCAACCGACTATTTAATCTTAAAACATACAGTCTTGCCCAGCTGTCAAAACTGTTTTACCAAACCTTGTCTTAGATTCCAGGAGCCAAGCCAATCTGGCATGTGGAGCCTAAGGGAGCAAGTCAAAGCCAAACAGGCTCACCCGACAATTTAATCTTAAAACATACAGAGTTACGTAGTTGCCAAAGCTGCTTTACCAAAACTTGTCTCAGATACCAGGAACCCTGTTCATGCAGCATTTGCATGCTAGGGGCGCAAGTCAAAGCCAAACACGCTCAGTCTTAAAGCATACAGCCTTACCTAGCTGTCAAAACTGTTTTACCAAAACTTGTCTTAGATTCCAGGAGCACCGCCAATCTGGCATTTGCGGCCTAGGGGAGCAAGACAAAGCCAAATAGTCTCACCCGACTATTAAATTTTAAAACATAAAGTCCCATCTGGCCGCCAAAACTGATTTACCAAAACTTGTCTCAGATACCAGGAACCCTGTTAATCCAGCATTTGCATCCTAGGGGAGCAAGTCAAAGTCAAACAGACTCACCCGACTATTTAAACTTAAAACATACAGACTTACGTAGCTGTTAAAACTGTTTTACCAAAACTTTTTTTAGATTCCAGGAGCCCCGCCAATCTGGCATGTGCCGCCTAGGGGAGAAAGTCAAAACCAAACAGGCTCACCCGAGAATTTAATCTTAAAACATACAGCCCCATCTGGCTGCCAAAACTGATTTACCAAAACTTGTCTTAGATACCAGGAACCCTGTTATTCCAGCATTTGCATCCTAGGGGCGCAAGTCAAAGCCAAACACGCTCACCTGACTATTTAATCTTAAAGCATACAACCTTACCTAGCTGTCAAAACTGTTTTACCAAAACTTGTCTTAGATTCCAGGAGCACCGCCAATCTGGCATGTACAGCCTAGGGGAGCAAGTCAAAGCCAACCAGGCTCATCCGACTATTTAATCCTAAAACATATAGCCCCATCTGACCGCCAAAACTGAATTACCAAAACTTGTCTCAGATACCAGGAACCCTGTTAATCTAGCATTTGCAGCCTAGGGGAGCAAGGTAAAGCCAAATAGCCTCACCCGACTATTAAATCTTAACACATTCAGCCTCACCTGGAACTCAAAATTGCCTTACCAAAACTTGTTTCAGATACCAAGAACCCTGCTTAGCCAGCATTTGCATCCTAGGAGCGCAAGTCAAAGCCAAACAGGCTCTCCCGACTATTAAATCTTAAAACATATAGCCCCATAGACGCCAAAACTGATTTACCAAAACTTGTCTTAAATACCAGGAACCCTGTTATTCCAGCATTTGCATCCTAGGGGCGCAAGTCAAAGCCAAACACGCTCACCCGACTATTTAATCTTAAAGCATACAGCCTTACCTAGCTGTCAAAACTGTTTTACCAAAACTTGTCTTAGATTCCAGGAGCCCCGCCAATCTGGCATGTGGAGCCTAGGGGAGCAAGTCAAAGCCAAACAGGCTCACCCGACAATTTAATCTTAAAACATACAGACTTACGAAGCTGCCAAAACGGGTTTACCAAAACTTGCCTTAGAAACCAGGAGCCCTGTTAATCTAGCATTTGCAGCCTAGGGGAGCAAGTAAAAGCGAAACAGGCTCATCCGACTATTAAGTCCTAAAACATATAGCCCCATCTGGCCGCCAAGACTGATTTACCAAAACTTGTCTCAGATACCAGTAACCCTGTTAATCTAGCATTTGCAGCCTAGGGGAGCAAAACAAAGCCAAATAGCCTCACCCGACTATTAAATTTTAGCTCATTAAGCCACACCTGGAACTCAAAATTGCCTTACCAAAACTTGTCTCAGATACCAGGAACCCTGTTAATCCAGCATTTGCATCCTAGGGGCGCAAGTCAAAGCCAAACAGGCTCACCAAACTATTAAATCTTAAAACATATAGCCCCATCTGGCCGCCAAAGTTGACTTACCAAAACATGTCTTAGATACCAGGAACCCTGCTAATCCTGCATTTGCATCCTAGGGGAGCAACTCAAAGCCAAACAGACTCAACTGACTATTTAATCTTAAAACATACAGTCTTGCCCAGCTGTCAAAACTGTTTTACCAAACCTTGTCTTAGATTCCAGGAGCCAAGCCAATCTGGCATGTGGAGCCTAAGGGAGCAAGTCAAAGCCAAACAGGCTCACCCGACAATTTAATCTTAAAACATACAGAGTTACGTAGTTGCCAAAGCTGCTTTACCAAAACTTGTCTCAGATACCAGGAACACTGTTAATCTAGCATTTGCAGCCTAGGGGAGCAAAACAAAGCCAAATAGCCTCACCCGACTATTAAATTTTAACTCATTAAGCCACACCTGGAACTCAAAATTGGCTTACCAAAACTTGTCTCAGATACCAGGAACCCTGTTAATCCAGCATTTGCATCCTAGGGGCTCAAGTCAAAGCCAAACACCCTCACCCGACTATTTAATCTTAAAGCATACAGCCTTACCTAGCTGTCAAAGCTGTTTTATCAAAACCTGTCTCAGATACCAGGAACACTGTTAATCTAGCATTTGCAGCCTAGGGGAGCAAAACAAAGCCAAATAGCCTCACCCGACTATTAAATTTTAACTCATTAAGCCACACCTGGAACTCAAAATTGGCTTACCAAAACTTGTCTCAGATACCAGGAACCCTGTTAATCCAGCATTTGCATCCTAGGGGCGCAAGTCAAAGCCAAACAGGCTCACCAAACTATTAAATCTTAAAACATATAGCCCCATCTGGCCGCCAAAACTGACTTACCAAAACATGTCTTAGATACCAGGAACCCTGTTATTCCAGCATTTGCATCCTAGGGGCTCAAGTCAACGCCAAACACGCTCACCCGACTATTTAATCTTAAAGCATACAGCCTTACCTAGCTGTCAAAACTGTTTTACCAAAACTTGTCTTAGACTCCAGGAGCCCCACCTATCTGGCATGTGGAGCCTAGGGGAGCAAGTCAAAGCAAAACAGGCTCACCCGACAATTTAATCTTAAAACATACAGACTTACGTAGCTGCCAAAACTGCTTTACCAAAACCTGCCTTAGAAACCAGGAGCCCTGTTAATCTAGCATTTGCAGCCTAGGGGAGCAAGTCAAAGCCAAACAGGCTCACCCTACAATTTAATCTTAAAACATACAGACTTACGTAGCTGCCAAAAGTGCTTTACCAAAACTTGCCTTAGAAACCAGGAGCCCTGTTAATTTGCAGCCTAGGGGCGCAAGTCAAAGCCAAACAGGCTCACCAAACTATTAAATCTTAAGACACATAGCCCCATCTGGCCGCCAAAACTGACTTACCAAAACATGTCTTAGATACCAGGAACCCTGCTAATCCTGCATTTGCATCCTAGGGGAGCAACTCAAAGCCAAACAGGCTCAACTGACTATTTAATCTTAAAACATACAGTCTTGCCCAGCTGTCAAAACTGTTTTACCAAACCTTGTCTTAGATTCCAGGAGCCAAGCCAATCTGGCATGTGGAGCCTAAGGGAGCAAGTCAAAGCCAAACAGGCTCACCCGACAATTTAATCTTAAAACATACAGAGTTACGTAGTTTCCAAAGCTGCTTTACCAAAACTTGTCTCAGATACCAGGAACCCTGTTCATGCAGCATTTGCATGCTAGGGGCGCAAGTCAAAGCCAAACACGCTCAGTCTTAAAGTATACAACCTTACCTAGCTGTCAAAACTGTTTTACCAAAACTTGTCTTAGATTCCAAGAGCACCGCCAATCTGGCATTTGCGGCCTAGGGGAGCAAGACAAAGCCAAATAGTCTCACCCGACTATTAAATTTTAAAACATATAGTCCCATCTGGCCGCCAAAACTGATTTACCAAAACTTGTCTCAGATACCAGGAACCCTGTTAATCCAGCATTTGCATCCTAGGGGAGCAAGTCAAAGTCAAACAGACTCACCCGACTATTTAAACTTAAAACATACAGACTTACGAAGCTGCCAAAACGGGTTTACCAAAACTTGCCTTAGAAACCAGGAGCCCTGTTAATCTAGCATTTGCAGCCTAGGGGAGCAAGTAAAAGCGAAACAGGCTCATCCGACTATTAAGTCCTAAAACATATAGCCCCATCTGGCCGCCAAGACTGATTTACCAAAACTTGTCTCAGATCCCAGTAACCCTGTTAATCTAGCATTTGCAGCCTAGGGGAGCAAAACAAAGCCAAATAGCCTCACCCGACTATTAAATTTTAGCTCATTAAGCCACACCTGGAACTCAAAATTGCCTTACCAAAACTTGTCTCAGATACCAGGAACCCTGTTAATCCAGCATTTGCATCCTAGGGGCGCAAGTCAAAGCCAAACAGGCTCACCAAACTATTAAATCTTAAAACATATAGCCCCATCTGGCCGCCAAAGTTGACTTACCAAAACATGTCTTAGATACCAGGAACCCTGCTAATCCTGCATTTGCATCCTAGGGGAGCAACTCAAAGCCAAACAGACTCAACTGACTATTTAATCTTAAAACATACAGTCTTGCCCAGCTGTCAAAACTGTTTTACCAAACCTTGTCTTAGATTCCAGGAGCCAAGCCAATCTGGCATGTGGAGCCTAAGGGAGCAAGTCAAAGCCAAACAGGCTCACCCGACAATTTAATCTTAAAACATACAGAGTTACGTAGTTGCCAAAGCTGCTTTACCAAAACTTGTCTCAGATACCAGGAACACTGTTAATCTAGCATTTGCAGCCTAGGGGAGCAAAACAAGCCAATCTGGCATGTGGAGCCTAAGGGAGCAAGTCAAAGCCAAACAGGCTCACCCGACAATTTAATCTTAAAACATACAGAGTTACGTAGTTGCCAAAGCTGCTTTACCAAAACTTGTCTCAGATACCAGGAACACTGTTAATCTAGCATTTGCAGCCTAGGGGAGCAAAATCTTAACACATTCAGCCTCACCTGGAACTCAAAATTGCCTTACCAAAACTTGTTTCAGATACCAAGAACCCTGCTTAGCCAGCATTTGCATCCTAGGAGCGCAAGTCAAAGCCAAACAGGCTCTCCCGACTATTAAATCTTAAAACATATAGCCCCATTGACGCCAAAACTGATTTACCAAAACTTGTCTTAAATACCAGGAACCCTGTTATTCCAGCATTTGCATCCTAGGGGCGCAAGTCAAAGCCAAACACGCTCACCCGACTATTTATTCTTAAAGCATACAGCCTTACCTAGCTGTCAAAACTGTTTTACCAAAACTTGTCTTAGATTCCAGGAGCCCCGCCAATCTGGCATGTGGAGCCTAGGGGAGCAAGTCAAAGCCAAACAGGCGCACCCGACAATTTAATCTTAAAACATACAGACTTACGAAGCTGCCAAAACGGGTTTACCAAAACTTGCCTTAGAAACCAGGAGCCCTGTTAATCTAGCATTTGCAGCCTAGGGGAGAAAGTAAAAGCGAAACAGGCTCATCCGACTATTAAGTCCTAAAACATATAGCCCCATCTGGCCGCCAAGACTGATTTACCAAAACTTGTCTCAGATACCAGGAACCCTGTTAATCTAGCATTTGCAGCCTAGGGGAGCAAAACAAAGCCAAATAGCCTCACCCGACTATTAAATTTTAGCTCATTAAGCCACACCTGGAACTCAAAATTGCCTTACCAAAACTTGTCTCAGATACCAAGAACCCTGTTAATCCAGCAATTGCATCCTAGGGGCGCAAGTCAAAGCCAAACAGGCTCACCAAACTATTAAATCTTAAGACATATAGCCCCATCTGGCCGCCAAAGTTGACTTACCAAAACATGTCTTAGATACCAGGAACCCTGCTAATCCTGCATTTGCATCTTAGGGGAGCAACTCAAAGCCAAACAGACTCAACTGACTATTTAATCTTAAAACATACAGTCTTGCCCAGCTGTCAAAACTGTTTTACCAAACCTTGTCTTAGATTCCAGGAGCCAAGCCAATCTGGCATGTGGAGCCTAAGCGAGCAAGTCAAAGCCAAACAGGCTCACCCGACAATTTAATCTTAAAACATACAGACTTACGTAGTTGCCAAAGCTGCTTTACCAAAACTTGTCTCAGATACCAGGAACCCTGTTCATGCAGCATTTGCATGCTAGGGGCGCATGTCAAAGCCAAACACGCTCAGTCTTAAAGCATACAGCCTTACCTAGCTGTCAAAACTGTTTTACCAAAACTTGTCTTAGATTCCAGGAGCACCGCCAATCTGGCATGTGGAGCCTAGTGGAGCAAGTCAAAGCCAAACAGGCTCATCCGACTATTTAATCCTAAAACATATAGCCCCATCTTGCCGCCAAAACTGATTTACCAAAACTTATCTCAGTTATGAGGAACCCTGTTAATCTAGCATTTGCAGCCTAGGGGAGCAAGACAAAGCCAAATAGTCTCACCCAACTATTAAATTTTAAAACATATAGTCCCATCTGGCTGCCAAAACTGATTTACCAAAACTTGTCTTTGATACCAGGATCCCTGTTATTCCAGCATTTGCATCCTAGGGGCGCAAGTCAAAGCCAAACACGCTCATCCGACTACTTAATCTTAAAGAATACAGCCTTACCTAGCTGTCAAAACTGTTTTACCAAAACTTGTCTTAGAAACCAGGAGCCCTGTTAATCTAGCATGTGGAGCCTAAGGGAGCAAGTCAAAGCCAAACAGGCTCATCCGACTATTTAATCCTAAAACATATAGCCCCATCTGGCCGCCAAAACTGATTTACCAAAACTTGTCTCAGATACCAGGAACCCTGTTAATCTAGCATTTGCAGCCTAGGGGAGCAAGGTAAAGCCAAATAGCCTCACCCGACTATTAAATCTTAACACATTCAGCCTCACCTGGAACTCAAAATTGCCTTACCAAATCTTGTTTCAGATACCAAGAACCCGGTTTAGCCAGCATTTGCATCCTAGGAGCGCAAGTAAAAGCCAAACAGGCTCACCCGACTATTAAATCTTAAAACATATAGCCCCATAGACGCCAAAACTGATTTACCAAAACTTGTCTTAAATACCAGGAACCCTGTTATTCCAGCATTTGCATCCTAGGGGCGCAAGTCAAAGCCAAACACGCTCACCCGACTATTTAATCTTAAAACATACAGCCTACCTAGCTGTCAAAACTGTTTTAACAAAACTTGTCTTAGATTCCAGGAGCCCCGCCAATCTGGCATGTGGAGCCTAGGGGAGCAAGTCAAAGCCAAACAGGCTCACCCGACAATTTAATCTTAAAACATACAGACTTACGTAGCTGCCAAAACTGCTTTACCAAAACTTGCCTTAGAAACCAGGAGCCCTGTTAATCTAGCATTTGCAGCCTAGGGGAGCAAGTCAAAGCGAAACAGGCTCATCCGACTATTAAGTCCTAAAACATATAGCCCCATCTGGCCGCCAAGACTGATTTACCAAAACTTGTCTCAGATACCAGGAACCCTGTTAATTTAGCATTTGCAGCCTAGGGGAGCAAAACAAAGCCAATTAGCCTCACCCGACTATTAAATTTTAACTCATTCAGCCTCACCTGGAACTAAAAATTGCCTTACCAAAACTTGTCTCAGGTACCAGGAACCCTGTTAATCCAGCATTTGCATCATAGGGGCGCAAGTCAAAGCCAAACAGGCTCACCAAACTATTAAATCTAAAGACATATAGCCCCATCTGGCCGCCAAAACTGACTTACCAAAACTTGTCTCAGATACCAGGAACCTTGTTATTCCAGCATTTGCATCCTAGGGGCGCAAGTCAAAGCCAAACACGCTCACCCGACTATTTAATCTTAAAGAATACAGCCTTACCTAGCTGTCAAAACTGTTTTACCAAAACTTGTCTTAGAAACCAGGAGCCCTGTTAATCTAGCATGTGGAGCCTAAGGGAGCAAGTCAAAGCCAAACAGGCTCACCCGACAATTTAACCTTAAAACATACAGACTTACGTAGTTGCCAAAGCTGCTTTACCAAAACTTGTCTCAGATACCAGGAACCCTGTTCATGCAGCATTTGCATGCTAAGGGCGCAAGTCAAAGCCAAACACGCTCAGTCTTAAAGCATACAGCCTTACCTAGCTGTCAAAACTGTTTTACCAAAACTTGACTTAGATTCCAGGAGCACCGCCAATCTGGCATGTGCAGCCTAGTGGAGCAAGTCAAAGCCAAACAGGCTCATCCGACTATTTAATCCTAAAACATATAGCCCCATATTGCCGCCAAAACTGATTTGCCAAAACTTATCTCAGTTACCAGGAACCCTGTTAATCTAGCATTTGCAGCCTAGGGGAGCAAGTCAAAGCCAAACAGGCTCACCCGACAATTTAATCTTAAAACATACAGACTTACGTAGCTGCCAAAACTGCTTTACCAAAACTTGCCTTAGAAACCAGGAGCCCTGTTAATCTAGCATTTGCAGCCTAGGGGCGCAAGTCAAAGCGAAACAGGCTCATCCGACTATTAAGTCCTAAAACATATAGCCCCATCTGGCCGCCAAGACTGATTTACCAAAACTTGTCTCAGATACCAGGAACCATGTTAATCTAGCATTTGCAGCCTAGGGGAGCAAAACAAAGCCAAATAGCCTCACCCGACTATTAAATTTTAACTCATTAAGCTACACCTGGAACTCAGAATTGGCTTACCAAAACTTGTCTCAGATACCAGGAACCCTGTTAATCCAGCATTTGCATCCTAGGGGCGCAAGTCAAAGCCAAACAGGCTCACCAAACTATTAAATCTTAAAACATATAGCCCCATTTGGCCGCCAAAACTGACTTACCAAAACATGTCTTAGATACCAGGAACCCTGTTATTCCAGCATTTGCATCCTAGGTGCTCAAGTCAAAGCCAAACACCCTCACCCGACTATTTAATCTTAAAGCATACAGCCTTACCTAGCTGTCAAAACTGTTTTACCAAAACTTGTCTTAGAAACCAGGAGCCCTGTTAATCTAGCATGTGGAGCCTAAGGGAGCAAGTCAAAGCCAAACAGGCTCACCCGACAATTTAACCTTAAAACATACAGACTTACGTAGTTGCCAAAGCTGCTTTACCAAAACTTGTCTCAGATACCAGGAACCCTGTTCATGCAGCATTTGCATGCTAAGGGCGCAAGTCAAAGCCAAACACGCTCAGTCTTAAAGCATACAGCCTTACCTAGCTGTCAAAACTGTTTTACCAAAACTTGACTTAGATTCCAGGAGCACCGCCAATCTGGCATGTGCAGCCTAGTGGAGCAAGTCAAAGCCAAACAGGCTCATCCGACTATTTAATCCTAAAACATATAGCCCCATATTGCCGCCAAAACTGATTTGCCAAAACTTATCTCAGTTACCAGGAACCCTGTTAATCTAGCATTTGCAGCCTAGGGGAGCAAGTCAAAGCCAAACAGGCTCACCCGACAATTTAATCTTAAAACATACAGACTTACGTAGCTGCCAAAACTGCTTTACCAAAACTTGCCTTAGAAACCAGGAGCCCTGTTAATCTAGCATTTGCAGCCTAGGGGCGCAAGTCAAAGCGAAACAGGCTCATCCGACTATTAAGTCCTAAAACATATAGCCCCATCTGGCCGCCAAGACTGATTTACCAAAACTTGTCTCAGATACCAGGAACCCTGTTAATCTAGCATTTGCAGCCTAGGGGAGCAAAACAAAGCCAAATAGCCTCACCCGACTATTAAATTTTAACTCATTAAGCTACACCTGGAACTCAGAATTGGCTTACCAAAACTTGTCTCAGATACCAGGAACCCTGTTAATCCAGCATTTGCATCCTAGGGGCGCAAGTCAAAGCCAAACAGGCTCACCAAACTATTAAATCTTAAAACATATAGCCCCATTTGGCCGCCAAAACTGACTTACCAAAACATGTCTTAGATACCAGGAACCCTGTTATTCCAGCATTTGCATCCTAGGTGCTCAAGTCAAAGCCAAACACCCTCACCCGACTATTTAATCTTAAAGCATACAGCCTTACCTAATTGTCAAAGCTGTTTTATCAAAGCCTGTCTCAGATACCAGGAACACTGTTAATCTAGCATTTGCAGCCTAGGGGAGCAAAACAAAGCCAAATAGCCTCACCCGACTATTAAATTTTAACTCATTCAGCCACACCTGGAACTCAAAATTGCCTTACCAAAACTTGTCTCAGATACCAGGAACCCTGTTCATGCAGCATTTGCATGCTAAGGGCGCAAGTCAAAGCCAAACACGCTCAGTCTTAAAGCATACAGCCTTACCTAGCTGTCAAAACTGTTTTACCAAAACTTGTCTTAGATTCCAGGAGCACCGCCAATCTGGCATGTGCAGCCTAGTGGAGCTAGTCAAAGCCAAACAGGCTCATCCGACTATTTAATCCTAAAACATATAGCCCCATCTTGCCGCCAAAACTGATTTACCAAAACTTATCTCAGTTACCAGGAACCCTGTTAATCTAGCATTTGCAGCCTAGGGGAGGAAGACAAAGCCAAATAGTCTCACCCGACTATTAAATTTTTAAAACATAAAGCCCCATCTGGCCGCCAAAACTGATTTACCAAAACTTGTCTCAGATACCAGGAACCCTGTTAATCCAGCATTTGCATCCTAGGGGAGGAAGTCAAAGTCAAACAGACTCACCCGACTATTTAACTTTAAAACATACAGACTTACGTAGCTGTTAAAACTGTTTTACCAAACTTTTTTTAGATTCCAGGAGCCCCGCCAATCTGGCATGTGCCGCCTAGGGGAGAAAGTCAAAACGAAACAGGCTCACCCGAGAATTTAATCTTAAAACATACAGCCCCATCTGGCTGTCAAAACTGCTTTACCAAAACTTGCCTTAGAAACCAGGAGCCCTGTTAATCTAGCATTTGCAGCCTAGGGGAGCAAGTCAAAGCAAAATAGTCTCACCCGACTATTTAATCCTAAAACATATAGCCCCATCTTGCCGCCAAAACTGATTTACCAAAACTTATCTCAGTTACCGGGAACCCTGTTAATCTAGCATTTGCAGCCTAGGGGAGGAAGTCAAAGTCAAACAGACTCACCCGACTATTTAACTTTAAAACATACAGACTTACGTAGCTGTTAAAACTGTTTTACCAAAACTTTTTTTAGATTCCAGGAGCCCCGCCAATCTGGCATGTGCCGCCTAGGGGAGAAAGTCAAAACCAAACAGGCTCACCCGAGAATTTAATCTTAAAACATACAGCCCCATCTGGCTGTCAAAACTGCTTTACCAAAACTTGCCTTAGAAACCAGGAGCCCTGTTAGCAGGGCAGCCTAGGGGAGCAAGTCAAAGCAAAATAGTCTCACCCGACTATTAAGTCTGAACACATTCAGCCTCACCTGGAACTCAGAATTGCTTTACCAAAACTTGTCTCAGATTCCAGGAACCCTGGTTATCCATCATTTGCATCCTAGGGGCGCAAGTCAAAGCCAAACAGGCTCACCCGACTATTAAATCTTAAAACATATAGCGCCATCTGGCCGCCAAAACTGATTTACCAAAACTTGTCTTAGATACCAGGAACCCTGTTATTCCAGCATTTGCATCCTAGGGGCGCAAGTCAAAGCCAAACATCCTAAAACATACAGCCCCATCTGGCTGTCAAAACTGCTTTACCAAAACTTGCCTTAGAAACCAGGAGCCCTGTTAATCTAGCATTTGCAGCCTAGGGGAGCAAGTCAAAGCAAAATAGTCTCACCCGACTATTTAATCCTAAAACATATAGCCCCATCTTGCCGCCAAAACTGATTTACCAAAACTTATCTCAGTTACCAGGAACCCTGTTAATCTAGCATTTGCAGCCTAGGGGAGGAAGTCAAAGTCAAACAGACTCACCCGACTATTTAACTTTAAAACATACAGACTTACGTAGCTGTTAAAACTGTTTTACCAAAACTTTTTTTAGATTCCAGGAGCCCCGCCAATCTGGCATGTGCCGCCTAGGGGAGAAAGTCAAAACCAAACAGGCTCACCCGAGAATTTAATCTTAAAACATACAGCCCCATCTGGCTGTCAAAACTGCTTTACCAAAACTTGCCTTAGAAACCAGGAGCCCTGTTAATCTAGCATTTGCAGCCTAGGGGAGCAAGTCAAAGCAAAATAGTCTCACCCGACTATTAAGTCTGAACACATTCAGCCTCACCTGGAACTCAGAATTGCTTTACCAAAACTTGTCTCAGATTCCAGGAACCCTGGTTATCCATCATTTGCATCCTAGGGGCGCAAGTCAAAGCCAAACAGGCTCACCCGACTATTAAATCTTAAAACATATAGCGCCATCTGGCCGCCAAAACTGATTTACCAAAACTTGTCTTAGATACCAGGAACCCTGTTATTCCAGCATTTGCATCCTAGGGGCGCAAGTCAAAGCCAAACACGCTCATCCGACTACTTAATCTTAAAGCATACAACCTTACCTAGCTGTCAAATCTGTTTTACCAAAACTTGTCTTAGATTCCAGGAGCCCCGCCAATCTGGCATGTACAGCCTAGGGGAGCAAGTCAAAGCCAACCAGGCTCATCCGACTATTTAATCCTAAAACATATAGCCCCATCTGGCCGCCAAAACTGATTTACCAAAACTTGTCTCAGATACCAGGAACCCTGTTAATCTAGCATTTGCAGCCTAGGGGAGCAAGACAAAGCCAAATAACCTCACCCGACTATTAAACCTTAACACATTCAGCCTTACCTGGAACTCAAAATTGCCTTACCAAAACTTGTTTCAGATACCAAGAACCCTGTTTATCCAGCATTTGCAACCTAGCAGCGCATGTCAAAGCCAAACAGGCTCACCCGACTATTAAATCTTAAAACATATAGCCCCATAGACGCCAAAACTGATTTACCAAAACTTGTCTTAGATACCAGGAACCCTGTTATTCCAGCATTTGCATCCCAGCGGCGCAAGTCAAAGCCAAACACGCTCACCCGACTATTTAATCTTAACACATTCAGCCTCACCTGGAACTCAAAATTGCCTTACCAAAACTTGTTTCAGATTCCAAGAACCCTGTTTATCCAGCATTTCCATCCTAGGAGCGCAAGTCAAAGCCAAACAGCCTTGCCTAGCTGTCAAAACTGTTTTACCAAAACTTGTCTTAGATTCCAGGAGCCCCGCCATGCTGGCATGTACAGCCTAGGGGAGCAAGTCAAAATTAACCAGGCTCATCCGACTATTTAATCCTAAAACATATAGCCCCACCTGGCCGCCAAAACTGATTTACCAAAACTTGTCTCAGATACCAGGAACCCTGTTAATCTAGCATTTGCAGCCTAGGGGAGCAAGACAAAGCCAAATAGCCTCACCCGACTATTAAATCTTAAAACATATAGCGCCATCTGGCCGCCAAAACTGATTTACCAAAACTTGTCTTAGATACCAGGAACCCTGTTATTCCAGCATTTGCATCCTAGGGGCGCAAGTCAAAGCCAAACATCCTAAAACATACAGCCCCATCTGGCTGTCAAAACTGCTTTACCAAAACTTGCCTTAGAAACCAGGAGCCCTGTTAATCTAGCATTTGCAGCCTAGGGGAGCAAGTCAAAGCAAAATAGTCTCACCCGACTATTTAATCCTAAAACATATAGCCCCATCTTGCCGCCAAAACTGATTTACCAAAACTTATCTCAGTTACCAGGAACCCTGTTAATCTAGCATTTGCAGCCTAGGGGAGGAAGTCAAAGTCAAACAGACTCACCCGACTATTTAACTTTAAAACATACAGACTTACGTAGCTGTTAAAACTGTTTTACCAAAACTTTTTTTAGATTCCAGGAGCCCCGCCAATCTGGCATGTGCCGCCTAGGGGAGAAAGTCAAAACCAAACAGGCTCACCCGAGAATTTAATCTTAAAACATACAGCCCCATCTGGCTGTCAAAACTGCTTTACCAAAACTTGCCTTAGAAACCAGGAGCCCTGTTAATCTAGCATTTGCAGCCTAGGGGAGCAAGTCAAAGCAAAATAGTCTCACCCGACTATTAAGTCTGAACACATTCAGCCTCACCTGGAACTCAGAATTGCTTTACCAAAACTTGTCTCAGATTCCAGGAACCCTGGTTATCCATCATTTGCATCCTAGGGGCGCAAGTCAAAGCCAAACAGGCTCACCCGACTATTAAATCTTAAAACATATAGCGCCATCTGGCCGCCAAAACTGATTTACCAAAACTTGTCTTAGATACCAGGAACCCTGTTATTCCAGCATTTGCATCCTAGGGGCGCAAGTCAAAGCCAAACACGCTCATCCGACTACTTAATCTTAAAGCATACAACCTTACCTAGCTGTCAAATCTGTTTTACCAAAACTTGTCTTAGATTCCAGGAGCCCCGCCAATCTGGCATGTACAGCCTAGGGGAGCAAGTCAAAGCCAACCAGGCTCATCCGACTATTTAATCCTAAAACATATAGCCCCATCTGGCCGCCAAAACTGATTTACCAAAACTTGTCTCAGATACCAGGAACCCTGTTAATCTAGCATTTGCAGCCTAGGGGAGCAAGACAAAGCCAAATAACCTCACCCGACTATTAAACCTTAACACATTCAGCCTTACCTGGAACTCAAAATTGCCTTACCAAAACTTGTTTCAGATACCAAGAACCCTGTTTATCCAGCATTTGCAACCTAGCAGCGCATGTCAAAGCCAAACAGGCTCACCCGACTATTAAATCTTAAAACATATAGCCCCATAGACGCCAAAACTGATTTACCAAAACTTGTCTTAGGTACCAGGAACCCTGTTATTCCAGCATTTGCATCCCAGCGGCGCAAGTCAAAGCCAAACACGCTCACCCGACTATTTAATCTTAACACATTCAGCCTCACCTGGAACTCAAAATTGCCTTACCAAAACTTGTTTCAGATTCCAAGAACCCTGTTTATCCAGCATTTCCATCCTAGGAGCGCAAGTCAAAGCCAAACAGCCTTGCCTAGCTGTCAAAACTGTTTTACCAAAACTTGTCTTAGATTCCAGGAGCCCCGCCATGCTGGCATGTACAGCCTAGGGGAGCAAGTCAAAATTAACCAGGCTCATCCGACTATTTAATCCTAAAACATATAGCCCCACCTGGCCGCCAAAACTGATTTACCAAAACTTGTCTCAGATACCAGGAACCCTGTTAATCTAGCATTTGCAGCCTAGGGGAGCAAGACAAAGCCAAATAGCCTCACCCGACCATGAAATCTTAACACATTCAGCCTCACCTGGAACTCAAAATTGCCTTACCAAAACTTGTTTCAGATACCAAGAACCCTGTTTATCCAGCATTTGCATCCGAGGAGCGCAAGTCAAAGCCAAACAGGCTCACCCGACTATTAAGTCTTAAAACATGTAGCCCCATAGACGCCAAAACTGATTTACCAAAACTTGTCTTAGATACCAGGAACCCTGTTATTCCAGCATTTGCATCCTAGGGGCGCAAGTCAAAGCCAAACACTCTCACCCGACTATTTAATCTTAAAGCATACAGCCTTACCTAGCTGTCAAAACTGTTTTACCAAAACTTGTCTTAGATTCCAGGAGCCCCGCCAATCTGGCATGTGGAGCCTAGGGAAGCAAGTCAAAGCCAAACAGGCTCATCCGACTATTTAATCCTAAAACATATAGACCCATCTGGCCGCCAAGACTGATTTACCAAAACTTGTCTCAGATACCAGGAACCCTGTTAATCTAGCATTTGCCGCCTAGGGGAGCAAAACAAAGCCAAAAAGCCTTACCCGACTATTAAATTTTAACTCATTCAGCCACACCTGGAACTCAAAATTGCCTTACCAAAACTTGTCTCAGATACCAGGAACCCTGTTAATCCAGCATTTGCATCCTAGGGGCGCAAGTCAAAGCCAAACAGGCTCACCAAACTATTAAATCTTAAAACATATAGCCCCATCTGGCCGCCAAAACTGACTTACCAAAACATGTCTTAGATACCAGGAACCCTGTTATTCCAGCATTTGCATCCTAGGGGCGCAAGTCAAAGCAAAATAGTCTCACCCGACTATTTAATCTTAAAGCATACAGCCTTACCTAGCTGTCAAAACTGTTTTACCAAATCTTGTCTTAGATTGCAGGAGCCCCGCCAATCTTGCATGTGGTGCCAAGGGGAGCAAGTCAAAGCCAAACAGGCTCACCCGACAATTTAATCTTAAAACATACAGACTTACGTAGTTGCCAAAGCTGCTTTACCAAAACATGTCTCAGATACCAGGAACCCTGTTAATGCAGCATTTGTATCCTAGGGGCGCAAGTCAAAGACAAACAGGCTCGCCCGACTATTAAATCTTAAAACATATAGCCCCATCTGGCCTCCAAAATTGATTTACCAAAACTTGTCTTAGATACCAGGAACCCTGTTATTCCAGTATTTGCATCCTAGGGGCGCAAGTCAAAGCCAAACACACTCACCCGACTATTTAATCTTAAAGAATACAGCCTTACCTAGCTGTCAAAACTGATTTACCAAAACTTGTCTTAGATTCCAGGAGCCCCGCCAATCTGGCATGTGGAGCCTAAGGGAGCAAGTCAAAGCCATACAGGCTCACCCGACAATTTAATCTTAAAACATACAGACTTACGTAGCTGCCAAAACTGCTTTACGAAAACTTGCCTTAGAAACCAGGAGCCCTGTTAATCTAGCATTTGCAGCCTAGGGGAGCAAGTCAAAGCAAAATAGTCTCACCCGACTATTAAGTCTTAACACAATTAGCCTCACCTGGAACTTAAAATTGCCTTACCAAAACTTGTTTCAGATACCAGGAACCCTGTTAATCCAGCATTTGCATCCTAGGGGCGCAACTCAAAGCCAAACAGGCTCAACCGACTATTTAATCTTAAAACATACAGCCTTCCCAGCTGTCAAAACTGTTTTACCAAACCTTGTCTTAGATTCCAGGAGCCAAGCCAATCTGGCATGTGGAGCCTAAGGGAGCAAGGCAAAGCCAAACAGGCTCACCCGACAATTTAATCTTAAAACATACAGACTTACGTAGTTGCCAAAGCTGCTTTACCAAAACTTGTCTCAGATACCAGGAACCCTGTTAATGCAGCATTTGCATCCTAGGGGCGCAAGTAAACGCCAAACAGGCTCTCCCGACTACTAAATCTTAAAACATATAGCCCCATCTGCCCGCCAAAAATGATTTACCAAAACTTGTCTTAGATACCATGAACCCCGTTATTCCAGCATTTGCATTCTAGGGGCGCAAGTCAAAGCCAAACACGCTCACCCGACTATTTAATCTTAAAGCATACAGCCTTACCTAGCTGTCAAAACTGTTTTACCAAAACTTGTCTAAGATTCCAGGAGCCCCGCCAATCTGGCATGTGGAGCCTAGGGGAGCAAGTCAAAGCGTAACAGGCTCACCCGACAATTAAATCTTAAAACATACAGACTTACGTAGCTGCCTTAGAAACCAGGAGCCCTGTTAATCTAGCATTTGCAGCCTAGGGGAGCAAGTCAAAGCAAAATAGTCTCACCCGACTATTAAGTCTTAACACATTCAGCCTCACCTGAAACTCAAAATTGCCTTACCAAAACTTGTTTCAGATACCAGGAACCCTGTTAATCCAGCATTTGCATCCTAGGGGCGCAACTCAAAGCCAAAGAGGCTCAACCGACTATTTAATCTTAAAACATACAGTCTTGCCCAGCTGTCAAAACTGTTTTACCAAGCCTTGTCTTAGATTCCAGGAGCCAAGCCAATCTGGCATGTGGAGCCTAAGGGAGCAAGTCAAAGCCAAACAGGCTCACCCGACAATTTAATCTTAAAACATACAGACTTACGTAGTTGCCAAAGCTGTTTTCCAAAACTTGCCTTAGAAACCAGGAGCCCTGTTAATCTAGCATTTGCACCGTAGGGGAGCAAGTCAAAGCAAAATAGTCTCACCCGACTATTAAGTCTTAACACATTCAGCCTCACCTGGAACTCAAAATTGCCTTACCAAAACTTGTTTCAGATACCAGGAACCCTGTTGATGCAGCATTTGCAGCCTAGGGGAGCAAGACAAAGCCAAACAGGCTTTCCCGACTATTAAATCTTAAAACATATATCCCCATCTGGCCGCCAAAAATGATTTACCAAAACTTGTCTTAGATACCAGGAACCCTGTTATTCCAGCATTTGCATCCTAGGTGCTCAAGTCAAAGCCAAGCATGCTTACCCGACTATTTAATCTTAAAGCATACAGCCTTACCTAGCTGTCAAAACTGTTTTACCAAAACTTGTCTTAGATTGCAGGAGCCCCGCCAATCTTGCATGTGGAGCCAAGGGGAGCAAGTCAAAGCCAAACAGGCTCACCCGACAATTTAATCTTAAAACATACAGACTTACGTAGTTGCCAAAGCTGCTTTACCAAAACATGTCTCAGATACCAGGAACCCTGTTAATGCAGCATTTGCATCCTAGGGGCGCAACTCAAAGCCAAACAGGCTCAACCGACTATTTAATCTTAAAACATACAGCCTTGCCCAGTTGTCAAAACTGTTTTACCAAAACTTGTCTTAGATTCCAGGAGCACCGCCAATCTGGCATGTGCAGCCTAGTGGAGCAAGTCAAAGCCAAACAGGCTCATCCGACTATTAAGTCTTAAAACATTCAGCATCACCTGGAACTCAAAATTGCCATACCAAAACTTTTTTCAAATTCCAGGAACAATGTTAATCCAGCATTTGCATCCTAGGGGCGCAAGTCAAGGCCAAATAGGCTCATTCGACTATTTAATCTTAAAACATACAGTCTTGCCCAGCTGCCAGAACTGTTTTTCCAAACCTTATCTTAGATTCAAGGAGCCCCGCCAATCTGGCATGTGGAGCCTAGGGGAGCAAGTCAAAACCAAACAGGCTCACCCGAGAATTTAATCTTAAAACATACAGCCCCATCTGGCTGCCAAAACTGCTTTACCAAAATTTGCCTTAGAAACCAGGAGCCCTGTTAATCTAGCATTTGCAGCCTAGGGGAGCAAGTCAAAGCAAAATAGTCTCACCCGACTATTAAGTCTGAACACATTCAGCCTCACCTGGAACTCAGAATTGCCTTACCAAAACTTGTCTCAGATTCCAGGAACAATGTTAATCCAGCATTTGCATCCTAGGGGCGCAAGTCAAGGCCAAATAGGCTCATTCGACTATTTAATCTTAAAACATACAGTCTTGCCCAGCTGCCAGAACTGTTTTTCCAAACCTTATCTTAGATTCAAGGAGCCCCGCCAATCTGGCATGTGGAGCCTAGGGGAGCAAGTCAAAACCAAACAGGCTCACCTGAGAATTTAATCTTAAAACATACAGCCCCATCTGGCTGCCAAAACTGCTTTACCAAAATTTGCCTTAGAAACCAGGAGCCCTGTTAATCTAGCATTTGCAGCCTAGGGGAGCAAGTCAAAGCAAAATAGTCTCACCCGACTATTAAGTCTGAACACATTCAGCCTCACCTGGAACTCAGAATTGCCTTACCAAAACTTGTCTCAGATTCCAGGAACCCTGGTTATCCAGCATTTGCATCCTAGGGGCGCAAGTCAAAGCCAAACAGGCTCTCCCGACAATTTAATCTTAAAACATACAGACTTACGTAGTTGCCAAAACTGCTTTACCAAAACTTGCCTTAGAAACCAGGAGCCCTGTTAATCTAGCATTTGCATCCTAGGGGAGCAAGTCCAAGCAAAATAGTCTCTTCCGACTATTAAGTCTTAACACATTCAGCCTCACCTGGAACTCAAAATTGCCTTACCAAAACTTGTTTCAGATACCAGGAACCCTGTTAATCCAGCATTTGCATCCTAGGGGCGCAGCTCAAAGTCAAACAGGCTCAACCGACTATTTAATCTAAAAACATACAGTCTTGCCCAGCTGTCAAAACTGTTTTACCAAACCTTGTCTTAGATTGCAGGAGCCAAGCCAATCTGGCATGTGGAGCCTAAGGGAGCAAGTCAAAGCCAAACAGGCTCACCCGACTATTAAATCTTAAAACATATAGCACCATCTGGCCGCCAAAAATGATTTACCAAAACTTGTCTTAGATACCAGGAACCCTGTTATTCCAGCATTTGCATCCTAGGGGCGCAAATCAAAGCCCAACAAGCGTCCCCGGCTATTTAAACTCAAAGCATATAGCCTTACCTAGCTGTCAAAACTGTTTTACCAAAACTTGTCTTAGATTCCAGGAGCCCCGCCAATCTGGCATGTGGAGCCTAGGGGAGCAAGTCAAAGCCAAACAGGCTCACCCGACAGTTTAAACTTAAAACATACAGACTTACGTAGCTGCCAAAACTGCTTTACCAAAACTTGCCTTAGAAACCAGGAGCCCTGTTAAGCTAGCATTTGCAGCCTATGGGAGCAAGTCAAAGCAAAATAGTCTCGCCCAACTATTAAGTCTTAACACATTCAGCCTCACCTGGTACCCAAAATTGCCTTACCAAAACTTGTTTCAGATACCAGGAACCCTGTTAATCCAGCATTTGCATCCTAGGGGCGCAACTCAAAGCCAAACAGGCTCAACCGTCTATTTAATCTTAAAACATACAGTCTTGGCCTGCTGTCAAAACTGTTTTACCAAACCTTGTCTTAGATTCCAGGAGCCAAGCCAATCTGGCATGTGGAGCCTAAGGGAGCAAGTCAAAGCCAAACAGGCTCACCCGACTATTTAATCTTAAAACATACAGACTTACGTAGTTGCCAAAGCTGCTTTACCAAAACTTGTCTCAGATACCAGGAACCCTGTTAATGCAGCATTTGCATCCTAGGGGCGCAAGTCAAAGCCAAACAGGCTCTCCCGACTATTAAATCTTAAAACATATAGCCCCATCTGGCCGCCAAAAATTATTTACCAAAACTTGTCTTAAATGCCAGGAACCCTGTTAATCCAGCATTTGCATCCTAGGGGCGCAACTCAAAGCCAAACAGGCTCAACCGACTATTTAATCTTAAAACATACAGTCTTGCCCTGCTGTCAAAACTGTTTTACCAAACCTTGTCTTAGATTCCAGGAGCCAAGCCAATCTGGCATGTGGAGCCTAAGGGAGCAAGTCAAAGCCAAACAGGCTCACCCGACAATTTAATCTTAAAACATACAGACTTACGTAGTTGCCAAAGCTGCTTTACCAAAACTTGTCTCAGATACCAGGAACCCTGTTAATGCAGCATTTGCATCCTAGGGGCGCAAGTCAAAGCCAAACAGGCTCTCCCGACTATTAAATCTTAAAACATATAGCCCCATCTGGCCGCCAAAAATGATTTACCAAAACTTGTCTTAGATACCAGGAACCCTGTTATTCCAGCATTTGCATCCTAGGGGCGCAAGTCAAAGCCAAGCATGCTCACCCGACTATTTAATCTTAAAGCATACAGCCTTACCTAGCTGTCAAAACTGTTTTACCAAAATTTGTCTTAGATTCCAGGAGCCAAGCCAATCTGGCATGTGCAGCCTAGTGGAGCAAGTCAAAGCCAAACAGGCTATCCCGACTATTAAATCTTAAAACATACAGACTTACGTAGCTGCCAAAACTGCTTTACCAAAACTTGCCTTAGAAACCAGGAGCCCTGTTAATCTAGCATTTGCAGCCTAGGGGAGCAAGTCAAAGCAAAATAGTCTCACCCGACTATTAAGTCTTAAAACATTCAGCATCACCTGGAACTCAAAATTGCCATACCAAAACTTTTTTCAAATTCCAGGAACAATGTTAATCCAGCATTTGCATCCTAGGGGCGCAAGTCAAGGCCAAATAGGCTCATTCGACTATTTAATCTTAAAACATACAGTCTTGCCCAGCTGCCAGAACTGTTTTTCCAAACCTTATCTTAGATTCAAGGAGCCCCGCCAATCTGGCATGTGGAGCCTAGGGGAGCAAGTCAAAACCAAACAGGCTCACCCGAGAATTTAATCTTAAAACATACAGCCCCATCTGGCTGCCAAAACTGCTTTACCAAAACTTGCCTTAGAAACCAGGAGCCCTGTTAATCTAGCATTTGCAGCCTAGGGGAGCAAGTCAAAGCAAAATAGTCTCACCCGACTATTAAGTCTGAACACATTCAGCCTCACCTAGAACTCAGAATTGCCTTACCAAAACTTGTCTCAGATTCCAGGAACCCTGGTTATCCAGCATTTGCATCCTAGGGGCGCAAGTCAAAGCCAAACAGGCTCTCCCGACAATTTAATCTTAAAACATACAGACTTACGTAGCTGCCAAAACTGCTTTACCAAAACTTGCCTTAGAAACCAGGAGCCCTGTTAATCTAGCATTTGCAGCCTATGGGAGCAAGTCAAAGCAAAATAGTCTCTTCCGACTATTAAGTCTTAACACATTCAGCATCACCTGGAACTCAAAATTGCCTTACCAAAACTTGTTTCAGATACCAGGAACCCTGTTAATCCAGCATTTGCATCCTAGGGGCGCAACTTAAAGCCAAACAGGCTCAACCGACTATTTAATCTAAAAACATACAGTCTTGTCCAGCTGTCAAAACTGTTTTACCAAACCTTGTCTTAGATTGCAGGAGCCAAGCCAATCTGGCATGTGGAGCCTAAGGGAGCAAGTCAAAGCCAAACAGGCTCACCCGACAATTTAATCTTAAAACATACAGACTTACGTAGTTGCCAAAGCTGCTTTACCAAAACTTGTCTCAGATACCAGGAACCCTGTTAATGCAGCATTTGCATCCTAGGGGAGCAAGTCAAAGCCAAACAGGCTCTCCCGAATATTAAATCTTAAAACATATAGCACCATCTGGCCGCCAAAAATGATTTACCAAAACTTGTCTTAGATACCAGGAACCCTGTTATTCCAGCATTTGCATCCTAGGGGCGCAAGTCAAAGCCCAACAAGCGTCCCCGGCTATTTAAACTCAAAGCATACAGCCTTACCTAGCTGTCAAAACTGTTTTACCAAAACTTGTCTTAGATTCCAGGAGCCCCACCAATCTGGCATGTGGAGCCTAGGGGAGCAAGTCAAAGCCAAACACGCTCCCCCGACAGTTTAATCCTAAAACATACAGACTTACGTAGCTGCCAAAACTGCTTTACCAAAACTTGCCTTAGAAACCAGGAGCCCTGTTAAGCTAGCATTTGCAGCCTAGGGGAGCAAGTCAAAGCAAAATAGTCTCGCCCAACTATTAAGTCTTAACACATTCAGCCTCACCTGGTACTCAAAATTGCCTTACCAAAACTTGTTTCAGATACCAGGAACCCTGTTAATCCAGCATTTGCATCCTAGGGGCGACACTCAAAGCCAAACAGGCTCAAACGACTATTTAATCTTAAAACATACAGCCTTGCCCAGCTGTCAAAACTGTTTTACCAAACCTTGTCTTAGATTCCAGGATCCAAGCCACTCTGGCATGTGGAGCCTAAGGGAGCAAGGCAAAGCCAAGCAGGCTCACCCGACAATTTAATCTTCAAACATACAGACTTACATAGTTGCCAAAGCTGCTTTACGAAAACTTGTCTCAGATACCAGGAACCCTGTTAATGCAGCATTTGTATCCTAGGGGCGCAAGTCAAAGCCAAACAGGCTCTCCCGACTATTAAATCTTAAAACATATAGCCCCATCTGGCCGCCAAAAATGATTTACCAAAACTTGTCTTAGATACCATGAACCCTGTTATTCCAGCATTTGCATTCTAGGGGCGCAAGTCAAAGCCAAACAGGCTCAACCGACTATTTAATCTAAAAACATACAGTCTTAACTAGCTGTCAAAACTGTTTTACCAAAACTTGTCTTAGATTCCAGGAGCCCCGCCAATCTGGCATGTGGAGCCTAGGGGAGCAAGTCAAAGCCAAACAGGCTCCCCCGACAATTTAATCTTAAAACATACAGACTTACGTAGCTGCCAAAACTGCTTTACCAAAACTTGCCTTAGAAACCAGGAGCCCTGTTAATCTAGCATTTGCAGCCTAGGGGAGCAAGTCAAAGCAAAATAGTCTCACCCGACTATTAAGTCTTAACACACTCAGCCTCACCTGGAACTCCAAATTGCCATACCAAAACTTGTTTCAGATACCAGGAACCCTGTTAATCCAGCATTTGCATCCTAGGGGCGCAACTCAAAGCCAAACAGGCTCAACCGACTATTTAATCTTAAAACATACAGTCTTGCCCAGCTGTCAAAACTGTTTTACCAAGCCTTGTCTTAGATTCCAGGAGCCAAGCCAATCTGGCATGTGGAGCCTAAGGGAGCAAGTCAAAGCCAAACAGGCTCACCCGACAATTTAATCTTAAAACATACAGACTTACGTAGTTGCCAAAGCTGTTTTCCAAAACTTGCCTTAGAAACCAGGAGCCCTGTTAATCTAGCATTTGCAGCCTAGGGGAGCAAGTCAAAGCAAAATAGTCTCACCCGACTATTAAGTCTTAACACGTTCAGCCTCACCTGGAACTGAAAATTGCCTTACCAAAACTTGTTTCAGATACCAGGAACCCTGTTGATGCAGCATTTGCAGCCTAGGGGAGCAAGACAAAGCCAAACAGGCTATCCCGACTATTAAATCTTAAAACATATAGCCCCATCTGGCCGCCAAAAATGAGTTACCAACACTTGTCTTAGATACCAGGAACCCTGTTATTCCAGCATTTGCATCCTAGGGGCGCAAGTCAAAGCCAAGCACGCTCACCCGACTATTTAATCTTAAAGCATACAGCCTTACCTAGCTGTCAAAACTGTTTTACCAAAATTTGTCTTAGATTCCAGGAGCACCGCCAATCTGGCATGTGCAGCCTAGTGGAGCAAGTCAAAGCCAAACAGGCTCATCCGACTATTAAGTCTTAAAACATTCAGCATCACCTGAACTCAAAATTGCCATACCAAAACTTTTTTCAGATTCCAGGAACAACGTTAATCCAGCATTTGCATCCTAGGGGCGCAAGTCAAGGCCAAATAGGCTCAACCGACTATTTAATCTTAAAACATACAGTCTTGCCCAGCTGCAAGAACTGTTTTTCCAAACCTTGTCTTAGATTCCAGGAGCCCCGCCAATCTGGCATGTGGAGCCTAGGGGAGCAAGTCAAAACCAAACAGGCTCACCCGAGAATTTAATCTTAAAACGTACAGCCCCATCTGGCTTCCAAATCTGCTTTACCAAAACTTGCCTTAGAAACCAGGAGCCCTGTTAATCTAGCATTTGCAGCCTAGGGGAGCAAGTCAAAGCAAAATAGTCTCACCCGACTATTAAGTCTGAACACATTCAGCCTCACCTGGAACTCAGAATTGCCTTACCAAAACTTGTCTCAGATTCCAGGAACCCTGGTTATCCAGCATTTGCATCCTAGGGGCGCAAGTCAAAGCCAAACAGGCTCACCCGAGAATTTAATCTTAAAACGTACAGCCCCATCTGGCTTCCAAATCTGCTTTACCAAAACTTGCCTTAGAAACCAGGAGCCCTGTTAATCTAGCATTTGCAGCCTAGGGGAGCAAGTCAAAGCAAAATAGTCTCACCCGACTATTAAGTCTGAACACATTCAGCCTCACCTGGAACTCAGAATTGCCTTACCAAAACTTGTCTCAGATTCCAGGAACCCTGGTTATCCAGCATTTGCATCTTAGGGGCGCAAGTCAAAGCCAAACAAGCGTCCCCGGCTATTTAAACTTAAAGCATACAGCCTTACCTAGCTGTCAAAACTGTTTTACCAAAACTTGTCTTAGATTCCAGGAGCCCCGCCAATCTGGCATGTGGAGCCTAGGGGAGCAAGTCAAAGCCAAACAGGCTCACCCGACAGTTTAATCTTAAAACATCCAGACTTACGTAGCTGCCAAAACTGCTTTACCAAAACTAGCCTTAGAAACCAGGAGCCCTGTTAATCTAGCATTTGCAGCCTATGTTAGCAAGTCAAAGCAAAATAGTCTCGCCCAACTACTAAGACTTAACACATTCAGCCTCACCTGGTACTCAAAATTGCCTTACCAAAACTTGTTTCAGATACCAGGAACCCTGTTAATCCAGCATTTGTATCCTAGGGGCGCAACTCAAAGCCAAACAGGCTCAACCGACTATTTAATCTTAAAACATACAGTCTTGCCCTGCTTTCAAAACTGTTTTACCAAACCTTGTCTTAGATTGCAGGAGCCAAGCCAATCTGGCATGTGGAGCCTACGGGAGCAAGTCAAAGCCAAACAGGCTCACCCGACAATTTAATCTTAAAACATACAGACTTACGTAGTTGCCAAAGCTGCTTTACCAAAACTTGTCTCAGATACCAGGAACCCTGTTAATGCAGCATTTGCATCCTAGGGGCGCAAGTCAAAGCCAAACAGGCTCTCCCGACTATTAAATCTTAAAACATATAGCCCCATCTGGCCGCCAAAAATGATTTACCAAAACTTGTTTCAGATACCAGGAACCCTGTTAATCCAGCATTTGCATCCTAGGGGCGCAACTTAAAGCCAAACAGGCTCAACCGACTATTTAATCTAAAAACATACAGTCTTGCCCAGCTGTCAAAACTGTTTTACCAAACCTTGTCTTAGATTGCAGGAGCCAAGCCAATCTGGCATGTGGAGCCTAAGGGAGCAAGTCAAAGCCAAACAGGCTCACCCGACAATTTAATCTTAAAACATACAGACTTACGTAGTTGCCAAAGCTGCTTTACCAAAACTTGTCTCAGATACCAGGAACCCTGTTAATGCAGCATTTGCATCCTAGGGGCGCAAGTCAAAGCCAAACAGGCTCTCCCGACTATTAAATCTTAAAACATATAGCACCATCTGGCCGCCAAAAATGATTTACCAAAACTTGTCTTAGATACCAGGAACCCTGTTATTCCAGCATTTGCGTCCTAGGGGCGCAAGTCAAAGCCCAACAAGCGTCCCCGGCTATTTAAGCTCAAAGCATACAGCCTTACCTAGCTGTCAAAACTGTTTTACCAAAACTTGTCTTAGATTCCAGGAGCCCCACCAATCTGGCATGTGGATCCTAGGGGAGCAAGTCAAAGCCAAACATGCTCCCCCGACAGTTTAATCCTAAAACATACAGACTTACGTAGCTGCCAAAACTGCTTTACCAAAACTTGCCTTAGAAACCAGGAGCCCTGTTAAGCTAGCATTTGCAGCCTAGGGGAGCAAGTCAAAGCAAAATAGTCTCGCCCAACTATTAAGTCTTAACACATTCAGCCTCACCTGGTACTCAAAATTGCCTTACCAAAACTTGTTTCAGATACCAGGAACCCTGTTAATCCAGCATTTGCATCCTAGGGGCGCAACTTAAAGCCAAACAGGCTCAACCGACTATTTAATCTAAAAACATACAGTCTTGCCCAGCTGTCAAAACTGTTTTACCAAACCTTGTCTTAGATTGCAGGAGCCAAGCCAATCTGGCATGTGGAGCCTAAGGGAGCAAGTCAAAGCCAAACAGGCTCACCCGACAATTTAATCTTAAAACATACAGACTTACGTAGTTGCCAAAGCTGCTTTACCAAAACTTGTCTCAGATACCAGGAACCCTGTTAATGCAGCATTTGCATCCTAGGGGCGCAAGTCAAAGCCAAACAGGCTCTCCCGACTATTAAATCTTAAAACATATAGCCCCATCTGGCCGCCAAAAATGATTTACCAAAACTTGTCTTAGATACCATGAACCCTGTTATTCCAGCATTTGCATCCTAGGGGCGCAAGTCAAAGCCAAGCACGCTCACCCGACTATTTAATCTTAAAGCATACAGCCTTACCTAGCTGTCAAAACTGTTTTACCAAAATTTGTCTTAGATTCCAGGAGCACCGCCAATCTGGCATGTGCAGCCTAGTGGAGCAAGTCAAAGCCAAACAGGCTCATCCGACTATTAAGTCTTAAAACATTCAGCATCACCTGAACTCAAAATTGCCATACCAAAACTTTTTTCAGATTCCAGGAACAATGTTAATCCAGCATTTGCATCCTAGGGGCGCAAGTCAAGGCCAAATAGGCTCAACCGACTATTTAATCTTAAAACATACAGTCTTGCCCAGCTGCCAGAACTGTTTTTCCAAACCTTGTCTTAGATTCCAGGAGCCCCGCCAATCTGGCATGTGGAGCCTAGGGGAGCAAGTCAAAACCAAACAGGCTCACCCGAGAATTTAATCTTAAAACGTACAGCCCCATCTGGCTTCCAAATCTGCTTTACCAAAACTTGCCTTAGAAACCAGGAGCCCTGTTAATCTAGCATTTGCAGCCTAGGGGAGCAAGTCAAAGCAAAATAGTCTCACCCGACTATTAAGTCTGAACACATTCAGCCTCACCTGGAACTCAGAATTGCCTTACCAAAACTTGTCTCAGATTCCAGGAACCCTGGTTATCCAGCATTTGCATCCTAGGGGCGCAAGTCAAAGCCAAACAGGCTCACCAGAGAATTTAATCTTAAAACGTACAGCCCCATCTGGCTTCCAAATCTGCTTTACCAAAACTTGCCTTAGAAACCAGGAGCCCTGTTAATCTAGCATTTGCAGCCTAGGGGAGCAAGTCAAAGCAAAATAGTCTCACCCGACTATTAAGTCTGAACACATTCAGCCTCACCTGGAACTCAGAATTGCCTTACCAAAACTTGTCTCAGATTCCAGGAACCCTGGTTATCCAGCATTTGCATCTTAGGGGCGCAAGTCAAAGCCCAACAAGCGTCCCCGGCTATTTAAACTTAAAGCATACAGCCTTACCTAGCTGTCAAAACTGTTTTACCAAAACTTGTCTTAGATTCCAGGAGCCCCGCCAATCTGGCATGTGGAGCCTAGGGGAGCAAGTCAAAGCCAAACAGGCTCACCCGACAGTTTAATCTTAAAACATACAGACTTACGTAGCTGCCAAAACTGCTTTACCAAAACTAGCCTTAGAAACCAGGAGCCCTGTTAATCTAGCATTTGCAGCCTATGTTAGCAAGTCAAAGCAAAATAGTCTCGCCCAACTACTAAGACTTAACACATTCAGCCTCACCTGGTACTCAAAATTGCCTTACCAAAACTTGTTTCAGATACCAGGAACCCTGTTAATCCAGCATTTGTATCCTAGGGGCGCAACTCAAAGCCAAACAGGCTCAACCGACTATTTAATCTTAAAACATACAGTCTTGCCCTGCTGTCAAAACTGTTTTACCAAACCTTGTCTTAGATTGCAGGAGCCAAGCCAATCTGGCATGTGGAGCCTACGGGAGCAAGTCAAAGCCAAACAGGCTCACCCGACAATTTAATCTTAAAACATACAGACTTACGTAGTTGCCAAAGCTGCTTTACCAAAACTTGTCTCAGATACCAGGAACCCTGTTAATGCAGCATTTGCATCCTAGGGGCGCAAGTCAAAGCCAAACAGGCTCTCCCGACTATTAAATCTGTAAACATATAGCACCATCTGGCCGCCAAAAATGATTTACCAAAACTTGTCTTAGATACCAGGAACCCTGTTATTCCAGCATTTGCGTCCTAGGGGCGCAAGTCAAAGCCCAACAAGCGTCCCCGGCTATTTAAGCTCAAAGCATACAGCCTTACCTAGCTGTCAAAACTGTTTTACCAAAACTTGTCTTAGATTCCAGGAGCCCCACCAATCTGGCATGTGGATCCTAGGGGAGCAAGTCAAAGCCAAACATGCTCCCCCGACAGTTTAATCCTAAAACATACAGACTTACGTAGCTGCCAAAACTGCTTTACCAAAACTTGCCTTAGAAACCAGGAGCCCTGTTAAGCTAGCATTTGCAGCCTAGGGGAGCAAGTCAAAGCAAAATAGTCTCGCCCAACTATTAAGTCTTAACACATTCAGCCTCACCTGGTACTCAAAATTGCCTTACCAAAACTTGTTTCAGATACCAGGAACCCTGTTAATCCAGCATTTGCATCCTAGGGGCGCAACTTAAAGCCAAACAGGCTCAACCGACTATTTAATCTAAAAACATACAGTCTTGCCCAGCTGTCAAAACTGTTTTACCAAACCTTGTCTTAGATTGCAGGAGCCAAGCCAATCTGGCATGTGGAGCCTAAGGGAGCAAGTCAAAGCCAAACAGGCTCACCCGACAATTTAATCTTAAAACATACAGACTTACGTAGTTGCCAAAGCTGCTTTACCAAAACTTGTCTCAGATACCAGGAACCCTGTTAATGCAGCATTTGCATCCTAGGGGCGCAAGTCAAAGCCAAACAGGCTCTCCCGACTATTAAATCTTAAAACATATAGCCCCATCTGGCCGCCAAAAATGATTTACCAAAACTTGTCTTAGATACCATGAACCCTGTTATTCCAGCATTTGCATCCTAGGGGCGCAAGTCAAAGCCAAGCACGCTCACCCGACTATTTAATCTTAAAGCATACAGCCTTACCTAGCTGTCAAAACTGTTTTACCAAAATTTGTCTTAGATTCCAGGAGCACCGCCAATCTGGCATGTGCAGCCTAGTGGAGCAAGTCAAAGCCAAACAGGCTCATCCGACTATTAAGTCTTAAAACATTCAGCATCACCTGAACTCAAAATTGCCATACCAAAACTTTTTTCAGATTCCAGGAACAATGTTAATCCAGCATTTGCATCCTAGGGGCGCAAGTCAAGGCCAAATAGGCTCAACCGACTATTTAATCTTAAAACATACAGTCTTGCCCAGCTGCCAGAACTGTTTTTCCAAACCTTGTCTTAGATTCCAGGAGCCCCGCCAATCTGGCATGTGGAGCCTAGGGGAGCAAGTCAAAACCAAACAGGCTCACCCGAGAATTTAATCTTAAAACGTACAGCCCCATCTGGCTTCCAAATCTGCTTTACCAAAACTTGCCTTAGAAACCAGGAGCCCTGTTAATCTAGCATTTGCAGCCTAGGGGAGCAAGTCAAAGCAAAATAGTCTCACCCGACTATTAAGTCTGAACACATTCAGCCTCACCTGGAACTCAGAATTGCCTTACCAAAACTTGTCTCAGATTCCAGGAACCCTGGTTATCCAGCATTTGCATCCTAGGGGCGCAAGTCAAAGCCAAACAGGCTCACCAGAGAATTTAATCTTAAAACGTACAGCCCCATCTGGCTTCCAAATCTGCTTTACCAAAACTTGCCTTAGAAACCAGGAGCCCTGTTAATCTAGCATTTGCAGCCTAGGGGAGCAAGTCAAAGCAAAATAGTCTCACCCGACTATTAAGTCTGAACACATTCAGCCTCACGTGGAACTCAGAATTGCCTTACCAAAACTTGTCTCAGATTCCAGGAACCCTGGTTATCCAGCATTTGCATCTTAGGGGCGCAAGTCAAAGCCCAACAAGCGTCCCCGGCTATTTAAACTTAAAGCATACAGCCTTACCTAGCTGTCAAAACTGTTTTACCAAAACTTGTCTTAGATTCCAGGAGCCCCGCCAATCTGGCATGTGGAGCCTAGGGGAGCAAGTCAAAGCCAAACAGGCTCACCCGACAGTTTAATCTTAAAACATACAGACTTACGTAGCTGCCAAAACTGCTTTACCAAAACTAGCCTTAGAAACCAGGAGCCCTGTTAATCTAGCATTTGCAGCCTATGTTAGCAAGTCAAAGCAAAATAGTCTCGCCCAACTACTAAGACTTAACACATTCAGCCTCACCTGGTACTCAAAATTGCCTTACCAAAACTTGTTTCAGATACCAGGAACCCTGTTAATCCAGCATTTGTATCCTAGGGGCGCAACTCAAAGCCAAACAGGCTCAACCGACTATTTAATCTTAAAACATACAGTCTTGCCCTGCTGTCAAAACTGTTTTACCAAACCTTGTCTTAGATTGCAGGAGCCAAGCCAATCTGGCATGTGGAGCCTACGGGAGCAAGTCAAAGCCAAACAGGCTCACCCGACAATTTAATCTTAAAACATACAGACTTACGTAGTTGCCAAAGCTGCTTGAACAAAACCTGTCTCAGATACCAGGAACCCTGTTAATGCAGCATTTGCATCCTAGGGGCGCAAGTCAAAGCCAAACAGGCTCTCCCGACTATTAAATCTTAAAACATATAGCCCCATCTGGCCGCCAAAAATGAGTTACCAAAACTTGTCTTAGATACCAGGAACCCTGTTATTCCAGCATTTGCATCCTAGGGGCGCAAGTCAAAGCCAAGCACGCTCACCCGACTATTTAATCTTAAAGCATACAGCCTTACCTAGCTGTCAAAACTGTTTTACCAAAATTTGTCTTAGATTCCAGGAGCACCGCCAATCTGGCATGTGCAGCCTAGTGGAGCAAGTCAAAGCCAAACAGGCTCTCCCGACTATTAAGTCTTAAAACATTCAGCATCACCTGAACTCAAAATTACCATACCAAAACTTTTTTCAGATTCCAGGAACAATGTTAATCCAGCATTTGCATCCTAGGGGCGCAAGTCAAGGCCAAATAGGCTCAACCGACTATTTAATCTTAAAACATACAGTCTTGCCCAGCTGCCAGAACTGTTTTTCCAAACCTTGTCTTAGATTCCAGGAGCCCCGCCAATCTGGCATGTGGAGCCTAGGGGAGCAAGTCAAAACCAAACAGGCTCACCCGAGAATTTAATCTTAAAACGTACAGCCCCATCTGGCTTCCAAATCTGCTTTACCAAAACTTGCCTTAGAAACCAGGAGCCCTGTTAATCTAGCATTTGCAGCCTAGGGGAGCAAGTCAAAGCAAAATAGTCTCACCCGACTATTAAGTCTGAACACATTCAGCCTCACCTGGAACTCAGAATTGCCTTACCAAAACTTGTCTCAGATTCCAGGAACCCTGGTTATCCAGCATTTGCATCCTAGGGGCGCAAGTCAAAGCCAAACAGGCTCACCCGAGACTTTAATCTTAAAACGTACAGCCCCATCTGGCTTCCAAATCTGCTTTACCAAAACTTGCCTTAGAAACCAGGAGCCCTGTTAATCTAGCATTTGCAGCCTAGGGAGCAAGTCAAAGCAAAATAGTCTCACCCGACTATTAAGTCTGAACACATTCAGCCTCACCTGGAACTCAGAATTGCCTTACCAAAACTTGTCTCAGATTCCAGGAACCCTGGTTATCCAGCATTTGCATCTTAGGGGCGCAAGTCAAAGCCCAACAAGCGTCCCCGGCTATTTAAACTTAAAGCATACAGCCTTACCTAGCTGTCAAAACTGTTTTACCAAAACTTGTCTTAGATTCCAGGAGCCCCGCCAATCTGGCATGTGGAGCCTAGGGGAGCAAGTCAAAGCCAAACAGGCTCACCCGACAGTTTAATCTTAAAACATACAGACTTACGTAGCTGCCAAAACTGCTTTACCAAAACTAGCCTTAGAAACCAGGAGCCCTGTTAATCTAGCATTTGCAGCCTATGTTAGCAAGTCAAAGCAAAATAGTCTCGCCCAACTACTAAGACTTAACACATTCAGCCTCACCTGGTACTCAAAATTGCCTTACCAAAACTTGTTTCAGATACCAGGAACCCTGTTAATCCAGCATTTGTATCCTAGGGGCGCAACTCAAAGCCAAACAGGCTCAACCGACTATTTAATCTTAAAACATACAGTCTTGCCCTGCTGTCAAAACTGTTTTACCAAACCTTGTCTTAGATTGCAGGAGCCAAGCCAATCTGGCATGTGGAGCCTACGGGAGCAAGTCAAAGCCAAACAGGCTCACCCGACAATTTAATCTTAAAACATACAGACTTACGTAGTTGCCAAAGCTGCTTTACCAAAACTTGTCTCAGATACCAGGAACCCTGTTAATGCAGCATTTGCATCCTAGGGGCGCAAGTCAAAGCCAAACAGGCTCTCCCGACTATTAAATCTTAAAACATATAGCCCCATCTGGCCGCCAAAAATGATTTACCAAAACTTGTCATAGATGCCAGGAACCCTGTTAAACCAGCATTTGCATCCTAGGGGCGCAACTCAAAGCCAAACAGGCTCAACCGACTATTTAATCTTAAAACATACAGTCTTGCCCTGCTGTCAAAACTGTTTTACCAAACCTTGTCTTAGATTCCAGGAGCCAAGCCAATCTGGCATGTGGAGCCTAAGGGAGCAAGTCAAAGCCAAACAGGCTCCCCCGACAATTTAATCTTAAAACATACAGACTTACGTAGTTGCCAAAGCTGCTTTACCAAAACTTGTCTCAGATACCAGGAACCCTGTTAATGCAGCATTTGCATCCTAGGGGCGCAAGTCAAAGCCAAACAGGCTCTCCCGACTATTAAATCTTAAAACATATAGCCCCATCTGGCCGCCAAAAATGATTTAAAAAAACTTGTCTTAGATAACAGGAACCCTGTTATTCCAGCATTAGCATCCTAGGGGCGCAAGTCAAAGCCAAGCATGCTCACCCGACTATTTAATCTTAAAGCATACAGCCTTACCTAGCTGTCAAAACTGTTTTACCAAAATTTTTCTTAGATTCCAGGAGCACCGCCAATCTGGCATGTGCAGCCTAGTGGAGCAAGTCAAAGCCAAACAGGCTCATCCGACTATTAAGTCTTAAAACATTCAGCCTCACCTGGAACTCAAAATTGCCATACCAAAACTTGTTCCAGATACCAGGAACAATGTTAATCCAGCATTTGCATCCTAGGGGCGCAAGTCAAGGCCAAATAGGCTCAACCGACTATTTAATCTTAAAACATACAGTCTTGCCCAGCAGCCAAAACTGTTTTTCCAAACCTTGTCTTAGATTCCAGGAGCCCCGCCAATCTGGCATGTGGAGCCTAGGGGAACAAGTCAAAACCAAACAGGCTCACCCGAGAATTTAATCTTAAAACATACAGCCCCATCTGGCTGCCAAAACTGCTTTACCAAAACTTGCCTTAGAAACCAGGAGCCCTGTTAATCTAGCATTTGCAGCCTAGGGGAGCAAGTCAAAGCAAAATAGTCTCACCCGACTATTAAGTCTGAACACATTCAGCCTCACCTGGAACTCAGAATTGCCTTACCAAAACTTGTCTCAGATTCCAGGAACCCTGGTTATCCAGCATTTGCATCCTAGGGGCGCAAGTCAAAGCCAAACAGGCCCTCCCGACAATTTAATCTTAAAACATACAGACTTACGTAGCTTCCAAAACTGCTTTACCAAAACATACCTTAGAAGCCAGGAGCCCTGTTAATCTAGCATTTGCAGCCTAGGGGAGCAAGTCAAAGCAAAATAGTCTCACCCGACTATTAAGTCTTAACACATTCAGCCTCACCTGGAACTCAAAATTGCCTTACCAAAACTTGTTTCAGATACCAGGAACCCTGTTAATCCAGCATTTGCATCCTAGGGGCGCAACTCAAAGCCAAACAGGCTCAACCGACTATTTAATCTAAAACCATACAGTCTTGCCCAGCTGTCAAAACTGTTTTACCAAACCTTGTCTTAAATTGCAGGAGCCAAGCCAATCTGGCATGTGGAGCCTAAGGGAGCAAGTCAAAGCCAAACAGGCTCACCCGACAATTTAATCTTAAAACATACAGACTTACGTAGTTGCCAAAGCTGCTTTACCAAAACTTGTCTCAGATACCAGGAACCCTGTTAATGCAGCATTTGCATCCTAGGGGCGCAAGTCAAATCCAAACAGGCTCTCCCGACTATTAAATCTTAAAACATATAGCACCATCTGGCCGCCAAAAATGATTTACCAAAACTTGTCTTAGATACCAGGAACCCTGTTATTCCAGCATTTGCATCCTAGGGGCGCAAGTCAAAGCCCAACAAGCGTCCCCGGCTATTTAAACTCAAAGCATACAGCCTTACCTAGCTGTCAAAACTGTTTTACCAAAACTTGTCTTAGATTCCAGGAGCCCCGCCAATCTGGCATGTGGAGCCTAGTGGAGCAAGTCAAAGCCAAACAGGCTCACCCGACAATTTAATCTTAAAACATACAGACTTACGTAGCTGCCAAAACTGCTTTACCAAAACTTACCTTAGAAGCCAGGAGCCCTGTTAATCTAGCATTTGCAGCCTAGGGGAGCAAGTCAAAGCAAAATAGTCTCACCCGACTATTAAGTCTTAACACATTCAGCCTCACCTGGAACTCAAAATTGCCTTACCAAAACTTGTTTCAGATACCAGGAACCCTGTCAATCCAGCATTTGCATCCTAGGGGCGCAACTCAAAGCCAAACAGGCTCAACCGACTATTTAATCTAAAACCATACAGTCTTGCCCAGCTGTCAAAACTGTTTTACCAAACCTTGTCTTAAATTGCAGGAGCCAAGCCAATCTGGCATGTGGAGCCTAGGGGAGCAAGTCAAAGCCAAACAGGCTCACCCGACAGTTTAATCTTAAAACATACAGACTTACGTAGCTGCCAAAACTGCTTTACCAAAACTTGCCTTAGAAAGCAGGAGCCCTGTTAAGCTAGCATTTGCAGCCTATGGGAGCAAGTCAAAGCAAAATAGTCTCGCCCAACTATTAAGTCTTAACACATTCAGCCTCTCCTGGTACTCAAAATTGCCTTAACAAAACTTGTTTCAGATACCAGGAACCCTGTTAATCTAGCACTTGCATCCTAGGGGCGCATCTCAAAGCCAAACAGGCTCAACCGACTATTTAATCTTAAAACATACAGTCATGCCCTAAGGGAACAAGTCAAAGCAAAATAGCCTCACCCGACTATTAAATCTTAACACATTCAGCCTCACCTGGAACTCAAAATTGCCTTACCAAAACTTGTTTCAGATACCAGGAATCCAGCATTTGCATCCTAGGGGCGCAACTCAAAGCCAAACAGGCTCAACCGACTATTTAATCTTAAAACATACAGTCTTGCTCAGCTGTCAAAACTGTTTTACCAAACCTTGTCTTAGATTCCAGGAGCCAAGCCAATCTGGCATGTGGAGCCTAGGGGAGCAAGTCAAAGCCAATCAGGCTCACCCATCAATTTAATCATAAAACATACAGACTTACGTAGTTGCCAAAGCTGCTTTACCAAAACTTGTCTCAGATACCAGGAACCCTGTTAATGCAGCATTTGTATCCTAGGGGCGCAAGTCAAAGCCAAACAGGCTCGCCCGACTATTAAATCTTAAAACATATAGCCCCATCTGGCCGCCAAAATTGATTTACCAAAACTTGTCTTAGATACCAGGAACCCTGTTATTCCAGCATTTGCATCCTAGGGGCGCAAGTCAAAGCCAAACACGCTCACCCGACTATTTAATCTTAAAGCATACAGCCTTACCTAGCTGTCAAAACTGATTTACCAAAACTTGTCTTAGATTCCAGGAGCCCCGCCAATCTGGCATGTGGAGCCTAGGGGAGCAAGTCAAAGCCAAACAGGCTCACCCGACAATTTAATCTTAAAACATACAGACTTACTTAGCTGCCAAAACTGCTTTACGAAAACTTGCCTTAGAAACCAGGAGCCCTGTTAATCTAGCATTTGCAGCCTAGGGGAGCAAGTCAAAGCAAAATAGTCTCTCCCGACTATTAAGTCTTAACACAATTAGCCTCACCTGGAACTCAAAATTGCCTTACCAAAACTTGTTTCAGATACCAGGAACCCTGTTAATCCAGCATTTGCATCCTAGGGGCGCAACTCAAAGCCAAACAGGCTCAACCGACTATTTAATCTTAAAACATACAGCCTTGCCCAGCTGTCAAAACTGTTTTACCAAACCTTGTCTTAGATTCCAGGAACCAAGCCAATCTGGCATGTGGATCCTAAGGGAGCAAGTCAAAGCCAAACAGGCTCACCCGACAATTTAATCTTAAAACATACAGACTTACGTAGTTGCCAAAACTGCTTTACCAAAACTTGCCTTAGAAACCAGGAGCCCTGTTAATCTAGCATTTGCAGCCTAGGGAGCAAGTCAAAGCAAAATAGTCTCACCCGACTATTAAGTCTTAACACATTCAGCCTCGCCTGAAAGTCAAAATTGCCTTACCAAAACTTGTTTCAGATACCAGGAACCCTGTTAATCCAGCATTTGCATCCTAGGGGTGCAACTCAAAGCCAAACAGGCTCAACCGACTATTTAATCTTAAAACATACAGTCTTGCCCTAAGGGAACAAGTCAAAGCAAAATAGCCTCACCTGGAACTCAAAATTGCCTTACCAAAACTTGTTTCAGATACCAGGAACCCTGTTAATCCAGCATTTGCATCCTAGGGGCGCAACTCAAAGCCAAACAGGCTCAACCGACTATTTAATCTTAAAACATACAGTCTTGCCCAGCTGTCAAAACTGTTTTACCAAACCTTGTCTTAGATTCCAGGAGCCAAGCCAATCTGGCATGTGGAGCCTAGGGGAGCAAGTCAAAGCCAATCAGGCTCACCCATCAATTTAATCTTAAAACATACAGACTTACGTAGTTGCCAAAGCTGCTTTACCAAAACTTGTCTCAGATACCAGGAACCCTGTTAATGCAGCATTTGTATCCTAGGGGCGCAAGTAAAAGCCAAACAGGCTCGCCCGACTATTAAATCTTAAAACATATAGCCCCATCTGGCCGCCAAAATTGATTTACCAAAACTTGTCTTAGATACCAGGAACCCTGTTATTCCAGCATTTGCATCCTAGCGGCGCAAGTCAAAGCCAAACACGCTCACCCGACTATTTAATCTTAAAGCATACAGCCTTACCTAGCTGCCAAAACTGATTTACCAAAACTTGTCTTAGATTCCAGGAGCCCCGCCAATCTGGCATGTGGAGCCTATGGGAGCAAGTCAAAGCAAAATAGTCTCGCCCAACTATTAAGTCTTAACACATTCAGCCTCTCCTGGTACTCAAAATTGCCTTAACAAAACTTGTTTCAGATACCAGGAACCCTGTTAATCTAGCACTTGCATCCTAGGGGCGCATCTCAAAGCCAAACAGGCTCAACCGACTATTTAATCTTAAAACATACAGTCATGCCCTAAGGGAACAAGTCAAAGCAAAATAGCCTCACCCGACTATTAAATCTTAACACATTCAGCCTCACCTGGAACTCAAAATTGCCTTACCAAAACTTGTTTCAGATACCAGGAATCCAGCATTTGCATCCTAGGGGCGCAACTCAAAGCCAAACAGGCTCAACCGACTATTTAATCTTAAAACATACAGTCTTGCTCAGCTGTCAAAACTGTTTTACCAAACCTTGTCTTAGATTCCAGGAGCCAAGCCAATCTGGCATGTGGAGCCTAGGGGAGCAAGTCAAAGCCAATCAGGCTCACCCATCAATTTAATCATAAAACATACAGACTTACGTAGTTGCCAAAGCTGCTTTACCAAAACTTGTCTCAGATACCAGGAACCCTGTTAATGCAGCATTTGTATCCTAGGGGCGCAAGTCAAAGCCAAACAGGCTCGCCCGACTATTAAATCTTAAAACATATAGCCCCATCTGGCCGCCAAAATTGATTTACCAAAACTTGTCTTAGATACCAGGAACCCTGTTATTCCAGCATTTGCATCCTAGGGGCGCAAGTCAAAGCCAAACACGCTCACCCGACTATTTAATCTTAAAGCATACAGCCTTACCTAGCTGTCAAAACTGATTTACCAAAACTTGTCTTAGATTCCAGGAGCCCCGCCAATCTGGCATGTGGAGCCTAGGGGAGCAAGTCAAAGCCAAACAGGCTCACCCGACAATTTAATCTTAAAACATACAGACTTACTTAGCTGCCAAAACTGCTTTACGAAAACTTGCCTTAGAAACCAGGAGCCCTGTTAATCTAGCATTTGCAGCCTAGGGGAGCAAGTCAAAGCAAAATAGTCTCTCCCGACTATTAAGTCTTAACACAATTAGCCTCACCTGGAACTCAAAATTGCCTTACCAAAACTTGTTTCAGATACCAGGAACCCTGTTAATCCAGCATTTGCATCCTAGGGGCGCAACTCAAAGCCAAACAGGCTCAACCGACTATTTAATCTTAAAACATACAGCCTTGCCCAGCTGTCAAAACTGTTTTACCAAACCTTGTCTTAGATTCCAGGAACCAAGCCAATCTGGCATGTGGATCCTAAGGGAGCAAGTCAAAGCCAAACAGGCTCACCCGACAATTTAATCTTAAAACATACAGACTTACGTAGTTGCCAAAACTGCTTTACCAAAACTTGCCTTAGAAACCAGGAGCCCTGTTAATCTAGCATTTGCAGCCTAGGGGAGCAAGTCAAAGCAAAATAGTCTCACCCGACTATTAAGTCTTAACACATTCAGCCTCGCCTGAAAGTCAAAATTGCCTTACCAAAACTTGTTTCAGATACCAGGAACCCTGTTAATCCAGCATTTGCATCCTAGGGGTGCAACTCAAAGCCAAACAGGCTCAACCGACTATTTAATCTTAAAACATACAGTCTTGCCCTAAGGGAACAAGTCAAAGCAAAATAGCCTCACCTGGAACTCAAAATTGCCTTACCAAAACTTGTTTCAGATACCAGGAACCCTGTTAATCCAGCATTTGCATCCTAGGGGCGCAACTCAAAGCCAAACAGGCTCAACCGACTATTTAATCTTAAAACATACAGTCTTGCCCAGCTGTCAAAACTGTTTTACCAAACCTTGTCTTAGATTCCAGGAGCCAAGCCAATCTGGCATGTGGAGCCTAGGGGAGCAAGTCAAAGCCAATCAGGCTCACCCATCAATTTAATCTTAAAACATACAGACTTACGTAGTTGCCAAAGCTGCTTTACCAAAACTTGTCTCAGATACCAGGAACCCTGTTAATGCAGCATTTGTATCCTAGGGGCGCAAGTAAAAGCCAAACAGGCTCGCCCGACTATTAAATCTTAAAACATATAGCCCCATCTGGCCGCCAAAATTGATTTACCAAAACTTGTCTTAGATACCAGGAACCCTGTTATTCCAGCATTTGCATCCTAGCGGCGCAAGTCAAAGCCAAACACGCTCACCCGACTATTTAATCTTAAAGCATACAGCCTTACCTAGCTGCCAAAACTGATTTACCAAAACTTGTCTTAGATTCCAGGAGCCCCGCCAATCTGGCATGTGGAGCCTAGGGGAGCAAGTCAAAGCCAAATAGGTTCACCCGACAATTTAATCTTAAAACATACAGACTTACGTAGCTGCCAAAACTGCTTTACGAAAACTTGCCTTAGAAACCAGGAGCCCTGTTAATCTAGCATTTGCAGCCTAGGGGAGCAAGTCAAAGCAAAATAGTCTCACCCGACTATTAAGTGTTAACACAATTAGCCTCACCTGGAACTCAAAATTGCCTTACCAAAACTTGTTTCAGATACCAGGAACCCTGTTATTCCAGCATTTGCATCCTAGCGGCGCAAGTCAAAGCCAAACACGCTCACCCGACTATTTAATCTTAAAGCATACAGCCTTACCTAGCTGTCAAAACTGTTTTACCAAACCTTGTCTTAGATTGCAGGAGCCAAGCCAATCTGGCATGTGGAGCCTAAGGGAGCAAGTCAAAGCCAAACAGGCTCACCCGACAATTTAATCTTAAAACATACAGACGTACGTAGTTGCCAAAGCTGCTTTACCAAAACTTGTCTCAGATACCAGGAACCCTGTTAATGCAGCATTTGCATCCTAGGGGCGCAAGTCAAAGCCAAACAGGCTCTCCCGACTACTAAATCTTAAAAAATATAGCCCCATCTGGCCGCCAAAAATGATTTACCAAAACTTGTCTTAGATACCATGAACCCTGTTATTCCAGCATTTGCATTCTAGGGGCGCAAGTCAAAGCCAAACACGCTCACCCGACTATTTAATCTTAAAGCATACAGCCTTACCTAGCTGTCAAAACTGTTTTACCAAAACTTGTCTTAGATTCCAGGAGCACCGCCAATCTGGCATGTGGAGCCTAGGGGAGCAAGTCAAAGCCAAACAGGCTCATCCGACTATTAAGTCTTAAAACATTCAGCCTCACCTGGAACTCAAAATTGCCATACCAAAACTTGTTTCCGATTCCAGGAACAATGTTAATCCAGCATTTGCATCCTAGGGACGCAAGTCAAGGCCAAATAGGCTCAACCGACTATTTAATCTTAAAACATACAGTCTTGCCCAGCTGCCAGAACTGTTTTTCCAAACCTTGTCTTAGATTCCAGGAGCCGCGCCAATCTGACATGTGGAGCCTAGGGGAGCAAGTCAAAACTAAACAGGCTCACCCGAGAATTTAATCTTAAAACATATAGCCTTACCTAGCTGTCAAAACTGTTTTACCAAAATTTGTCTTAGATTCCAGGAGCACCGCCAATCTGGCATGTGCAGCCTAGTGGAACAAGTCAAAGCAAAATAGCCTCACCCGACTATTAAATCTTAACACATTCAGCCTCACGTGGAACTCAAAATTGCCTTACCAAAACTTGTTTCAGATACCAGGAACCCTGTTAATCCAGCATTTGCATCCTAGGGGCGCAACTCAAAGCCAAACAGGCTCAACCGACTATTTAATCTTAAAACATACAGTCTTGCCCAGCTGTCAAAACTGTTTTACCAACCTTGTCTTAGATTCCAGGAGCCAAGCTAATCTGGCATGTGGAGCCTAGGGGAGCAAGTCAAAGCCAATCAGGCTCACCCATCAATTTAATCTTAAAACATACAGACTTACGTAGCTGCCAAAACTGCTTTACCAAAACTTGCCTTAGAAACCAGGAGCCCTGTTAACCTAGCATTTGCAGCCAAGGGGAGCAAGTCAAAGCAAAATAGTCTCACCCGACTATTAAGTCTTAACACATTCAGCCTCACCTGAAACTCAAAATTGCCTTACCAAAACTTGTTTCAGATACCAGGAACCCTGTTAATCCAGCATTTGCATCCTAGGGGTGCAACTCAAAGCCAAACAGGCTCAACCGACTATTTAATCTAAAAAAAATACAGTCTTGCCCAGCTGTCAAAACTGTTTTACCAAACCTTGTCTTAGATTGCAGGAACCAAGCCAATCTGGCATGTGGAGCCTAAGGGAGCAAGTCAAAGCCAAACAGGCTCACCCGAAAATTTAATCTTAAAACATACAGACTTACGTAGTTGCCAAAGCTGCTTTACCAAAACTTGTCTCAGATACCAGGAACCCTGTTAATGCACCATTTGCATCCTAGGGGCGCAAGTCAAAGTCAAACAGGCTCTCCCGACTATTAAATCTTAAAACATATAGCACCATCTGGCCGCCAAAAATGATTTACCAAAACTTGTCTTAGATACCAGGAACCCTGTTATTCCAGCATTTGCATCCTAGGGGCGCAAGTCAAAGCCCAACAAGCGTCCCCGGCTATTTAAACTCAAAGCATACAGCCTTACCTAGCTGTCAAAACTGTTTTACCAAAACTTGTCTTAGATTCCAGGAGCCCCGCCAATGTGGCATGTGGAGCCTAGGGGAGCAAGTCAAAGCCAAACAGGCTCACCCGACAGTTTAATCTTAAAACATACAGACATACGTAGCTGCCAAAACTGCTTTACCAAAACTTGCCTTAGAAACCAGGAGCCCTGTTAATCTAGCATTTGCAGCCTAGGGGAGCAAGTCAAAGCAAAATAGTCTCGCCCAACTATTAAGTCTTAACACATTCAGCCTCACCTGGTACTCAAAATTGCCTTACCAAAACTTGTTTCAGATACCAGGAACCCTGTTAATCCAGCATTTGCATCCTAGGGGCGCAACTCAAAGCCAAACAGGCTCAACCGACTATTTAATCTTAAAACATACAGTCTTGCCCTAAGGGAACAAGTCAAAGCAAAACAGGCTCACCCGACAATTTAATCTTAAAACATACAGACTTACGTAGTTGCCAAAGCTGCTTTACCAAAACTTGTCTCAGATACCAGGAACCCTGTTAATACAGCATTTGTATCCTAGGGGCGCAAGTCAAAGCCAAACAGGCTCGCCCGACTATTAAATCTTTAAACATATAGCCCCATCTGGCCGCCAAAATTGATTTACCAAAACTTGTCTCAGACGAAGAGAAAGTTCTCAGTTGAGAGTGATTGACGTGTTTTACTTGTGCTCCAAGATTTTTATATATTTTTGCGCTTCAAACCTGCTTTTTATTTCTAAATTTTGCATTTATGGTGCATTATTTAAAAAGCTCTTATAAATTGTGCAAAGTGCTATCTGTTGTGCAGCGTAAGTCTGTTAATTATTGCATTTATAAAACGCGGCATCAGTTCCGTGTTGTTGTTATTGCCCGTTTTTGATTCTTTTGCTTTGGTGCTCCCCTGTTCATACACTTGTATGTGCGTGTGTTCGCTGCTGCATATTTCTGCTTGTGTATCGCTCTCTCGCAAATTTTTGCTATTGCTTTTCTTTCCAAACACTTTGTTTGTGTAAGATAATTGTTTTTTGAGTGTTTACTTGCTCTATTTTTGTGCACCGTTTTCGTTTTGCTCGCGCTCTCGCAACCTCTGCTTATTCTTTTAACGTTGATAGAAATTATGTCGTGCTGTAAGAAACCTTGCACGTTCAAGCAGGCTGATGATTCTGCACAGCCTCAATTTGTTAATTGCTGGCTGTGTGAGAGTATGATGCATGCTAAATGTGCAGGTCTCACTGGGCGTGATTGCGACAAGATCACTGCAGTTGCCAAGAAGGGCTGCGGTGGCTTGCGTTGGTCGTGCCCAGATTGCATCGACAAGCAAATTGATTTCTCCAGAATGTATAATTCTGTGAGAAATCAATTCTTAAAATTGAATAATGTTGCTAAGCAGCTGGCGAGTAATTTTGACTCCAGTTTTGAGTTGCTTGCCAAATATAAATTCGAGTCTCCAATCAATCGCCGGTTGGAGCCTCATCTTTTGCAATTACCCTCTACGTCTGTTCAGACACCTACGCCTTTCATGTCCCAACCTAGCAACTTGGATTTATCTCCAATGTTGTCTTTATCGCCTTCTCCAAGCGACTGCCCAATTACCCCCGTTTCATCCCCTATAGTAGTTACAGTAGATCCCGTACCTAATACTGTCCCAGTTATCCAAACTGCCTCAGCCCCGTCAGCTCCTGGCCGCAAAGATAGACCTGCGCGTAGTCTTGCCCAGATTGTTAAACACAATAATGGCGCCTCTTTAGCTCCTCCAACTCCTGTATTACCCGCTGCCCCATCAGCACCTACTTTAACTGTTGTTGCCCCTCGTAGGCAAGTTTTTGTGTCTCGACTTTCGTCGGACACCACTTCTGAGTCATTGGCTGCCTATATTGCTAGCAAATCTTCTGCTAGCGTGTCAATAACCAAATTTAATTTCTCCACCCCTCGTGAAATATCATCATTCAAAATAAATGTTTCACATGATATGTTTCCAATCATATGTGATCCCAAATTTTGGCCTCCACACATGATTGTTCACGAGTTCAAGCCAAAAAGGAGAAACCAGCCTGTCACCCTTCCAGTCCCTTCAATACAGGGTACCATTTCTGCCCCAAAAAACTAATTTCAACTTCTGACCAAATCTGTATTCATTATCAGAATGTCAGAGGTCTTATTTCAAAGCTTAAAAATCTTTTCATGGCCAGTACTTCCTTCGACTCGGATATAATAGCCTTTTCAGAAACATGGTTAAATTCAACCATATCCGATTTTGAGATATTTTCGAATAGTTTTATTTTGCATAGAAATGATCGGCCGACTCGAGGTGGTGGGGTGTTAATTGCCGTTAAAGCCACTCTCCAGTCAGAACTTTTTTGTTTTAGTACGCCTACTGACGCTGAGATTGTATCAGTTAAGGTGTCTTTTCCTACACGGAATATCTATATTACATGCTCTTATGTCCCTCCTTCTTCTGATATTCAAGTTTATATGAAACATATTACTTGTATTAAAGAAGTTTCTTCACACGTGCGTGATAATGACCTATTTATGGTGTTGGGTGATTTTAATTTGCCGAACATCTCTTGGTCATTATTCACTGCCGAAAATTATCTAGTGCCCTCAGCACAGCATGATTTTATAGACTGCATGCTTGATCTTTCGTTGTTTCAAATCAATTCAATTTCTAATCATTTGAATAGAACACTTGACCTTGTATTTGCTAACGACTACCTTATTTCTAATGTGTCTAGGTCCGCCCCTTTATCTCTTCCTGAGGATGTATATCATCCTACTTTAGAGATTACAATGTTCAATTGTAATCGTCTCATTTCGTGCTCATCAGCCAATAAACCCCGCCGCTGCTTTCGCAAAGGGAATTATTCATTGCTAAATCAGCTTATTTATGCAACCGATTGGTCTTTCTTATATGACTCGGTTGATATGAATACTGCTATTGCTTTTTTTTATAGCACCCTAAACTCCCTCTTAGATGTGAGTATTCCCAAGTCAATTCCTTCGACTACTCTTTCAAAACCACCCTGGTTTACTCCCAGATTGTCACAGCTTAAAAACTTAAAATCTAAATATTTTAAAAAGTTTAAAAAGTCTGGTTCGTGTACAGACTTGGCTAAATATTCCATAGTCAAGTCGAACTTCTTTCTTCTGAATTCTCAATGCTATGAGAATTATCTTACTCGTTGTAAAAGGCAATTTGCCCAAAATCCGAGACAGTTTTACAATTTTGTAAACTTGAAGCGTAAATCTTCAAGTTTGCCAACTTCTTTTTCTTTCGGGATGGATAAAGCTAGTAATGACTCTGATTCTGCTAACCTCTTTGCTAATTTTTTCCAATCAACTTACTCCTCTGTCTGTCCTAATAATAATTCTTACCCTTATACTATTTCTTCCTCTAGTTCTATACCTCCTCCTATTATTTCACACTCATCTCTCCTTTTAGCTATAAACTCTTTACAATCTTCTTACTCTCCTGGGCCTGACAATATTCCTAGTTGTCTACTTAAGGAGTGCAGTTCTTCCCTTCTGTATCCATTGCAAAAGCTTTTTAATCTATCTCTTGAAACTTCTGTCTTTCCATCTCTTTGGAAAGAATCTTATATCATTCCTCTCCACAAGAAAGGTGGAAAGTCTGATATACAAAATTACAGGGGCATTGCAAAACTGTCCGCTATTCCTAAATTATTTGAAAAAATAATCACTTCGAATTTGCAGCATTTCTGCAAATCAGTTGTTTCCCCTGTTCAACATGGATTCGTAAAGAATCGGTCAACTACGACCAATCTGCTTGAGTTTACTTCCTTGGTAAATGATGCTTTTCTTTCGAAAATGCAAACTGATGTCATTTATACTGACTTCAGTAAGGCGTTTGACTCTGTGCACCATGACACTTTACTTTTTAAACTTGACCGAATAGGTTTCCCTCCGTCTCTTTTGCTATGGATTAATTCTTATTTAAAAGGTAGGACCCAGCGAGTAATGCTGAGGCTGACTACCTCTAAACAAGTTCACGTTACTTCTGGTGTTCCTCAAGGTAGTCATCTTGGACCTTTACTCTTTACTCTTTTTATAAATGATCTCCCCTCTGTGATATCACATGCCCGTGTACTCATGTATGCGGATGATGTAAAACTAATTCTATCATACACTAATCCCCTACACCATTCTCGTCTACAAGACGACCTGAACGCGATGCAACTTTGGTGTTCGACCAATCAATTGCATCTGAATTGTTCAAAGTGTATGTTTATGACATTTAATCGTACTACACCTTATCTTGTCAGTTATACAATCGACAATACCCCTTTGCAACGTATACTAACAGTTAAGGATCTAGGCGTTCTTTTTGATTCTAAACTCTGTTTCAATCTTCACATAGATACCATCGTTAATGAGGCAAAAGGTGTACTTGGATTCATTAAACGATGGTCTAAAGAGTTTAACGATCCTTTTATAACTAAACTTCTGTACATCTCTCTTGTTCGCCCTATCCTTGAATACTGCTCTTGCATCTGGTCTCCGCAGTATAACAATAGCCAGGATCGTATTGAATCTGTTCAGAAGCAATTTCTGCTTTTTGCCTTACGAGGTTTAAATTGGGACCCTAATCTTCGGTTGCCATCCTACTCCAGCAGGCTGCTTCTTCTTAACCTTCCGTCGTTAACCAACCGTAGGACAATTCTCGGTGTTGTCCTTCTACATAAGTTGATTATTGGCGATATAGATTCTCCTTTTCTGCTAGGGCGTCTTCAATTCTCTGTTCCGTCTAGACCAACCAGAAATTACCGCCCCTTATTCCTGTCTACGTGCACAACAGACTACGCTATGCACAATCCTTTTCGCGTGCTATGTAAAAATTATAATAGTTTACATCACGTTTTCTCTACCGAACTTTCTCTACCCCTAATAAAATCGTTGCTTTCAGGATACCTTCGGGAAGTCACCGACCATTCCCAGCTATGAGCAGGGGCATAGCTTGCCGGACAGGCTGTAAATTTTCCCCCACCGGGTCGGTGATTTTCCATTACTTTTCTCTCTATCCTATCTACTTAACACTCTATATATCTATCTAGCTTACATGTCTTTACTTTATTAACAATCTTCTTACTTTCCTTTTTCCTATTTATTGTATTTTATTAATTAACATACCAAACTAAGATTATTTTTAATTTTACATAAGAACACTTTTTTCCTACTTACACCCTTCAGCTTTGATGTAGGCTCTTATAGCGTCACTGACAAATTTAGCTGTGAAAAGAGGCACAGCTGGCCGGACTGCCAAATAAAACACCTCCATCGGTCGGTGATGCTATTTAGAGAACTGTGTTTTCTAACTAGGCTTTTAGCATATAAGTTCATTATCTACTGTATGTATAATATGAATAATGAGGAAGACACTCGTTTTGTCGACCAATAATAAAATAAAATAAAATAAAAAAAAAAAAAAAAAAAATACCAGGAACCCTGTTAATCCAGCATTTGCATCCTAGGGGCGCAACTCAAAGCCAAACAGGCTCAACCGACTATTTAATCTAAAAAAAATACAGTCTTGCCCAGCTGTCAAAACTGTTTTACCAAACCTTGTCTTAGATTGCAGGAGCCAAGCCAATCTGGCATGTGGAGCCTAAGGGAGCAAGTCAAAGCCAAACAGGCTCACCCGACAATTTAATCTTAAAACATACAGACTTACGTAGTTGCCAAAGCTGTTTTCCAAAACTTGCCTTAGAAACCAGGAGCCCTGTTAATCTAGCATTTGCAGCCTAGGGGAGCAAGACAAAGCCAAACAGGCTCTCCCGACTATTAAATTTTAAAACATATAGCCCCATCTGGCTGCCAAAAATGATTTACCAAAACTTGTCTTAGATACCAGGAACCCTGTTTTTCCAGCATTTGCATCCTAGGGGCGCAAGTCAAAGCCAAGCACGCTCACCAGACTATTTAATCTTAAAGCATACAGCCTTACCTAGCTGTCAAAACTGTTTTACCAAAATTTGTCTTAGATTCCAGGAGCACCGCCAATCTGGCATGTGCAGCCTAGTGGAGCAAGTCAAAGCCAAACAGGCTCATCCGACTATTAAGTCTTAAAACATTCAGCCTCACCTAGAACTCAAAATTGCCATACCAAAACTTGTTTCAGATTCCAGGAACAATGTTAATCCAGCATTTGCATCCTAGGGGCGCAACTCAAGGCCAAATAGGCTCAACCGACTAAAACATACAGCCCCATCTGGCTGCCAAACTGCTTTACCAAAACTTGCCTTAGAAACCAGGAGCCCTGTTAATCTAGCATTTGCAGCCTAGGGGAGCACGTCAAAGCAAAATAGTCTCACCCGACTATTAAGTCTGAGCACATTCAGCCTCACCTGGAACTCAGAATTACCTTACCAAAACTTGTCTCAGATTCCAGGAACCCTGGTTATCCAGCATTTGCATCCTAGGGGCGCAAGTCAAAGCCAAACAGGCTCACCCGACAATTTAATCTTAAAACATACAGACTTACGTAGTTGCCAAAGCTGCTTTACCAAAACTTGTCTCAGATACCAGGAACCCTGTTAATGCAGCATTTGCATCCTAGGGGCGCAAGTCAAAGCCAAACAGGCTCTCCCGACTATTAAATCTTAAAACATATAGCACCATCTGGCCGCCAAAAATTATTTACCAAAACTTGTCTTAGATACCAGGAACCCTGTTATTCCAGCATTTGCATCCTAGGGGCGCAAGGCAAAGCCCAACAAGCGTCCCCGGCTATTTAAACTTAAAGCATACAGCCTTACCTAGCTGTCAAAACTGTTTTACCAAAACTTGTCTTAGATTCCAGGAGCCCCGCCAATCTGGCATGTGGAGCCTAGGGGAGCAAGTCAAAGCCAAGCAGGCTCACCCGACAGTTTAATCTTAAAACATACAGACTTACCTAGCTGTCAAAACTGTTTTACCAAAATTTGTCTTAGATTCCAGGAGCACCGCCAATCTGGCATGTGCAGCCTAGTGGAGCAAGTCAAAGCCAAACAGGCTCATCCGACTATTAAGTCTTAAAACATTCAGCCTCACCTAGAACTCAAAATTGCCATACCAAAACTTGTTTCAGATTCCAGGAACAATGTTAATCCAGCATTTGCATCCTAGGGGCGCAACTAAAGGCCAAATAGGCTCAACCGACTAAAACATACAGCCCCATCTGGCTGCCAAACTGCTTTACCAAAACTTGCCTTAGAAACCAGGAGCCCTGTTAATCTAGCATTTGCAGCCTAGGGGAGCACGTCAAAGCAAAATAGTCTCACCCGACTATTAAGTCTGAGCACATTCAGCCTCACCTGGAACTCAGAATTGCCTTACCAAAACTTGTCTCAGATTCCAGGAACCCTGGTTATCCAGCATTTGCATCCTAGGGGCGCAAGTCAAAGCCAAACAGGCTCACCCGACAATTTAATCTTAAAACATACAGACTTACGTAGTTGCCAAAGCTGCTTTACCAAAACTTGTCTCAGATACCAGGAACCCTGTTAATGCAGCATTTGCATCCTAGGGGCGCAAGTCAAAGCCAAACAGGCTCTCCCGACTATTAAATCTTAAAACATATAGCACCATCTGGCCGCCAAAAATTATTTACCAAAACTTGTCTTAGATACCAGGAACCCTGTTATTCCAGCATTTGCATCCTAGGGGCGCAAGGCAAAGCCCAACAAGCGTCCCCGGCTATTTAAACTTAAAGCATACAGCCTTACCTAGCTGTCAAAACTGTTTTACCAAAACTTGTCTTAGATTCCAGGAGCCCCGCCAATCTGGCATGTGGAGCCTAGGGGAGCAAGTCAAAGCCAAGCAGGCTCACCCGACAGTTTAATCTTAAAACATACAGACTTACGTAGCTGCCAAAACTGCTTTACAAAAACTTGCCTTAGAAACCAGGAGCCCTGTTAAGCTAGCATTTGCAGCCTATGGGAGCAAGTCAAAGCAAAATAGTCTCGCCCAACTATTAAGTCTTAACACATTCAGCCTCACCTGGTACTCAAAATTGCCTTACCAAAACTGGTTCAGATACCAGGAACCCTGTTAATCCAGCATTTGCATCCTAGGGGCGCAACTCAAAGCCAAACAGGCTCAACCGACTATTTAATCTTAAAACATACAGTCTTGCCCTGCTGTCAAAACTGTTTTACCATACCTTGTCTTAGATTCCAGGAGCCAAGCCAATCTGGCATGTGGAGCCTAAGGGAGCAAGTCAAAGCCAAACAGGCAAACCCGACAATTTAATCTTAAAACATACAGACTTACGTAGTTGCCAAAGCTGCATTACCAAAACTTGTCTCAGATACCAGGAACCCTGTTAATGCAGCATTTGCATCCTAGGGGCGCAAGTAAAAGCCAAACAGGCTCTCCCGACTATTAAATCTTAAAACATATAGCCCCATCTGGCCGCCAAAAATGATTTACCAAAACTTGTCTTAGATGCCAGGAGGCCTGTTAATCCAGCATTTGCATCCTAGGGGCGCAACTCAAAGCCAAACAGGCTCAACCGACTATTTAATCTTAAAACAAACAGTCTTGCCCTGCTGTCAAAACTGTTTTACCAAACCTTGTCTTAGATTCCAGGAGCCAAGCCCATCTGGCATGTGGAGCCTAAGGGAGCAAGTCAAAGCCAAACAGGCTCACCCGACAATTTAATCTTAAAACATACAGACTTACGTAGTTGCCAAAGCTGCTTTACCAAAACTTGTCTCAGATACCAGGAACCCTGTTAATGCAGCATTTGCATCCTAGGGGCGCAAGTCAAAGCCAAACAGGCTCTCCCGACTATTAAATCTTAAAACATATAGCACCATCTGGCCGCCAAAATTGATTTAACAAAACTTGTCTTAGATACCAGGAACCCTGTTATTCCAGCATTTGCATCCTAGGGGCGCAAGTCAAAGCCAAGCATGCTCACCCGACTATTTAATCTTAAAGCATACAGCCTTACCCAGCTGTCAAAACTGTTTTACCAAAATTTGTCTTAGATTCCAGGAGCACCGCCAATCTGGCATGTGCAGCCTAGTGGAGCAAGTCAAAGCCAAACAGGCTCATCCGACTATTAAGTCTTAAAACATTCAGCCTCACCTGGAACTCAAAATTGCCATACCAAAACTTGTTTCAGATACCAGGAACAATGTTCATCCAGCATTTGCATCCTAGGGGCGCAAGTCAAGGCCAAATAGGCTCAACCGACTATTTAATCTTAAAACATACAGTCTTGCCCAGCTGCCAAAACTGTTTTTCCAAACCTTGTCTTAGATTCCAGGAGCCCCGCCAATCTGGCATGTGGAGCCTAAGGGAGCAAGTCAAAACCAAACAGGCTCACCCGAGAATTTAATCTTAAAACATACAGCCCCATCTGGCTGCCTAAAATGCTTTACCAAAACTTGCCTTAGAAACCAGGAGCCAAGCCCATCTGGCATGTGGAGCCTAAGGGAGCAAGTCAAACCCAAACAGGCTCACCCGACAATTTAATCTTAAAACATACAGACTTACGTAGTTGCCAAAGCTGCTTTACCAAAACTTGTCTCAGATACCAGGAACCCTGTTAATGCAGCATTTGCATCCTAGAGGCGCAAGTCAAGGCCAAATAGGCTCAACCGACTATTTAATCTTAAAACATACAGTCTTGCCCTGCTGTCAAAACTGTTTTACCAAACCTTGTCTTAGATTCCAGGAGCCAAGCCAATCTGGCATGTGGAGCCTAAGGGAGCAAGTCAAAGCCAAACAGGCTCACCCGACAATTTAATCTTAAAACATACAGACTTACGTAGTTGCCAAAACTGTTTTACCAACCTTGTCTTAGATTCCAGGAGCCAAGCCAATCTGGCATGTGGAGCCTAGGGGAGCAAGTCAAAGCCAATCAGGCTCACCCATCAATTTAATCTTAAAACATACAGACTTACGTAGCTGCCAAAACTGCTTTACCAAAACTTGCCTTAGAAACCAGGAGCCCTGTTAACCTAGCATTTGCAGCCTAGGGGAGCAAGTCAAAGCAAAATAGTCTCACCCGACTATTAAGTCTTAACACATTCAGCCTCACCTGGAACTCAAAATTGCCTTACCAAAACTTGTTTCAGATACCAGGAACCCTGTTAATCCAGCATTTGCATCCTAGGGGCGCAACTCAAAGCCAAACAGGCTCAACCGACTATTTAATCTAAAAAAAATACAGTCTTGCCCAGCTGTCAAAACTGTTTTACCAAACCTTGTCTTAGATTGCAGGAACCAAGCCAATCTGGCATGTGGAGCCTAAGGGAGCAAGTCAAAGCCAAACAGGCTCACCCGACAATTTAATCTTAAAACATACAGACTTACGTAGTTGCCAAAGCTGCTTTACCAAAACTTGTCTCAGATACCAGGAACCCTGTTAATGCAGCATTTGCATCCTAGGGGCGCAAGTCAAAGCTGCCAAAACTGCTTTACCAAAACTTGCCTTAGAAACCAGGAGCCCTGTTAATCTAGCATTTGCAGCCTAGGGGAGCAAGTCAAAGCAAAATAGTCTCGCCCAACTATTAAGTCTTAACACATTCAGCCTCACCTGGTACTCAAAATTGCCTTACCAAAACTTGTTTCAGATACCAGGAACCCTGTTAATCCAGCATTTGCATCCTAGGGGCGCAACTCAAAGCCAAACAGGCTCAACCGACTATTTAATCTTAAAACATACAGTCTTGCCCTAAGGGAACAAGTCAAAGCAAAACAGGCTCACCCGACAATTTAATCTTAAAACATACAGACTTACGTAGTTGCCAAAGCTGCTTTACCAAAACTTGTCTCAGATACCAGGAACCCTGTTAATGCAGCATTTGTATCCTAGGGGCGCAAGTCAAAGCCAAACAGGCTCGCCCGACTATTAAATCTTAAAACATATAGCCCCATCTGGCCGCCAAAATTGATTTACCAAAACTTGTCTTAGATACCAGGAACCCTGTTATTCCAGCATTTGCATCCTAGGGGCGCAAGTCAAAGCCAAACACGCTCACCCGACTATTTAATCTTAAAGCATACAGCCTTACCTAGCTGTCAAAACTGATTTACCAAAACTTGTCTTAGATTCCAGGAGCCCCGCCAATCTGGCATGTGGAGCCTAGGGGAGCAAGTCAAAGCCAAACAGGCTCACCCGACAATTTAATCTTAAAACATACAGCCCCATCTGGCTGCCAAAACTGCTTTACCAAAACTTGCCTTAGAAACCAGGAGCCCTGTTAATCTAGCATTTGCAGCCTATGGGAGCAAGTCAAAGCAAAATAGTCTCACCCGACTATTAAGTCTTAACACATTCAGCCTCACCTGGAACTCAAAATTGCCTTACCAAAACTTGTTTCAGATACCAGGAACCCTGTTAATCCAGCATTTGCATCCTAGGGGCGCAACTCAAAGCCAAACAGGCTCAACCGACTATTTAATCTATTTAATGCCAAAGCTGCTTTACCAAAACTTGTCTCAGATACCAGGAACCCTGTTAATGCAGCATTTGCATCCTAGGGGCGCAAGTCAAAGCTGCCAAAACTGCTTTACCAAAACTTGCCTTAGAAACCAGGAGCCCTGTTAATCTAGCATTTGCAGCCTAGGGGAGCAAGTCAAAGCAAAATAGTCTCGCCCAACTATTAAGTCTTAACACATTCAGCCTCACCTGGTACTCAAAATTGCCTTACCAAAACTTGTTTCAGATACCAGGAACCCTGTTAATCCAGCATTTGCATCCTAGGGGCGCAACTCAAAGCCAAACAGGCTCAACCGACTATTTAATCTTAAAACATACAGTCTTGCCCTAAGGGAACAAGTCAAAGCAAAACAGGCTCACCCGACAATTTAATCTTAAAACATACAGACTTACGTAGTTGCCAAAGCTGCTTTACCAAAACTTGTCTCAGATACCAGGAACCCTGTTAATGCAGCATTTGCATCCTAGGGGCGCAAGTCAAAGCTGCCAAAACTGCTTTACCAAAACTTGCCTTAGAAACCAGGAGCCCTGTTAATCTAGCATTTGCAGCCTAGGGGAGCAAGTCAAAGCAAAATAGTCTCGCCCAACTATTAAGTCTTAACACATTCAGCCTCACCTGGTACTCAAAATTGCCTTACCAAAACTTGTTTCAGATACCAGGAACCCTGTTAATCCAGCATTTGCATCCTAGGGGCGCAACTCAAAGCCAAACAGGCTCAACCGACTATTTAATCTTAAAACATACAGTCTTGCCCTAAGGGAACAAGTCAAAGCAAAACAGGCTCACCCGACAATTTAATCTTAAAACATACAGACTTACGTAGTTGCCAAAGCTGCTTTACCAAAACTTGTCTCAGATACCAGGAACCCTGTTAATGCAGCATTTGTATCCTAGGGGCGCAAGTCAAAGCCAAACAGGCTCGCCCGACTATTAAATCTTAAAACATATAGCCCCATCTGGCCGCCAAAATTGATTTACCAAAACTTGTCTTAGATACCAGGAACCCTGTTATTCCAGCATTTGCATCCTAGGGGCGCAAGTCAAAGCCAAACACGCTCACCCGACTATTTAATCTTAAAGCATACAGCCTTACCTAGCTGTCAAAACTGATTTACCAAAACTTGTCTTAGATTCCAGGAGCCCCGCCAATCTGGCATGTGGAGCCTAGGGGAGCAAGTCAAAGCCAAACAGGCTCACCCGACAATTTAATCTTAAAACATACAGCCCCATCTGGCTGCCAAAACTGCTTTACCAAAACTTGCCTTAGAAACCAGGAGCCCTGTTAATCTAGCATTTGCAGCCTATGGGAGCAAGTCAAAGCAAAATAGTCTCACCCGACTATTAAGTCTTAACACATTCAGCCTCACCTGGAACTCAAAATTGCCTTACCAAAACTTGTTTCAGATACCAGGAACCCTGTTAATCCAGCATTTGCATCCTAGGGGCGCAACTCAAAGCCAAACAGGCTCAACCGACTATTTAATCTAAAAAAAATACAGTCTTGCCCAGCTGTCAAAACTGTTTTACCAAACCTTGTCTTAGATTGCAGGAACCAAGCCAATCTGGCATGTGGAGCCTAAGGGAGCAAGTCAAAGCCAAACAGGCTCACCCGACAATTTAATCTTAAAACATACAGACTTACGTAGTTGCCAAAGCTGCTTTACCAAAACTTGTCTCAGATACCAGGAACCCTGTTAATGCAGCATTTGCATCCTAGGGGCGCAAGTCAAAGCCAAACAGGCTCTCCCGACTATTAAATCTTAAAACATATAGCACCATCTGGCCGCCAAAAATGATTTACCAAAACTTGTCTTAGATACCAGGAACCCTGTTATTCCAGCATTTGCATCCTAGGGGCGCAAGTCAAAGCCCAACAAGCGTCCCCGGCTATTTAAACTCAAAGCATACAGCCTTACCTAGCTGTCAAAACTGTTTTACCAAAACTTGTCTTAGATTCCAGGAGTCCCGCCAATCTGGCATGTGGAGCCTAGGGGAGCAAGTCAAAGCCAAACAGGCTCACCCGACAGTTTAATCTTAAAACATACAGACATACGTAGCTGCCAAAACTGCTTTACCAAAACTTGCCTTAGAAACCAGGAGCCCTGTTAATCTAGCATTTGCAGCCTAGGGGAGCAAGTCAAAGCAAAATAGTCTCGCCCAACTATTAAGTCTTAACACATTCAGCCTCACCTGGTACTCAAAATTGCCTTACCAAAACTTGTTTCAGATACCAGGAACCCTGTTAATCCAGCATTTGCATCCTAGGGGCGCAACTCAAAGCCAAACAGGCTCAACCGACTATTTAATCTTAAAACATACAGTCTTGCCCTAAGGGAACAAGTCAAAGCAAAACAGGCTCACCCGACAATTTAATCTTAAAACATACAGACTTACGTAGTTGCCAAAGCTGCTTTACCAAAACTTGTCTCAGATACCAGGAACCCTGTTAATGCAGCATTTGTATCCTAGGGGCGCAAGTCAAAGCCAAACAGGCTCGCCCGACTATTAAATCTTAAAACATATAGCCCCATCTGGCCGCCAAAATTGATTTACCAAAACTTGTCTTAGATACCAGGAACCCTGAACGCTCACCCGACTATTTAATCTTAAAGCATACAGCCTTACCTAGCTGTCAAAACTGATTTACCATAACTTGTCTTAGATTCCAGGAGCCCCGCCAATCTGGCATGTGGAGCCTAGGGGAGCAAGTCAAAGCCAAACAGGCTCACCCGACAATTTAATCTTAAAACATACAGCCCCATCTGGCTGCCAAAACTGCTTTACCAAAACTTGCCTTAGAAACCAGGAGAACTGTTAATCTAGCATTTGCAGCCTATGGGAGCAAGTCAAAGCAAAATAGTCTCACCCGACTATTAAGTCTTAACACATTCAGCCTCACCTGAAACTCAAAATTGCCTTACCAAAACTTGTTTCAGATACCAGGAACCCTGTTAATCCAGCATTTGCATCCTAGGGGCGCAACTCAAAGCCAAACAGGCTCAACCGACTATTTAATCTTAAAACATACAGTCTTGCCCTAAGGGAACAAGTCAAAGCAAAACAGGCTCACCCGACAATTTGATCTTAAAACATACAGACTTACGTAGTTGCCAAAGCTGCTTTACCTAAACTTGTCTCAGATACCAGGAACCCTGTTAATCCAGCATTTGCATCCTAGGGGCGCAACTCAAAGCCAAACAGGCTCAACCGACTATTTAATCTTAAAACATACAGTCTTGCCCTAAGGGAACAAGTCAAAGCCAAACAGGCTCGCCCGACTATTAAATCTTAAAACATATAGCCCCATCTGGCCGCCAAAATTGATTTACCAAAACTTGTCTTAGATACCAGGAACCCTGAACGCTCACCCGACTATTTAATCTTAAAGCATACAGCCTTACCTAGCTGTCAAAACTGATTTACCATAACTTGTCTTAGATTCCAGGAGCCCCGCCAATCTGGCATGTGGAGCCTAGGGGAGCAAGTCAAAGCCAAACAGGCTCACCCGACAATTTAATCTTAAAACATACAGCCCCATCTGGCTGCCAAAACTGCTTTACCAAAACTTGCCTTAGAAACCAGGAGAACTGTTAATCTAGCATTTGCAGCCTATGGGAGCAAGTCAAAGCAAAATAGTCTCACCCGACTATTAAGTCTTAACACATTCAGCCTCACCTGAAACTCAAAATTGCCTTACCAAAACTTGTTTCAGATACCAGGAACCCTGTTAATCCAGCATTTGCATCCTAGGGGCGCAACTCAAAGCCAAACAGGCTCAACCGACTATTTAATCTTAAAACATACAGTCTTGCCCTAAGGGAACAAGTCAAAGCAAAACAGGCTCACCCGACAATTTGATCTTAAAACATACAGACTTACGTAGTTGCCAAAGCTGCTTTACCAAAACTTGTCTCAGATACCAGGAACCCTGTTAATGCAGCATTTGTATCCTAGGGGCGCAAGTCAAAACCAAACAGGCTCGCCCGATTATTAAATCTTAAAACATATAGCCCCATCTGGCCGCCAAAATTGATTTACCAAAACTTGTCTTAGATACCAGGAACCCTGTTATTCCAGCATTTGCATCCTAGGGGCGCAAGTCAAAGCCAAACACGCTCACTCGACTATTTAATCTTAAAGCATACAGCCTTACCTAGCTGTCAAAACTGATTTACCAAAACTTGTCTTAGATTCCAGGAGCCCCGCCAATCTGGCATGTGGAGCCTAGGGGAGCAAGTCAAAGCCAAACAGGCTCACCCGACAATTTAATCTTAAAACATACAGACTTACGTAGCTGCCAAAACTGCTTTACGAAAACTTGCCTTAGAAACCAGGAGCCCTGTTAATCTAGCATTTGCAGCCTAGGGGAGCAAGTCAAAGCAAAATAGTCTCACCCGACTATTAAGTCTTAACACAATTAGCCTCACCTGGAACTCAAAATTGTCTTACCAAAACTTGTTTCAGATACCAGGAACCCTGTTAATCCAGCATTTGCATCCTAGGGGCGCAACTCAAAGCCAAACAGGCTCAACCAACTATTTAATCTTAAAACATACAGCCTTGCCCACCTGTCAAAACTGTTTTACCAAACCTTGTCTTAGATTCCAGGAGCCAAGCCAATCTGGCATGTGGATCCTAAGGGAGCAAGTCAAAGCCAAACAGGCTCACCCGACAATTTAATCTTAAAACATACAGACTTACGTAGTTGCCAAAGCTGCTTTACCAAAACTTGTCTCAGATACCAGGAACCCTGTTAATGCAGCATTTGCATCCTAGGGGCGCAAGTCAAAGCCAAACAGGCTCTCCCGACTACTAAATCTTAAAACATATAGCCCCATCTGGCCGCCAAAAATGATTTACCAAAACTTGTCTTAGATACCATGAACCCTGTTATTCCAGCATTTGCATTCTAGGGGCGCAAGTCAAAGCCAAACACGCTCACCCGACTATTTAATCTTAAAGCATACAGCCTTACCTAGCTGTCAAAACTGTTTTACCAAAACTTGTCTTAGATTCCAGGAGCCCCGCCAATCTGGCATGTGGAGCCTAGGGGAGCAAGTCAAAGCCAAACAAGCTCACCCGACTATTTAATCTTAAAACATACAGACTTACGTAGCTGCCAAAACTGCTTTACCAAAACTTGCCTTAGAAACCAGGAGCCCTGTTAATCTAGCATTTGCAGCCTAGGGGAGCAAGTCAAAGCAAAAAAGTCTCACACGACTATTAAGTCTGAACACATTCAGCCTCACCTGAAACTCCAAATTTCCTTACCAAAACTTGTTTCAGATACCAGGAACCCTGTTAATCCAACAGTCTCAACCGACTATTTAATCTTAAAACATACAGACTTACGTAGTTGCCAAAGCTGTTTTCCAAAACTTGCCTTAGAAACCAGGAGCCCTGTTAATCTAGCATTTGCAGCCTAGGGGAGCAAGACAAAGCCAAACAGGCTCTCCCGACTATTAAATCTTAAAACATATAGCCCCATCTGGCCGCCAAAAATGATTTACCAAAACTTGTCTTAGATACCAGGAACCCTGTTATTCCAGCAATTGCATCCTAGGGGCGCAAGTCAAAGCCAAGCACGCTCACCAGACTATTTAATCTTAAAGCATACAGCCTTACCTAGCTGTCAAAACTGTTTTACCAAAACTTGTCTTAGATTCCAGGAGCCCCGCCAATCTGGCATGTGGAGCCTAGGGGAGCAAGTCAAAGCCAAGCAGGCTCACCCGACAGTTTAATCTTAAAACATACAGACTTACGTAGCTGCCAAAACTGCTTTACCAAAACTTGCCTTAGAAACCAGGAGCCCTGTTAAGCTAGCATTTGCAGCCTATGGGAGCAAGTCAAAGCAAAATAGTCTCGCCCAACTATTAAGTCTTAACACATTCAGCCTCACCTGATACTCAAAATTGCCTTACCAAAACTTGTTTCAGATACCAGGAACCCTGTTAATCCAGCATTTGCATCCTAGGGGCGCAACTCATAGCCAAACAGGCTCAACCGACTATTTAATCTTAAAACATACAGTCTTGCCCTGCTGTCAAAACTGTTTTACCAAACCTTGTCTTAGATTCCAGGAGCCAAGCCAATCTGGCATGTGGAGCCTAAGGGAGCAAGTCAAAGCCAAACAGGCAAACCCGACAATTTAATCTTAAAACATACAGACTTACGTAGCTGCCAAAGCTGCTTTACCAAAACTTGTCTCAGATACCAGGAACCCTGTTAATGCAGCATTTGCATCCTAGGGGCGCAAGTCAAAGCCAAACAGGCTCTCCCGACTATTAAATCTTAAAACATATAGCCCCATCTGGCCGCCAAAAATGATATACCAAAACTTGTCTTAGATGCCAGGAACCCTGTTAATCCAGCATTTGCATCCTAGGGGCGCAACTCAAAGCCAAACAGGCTCAACCGACTATTTAATCTTAAAACATACAGTCTTGCCCTGCTGTCAAAACTGTTTTACCAAACCTTGTCTTAGATTCCAGGAGCCAAGCCCATCTGGCATGTGGAGCCTAAGGGAGCAAGTCAAAGCCAAACAGGCTCACCCGACAATTTAATCTTAAAACATACAGACTTACGTAGTTGCCAAAGCTGCTTTTCCAAAACTTGTCTCAGATACCAGGAACCCTGTTAATGCAGCATTTGCATCCTAGGGGCGCAAGTCAAAGCCAAACAGGCTCTCCCGACTATTAAATCTTAAAACATATAGCACCATCTGGCCGCCAAAATTGCCTTACCAAAACTTGTCTTAGATACCAGGAACCCTGTTATTCCAGCATTTGCATCCTAGGGGCGCAAGTCAAAGCCAAGCACGCTCACCCGACTATTTAATCTTAAAGCATACAGCCTTACCCAGCTGTCAAAACTGTTTTACCAAAATTTGTCTTAGATTCCAGGAGCACCGCCAATCTGGCATGTGCAGCCTAGTGGAGCAAGTCAAAGCCAAACAGGCTCATCCGACTATTAAGTCTTAAAACATTCAGCCTCACCTGGAACTCAAAATTGCCATACCAAAACTTGTTTCAGATACCAGGAACAATGTTCATCCAGCATTTGCATCCTAGGGGCGCAAGTCAAGGCCAAATAGGCTCAACCGACTATTTAATCTTAAAACAAACAGTCTTGCCCAGCTGCCAAAACTGTTTTTCCAAACCTTGTCTTAGATTCCAGGAGCCCCGCCAATCTGGCATGTGGAGCCTAAGGGAGCAAGTCAAAACCAAACAGGCTCACCCGAGAATTTAATCTTAAAACATACAGCCCCATCTGGCTGCCAAAACTGCTTTACCAAAACTTGCCTTAGAAACCAGGAGCCAAGCCCATCTGGCATGTGGAGCCTAAGGGATCAAGTCAAACCCCAACAGGCTGACCCGACAATTTAATCTTAAAACATACAGACTTACGTAGTTGACAAAGCTGCTTTACCAAAACTTGTCTCAGATACCAGGAACCCTGTTAATGCAGCATTTGCATCCTAGGGGCGCAAGTCAAAGCCAAACAGGCTCTCCCGACTATTAAATCTTAAAACATCTAGCCCCATCTGGCCGCCAAAATTGCCTTACCAAAACTTGTCTTAGATACCAGGAACCCTGTTATTCCAGCATTTGCATCCTAGGGGCGCAACTCAAAGCCAAGCATGCTCACCCGACTATTTAATCTTAAAGCATACAGCTTTACCCAGCTGTCAAAACTGTTTTACCAAAATTTGTCTTAGATTCCAGGAGCACCGCGAATCTGGCATGTGCAGCCTAGTGGAGCAAGTCAAAGCCAAACAGGCTCATCCGACTATTAAGTCTTAAAACATTCAGCCTCACCTGGAACTCAAAATTGCCATACCAAAACTTGTTTCAGATACCAGGAACAATGTTCATCCAGCATTTGCATCCTAGGGGCGCAAGTCAAGGCCAAATAGGCTCAACCGACTATTTAATCTTAAAACATACAGTCTTGCCCAGCTGCCAAAACTGTTTTTCCAAACCTTGTCTTAGATTCCAGGAGCCCCGCCAATCTGGCATGTGGAGCCTAAGGGAGCAAGTCAAAACCAAACAGGCTCACCCGAGAATTTAATCTTAAAACATACAGCCCCATCTGGCTGCCTAAAATGCTTTACCAAAACTTGCCTTAGAAACCAGGAGCCAAGCCCATCTGGCATTTGGAGCCTAAGGGAGCAAGTCAAACCCAAACAGGCTCACCCGACAATTTAATCTTAAAACATACAGACTTACGTAGTTGCCAAAGCTGCTTTACCAAAACTTGTCTCAGATACCAGGAACCCTGTTAATGCAGCATTTGCATCCTAGGGGCGCAAGTCAAAGCTGCCAAAACTGCTTTACCAAAACTTGCCTTAGAAACCAGGAGCCCTGTTAATCTAGCATTTGCAGCCTAGGGGAGCAAGTCAAAGCAAAATAGTCTCGCCCAACTATTAAGTCTTAACACATTCAGCCTCACCTGGTACTCAAAATTGCCTTACCAAAACTTGTTTCAGATACCAGGAACCCTGTTAATCCAGCATTTGCATCCTAGGGGCGCAACTCAAAGCCAAACAGGCTCAACCGACTATTTAATCTTAAAACATACAGTCTTGCCCTAAGGGAACAAGTCAAAGCAAAACAGGCTCACCCGACAATTTAATCTTAAAACATACAGACTTACGTAGTTGCCAAAGCTGCTTTACCAAAACTTGTCTCAGATACCAGGAACCCTGTTAATGCAGCATTTGTATCCTAGGGGCGCAAGTCAAAGCCAAACAGGCTCGCCCGACTATTAAATCTTAAAACATATAGCCCCATCTGGCCGCCAAAATTGATTTACCAAAACTTGTCTTAGATACCAGGAACCCTGTTATTCCAGCATTTGCATCCTAGGGGCGCAAGTCAAAGCCAAACACGCTCACCCGACTATTTAATCTTAAAGCATACAGCCTTACCTAGCTGTCAAAACTGATTTACCAAAACTTGTCTTAGATTCCAGGAGCCCCGCCAATCTGGCATGTGGAGCCTAGGGGAGCAAGTCAAAGCCAAACAGGCTCACCCGACAATTTAATCTTAAAACATACAGCCCCATCTGGCTGCCAAAACTGCTTTACCAAAACTTGCCTTAGAAACCAGGAGCCCTGTTAATCTAGCATTTGCAGCCTATGGGAGCAAGTCAAAGCAAAATAGTCTCACCCGACTATTAAGTCTTAACACATTCAGCCTCACCTGGAACTCAAAATTGCCTTACCAAAACTTGTTTCAGATACCAGGAACCCTGTTAATCCAGCATTTGCATCCTAGGGGCGCAACTCAAAGCCAAACAGGCTCAACCGACTATTTAATCTAAAAAAAATACAGTCTTGCCCAGCTGTCAAAACTGTTTTACCAAACCTTGTCTTAGATTGCAGGAACCAAGCCAATCTGGCATGTGGAGCCTAAGGGAGCAAGTCAAAGCCAAACAGGCTCACCCGACAATTTAATCTTAAAACATACAGACTTACGTAGTTGCCAAAGCTGCTTTACCAAAACTTGTCTCAGATACCAGGAACCCTGTTAATGCAGCATTTGCATCCTAGGGGCGCAAGTCAAAGCCAAACAGGCTCTCCCGACTATTAAATCTTAAAACATATAGCACCATCTGGCCGCCAAAAATGATTTACCAAAACTTGTCTTAGATACCAGGAACCCTGTTATTCCAGCATTTGCATCCTAGGGGCGCAAGTCAAAGCCCAACAAGCGTCCCCGGCTATTTAAACTCAAAGCATACAGCCTTACCTAGCTGTCAAAACTGTTTTACCAAAACTTGTCTTAGATTCCAGGAGTCCCGCCAATCTGGCATGTGGAGCCTAGGGGAGCAAGTCAAAGCCAAACAGGCTCACCCGACAGTTTAATCTTAAAACATACAGACATACGTAGCTGCCAAAACTGCTTTACCAAAACTTGCCTTAGAAACCAGGAGCCCTGTTAATCTAGCATTTGCAGCCTAGGGGAGCAAGTCAAAGCAAAATAGTCTCGCCCAACTATTAAGTCTTAACACATTCAGCCTCACCTGGTACTCAAAATTGCCTTACCAAAACTTGTTTCAGATACCAGGAACCCTGTTAATCCAGCATTTGCATCCTAGGGGCGCAACTCAAAGCCAAACAGGCTCAACCGACTATTTAATCTTAAAACATACAGTCTTGCCCTAAGGGAACAAGTCAAAGCAAAACAGGCTCACCCGACAATTTAATCTTAAAACATACAGACTTACGTAGTTGCCAAAGCTGCTTTACCAAAACTTGTCTCAGATACCAGGAACCCTGTTAATGCAGCATTTGTATCCTAGGGGCGCAAGTCAAAGCCAAACAGGCTCGCCCGACTATTAAATCTTAAAACATATAGCCCCATCTGGCCGCCAAAATTGATTTACCAAAACTTGTCTTAGATACCAGGAACCCTGAACGCTCACCCGACTATTTAATCTTAAAGCATACAGCCTTACCTAGCTGTCAAAACTGATTTACCATAACTTGTCTTAGATTCCAGGAGCCCCGCCAATCTGGCATGTGGAGCCTAGGGGAGCAAGTCAAAGCCAAACAGGCTCACCCGACAATTTAATCTTAAAACATACAGCCCCATCTGGCTGCCAAAACTGCTTTACCAAAACTTGCCTTAGAAACCAGGAGAACTGTTAATCTAGCATTTGCAGCCTATGGGAGCAAGTCAAAGCAAAATAGTCTCACCCGACTATTAAGTCTTAACACATTCAGCCTCACCTGAAACTCAAAATTGCCTTACCAAAACTTGTTTCAGATACCAGGAACCCTGTTAATCCAGCATTTGCATCCTAGGGGCGCAACTCAAAGCCAAACAGGCTCAACCGACTATTTAATCTTAAAACATACAGTCTTGCCCTAAGGGAACAAGTCAAAGCAAAACAGGCTCACCCGACAATTTGATCTTAAAACATACAGACTTACGTAGTTGCCAAAGCTGTTTTACCAAAACTTGTCTCAGATACCAGGAACCCTGTTAATGCAGCATTTGTATCCTAGGGGCGCAAGTCAAAACCAAACAGGCTCGCCCGATTATTAAATCTTAAAACATATAGCCCCATCTGGCCGCCAAAATTGATTTACCAAAACTTGTCTTAGATACCAGGAACCCTGTTATTCCAGCATTTGCATCCTAGGGGCGCAAGTCAAAGCCAAACACGCTCACCCGACTATTTAATCTTAAAGCATACAGCCTTACCTAGCTGTCAAAACTGATTTACCAAAACTTGTCTTAGATTCCAGGAGCCCCGCCAATCTGGCATGTGGAGCCTAGGGGAGCAAGTCAAAGCCAAACAGGCTCACCCGACAATTTAATCTTAAAACATACAGACTTACGTAGCTGCCAAAACTGCTTTACGAAAACTTGCCTTAGAAACCAGGAGCCCTGTTAATCTAGCATTTGCAGCCTAGGGGAGCAAGTCAAAGCAAAATAGTCTCACCCGACTATTAAGTCTTAACACAATTAGCCTCACCTGGAACTCAAAATTGTCTTACCAAAACTTGTTTCAGATACCAGGAACCCTGTTAATCCAGCATTTGCATCTTAGGGGCGCAACTCAAAGCCAAACAGGCTCAACCAACTATTTAATCTTAAAACATACAGCCTTGCCCACCTGTCAAAACTGTTTTACCAAACCTTGTCTTAGATTCCAGGAGCCAAGCCAATCTGGCATGTGGATCCTAAGGGAGCAAGTCAAAGCCAAACAGGCTCACCCGACAATTTAATCTTAAAACATACAGACTTACGTAGTTGCCAAAGCTGCTTTACCAAAACTTGTCTCAGATACCAGGAACCCTGTTAATGCAGCATTTGCATCCTAGGGGCGCAAGTCAAAGCCAAACAGGCTCTCCCGACTACTAAATCTTAAAACATATAGCCCCATCTGGCCGCCAAAAATGATTTACCAAAACTTGTCTTAGATACCATGAACCCTGTTATTCCAGCATTTGCATTCTAGGGGCGCAAGTCAAAGCCAAACACGCTCACCCGACTATTTAATCTTAAAGCATACAGCCTTACCTAGCTGTCAAAACTGTTTTACCAAAACTTGTCTTAGATTCCAGGAGCCCCGCCAATCTGGCATGTGGAGCCTAGGGGAGCAAGTCAAAGCCAAACAAGCTCACCCGACTATTTAATCTTAAAACATACAGACTTACGTAGCTGCCAAAACTGCTTTACCAAAACTTGCCTTAGAAACCAGGAGCCCTGTTAATCTAGCATTTGCAGCCTAGGGGAGCAAGTCAAAGCAAAAAAGTCTCACACGACTATTAAGTCTGAACACATTCAGCCTCACCTGAAACTCCAAATTTCCTTACCAAAACTTGTTTCAGATACCAGGAACCCTGTTAATCCAACAGTCTCAACCGACTATTTAATCTTAAAACATACAGACTTACGTAGTTGCCAAAGCTGTTTTCCAAAACTTGCCTTAGAAACCAGGAGCCCTGTTAATCTAGCATTTGCAGCCTAGGGGAGCAAGACAAAGCCAAACAGGCTCTCCCGACTATTAAATCTTAAAACATATAGCCCCATCTGGCCGCCAAAAATGATTTACCAAAACTTGTCTTAGATACCAGGAACCCTGTTATTCCAGCAATTGCATCCTAGGGGCGCAAGTCAAAGCCAAGCACGCTCACCAGACTATTTAATCTTAAAGCATACAGCCTTACCTAGCTGTCAAAACTGTTTTACCAAAACTTGTCTTAGATTCCAGGAGCCCCGCCAATCTGGCATGTGGAGCCTAGGGGAGCAAGTCAAAGCCAAGCAGGCTCACCCGACAGTTTAATCTTAAAACATACAGACTTACGTAGCTGCCAAAACTGCTTTACCAAAACTTGCCTTAGAAACCAGGAGCCCTGTTAAGCTAGCATTTGCAGCCTATGGGAGCAAGTCAAAGCAAAATAGTCTCGCCCAACTATTAAGTCTTAACACATTCAGCCTCACCTGATACTCAAAATTGCCTTACCAAAACTTGTTTCAGATACCAGGAACCCTGTTAATCCAGCATTTGCATCCTAGGGGCGCAACTCATAGCCAAACAGGCTCAACCGACTATTTAATCTTAAAACATACAGTCTTGCCCTGCTGTCAAAACTGTTTTACCAAACCTTGTCTTAGATTCCAGGAGCCAAGCCAATCTGGCATGTGGAGCCTAAGGGAGCAAGTCAAAGCCAAACAGGCAAACCCGACAATTTAATCTTAAAACATACAGACTTACGTAGCTGCCAAAGCTGCTTTACCAAAACTTGTCTCAGATACCAGGAACCCTGTTAATGCAGCATTTGCATCCTAGGGGCGCAAGTCAAAGCCAAACAGGCTCTCCCGACTATTAAATCTTAAAACATATAGCCCCATCTGGCCGCCAAAAATGATATACCAAAACTTGTCTTAGATGCCAGGAACCCTGTTAATCCAGCATTTGCATCCTAGGGGCGCAACTCAAAGCCAAACAGGCTCAACCGACTATTTAATCTTAAAACATACAGTCTTGCCCTGCTGTCAAAACTGTTTTACCAAACCTTGTCTTAGATTCCAGGAGCCAAGCCCATCTGGCATGTGGAGCCTAAGGGAGCAAGTCAAAGCCAAACAGGCTCACCCGACAATTTAATCTTAAAACATACAGACTTACGTAGTTGCCAAAGCTGCTTTTCCAAAACTTGTCTCAGATACCAGGAACCCTGTTAATGCAGCATTTGCATCCTAGGGGCGCAAGTCAAAGCCAAACAGGCTCTCCCGACTATTAAATCTTAAAACATATAGCACCATCTGGCCGCCAAAATTGCCTTACCAAAACTTGTCTTAGATACCAGGAACCCTGTTATTCCAGCATTTGCATCCTAGGGGCGCAAGTCAAAGCCAAGCACGCTCACCCGACTATTTAATCTTAAAGCATACAGCCTTACCCAGCTGTCAAAACTGTTTTACCAAAATTTGTCTTAGATTCCAGGAGCACCGCCAATCTGGCATGTGCAGCCTAGTGGAGCAAGTCAAAGCCAAACAGGCTCATCCGACTATTAAGTCTTAAAACATTCAGCCTCACCTGGAACTCAAAATTGCCATACCAAAACTTGTTTCAGATACCAGGAACAATGTTCATCCAGCATTTGCATCCTAGGGGCGCAAGTCAAGGCCAAATAGGCTCAACCGACTATTTAATCTTAAAACAAACAGTCTTGCCCAGCTGCCAAAACTGTTTTTCCAAACCTTGTCTTAGATTCCAGGAGCCCCGCCAATCTGGCATGTGGAGCCTAAGGGAGCAAGTCAAAACCAAACAGGCTCACCCGAGAATTTAATCTTAAAACATACAGCCCCATCTGGCTGCCAAAACTGCTTTACCAAAACTTGCCTTAGAAACCAGGAGCCAAGCCCATCTGGCATGTGGAGCCTAAGGGATCAAGTCAAACCCCAACAGGCTGACCCGACAATTTAATCTTAAAACATACAGACTTACGTAGTTGACAAAGCTGCTTTACCAAAACTTGTCTCAGATACCAGGAACCCTGTTAATGCAGCATTTGCATCCTAGGGGCGCAAGTCAAAGCCAAACAGGCTCTCCCGACTATTAAATCTTAAAACATCTAGCCCCATCTGGCCGCCAAAATTGCCTTACCAAAACTTGTCTTAGATACCAGGAACCCTGTTATTCCAGCATTTGCATCCTAGGGGCGCAACTCAAAGCCAAGCATGCTCACCCGACTATTTAATCTTAAAGCATACAGCTTTACCCAGCTGTCAAAACTGTTTTACCAAAATTTGTCTTAGATTCCAGGAGCACCGCGAATCTGGCATGTGCAGCCTAGTGGAGCAAGTCAAAGCCAAACAGGCTCATCCGACTATTAAGTCTTAAAACATTCAGCCTCACCTGGAACTCAAAATTGCCATACCAAAACTTGTTTCAGATACCAGGAACAATGTTCATCCAGCATGTGCATCCTAGGGGCGCAAGTCAAGGCCAAATAGGCTCAACCGACTATTTAATCTTAAAACATACAGTCTTGCCCTGCTGTCAAAACTGTTTTACCAAACCTTGTCTTAGATTCCAGGAGCCAAGCCAATCTGGCATGTGGAGCCTAAGGGAGCAAGTCAAAGCCAAACAGGCTCACTCGACAATTTAATCTTAAAACATACAGACTTACGTAGTTGCCAAAGCTGCTTCACCAAAACTTGTCTCAGATACCAGAAACCCTGTTAATGCAGCATTTGCATCCTAGGGGCGCAAGTCAAAGCCAAACAGGCTCTCCCGACAATTAAATCTTAAAACATATAGCACCATCAGGCCGCCAAAAATGATTTACCAAAACTTGTCTTAGATACCAGGAACCCTGTTATTCCAGCATTTGCATCCTAGGGGCGCAAGTCAAAGCCCAACAAGCGTCCCCGGCTATTTAAACTCAAAGCATACAGCCTTACCTAGCTGTCAAAACTGTTTTACCAAAACTTGTCTTAGATTCCAGGAGCCCCGCCAATCTGGCATGTGGAGCCTAGGGGAGCAAGTCAAAGACAAACAGGCTCACCCGACAGTTTAATCTTAAAACATACAGACTTACGTAGCTGCCAAAACTGCTTTACCAAAACTTGCCTTAGAAACCAGGAGCCCTGTTAAGCTAGCATTTGCAGCCTATGGGAGCAAGTCAAAGCAAAATAGTCTCGCTCAACTATTAAGGCTTAACACATTCAGCCTCACCTGGTACTCAAAATTGCCTTACCAAAACTTGTTTCAGATACCAGGAACCCTGTTAATCCAGCATTTGCATCCTAGGGGCGCAACTCAAAGCCAAACAGGCTCAACCGACTATTTAATCTTAAAACATACAGTCTTGCCCAGCTGTCAAAACTGTTTTACCAAACCTTGTCTTAGATTCCAGGAGCCAAGCCAATCTGGCATGTGGAGCCTAAGGGAGCAAGTCAAAGCTAAACAGGCTCACCCGACAATTTAATCTTAAAACATACAGACTTACGTAGTTGCCAAAGCTGCTTTACCAAAACTTGTCTCAGATACCAGGAACCCTGTTAATGCAGCATTTGTATCCTAGGGGCGCAAGTCAAAGCCAAACAGGCTCGCCCGACTATTAAATCTTAAAACATATAGCCCCATCTGGCCGCCAAAAATGATTTACCAAAACTTGTCTTAGATGCCAGGAACCGTGTTATTCCAGCATTTTCATCCTAGGGGCGCAAGTCAAAGCCAAACACGCTCACCCGACTATTTAATCTTAAAACATACAGCCTTACCTAGCTGTCAAAACTGTTTTACCAAAACTTGTCTTAGATTCCAGGAGCACCGCCAATCTGGCATGTGCAGCCTAGTGGAGCAAGTCAAAGCCAAACAGGCTCGCCGACTATTTAATCCTAAAACATATAGCCCCATCTTGCCGCCAAAACTGATTTACCAAAACTTATCTCAGTTACCAGGAACCCTGTTAATCTAGCATTTTGCAGCTTACGGGAGCAAGACAAATCCAAATAGTCTCACCCGACTATTAAATTTTAAAACATATAGCCCCATCTGGCCGCCAAAACTGATTTACCAAAACTTGTCTCAGATTCCAGGAACCCTGTTAATCCAGCATTTGTATCCTAGGGGAGCAAGTCAAAGTCAAACAGACTCACCCGACTATTTAAACTTAAAACATACAGACTAACGTAGCTGTTAAAACTGTTTTACCAAACCTTTTTTTAGATTCCAGGAGCCCCGCCAATCTGGCAAGTGGAGCCTAGGGGAGCAAGTCAAAGCCAATCTGGTTCACCTGACAATTTAATCTTAAAACATACAGACTTACGTAGCTGCCAAAATTGCCTTACCAAAACTTGTTTCAGATACCAGGAACCCTGTTAATCCAGCATTTGCATCCTAGGGGCGCAACTCAAAGCCAAACAGGCTAGACCGACTATTTAATCTTAAAACATACAGTCTTGCCCAGCTGTCAAAACTGTTTTACCAAACCTTGTCTTAGATTCCAGGATCCAAGCCAATCTGGCATGTGGAGCCTAAGGGATCAAGTCAAAGCCAAACAGGCTCACCCGATGATTTAATCTTAAAACATACAGACTTACGTAGTTGCCAAAGCTGCTTTACCAAAACTTGTCTCAGATACCAGGAACCCTGTTAATGCAGCATTTGTATCCTAGGGGCGCAAGTCAAAGCCAAACAGGCTCGCCCGACTATTTAATCTTAAAGCATACAGCCTTACCTAGCTGTCAAAACTGTTTTACCAAACCTTGTCTTAGATTCCAGGATCCAAGCCAATCTGGCATTTGCATCCTAGGGGCGCAACTCAAAGCCAAACAGGCTCAACCGACTATTTAATCTTAAAACATACAGACTTTCGTAGTTGCCAAAACTGCTTTACCAAAACTTGCCTTAGAAACCAGGAGCCCTGTTAATCAAGCATTTGCAGCCTAGGGGAGCAAGTCAAAGCAAAATAGTCTCTCCCGACTATTAAGTCTTAACACATTCAGCCTCACCTGGAACTCAGAATTGCCTTACCAAAACTTGTCTCAGATTCCAGGAACCCTGGTTATCCAGCATTTGCATCCTAGGGGCGCAACTCAAAGCCAAACAGGCTAGACCGACTATTTAATCTTAAAACATACAGTCTTGCCCAGCTGTCAAAACTGTTTTACCAAACCTTGTCTTAGATTCCAGGATCCAAGCCAATCTGGCATGTGGAGCCTAAGGGATCAAGTCAAAGCCAAACAGGCTCACCCGATGATTTAATCTTAAAACATACAGACTTACGTAGTTGCCAAAGCTGCTTTACCAAAACTTGTCTCAGATACCAGGAACCCTGTTAATGCAGCATTTGTATCCTAGGGGCGCAAGTCAAAGCCAAACAGGCTCGCCCGACTATTTAATCTTAAAGCATACAGCCTTACCTAGCTGTCAAAACTGATTTACCAAAACTTGTCTTAGATTCCAGGAGCCCCGCCAATCTGGCATGTGGAGCCTAGGGGAGCAAGTCAAAGCCAAACAGGCTCACCCGACAATTTAATCTTAAAACATACAGACTTACGTAGCTGCCAAAACTGCTTTACGAAAACTTGCCTTAGAAACCAGGAGCCCTGTTAATCTAGCATTTGCAGCCTAGGGGAGCAAGTCAAAGTAAAATAGTCTCATCCGACTATTAAGTCTTAACACAATTAGGCTCACCTGGAACTCAAAATTGCCTTACCAAAACTTGTTTCAGATACCAGGAACCCTGTTAATCCAGCATTTGCATCCTAGGGGCGCAACTCAAAGCCAAACAGGCTCAACCGACTATTTAATCTTAAAACATACAGCCTTGCCCAGCTGTCAAAACTGTTTTACCAAACCTTGTCTTAGATTCCAGGAGCCAAGCCAATCTGGCATGTGGAGCCTAAGGGAGCAAGTCAAAGCCAAACAGGCTCACCCGACAATTTAATCTTAAAACATACAGACTTACGTAGTTGCCAAAGCTGCTTTACCAAAACTTGTCTCAGATACCAGGAACCCTGTTAATGCAGCATTTGCATCCTAGGGGCGCAAGTCAAAGCCAAACAGGCTCTCCCGACTACTAAATCTTAAAACATATAGCCCCATCTGGCCGCCAAAAATGATTTACCAAAACTTGTCTTAGATACCATGAACCCTGTTTTTCCAGCATTTGCATCCTAGGGGCGCAAGTCAAAGCCAAACACGCTCACCCGACTATTTAATCTTAAAGCATACAGCCTTACCTAGCTGTCAAAACTGTTTAACCAAAACTTGTCTTAGATTCCAGGAGCCCCGCCAATCTGGCATGTGGAGCCTAGTGGAGCAAGTCAAAGCCAAACAGGCTCATCCGACTATTAAGTCTTAAAACATTCAGCCTCACCTGGAACTCAAAATTGCCCTACCAAAACTTGTTTCAGATACCAGGAACCCTGTTAATCCAGCATTTGCATCCTAGGGGCGCAACTCAAAGCCAAACAGGCTCAACCGACTATTTAATCTTAAAACATACAGACTTTCGTAGTTGCCAAAACTGCTTTACCAAAACTTGCCTTAGAAACCAGGAGCCCTGTTAATCAAGCATTTGCAGCCTAGGGGAGCAAGTCAAAGCAAAATAGTCTCTCCCGACTATTAAGTCTTAACACATTCAGCCTCACCTGGAACTCAGAATTGCCTTACCAAAACTTGTCTCAGATTCCAGGAACCCTGGTTATCCAGCATTTGCATCCTAGGGGCGCAAGTCAAAGCCAAACAGGCTCTCCCGACAATTTAATCTTAAAACATACAGACTTTCGTAGTTGCCAAAACTGCTTTACCAAAACTTGCCTTAGAAACCAGGAGCCCTGTTAATCAAGCATTTGCAGCCTAGGGGAGCAAGTCAAAGCAAAATAGTCTCTCCCGACTATTAAGTCTTACCACATTCAGCCTCACCTGGAACTCAAAATTGCCTTACCAAAACTTGTTTCAGATACCAGGAACCCTGTTAATCCAGCATTTGCATCCTAGGGGCGCAACTCAAAGCCAAACAGGCTCAACCGACTATTTAATTTAAAAACATACAGTCATGCCCAGCTGTCAAAACTGTTTTACCAAACCTTGTCTTAGATTGCAGGAGCCAAGCCAATCTGGCATGTGGAGCCTAAGGGAGCAAGTCAAAGCCAAACAGGCTCACCCGAGAATTTAATCTTAAAACATACAGCCCCATCTGGCTGCCAAAACTGCTTTACCAAAACTTGCCTTAGAAACCAGGAGCCCTGTTAATCTAGCATTTGCAGCCTAGGGCAGCAAGTCAAAGCAAAATAGTCTCACCCGACTATTAAGTCTGAACACATTCAGCCTCACCTGGAACTCAGAATTGCCTTACCAAAACTTGTCTCAGATTCCAGGAACCCTGGTTATCCAGCATTTGCATCCTAGGGGCGCAAGTCAAAGCCAAACAGGCTCTCCCGACAATTTAATCTTAAAACATACAGACTTTCGTAGTTGCCAAAACTGCTTTACCAAAACTTGCCTTAGAAACCAGGAGCCCTGTTAATCAAGCATTTGCAGCCTAGGGGAGCAAGTCAAAGCAAAATAGTCTCTCCCGACTATTAAGTCTTAACACATTCAGCCTCACCTGGAACTCAAAATTGCCTTACCAAAACTTGTTTCAGATACCAGGAACCCTGTTAATCCAGCATTTGCATCCTAGGGGCGCAACTCAAAACCAAACAGGCTCAACCGACTATTTAATTTAAAAACATACAGTCTTGCCCAGCTGTCAAAACTGTTTTACCAAACCTTGTCTTAGATTGCAGGAGCCAAGCCAATCTGGCATGTGGAGCCTAAGGGAGCAAGTCAAAGCCAAACAGGCTCACCCGACAATTTAATCTTAAAACATACAGACTTACGTAGTTGCCAAAGCTGCTTTACCAAAACTTGTCTCAGATACCAGGAACCCTGTTAATGCAGCATTTGCATCCTAGGGGCGCAAGTCAAAGCCAAACAGGCTCTCCCGATTATTAAATCTTAAAACATATAGCACCATCTGACCGCCAAAAATGATTTACCAAAACTTGTCTTAGATACCAGGAACCCTGTTATTCCAGCATTTGCATCCTAGGGGCGCAAGTCAAAGCCCAACAAGCGTCCCCGGCTATTTAAACTTAAAGCATACAGCCTTACCTAGCTGTCAAAACTGTTTTACCAAAACTTGTCTTAGATTCCAGGAGCCCCGCCAACCTGGCATGTGGAGCCTAGGGGAGCAAGTCAAAACCAAACAGGCTCACCCGACAGTTTAATCTTAAAACATACAGACTTACGTAGCTGCCAAAACTGCTTTACCAAACCTTGCCTTAGAAACCAGGAGCCCTGTTAAGCTAGCATTTGCAGCCTAGGGGAGCAAGTCAAAGCAAAATAGTCTCACCCGACTATTAAGTCTTAACACATTCAGCCTCACCTGGAACTCAAAATTGCCTTACCAAAACTTGTTTCAGATGCCAGGAACCCTGTTAATCCAGCATTTGCATCCTAGGGGCGCAACTCAAAGCCAAACAGGCTCAACCGACTATTTAATCTTAAAACATACAGTCTTGCCCTGCTGTCAAAACTGTTTTACCAAACCTTGTCTTAGATTCCAGGAGCCAAGCCAATCTGGCATGTGGAGCCTAAGGGAGCAAGTCAAAGCCAAACAGGCTCACCCGACAATTTAATCTTAAAACATACAGACTTACGTAGTTGCCAAAGCTGCTTTACCAAAACTTGTCTCAGATACCAGGAACCCTGTTAATGCAGCATTTGCATCCTAGGGGCGCAAGTCAAAGCCAAACAGGCTCTCCCGACTATTAAATCTTAAAACATATAGCCCCATCTGGCCGCCAAAAATGATTTACCAAAACTTGTCTTAGATACCAGGAACCCTGTTATTCCAGCATTTGCATCCTAGGGGCGCAAGTCAAAGCCAAGCACGCTCACCCGACTATTTAATCTTAAAGCATACAGCCTTACCTAGCTGTCAAAACTGTTTTACCAAAATTTATCTTAGATTCCAGGAGCACCGCCAATCTGGCATGTGCAGCCTAGTGGAGCAAGTCAAAGCCAGACAGGCTCATCCGACTATTAAGTCTTAAAACATTCAGCCTTACCTGGAACTTAAAATTGCCATACCAAAACTTGTTTCAGATACCAGGAACAATGTTAATCCAGCATTTGCTTCCTAGGGGCGCAAGTCAAGGCCAAATAGGCTCAACCGACTATTTAATCTTAAAACATACAGTCTTGCCCAGCTGCCAAAACTGGTTTTCCAAACCTTGTCTTAGATTCCAGGAGCCCCGCCAATCTGGCATGTGGAGCCTAGGGGAGCAAGTCAAAACCAAACAGGCTCACCCGAGAATTTAATCTTAAAACATACAGACTTACGTAGTTGCCAAAGCTGCTTTACCAAAACTTGTCTCAGATACCAGGAACCCTGTTAATGCAGCATTTGCTTCCTAGGGGCGCAAGTCAAAGCCAAACACGCTCACCCGACTATTTAATCTTAAAGCATACAGCCTTACCTAGCTGTCAAAACTGTTTTACCAAAACTTGTCTTAGATTCCAGGAGCACCGCCAATCTGGCATGTGCAGCCTAGTGGAGCAAGTCAAAGCCAAACAGGCTCACCCGATGATTTAATCTTAAAACATACAGACTTACGTAGTTGCCAAAGCTGCTTTACCAAAACTTGTCTCAGATACCAGGAACCCTGTTAATGCAGCATTTGCATCCTAGGGGCGCAAGTCAAAGCCAAACACGCTCACCCGACTATTTAATCTTAAAGCATACAGCCTTACCTAGCTGTCAAAACTGTTTTACCAAAACTTGTCTTAGATTCCAGGAGCACCGCCAATCTGGCATGTGCAGCCTAGTGGAGCAAGTCAAAGCCAAACAGGCTCGCCGACTATTTAATCCTAAAACATATAGCCCCATCTTGCCGCCAAAACTGATTTACCAAAACTTATTTCAGTTACCAGGAACCCTGTTAATCTAGCATTTTGCAGCTTAGGGGAGCAAGACAAAGCCAAATAGTCTCACCCGACTATTAAATTTTAAAACATATAGCCCCATCTGGCCGCCAAAACTGATTTACCAAAACTTGTCTCAGATTCCAGGAACCCTGTTAATCCAGCATTTGTATCCTAGGGGAGCAAGTCAAAGTCAAACAGACTCACCCGACTATTTAATCTTAAAGCATACAGCCTTACCTAGCTATCAAAACTGTTTTACCAAAACTTGTCTTAGATTCCAGGAGCACCGCCAATCTGGCATGTGCAGCCTAGTGGAGCAAGTCAAAGCCAAACAGGCTCGCCGACTATTTATTCCTAAAACATATAGCCCCATCTTGCCGCCAAAACTGATTTACCAAAACTTGTCTCAGATTCCAGGAACCCTGTTAATCCAGCATTTGTATCCTAGGGGAGCAAGTCAAAGTCAAACAGACTCACCCGACTATTTAAACTTAAAACATACAGACTAACGTAGCTGTTAAAACTGTTTTACCAAACCTTTTTTTAGATTCCAGGAGCCCCGCCAATCTGGCAAGTGGAGCCTAGGAGAGCAAGTCAAAGCCAAACTGGCTCACCTGACAATTTAATCTTAAAACATACAGACTTACATAGCTGCCAAAACTGCTTTACCAAAACTTGCCTTAGAAACCAGGAGCCCTGTTAATCTAGCATTTGCAGCCTATGGGAGCAAGTCAAAGCAAAATAGTCTCACCCGACTATTAAGTCTTAACACATTCAGCCTCACCTGGTACTCAAAATTGCCTTACCAAAACTTGTTTCAGATACCAGGAACCCTGTTAATCCAGCATTTGCATCCAAGGGGCGCAACTCAAAGCCAAACAGGCTAGACCGACTATTTTATCTTAAAACATACAGTCTTGCCCAGCTGTCAAAACTGTTTTACCAAACCTTGTCTTAGATTCCAGGATCCAAGCCAATCTGGCATGTGGAGCCTAAGGGAGCAAGTCAAAGCCAAACAGGCTCACCCGACAATTTAATCTTAAAACATACAGACTTACGTAGTTGCCAAAGCTGCTTTACCAAAACTTGTCTCAGATACCAGGAACCCTGTTAATGCAGCATTTGCATGCTAGGGGCGCAAGTCAAAGCCAAACAGGCTCTCCCGACTATAAAATCTTAAAACATAAAGCCCCATCTGGCCGCCAAAAATGATTAACCAAAACTTGTCTTAGATGCCAGGAACCCTGTTATTCCAGCATTTTCATCCTAGGGGCGCAAGTCAAAGCCAAACACGCTCACCCGACTATTTAATCTTAAAGCATACAGCCTTACCTAGCTGTCAAAACTGTTTTACCAAAACTTGTCTTAGATTCCAGGAGCACCGCCAATCTGGCATGTGCAGCCTAGTGGAGCAAGTAAAAGCCAAACAGGCTCATCCGACTATTTAGTCGTAAAACATATAGCCCCATCTTGCCGCCAAAACTGATTTACCAAAACTTATCTCAGTTACCAGGAACCCTGTTAATCTAGCATTTGCAGCCTAGGGGAGCAAGACAAAGCCATATATTCTCACCCGACTATTAAATTTTTAAACATATAGCCCCATCTGGCCGCCAAAACTGATTTACCAAAACTTGTCTCAGATATCAGGAACCCTGTTAAACCAGCATTTGCATCCTAGGGGAGCAAGTCAAAGTCAAACAGACTCACCCGACTATTTAAACTTAAAACATACAGACTAACGTAGCTGTTAAAACTGTTTTACCAAACCTTTTTTTAGATTCCAGGAGCCCCGCCAATCTGGCAAGTGGAGCCTAGGGGAGCAAGTCAAAGCCAAACTGGTTCACCTGACAATTTAATCTTAAAACATACAGACTTACGTAGCTGTCAAAACTGCTTTACCAAAACTTGACTTAGAAACCAGGAGCCCTGTTAATCTAGCATTTACAGCCTATGGGAGCAAGTCAAAGCAAAATAGTCTCACCCGACTATTAAGTCTTAACACATTCAGCCTAACCTGGTACTCAAAATTGACTTACCAAAACTTGTTTCAGATACCAGGAACCCTGTTAATCCAGCATTTGCATCCTAGGGGCGCAAGTCAAGGCCAAATAGGCTAAACCGACTATTTAATCTGAAAACATACAGTCTTGCCCAGCTGCCAAAACTGTTTTACCAAACCATGTCTTAGATTCCAGGAGCCCGGGCAATCTGGCATATGGAGCCTAGGGGAGCAAGTCAAAACCAAACAGGCTCACCCGAGAATTTATTCTTAAAACATTCAGCCCCATCTGGCTGCCAAAACTGCTTTACCAAAACTTGCCTTAGAAACCAGGAGCCCTGTTAATCTAGCATTTGCAGCTTAGGGGAGCAAGTCAAAGTAAAATAGTCTCATCCGACTATTAAGTCTGAACACATTCAGCCTCACCTGGAACTCAGAATTGCCTTACCAAAACTTGTCTCAGATTCCAGGAACCCTGGTTATCCAGCATTTGCATCCTAGGGGCGCAAGTCAAAGCCAAACAGGCTCACCCGACTATTAAATCTTAAAACATATAGCCCCATCTGGCCGCCAAAACTGATTTACCAAAACTTGTCTTAGATACCAGAAACCCTGTTATTCCAGCATTTGCATCCTAGGGGCGCAAGTCAAAGCCAAACACGCTCAACCGACTATTTAATCTTAAAACATACAGTCTTGCCCAGCTGTCAAAACTGTTTTACCAAACCTTGTCTTAGATTCCAGGAGCCCCGCCAATCTGCCATGTGGAGCCTCGAGGAGCAAGTCAAAGCCAAAACAGGCTTTCAAAATTGCTTTACGGAAACTTGTCACAGATACAAGGATCTCAGTTAATCTAGCATTTGCAGCCTAGGTTAGCAAGTCAAAGCCAAATAGTCTCACCCGACTATTAAATCTTAAAACATACAGCCCCATCTGGCCGCCATAACTGCTTTACCAAAACTTGTCTCAGATACCAGGAACCCTGTTAATCCAGTATTTGCATCCTGGGGGCGCAAGTCAAAATCATACAGGCTCACCCCACAATTTAATCTTAAAACAAACAGCCCCATCTGGCCGCCAAAACTGTTTTACCTAAGCTTGTCTCAGATACCAGGAACCCTGTTAATCTAACATTTGCAGCCTAGGGGAGCAAGATAAGGACAAATAGTCTCACCCGACTATTAAATCTTAAAACATATAGCCCGATTTGGCCGTCAAAACTGATTAACCAAAACTTGTCTCAAATACCAGGAACCCTGTTAATCCAGTATTTGCATCCTGGGGGCGCAAGTCAAAATCATACAGGCTCACCCCACAATTTAATCTTAAAACAAACAGCCCCATCTGGCCGCCAAAACTGTTTTACCTAAACTTGTCTCAGATACCAGGAACCCTGTTAATCTAGCATTTGCAGCCTAGGGGAGCAAGATAAGGACAAATAGTCTCACCCGACTATTAAATCTTAAAACATATAGCCCGATTTGGCCGTCAAAACTGATTAACCAAAACTTGTCTCAAATACCAGGAACCCTGTTAATCCAGTATTTGCATCCTGGGGGTGCAAGTCAAAGTCATACAGGCTCACCCGACTCTTTAATCTTAAAACAAACAGCCCCATCTGTCTGTCAAAACTTTTTTTAGATTCCAGGAGCCTTGCCTATCTGGCATGTGCCGCCTAGGGGAGCAAGTCAAAGCCAAATAGTCTCACCCGACTATTAAGTCTTAAAGCATACAGCTTCACCTGGAAGTCAAAATTGCTTTACCGAAACTTGTCTCAGATGCCAGGAACTCTGTTCCTCCACTATTTGCATCCTAGGGGAGCAAGTCAAAGCCAAACAGGCTCACCCGCCTATTTAACCTTCAAACATGTAGCCTGACCTAGCTGTCAACATTGTTTTACCAAACCTTGTCTCAGATACCAAGAGCCCTGCCAATCTGGCGTGTGCAGCCTAGGGGAGAAGTTAAAAGCCAAACAGGGCTCATCCTACAATTTAATCTTAAAACAAACAGCCCCATCTGGCTGTCAAAACTGTTTTACTAAAACTTTTTTTAGTTTCCAGGAGCCTTGCCAATCTGGCATGTGCCGCCTAGGGGAGCAAGTCAAAGCCAAATAGTCTCACACGACTATTAAGTCTTAAAACATTCAGCCTCACCTGGAACTCAAAATTGCCTTACCATAACTTCTCTCAGATACCAGGAACCCTGTTAATCCAGCATCTGCATCCTAGGGGCGCAAGTCAAAGCCAAACAGGCTCATCCGGCTATTTAATCCTAAAACATACAGCCTCCCCTGGAAGTCAAAATTGCTTTACCGAAACTTGTCTCAGATGCCAGGAACTCTGTTCCTCCACTATTTGTATCCTAGGGGAGCAAGTCAAAGCCAAACAGGCTCACCCGACTATTTAACCTTCAAACATGTAGCCTGACCTAGCTGTCAAAACTGCTTTACCAAAACTTGTCTTAGATACCAGGAGCCCTGTTAATCTAGAATTTGCAGCCTAGGGGAGCAAGTCAAAGCCAAATAGTTTCACCCGACTATTAAATCTTAAAACATACAGCCCCATCTGGCCGCCAAAACTGTTTTACCAAAACTTGTCTTAGATACCAGGAGCCCTGTTAATCCAGCATTTGCATCCTAGGGGCGCAAGTCAAAGCCAAACAGGCTCATCCGGCTATTTAATCCTAAAACATACAGCCTCCCCTGGAAGTCAAAATTGCTTTACCGAAACTTGTCTCAGATACAAGAATCTCTGTTAATCTAGCATTTGCAGCCTAGGATAGCAAGTCAAAGCCAAATAGTTTCACCCGACTATTAAATCTTAAAACATACAGCCCCATCTGGCCGCCAAAACTGCTTTACCAAAACTTGTCTCAGATACCACGAACCCTGTTATTCCAGCATTTGCATCCTAGGGGCGCAAGTCAAAGCCAAGCACACTCACTTGACTATTTATTCTTAAGACAATCTGGCAGTGCAGCCCAGGGGAGCAAGTCAAAGCCAAACAGGCTCACACGACTATTAAGTCTTAAAACATTCAGCCACACCTGGAAGTCAAAATGGCCTTACCAAAACTTGTCTCAGATACCAGGAACCCTGTTAATCTAGCATTTGCAGCCTAGGGTAGCAAGTCAAAGGCAATTAGTCTCACCCGACTATTAAGTCTTAAAACATACAGCCTCACCTGGAAGTCAAAATTGCTTTACCGAAACTTGTCTCAGATGCCAGGAACCCTGTTAATCCAGCATTTGCATCCTAGGGGAGCAGGTCAAAGCCAAACAGGCTCACCCGACTATTTAACCTTCAAACATGTAGCCTGACCTATCTGTCAAAACTGCTTTACCAAAACTTGTCTTAGATACCAGGAGCCCTGCTAATCTAGAATTTGCAGCCTAGGGGAGCAAGTCAAACCCAAATAGTTTCACCCGACTATTAAATCTTTAAACATACAGCCCCATCTGGCCGCCAAAACTGCTTTACCAAAACTTGTCTCAGATACCAGGAACTCTGTTAATCCAGTATTTGCATCCTGGTGGCGCAAGTCAAAATCATACAGGCTCACCCTACAATTTAATCTTAAAACAAACAGCCCCATCTGGCCGCCAAAACTGATTTACCTAAACTTGTCTCAGATACCAGGAATCATGTTAATCTAGCATTTGCAGCCTAGGGGAGCAAGATAAAGCCAAATAGTCTCACCCGACTATTAAATCTTAAAACATATAGCCCGATCTGGCCGTCAACAAAAACTTGTCTCAAATACCAGGAACCCTGTTAATCCAGTATTTGCTGTCAAAACTGTTTTACTAAAACTTTTTTTAGATTCCAGGAGCCTTGCCAATCTGGCATGTGCCGCCTAGGGGAGCAAGTCAAAGCCAAATAGTCTCACCCGACTATTAAGTCTTAAAGCATACAGCCTCACCTGGAAGTCAAAATTGCTTTACCGAAACTTGTCTCAGATGTCAGGAACCCTGTTCCTCCAGCATTTGCATCCTAGGGGAGCAAGTTAAAGCCAAACAGGCTCACCCGACTATTTAACCTTCAAACATGTAGCCTGAGTCTTAAAGTCTTAAAGCATACAGCTTCACCTAGCTGCCAAAACTGTTTTACCAAACCTTGTCTCAGATACCAGGAGCCCTGCCAATCTGGCGTATGCAGCCTAGGGGAGAAGTTCAAAGCCAAACAGGGCTCATCCTACAATGTAATCTTTAAACCAACAGCCCTATCTGGCTGTCAAAACTGTTTTACTAAAACTTTTTATAGATTCGAGGAGCCCCGTCAATCTGGCATGTGGAGCCTAGAGGAGCAAGTCAAAGCCAAAACAGGCTCATCCGACTATATAATCCTAAAACATATAGCCCCATCTAGCGGCCAAAACTGATTTACCAAAACTTATCTTAGATACCAGGAGCCCTTTTAATCTAGAATTTGCAGCCTAGGGGAGCAAGTCACAGCCAAATACTTTCACCCGACTATTAAATCTTAAAACCTACAGCCCCATCTGGCCGCCAAAACTGCTTAACCAAAATTGTCTCAGATACCAGGAACCCTATTAATCCAGCATTTGCATCCTAGGGTCGCAAGTCAAAGCCAAACAGGCTCAACCGACTATTTAATCTTAAATTATACAGTCTTGCCTAGCTGTCAAAACTGTTTTACCAAACCTTGTCTTAGATTCCAGGAGCCCCGCCAATCTGGCATGTGGAGCCTAGACGACCAAGTCAAAGCCAAACAGTCTCATCCGACCATTTAATCCTAAAACATACAGCCTCAGCTGGAAGAAAAATTTCAGAATTCGGACGTTTTGACAAATCTGCCATTCCAGTGTGTGGAAGTCGTAGGAAAGTGCAGGCTAAATTGCGGCGCCGCGTTATTGCGAGCCAAAAATAAAAATCACGCATAGCGCGTATTCCTTGTCGAAGCCAAAGCCAAAGCCCAAAGCACCAAATAGCGACAATCTACACTGGTAGCAGGGATCTAATTTCCTAAGGCCGAACCAAGATTTCAGCATTGTCTCATTTTCTGAAAATAAGCTTTGAACCTCGCTAACCAATAGTTCTTGCTGCACGCACAGGCGGCCAACTTGACCACGTGTTCGACCCATCTTGAGCGCAGATCTGGTGGATAGCTAACCAGTGCGCACCCACACTCGGATTTACAACATCTGATATAATTGTTAAACGGCATACTGGCCGTAGGTATAAGCGAAGGGCATAAGTACACATGAAATTTAAATTGCAAATTTTTCCGTTTTATATCACTGACATTGTCTTTTGATCCTGATTTAGCGTGTATATGTCGCTGACTACTATATTCCTACTTTACACAGTACAATTAAGATTCCACAGCCCATCATCGTCGTCAACAGGCCTGCTGACATCGTTGCATTATACTAAAGTAGTGAGTACTGTGTGAAAAAAAAAACATAAGGTAATAAGCCAGCTTATCAAATTGAACGTATTGTTTGAATCGTGGTTATAGACAGCGGGTGTACTCCGAATCAGCCTTCGTAATTACAGATAATTTTTTTTTGGATCATTCAGATCAGAAGTGGTTTAACTTACTATCACTTTCGGAGTGTAATCTCATTCATGTGTGTTTTTGCCCAGATCGAGTTTAGTTTTATAGAAAGTAATAAGATTTGTTCTCTTCACGTAATGTATAATGAAGTACGATCATGAAAAATTGCGGAATACAATTATATGATAAAATGAAATCTTAATTCCTTTTTGGGCACCTTAGGTAAATAATATCGCTTATGAAAGGGTAGTTGCAAAGACAATCACAGATGCAGCTACAGGTAGGGCGGGTAAAGACCGGTGGTAGCCAACATCTTAGCTCCTCGGCTCTATATGATATATTCTGCTTGCAGATCGTAGTCTCTTCTTATATATCGTGGTATACCGTCATACCTTAACTCTGTCTACTTTTTTTTCTTTATTATATTTGACGCGTCGAGTGTGTTAGGGAGCAAAGAACCCACGCCCCTTCCCTGAGCACGGTCGGAACCCGTAGACGGAGTACGCTCCCAATACACAACACGAGTGTTAGGCGAGACACGCCCAGCGTAGCCGTCGTGTTCGTTACAATCTTAAAACATACAGCTTTACCTAGCTGTCAAAACTGTTTTACCAAAACATGTCTTAGATTCCAGGAGCCTCGCCAATCTGGCATGTGCAGCCTAGGGGAGCAAGTCAAAGCCAAACAGGCTCATCCGACTATTTAATCCTAAAACATATAGCCCCATCTGGCCGCCAAAACAGATTTACCAAAACTTGTCTCAGATACCAGGAACCCCGTAAATCTAGCATTTGCAGCCTAGGGGAGCAAGACAAAGCCAAATAGTCTCACCCGACTTTTAAATCTTAAAAGATAAACCCCGAACTGGCCGTCAAAACTGATTAACCAAAACTTGTCTCAGATACCAGGAACCCTGTTAATACAGTATTTGCATCCTGGGGCGCAAGTCAAAGTCATACAGGCTCACCCTACAAGTTAATCTTAAAACAAACAGCCCCATCTGGCTGTCAAAACTGTTTTACTAAAACTTTTTTTAGATTCCAGGAGCCCCGCCAATCTGCCAAGTGGAGCCTAGAGGAGCAAGTCAAAGCCAAAACAGGCTCATCCGACTATTTAATCCTAAAACATACAGCCTCACCTGGAAGTCAAAATTGCTTCACCGAAACTTTTCTCAGATACAAGGATCTCTGTTAATCTAGCATTTGCAGCCTAGGATAGCAAGTCAAAGCCAAATAGTCTCACCCGACTATTAAATCTGAAAACATACAACCCCATCTGGCCGCCAAAACTGCTTTACCAAAACTTGTGTCAGATACCAGGAACCCTGTTAATCCAGCATTTGCATCCTAGGGGCGCAAGTCGAAGCCAAACACACTCATGTGACTATTTAATCTTAATACATACAGCCTTACCTAGCTGTCAAAACTGTTTAAACAAAACTTGTCTTAGATTCCACGAGCCCCGCCAATCTGGAATGTGCAGCCTAGTGGAGCAAGTCAAAGCCAAACAGGCTCATCCGACTATTTATTCCTAAAAAATATAGCACCATCTGGCCGCCAAAACTGATTTACCAAAAATTGTCTCAGATACCAGGAACCCTGTTAATCCAGCCTGACCTAGCTGTCAAAACTGCTTTACCAAAACTTGTCTTAGATACCAGGAGCCCTGTTAATCTAGCATTTGCAGCCAAGGGGAGCAAGTCAAAGCAAAATAGCCTCACCCGACTATTAAGTCTTAATACATTCAGTCTCACGTGGAACTCAAAATTGCCTTCCCAAAACTTGTCTAAGATACCAGGAACCCTGTTAATCCAGCATTTGCATCGTAGGGGCGCAGTTCAAAGCCCAAAATGCCCACCCGACAATTTAATCTTAAAACATACAGCCCCATCAGGCTGCCAAAACTGCTTTACCAACACTTGTCTTAGAAACCTGGAGCCCTGTTAATCTAGCATTTGCAGCCTATGGGAGCAAGTCGAAGCAAAATAGCCTCAGCCGACTATTAAGTCTTAACACATTCAGTCTCACCTGGAACTCAAAATTGCCTTTCCAAAACTTGTCTCAGATACCAGGAACCCTGTTTATCCAGCATTTGCATCCTAGGGGCGCAAGTCAAAGCCAAACAGGCTCACCCGACTATTAAATCTTAAAACATATAGCCCCATCTGGCCGCCAAAACCGATTTACCAAAATTTGACTTAGATACCAGGAACCCTGTTATTCCAGCATTTGCATCCTAGGGGCGCAAGTCAAAGACAAGCACGGTCCCATGACTATTTAATCTTAAAACATACAGCATTACCTATCTGTCAATACTGTTTTACCAACGTTGTCTTAGATTCCAGGAGCCCCGCCAATCTGGCATGTGCAGCCTAGGGGAGCCAGTCAAAGCCTAACAGGCTCATCCGACTATTTAATCCTAAAAAATATAGCACCATCTGGCCGCCTAAACTGATTTACCAAAAATTGTCTCAGATACCAGGAACCCTGTTAATCCAGCCTTACCAAGCTGTCAAAACTGTTTTACCAAAACTTGTCTTAGATTCCACGAGCCCCGCCAATCTGGCATGTGCAGCCTAGGGGAGCAAGTCAAAGCCAAACAGGCTCACACGACTATTAAGTCTTAAAACATTCAGCCACACCTGGAACTCAAAATTGCCTTACCAAAACTTGTCTCAGATACCAGGAACCCTGTTAATCCAGCTTTTGCATCGTAGGGGAACACGTCAAAGCCAAACAGGCTCACCCGACTATTAAATCTTAAAACATATAGACCCATCTGGCCGTCAAAACTGAATTACCAAAACTTGTCTCAGATACCAGGAACCCTATTATTCCAGCATTTGCATCCTAGGGGCGCAAGTCAAAGCCAAGCACGCTCACCCGACTATTTAATCTTAAAACATACGGCCTTACCTAGCATTTAAAACTGTTTTACCAACACTTGTCTTAGATTCCAGGAGCCCCGCCAATCTGGCATGTGCAGCCTAGGGGAGCAAGTCAAAGACAAACAGGCTCATCCGACTATTTAATCCTAAAAATATAGCCCCATCTGGCCGCCAAAACTGATTTACCAAAACTTGTCTCAGATACCAGGAACCCTGTTAATCTAGCATTTGTTTGCAAGCCAAATAGTCTCACCCGACTATTAAATCTTAAAACATATAGCCCTATCTGGCCGTTAAAACTGATTTACCAAAAACTTGTCTCAGATACCGGGAACCCTGTTAATCCAGTGTTTGCATCCTAGGGGCGCAAGTCAAAGCCAAACAGGATCAACCGACTATTTAATCTTAAAACATACAGTCTTGTCTAGCTGTCAAAACTGTTTTACTAAACCTTGTCTTCGATTCCAGGAGCCCCGCTAATCTGGCATGTGGAGCCTAGAGGACCAAGTCAAAGCCAAACATGCTCATCCGACTATTAAATATTAAAACATATAGCCCCATCTGGCCGCCAAAACTGATTTACCAAAACTTGTCTCAGATACCAGGAACCCTGTTTATCCAGCATTTGCATCCTAGGGGCGCAAGTCAAAGCCAAAGAGGCTCACCCGACTATTAAATCTTACAACATATAGCCCCATCTGGCCGCCAAAACCGATTTACCAAAACTTGACTCAGATACCAGGAACCCTGTTATTCCAGCATTTGCATCCTAGGGGCGCAAGACAAAGACAAGCACGGTCACATGACTATTTAATCTTAAAACATACAGCCTTACCTATCTGTCAAAACTGTTGTACCAACGTTGTCTTAGATTCCAGGAGCCCCGCCAATCTGTCATGTGCAGCCTAGGGGAGCCAGTCAAAGCCTAACAGGCTCATCCGACTATTTAATCCTAAAAAATATTGCCCCATCTGGCCGCCAAAACTGATTTACCTAAACTTGTCTCAGATACCAGGAACCCTGTTAAACCAGCATTTGCATCTTAGGGGCGCAAGTCAAAGCCAAACACACTCACTTGACTATTTAATCTTAATACATACAGCCTTACCTAGCTGTCAAAACTGTTTTACCACAACTTGTCTTAGATTCCAAGAGCCCCGCCAATCTGGCATGTGGAGCCTAGGGGAGCGAGTCGAAGCCAAATAGTCTCACCCGACTATTAAGTCTTGAAAAATTAAGCCTCACCTGGAACTCAAAATTGCTTTAACAAAACTTGTCTTAGATACCAGGAACCCTGTTAATCCAGCATTTGCATCCTAGGGGCGCAAGTCAAAGCCAAACAGGCTCATCCGACTATTTAATCCTAAAACATACAGGCTGCCCTGGAAGTCAAAATTGCTTAACCGAAACTTGTCTCAGATACAAGGATGCCTGTTAATCATTTTAATCTTAAAACACACAGCCCCATCTGGCCGCCAAAACTGATTTACCAAAACTTGTCTCAGATACCAGGAGCCCTGCCAATCTGGCATGTGCAACCTAGGGGAGCAGGTCAAAGCAAAACAGGCTCACCCGACTAGTTAATACTAAAACATACAGTCCCATCTGGCCGCCAAAACTGCTCTACCAAACCCTGCCAATCTGGCATTTGCAGCCTAGGGGATCAAGTCAAAGCCAATTAGTCTGACCTCATTATCCAATCTGAAAGCACACAGTCCCATCTGGTTGCCCTGTTAATCTAGCATTTGCAGCCTAGGGGAGCAAGTCAAAGCCAAATAACCTCACCCGACTATTAAATCTTAAAAGATACAGCCCCATCTGGCCGCCAAAATTGCCTTACCAAAACTTGTCTCAGATACCAGGAACCCTGTTAATCCAGCATTTGCATCCTAGGGGCGCAAGTCAAAGCCAAACAGGCTCTCCCGACTCTTTAATCTTCAGACATACAGTCTTGCCTAGCAGTCAAAACTGTTTTACGAAACCTTGTCTTAGATTCCAGGAGCCCCGCCAATCTGGCATGTGTCAAAGCCAAACAGGCTCATCCGACTATTTAATCCTAAAAAATATAGCCCCATCTGGCCGCCAAAACTGATTTACCATAACTTGTCTCAGATACCAGGAACCCTGTTAATATAGCATTTGTTTGCAAGCCATATAGTCTCACCCGACTATTAAATCTTAAAACATATAGCCCCATCTGGCCGTTAAAACTGATTTATCAAAACTTGTCTCAGATACCAGGAACCCTGTTAATCCAGTATTTGCATCCTGGGAGCGCAAGTCAAAGTCATACAGGCTTACCCTACAATTTAATCTTAAAACATACAGCCTTACCTAGCTGTCAAAACTGTTTTACCACAACTTGTCTTAGATTCCACGAGCCCCGCCAATCTGGCATGTGGAGCCTAGGGGAGCGAGTCAAAGCCAAATAGTCTCACCCGACTATTAAGTCTTGAAAAATTAAGCCTCACCTGGAACTCAAAATTGCTTTAACAAAACTTGTCTTAGATACCAGGAACCCTGTTAATCCAGCATTTGCATCCTAGGGGCGCAAGTCAAAGCCAAACAGGCTCATCCGACTACTTAATCCTAAAACATACAGGCTGCCCGGGAAGTCAAAATTGCTTTACCGAAACTTGTCTCAGATACAAGGATGCCTGTTAATCAATTTAATCTTAAAACACACAGCCCCATCTGGCCGCCAAAATTGATTTACCAAAACTTGTCTCAGATACCAGGAGCCCTGCCAATCTGGCATGTGCAACCTAGGGGAGAAGTTCAAAGCCAAACAGGGCTCACCCTACAATTTAATCTTAAAACAAACGGCATCATCTGGCTGCCAAAACTGCTTTACCAAAACTTGTCTTAGATACCAGGAGCCCTGTTAATCTAGAATTTGCAGTCTAGGGGAGCAAGTCAAAGCCAAATAGTTTCATACAGGCTTACCCTACAATTTAATCTTAAAACATACAGCCTTACCTAGCTGTCAAAACTGTTTTACCACAACTTGTCTTAGATTCCACGAGCCCCGCCAATCTGGCATGTGGAGCCTAGGGGAGCAGGTCAAAGCAAAACAGGCTCACCCGACTAGTTAATACTAAAACATACAGTCCCATCTGGCCGCCAAAACTGCTCTACCAAACCCTGCCAATCTGGCATTTGCAGCCTAGGGGATCAAGTCAAAGCCAATTAGTCTGACCTCATTATCCAATCTGAAAGCACACAGTCCCATCTAGTTGCCCTGTTAATCTAGCATTTGCAGCCTAGGGGAGCAAGTCAAAGCCAAATAACCTCACCCGACTATTAAATCTTAAAAGATACAGCCCCATCTGGCCGCCAAAATTGCCTTACCAAAACTTGTCTCAGATACCAGGAACCCTGTTAATCCAGCATTTGCATCCTAGGGGCGCAAGTCAAAGCCAAACAGGCTCTCCCGACTCTTTAATCTTCAGACATACAGTCTTGCCTAGCAGTCAAAACTGTTTTACGAAACCTTGTCTTAGATTCCAGGAGCCCCGCCAATCTGGCATGTGTCAAAGCCAAACATCCGACTATTTAATCCTAAAAAATATAGCCCCATCTGGCCGCCAAAACTGATTTACCATAACTTGTCTCAGATACCGGGAACTCTGTTAATCTAGCATTTGTTTGCAAGCCATATAATCTCACCCGACTATTAAATCTTAAAACATATAGCCCCATCTGGCCGTTAAAACTGATTTACCAAAACTTGTCTCAGATACCAGGAACCCTGTTAATCCAGTATTTGCATCCTGGGAGCGCAAGTCAAAGTCATACAGGCTTACCCTACAATTTAATCTTAAAACAAACAGCCCCATCTGGCCGCCAAAACTGTTTTACCTAAACTTGTCTCAGATACCAGGAACCCTGTTAATCCAGCATTTGCATCCAAGGGGCGCAAGACAAGGCCAAACAGGCTCACCCGACTATTTAATCTTAAAACATACAGCCTTACCTAGCTGTCAAAACCGTTTACTAAAACTTTTTTTAGATTCCAGGAGCCTTGCCAATCTGGCATGTGCCGCCTAGGGGAGCAAGTCAAAGCCAAATATTCTCACCCGACTATTAAGTCTTAAAACAAACAGCCTCACCTGGAAGTCAAAATTCCTTTACCGAAACATGTCTCAGATGCCAAGAACCCTGTTACTCCAGCACTTGCATCCTAGGGGCACAAGTCAAAGCCAAACCGGCTCACCCGACTATTTAACCTTCAAACATGTAGCCTGACCTAGCTGTCAAAACTGTTTTACCAAACCTTGTCTCAGATACCAGGCGCCCTGCCAATCTGGCGTGTGCAGCCTAGGGGAGAAGTTCAAAGCCAAACAGGGCTCACCCTACAATTTAATCTTAAAACAAACGGCTTCATCTGGCTGCCAAAACTGCTTTACCAAAACTTGTCTTAGATACCAGGAGCCCTGTTAATCTAGAATTTGCAGCCTAGGGGAGCAAGTCAAAGCCAAATAGTTTCACCCGACTATTAAATCTTAAAACATACAGCCCCACCTGGCCGCCAAAACTGCTTTACCAAAACTTGTCTCAGATACCAGGAACCCTGTTAATCCAGCATTTGCATCCTAGGGATGCAAGTCAAAGCCAAAGAGGCTCACCCGACTATTATATCTTAAAACATATAGCCCCATCTGGCCGCCAAAACCGATTTACCAAAACTTGACTCAGATACCAGGAACCCTGTTATTCCAGCATTTGCATTCTAGGGGCGCAAGTCAAAGACAAGCACGCTCACATGACTATTTAATCTTAAAACATACAGCCTTACCTATCTGTCAAAACTGTTTTACCAAAGTTGTATTAGATTCCAGGAGCCCCGCCAATCTGGCATGTGCAGCCTAGGGGAGCCAGTCAAAGCCTAACAGGCTCATCCGACTATCTAATCCTTAAAAATATAGCCCCATCTGGCCGCCAAAACTGATTTACCAAAACTTGTCTCAGATACCAGGAACCCTGTTATTCCAGCATTTGCATCCTAGGGGCGCAAGTCAAAGCCAAACCGGCTCACCCGACTATTTAACCTTGAAACATGTAGCCTGACCTAGCTGTCAAAACTGTTTTACCATCACTCGTCTTAGATTCCAGGAGCCCCGCCAATCTGGCATGTGGAGCCTAGGGGACCAAGTCAAAGCCAAACAAGCTCATCCGACTATTTAATCCTAAAACATACAGCCTCACCTGGAAGTCAAAATTGCTTTACCGAAACTTGTCTCAGATACAAGGATCCCTGATAATCTAGCATTTGCAGCCTAGTCTCACCCGACTATTAAATCTTAAAACGTACAACCCCATCTGGCTGACATAACTGCTTCACCAAAACTTGTCTCAGATACCAGGAGCAAGTCAAAGTCATATAGGCTCACCCTACAATTTAATCTTAAAACAAACAGCCCCATCTGGCTGTCAATACTGTTTTACTAAAACTTTTTTTTAGATTCCAGGAGCCCCGCCAATCTGGCATGTGCCGCCTAGGGGAGCAAGTCAAAGCCAAAAAGTCTCACCCGACTATTAAGTCTTAAAACACTCAGCCTCACCTGGATCTGAAAATTGCCTTACCAAAACTTGTTTTATATACCAGGATCCGTGTTAACCTAGCATTTGCATCCTAGGGGCGCAAGTCAAAGCCAAACAAACTCATCCGACTATTTAATCCTAAAACATACAGCCACACCTGGAAGTCAAAATTGCTTTACCGAAACTTCTCTCAGATACAAGGATCCCTGATAATCTAGCATTTGCAGCCTAGTCTCACCCGACTATTAAATGTTAAAACATACAACCCCATCTGGCCGCCAAAACTGCTTTACCAAAACTTGTCTCAGATACCAGGAGCCCTGCCAGTCTGGCATTTGCAGCCTAGGGGAGCAAGTCAAAGCAAAACAAGCTCACCCGACCATTCAATACTAAAACATACAGTCCCATCTGGCCGGCAAAACCGCTCTACCAAAACCCTGCCAATCTGGCATTTGCAGCCTAGGGGATGAAGTCAAAGCCAATTAGTCTGACCTCATTATCCAATCTGAAAGCACACAGTCCCATCTGGTTGCCCTGTTAATCAAGCATTTGCAGCCTAGGGGAGCAAGTCAAAGCCAAATAGCCTCACCCGACTATTAAATCTTAAAAGATACAGCCCCATCTGGCCGCCAAAATAGCCTTACCAAAACTTGTCTCAGATACCAGGAACCCTGTTATTCCAGCATTTGCATCTTAGGGGCGCTAGTCAAAGCCAAACACACTCACTTGCCTATTTAATCTTAAAACATACAGTCTTGCCTAGCTGTCAAAACTGTTTTACCAAACCTTGTCTTAGATTCCAGGAGCCCTGCCAATCTGGCATGTGGAGCCTAGAGGACCAAGTCAAAGCCAAACAGGCTCATCCGACTATTTAATCCTAAAACATACAGTCTTGCCCAGCTGTCAAAACTGTTTTACCAAACCTTGTCTTGGATTCCAGGAGCCCCGCCAATCTGGCATGTGGAGCCTAGAGGACCGAGTCAAAGCCAAACACGCTCATCCGACTATTAAATATTAAAACATATAGCCCCATCTGGCCACCAAAACTGATTTACCAAAACTTGTCTCAGATTCCAGGAACCCTGTTATTCCAGAATTTGCCTCTTAGGGGCGCAAGTCAAAGCCTAACACACTCACTTGACTATTTAATCTTAATACATGCAGCCTTACCTAGCTGTCAAAACTGTTCAAACAAAACTTGTCTTAGATTCCACGAGCCCCGCCAATCTGGCATGTGCAGCCTAGGGGAGCAAGTCAAAGCCAAACAGGCTCACATGACTATTAACTCTTAACACATTCAGTCTCACCTGGAACTCAAAATTGCCTTCCCAAAACTTGTCTAAGATACCAGGAACCCTGTTATTCCAGCATTTGCATCCTAGGGGCGCAAGTCAAAGCCAAACAGTCTCATCCGACCATTTAATCCTTAAACATACAGCCTCAGCTGGAAGAAAAATTTCAGAATTCGGACGTTTTGACAAATCTGCCATTCCTGTGTGTGGAAGTCGTAGGAAAGTGCAGGCTAAATTGCGGCGCCGCGTTATTGCGAGCCAAAAATAAAAATTACGCATAGCGCGTATTCCTTGTCGAAGCCAAAGCCAAAGCCCAAAGCACCAAATAGCGACAATCTACACTGGTAGCAGGGATCTAATTTCCTAAGGCCGAACCAAGATTTCAGCATTGTCTCATTTTCTGAAAATAAGCTTTGAACCTCGCTAACCAATACTTCTTGCTGCACGCACAGGCGGCCAACTTGACCACGTGTTCGACCCATCGATGCCCGGACATTCTTGAGCGCAGATCTGGTGGATAGCTAACCAGTGCGCACCCACACTCGGATTTACAACATCTGATATAATTGTTAAACGGCATACTGGCCGTAGGTATAAGCGAAGGGCATAAGTACTCATGAAATTTAAATTGAAATTTTTTCCGTTTTATATCACTGACATTGTCTTTTGATCCTGATTTAGCGTGTATATGTCGCTGACTACTATATTCCTACTTTACACAGTACAATTAAGATTCCACAGCCCATCATCGTCGTCAACAGGCCTGCTGACATCGTTGCATTATACTAAAGTAGTGAGTACTGTGTGAAAAAAAAAATAAGGTAATAAGCCAGCTTATCAAATTGTACGTATTGTTTGAATCGTGGTTATAGTCAGCGGGTGTACTCCGAATCAGCCTTCGTAATTACAGATAATTTTTTTGTGGATCATTCAGATCAGAAGTGGTTTAACTTACTATCACTTTCGGAGTGAAATCTCATTCATGTGTGTTTTTGCCCAGATCTTGTTTAGTTTTATAGAAAGTAATAAGATTTGTTGTTTTCACGTAATGTATAATCACTAACCATACAACATATAGACTGGACAAGTGAGCCAAAAGGTGGTCCCCGTCGATTTATATGCGGCTGGTCCAAAGTCGCCTTCGTTTTTGTTCGGGTCCGAGAGCGGCCGCACGCTTGTGTACAAAATACATAAGACATGTGTGAGGGAAGGGCAAAGCTGATCTATTTTATTCCCTTTATTCGCTCACACTACAGGAAACTGCTTTTGCTTACTCTCAGTGCTCTTTCATATTGTCTATTTACCGTTTAACTGTCTGTATGTGTATGTGTCCGACAATCAAAAATACCCACAAATTTAAGATTTCTCAAATCTCGGAGGCATTTCTTCTCTTTCAAAGGGGCGGGTAATATGAAATCATAAAAGGGCTTGCCACGTCGATGCGAAATTCTTGCATTTCAGCTCAATATCGTTGGTAAGGGTACCCATGCGTTGGCGTGTGTGCATTTACATTTGTTGGACTTGCCATATTCACGCACACTTGCATATTTTGTACATGAATAGAAGCATTTATGCGCTTGTGTGCCTGTTGGTTGCCAGCCTGACTGTCCCTAACGCAAATTTATGAAGATTTTTGGATTTTTGATATTCGGCTTCTACACACAGACACACACACACACACAAATGTGTGTGAATGGGCAGATATAGAATGGGCGCAATAGAAAATTTCATGATTGGCACGCGTCTGACGCGCGCCCTTCTTTTTTATGATTTCGGGTTTGCATTGATGAATGAATGTTGACCCCTTATTACCTGCAGCAGTCTGTTAGGCCGAAAGGGTAAAAATTTGGCAAGCACCTGTACTTGCATATGTTGGTCAAGTGACTGTTCACTTAAATTATTTTATTAATATTAAAATTAAATTAATTAATTAATAAATAAATAAAATGATTAAGACTATGAATATATGTATATCGCTCCTTCTTTGAATTTGGTATATTTGTAATCATGAAATTTTCTATTGCGCCCATTCTATATCTGCCCATTCACACACATTTGTGTGTGTATGTCTGTGTGTAGAGGCCGAATATCAAAAATCCAAAGATCTTCATAAATTTGCGACAGGGACAGTCAGGCTGGCAACCAACAGACACACAAGCGCATAAATGCTTCTATTCATATACAAAATATGCAAGTGTGCGTGAATATGGCAAGTCCAACAAATGTAAATGCACACACGCCAACGCATGGGTACCCTTACCAACGATATTGAGCTGAAATGCAAGAATTTCGCATCGACGTGGCAAGCCCTTTTATGATTTCATATTACCCGCCCCTTTGAAAGAGAAGAAATGCCTCCGAGATTTGAGAAATCTTAAATTTGTGGGTATTTTTGCTTGTCGGACACATACACATACAGACAGTTAAACGGTAAATAGACAATATGAAAGAGCACTGAGAGTAAGCAAAAGCAGTTTCCTGTAGTGTGAGCGAATAAAGGGAATAAAAAAGATCAGCTTTGCCCTTCCCTCACACATGTCTTATGTATTTTGTACACACGCTCTCTGTTAGAGCGTGCGGCCGCTCTCGGACCCGAACAAAAACGAAGGCGACTTTGGACCAGCCGCATATAAATCGACCGGGACCACCTTTTGGCTCACTTGTCCAGTCTATATGTTGTATGGTTAGTGGTATAATGAAGTACGATCATGAATTTAAATTTTCCAGGAATACAATTATATGATAAAATGAATTCTTTATTCCTTTTTGGGCACCTTAGGTAAATAATATCGCTTATGAAAGGGTAGTTGTAAAGACAATCACAGATGCAGCTACAGGTAGGGCGGGTAAAGACCCGGGGTAGCCAACATCTTAGCTCCTCGGCTCTATATGATATATTCTGCTTGCAGATCGTTGTCTCTTCTTATATATCGTGGTATACCGTCATTCCTTAACTCTGTCTACTTTTTTTTCTTTATTATATTTGACGCGTCGAGTGTGTTAGTTAGCTAAGAACCCACGCCCCTTCCCTGAGCACGGTCGGAACCCGTAGACGGAGTACGCTCCCAATACACAACACGAGTGTTAGGCGAGACGCGCCCAGCGTAGCCGTTGTGTTCGTTACAATCTTAAAACATACAGCTTTACCTAGCTGTCAAAACTCTTTTACCAAAACATGTCTTAGATTCCAGGAGCCCCGCCAATCTGGCATGTGCAGCCTAGGGGAGCAAGTCAAAGCCAAACAGGCTCATCCGACTATTTAATCCTAAAACATATAGCCCCATCTGGCCGCCAAAACAGATTTATCAAAACTTGTCTCAGATACCAGGAACCCCGTAAATCTAGCATTTGCAGCCTAGGGGAGCAAGACAAAGCCAAATAGTCTCACCCGACTATTAAATCTTAAAACATATAGCCCGATATGGCCGTCAAAACTGATTAACCAAAACTTGTCTCAGATACCAGGAACCCTGTTAATACAGTATTTGCATCCTGGGGCGCAAGTCAAAGTCATACAGGCTCACCCTACAAGTTATTCTTAAAACAAACAGCCCCATCTGGCTGTCAAAACTGTTTTACTAAAACTTTTTTTAGATTCCAGGAGCCGCGCCAATCTGCCAAGTGGAGCCTAGAGGAGCAAGTCAAAGCCAAAACAGGCTCATCCGACTATTTAATCCTAAAACATACAGCCTCACCTGGAAGTCAAAATTGCTTCACCGAAACTTTTCTCAGATACAAGGATCTCTATTAATCTAGCATTTGCAGCCTAGGATAGCAAGTCAAAACCAAATAGTTTCACCCGACTATTAATTCTTAAAGCATACAACCCCATCTGGCCGCCAAAACTGCTTTACCAAAACTTGTGTCAGATACCAGGAACCCTGTTAATCCAGCATTTGCATCCTAGAGGCGCAAGTCAAAGCCAAACAGGCTCATCCCACTATTTAATCCTAAAACATACAGCCATAGCTGGAAGTCAAAATTGCTTTACCGAAACTTGTCTCAGATACAAGGATCTCTGTTAACCTAGCATTTGCAGCCTAGGGTAGCAAGTCAAAGCCACATATTCTCACCCGACTATTAAATCTTAATACATACAACCCCATCCGGCCGCCAAAACTGCTTTACCAAAACTTGTGTCAGATACCAGGAACCCAGTTAATCCAGCATTTGCATCCTAGGGGCGCAGTTCAAAGCCAAACAGGCTCACCCGCTATTAAATATTAAAACATATAGCCCCATCTGGCCGCCAAAACTGATTTTCCAAAACTTGTCTCAGATACCAGGAACCCTGTTATTCCAGCATTTGCATCCTAGGGGCGCAAGTCAAAGACAAGCACGCTCACCCGACTATTTAATCCTAAAACATACAGCCTTACCTAGCTGTCAAAACTGTTTTACCAAAACTTGTCTTAGATTCCAAGAGCCCCGCCAATCTGGCATGTGCAGCCTAGGGGAGCAAGTCAAAGCCAAACAGGCTCACACGACTATTAAGTCTTAAAACATTCAGCCTCACCTGGAACTCAAAATTGCCTTACCAAAACTTGTCTCAGATACCAGGAACCCAGTTAATCCAGCATTTGCATCCTTAGGGGCGCAGTTCAAAGCCAAACAGGCTCACCCGCTATTAAATATTAAAACATATAGCCCCATCTGGCCGCCAAAACTGATTTTCCAAAACTTGTCTCAGATACCAGGAACCCTGTTATTCCAGCATTTGCATCCTAGGGGCGCAAGTCAAAGCCAAACACACTCACTTGACTATTTAATCTTAATACATACAGCCTTACCTAGCTGTCAAAACTGTTTTACCAAAACTTGTCTTAGATTCCAAGAGCCCCGCCAATCTGGCATGTGCAGCCTAGGGGAGCAAGTCAAAGCCAAACAGGCTCATCCGACTATTTAATCCTAAAACATACAGTCTCCCCTGGAAGTCAAAATTGCTTTACCGAAACTTGTCTCAGATACAAGGATCCCTGTTAATCAATTTAATCTTAAAACACACAGCCCCATCTGGCTGCCAAAACTGCTTTACCAAAACTTGTCTAAGATACCAGGAGCCCTGTTAATCTAGCATTTGCAGCCTAGGGGAGCGAGTTAAAGCAAAATAGACTCACCCGACTATTAAATCTTAAGACATACAGCCCCACCTGGCCGCCAAAACTGCTTTACCAAAACTTGTCTCAGATACCAGGAACCCTGTTAATCCAGTATTTGCATCCTGGGGGCGCAAGTCAAAATCATACAGGCTCACCCGACTAGTAAATCTTAAAACATATAGACCCATATGGCCGCCAAAACTGATTTACCAAAACTTGTCTCAGATACCAGGAACCCTGTTATTCCAGCATTTGCATCCTAGGGGCGCAAGTCAAAGCCAAGCACGCTCACCCGACTATTAAATCTTAAAACATATAGACCCATATGGCCGCCAAAACTGATTTACCAAAACTTGTCTCAGATACCAAGAAGCCTGTTATTCCAGCATTTGCATCCTAGGGGCACAAGTCAAAGCCAAACAGGCTCACCCGACTATTAAATCTTAAAACATATAGACCCATATGGCCGCCAAAACTGATTTACCAAAACTTGTCTCAGATACCAGGAACCCTGTTATTCCATCATTTGCATCCTAGGGGCGCAAGTCAAAGCCAAGCACGCTCACCCGACTATTTAATCTTAAGACATACAGCCTTACCTAGCATTCAAAACTGTTTTACCAAAACTTGTCTTAGATACCAGGAGCCCTGTTAATCTAGAATTTGCAGCCTAGGGGAGCAAGTCAAAGCCAAATAGTTTCACCCGACTATTAAATCTTAAGACATACAGCCCCACCTGGCCGCCAAAACTGCTTTACCAAAACTTGTCTCAGATACCAGGAACCCTGCTAATCCAGTATTTGCATCCTGGGGGCGCAAGTCAAAATCATACAGGCTCATCCTACAATTTAATCTTAAAACAAACAGCCCCATCTGGCTGTCAAAACTGTTTTACTACAACTTTTTTTAGATTCCAGGAGCCCCGCCAATCTGGCATGTGCCGCCTAGGGGAGCCAGTCAAAGCCAAATAGTCTCACCCGACTATTAAGTCTTAATACATTCAGCCTCACCTGGAACTCAAAATTGCCTTACCAAAACTTGTCTCAGATACCAGGAACCCTGTTTTTCCAGCATTTGCATCCTAGGGGCGCAAGTCCAAGCCAAACAGGCTCACCCGACTATTAAATCTTAAAACATATAGACCCATATGGCCGCCAAAACTGATTTACCGAAACTTGTCTCAGATACCAGGAACCCTGTTATTCCAGCATTTGCATCCTAGGGGCGCAAGTCACAGCCAAGCACGCTCACCCGACTATTTAATCTTAAAACATACAGCCTTACCTAGCATTCAAAACTGTTTTACCAAAACTTGTCTTAGATACCAGGAGCCCTGTTAATCTAGAATTTGCATCCTAGGGGCGCAAGTCAAAGCCAAGCACGCTCACCCGACTATTTAATCTTAAAACATACAGCCTTACCTAGCATTCAAAACTGTTTTACCAAAACTTGTCTTAGATACCAGGAGCCCTGTTAATCTAGAATTTGCAGCCTAGGGGAGCAAGTCAAAGCCAAATAGTTTCACCCGACTATTAAATCTTAAAACATATAGCCCGATATGGCCGTCAAAACTGATTAACCAAAACTTGTCTCAGATACCAGGAACCCTGTTAATACAGTGTTTGCATCCTGGGGCGTAAGTCAAAGTCATACAGGCTCACCCTACAAGTTAATCTTAAAACAAACAGCCCCATCTGGCTGTCAAAACTGTTTTACTAAAACTTTTTTAGATTCCAGGAGCCCCGCCAATCTGCCAAGTGGAGCCTAGAGGAGCAAGTCAAAGCCAAAACAGGCTCATCCGACTATTTAATCCTAAAACATACAGCCTCACCTGGAAGTCAAAATTGCTTCACCGAAACTTTTCTCAGATACAAGGATCTCTATTAATCTAGCATTTGCAGCCTAGGATAGCAAGTCAAAGCCAAATAGTTTCACCCGACTATTAATTCTTAAAACATACAACCCCATCTGGCCGCCAAAACTGCTTTACCAAAACTTGTGTCAGATACCAGGAACCCTGTTAATCCAGCATTTGCATCCTAGGGGCGCAAGTCAAAGCCAAACAGGCTCATCCCACTATTTAATCCTAAAACATACAGCCACAGCTGGAAGTCAAAATTGCTTTACCGAAACTTGTCTCAGATACAAGGATCTCTGTTAATCAATTTAATCTTAAAACACGCAGCCCCATATGGCTGCAAAAACTGCTTTACCAAAACTTGTCTTTGATACCAGGAGCCCTGTTAATCTAGCATTTGCAGCCTAGGGGAGCGAGTTAAAGCAAAATAGACTCATCCGACTATTAAATCTTAAGACATACAGCCCCACCTGGCCGCCAAAACTGCTTTACCAAAACTTGTCTCAGATACCAGGAACCCTGTTAATCCAGTATTTGCATCCTGGGGGCGCAAGTCAAAATCATACAGGCTCACCCGACTATTAAATCTTAAAACATATAGACCCATATGGCTGCCAAAACTGATTTACCAAAACTTGTCTCAGATACCAGGAACCCTGTTATTCCAGCATTTGCATCCTAGGGGCGCAAGTCAAAGCCAAGCACGCTCACCCGACTATTAAATCTTAAAACATATATGGCCGCCAAAACTGATTTACCAAAACTTGTCTCAGATACCAGGAACCCTGTTATTCCAGCATTTGCACCCTAGGGGCGCAAGTCAAAGCCAAGCACGCTCACCCGACTATTTAATCTTAAAACATACAGCCTTACCTAGCATTCAAAACTGTTTTACCAAAACTTGTCTTAGATACCAGGAGCCCTGTTAATCAAGAATTTGCAGCCTAGGGGAGCAAGTCAAAGCCAAATAGTTTCACCCGACTATTAAATCTTAAGACATACAGCCCCACCTGGCCGCCAAAACTGCTTTACCAAAACTTGTCTCAGATACCAGGAACCCTGTTAATCCAGTATTTGCATCCTGGGGGCGCAAGTCAAAATCATACAGGCTCACCCTACAATTTAATCTTAAAACAAACAGCCCCATCTGGCTGTCAAAACTGTTTTACTAAAACTTTTTTTAGATTCCAGGAGCCCCGCCAATCTGGCATGTGCCGCCAAGGGGAGCAAGTCAAAGCCAAATAGTCTCACCCCACTATTAAGTCTTAATACATTCAGCCTCACCTGGAACTCAAAATTGCTTACCAAAACTTGTCTCAGATACCAGGAACCCTGTTAACCAGCATTTGCATCCTAGGGGCGCAAGTCCAAGCCAAACAGGCTCATCCGACTATTAAATCTTAAAACATATAGACCCATATGGCCGCCAAAACTGATTTACCAAAACTTGTCTCAGATACCAGGAACCCTGTTATTCCAGCATTTGCATCCTAGGGGCGCAAGTCAAAGCCAAGCACGCTCACCCGACTATTTAATCTTAAAACATACAGCCTTACCTAGCATTCAAAACTGTTTTACCAAAACTTGTCTTAGATACCAGGAGCCCTGTTAATCTAGAATTTGCAGCCTAGGGGAGCAAGTCAAAGCCAAATAGTTTCACCCGACTATTAAATCTTAAGACATACAGCCCCACCTGGCCGCCAAAACTGCTTTACCAAAACTTGTGTCAGATACCAGGAACCCTGTTAATCCAGCATTTGCATCCTGGGGGCGCAAGTCAAAATCATACAGGCTCACCCTACAATTTAATCTTAAAACAAACAGCCCCATCTGGCTGTCAAAACTGTTTTACTAAAACTTTTTTAGATTCCAGGAGCCCCGCCAATCTGGCATGTGCCGCCTAGGGGAGCAAGTCAAAGCCAAATAGTCTCACCCGACTATTAAGTCTTAATACATTCAGCCTCACCTGGAACTCAAAGTTGCCTTACCAAAACTTGTCTCAGATACCAGGAACCCTGTTAACCAGCATTTGCATCCTAGGGGCGCAAGTCCAAGCCAAACAGGCTCATCCGACTATTTAATCCTAAAACTTACAGCCTCACCTGGAAGTAAAAACTGCTTTACCAAAACTTGTCTCAGATACCAGGAACCCTGTTAATCCAGTATTTGCATCCTGGGGGCGCAAGTCAAAATCATACAGGCTCACCCGACTATTAAATCTTAAAACATATAGACCCATATGGCTGCCAAAACTGATTTACCAAAACTTGTCTCAGATACCAGGAACCCTGTTATTCCAGCATTTGCATCCTAGGGGCGCAAGTCAAAGCCACGCACGCTCACCCGACTATTAAATCTTAAAACATATAGACCCATATGGCCGCCAAAACTGATTTACCAAAACTTGTCTCAGATACCAGGAACCCTGTTATTCCAGCATTTGCACCCTAGGGGCGCAAGTCAAAGCCAAGCACGCTCACCCGACTATTTAATCTTAAAACATACAGCCTTACCTAGCATTCAAAACTGTTTTACCAAAACTTGTCTTAGATACCAGGAGCCCTGTTAATCAAGAATTTGCAGCCTAGGGGAGCAAGTCAAAGCCAAATAGTTTCACCCGACTATTAAATCTTAAGACATACAGCCCCACCTGGCCGCCAAAACTGCTTTACCAAAACTTGTCTCAGATACCAGGAACCCTGTTATTCCAGAATTTGCACCCTAGGGGCGCAAGTCAAAGCCAAACAGGCTCATCCGACTATTAAATCTTAAAACATATAGACCCATATGGCCGCCAAAACTGATTTACCAAAACTTGTCTCAGATACCAGGAACCCTGTTATTCCAGCATTTGCATCCTAGGGGCGCAAGTCAAAGCCAAGCACGCTCACCCGACTATTTAATCTTAAAACATACAGCCTTACCTAGCATTCAAAACTGTTTTACCAAAACTTGTCTTAGATACCAGGAGCCCTGTTAATCTAGAATTTGCAGCCTAGGGGAGCAAGTCAAAGCCAAATAGTTTCACCCGACTATTAAATCTTAAGACATACAGCCCCACCTGGCCGCCAAAACTGCTTTACCAAAACATGTCTCAGATACCAGGAACCCTGTTAATCCAGTATTTGCATCCTGGGGGCGCAAGTCAAAATCATACAGGCTCACCCGACTATTAAATCTTAAAACATATAGACCCATATGGCTGCCAAAACTGATTTACCAAAACTTGTCTCAGATACCAGGAACCCTGTTATTCCAGCATTTGCATCCTAGGGGCGCAAGTCAAAGCCACGCACGCTCACCCGACTATTAAATCTTAAAACATATAGACCCATATGGCCGCCAAAACTGATTTACCGAAACTTGTCTCAGATACCAGGAACCCTGTTATTCCAGCATTTGCACCCTAGGGGCGCAAGTCAAAGCCAAGCACGCTCACCCGACTATTTAATCTTAAAACATACAGCCTTACCTAGCATTCAAAACTGTTTTACCAAAACTTGTCTTAGATACCAGGAGCCCTGTTAATCTAGAATTTGCATCCTAGGGGCGCAAGTCAAAGCCAAGCACGCTCACCCGACTATTTAATCTTAAAACATACAGCCTTACCTAGCATTCAAAACTGTTTTACCAAAACTTGTCTTAGATACCAGGAGCCCTGTTAATCTAGAATTTGCAGCCTAGGGGAGCAAGTCAAAGCCAAATAGTTTCACCCGACTATTAAATCTTAAAACATATAGCCCGATATGGCCGTCAAAACTGATTAACCAAAACTTGTCTCAGATACCAGGAACCCTGTTAATACAGTGTTTGCATCCTGGGGCGTAAGTCAAAGTCATACAGGCTCACCCTACAAGTTAATCTTAAAACAAACAGCCCCATCTGGCTGTCAAAACTGTTTTACTAAAACTTTTTTTAGATTCCAGGAGCCCCGCCAATCTGCCAAGTGGAGCCTAGAGGAGCAAGTCAAAGCCAAAACAGGCTCATCCGACTATTTAATCCTAAAACATACAGCCTCACCTGGAAGTCAAAATTGCTTCACCGAAACTTTTCTCAGATACAAGGATCTCTATTAATCTAGCATTTGCAGCCTAGGATAGCAAGTCAAAGCCAAATAGTTTCACCCGACTATTAATTCTTAAAACATACAACCCCATCTGGCCGCCAAAACTGCTTTACCAAAACTTGTGTCAGATACCAGGAACCCTGTTAATCCAGCATTTGCATCCTAGGGGCGCAAGTCAAAGCCAAACAGGCTCATCCCACTATTTAAACCTAAAACATACAGCCACAGCTGGAAGTCAAAATTGCTTTACCGAAACTTGTCTCAGATACAAGGATCTCTGTTAATCAATTTAATCTTAAAACACGCAGCCCCATATGGCTGCAAAAACTGCTTTACCAAAACTTGTCTTTGATACCAGGAGCCCTGTTAATCTAGCATTTGCAGCCTAGGGGAGCGAGTTAAAGCAAAATAGACTCATCCGACTATTAAATCTTAAGACATACAGCCCCACCTGGCCGCCAAAACTGCTTTACCAAAACTTGTCTCAGATACCAGGAACCCTGTTAATCCAGTATTTGCATCCTGGGGGCGCAAGTCAAAATCATACAGGCTCACCCGACTATTAAATCTTAAAACATATAGACCCATATGGCTGCCAAAACTGATTTACCAAAACTTGTCTCAGATACCAGGAACCCTGTTATTCCAGCATGTGCATCCTAGGGGCGCAAGTCAAAGCCAAGCACGCTCACCCGACTATTAAATCTTAAAACATATATGGCCGCCAAAACTGATTTACCAAAACTTGTCTCAGATACCAGGAACCCTGTTATTCCAGCATTTGCACCCTAGGGGCGCAAGTCAAAGCCAAGCACGCTCACCCGACTATTTAATCTTAAAACATACAGCCTTACCTAGCATTCAAAACTGTTTTACCAAAACTTGTCTTAGATACCAGGAGCCCTGTTAATCAAGAATTTGCAGCCTAGGGGAGCAAGTCAAAGCCAAATAGTTTCACCCGACTATTAAATCTTAAGACATACAGCCCCACCTGGCCGCCAAAACTGCTTTACCAAAACTTGTCTCAGATACCAGGAACCCTGTTAATCCAGTATTTGCATCCTGGGGGCGCAAGTCAAAATCATACAGGCTCACCCTACAATTTAATCTTAAAACAAACAGCCCCATCTGGCTGTCAAAACTGTTTTACTAAAACTTTTTTAGATTCCAGGAGCCCCGCCAATCTGGCATGTGCCGCCAAGGGGAGCAAGTCAAAGCCAAATAGTCTCACCCCACTATTAAGTCTTAATACATTCAGCCTCACCTGGAACTCAAAATTGCTTACCAAAACTTGTCTCAGATACCAGGAACCCTGTTAACCAGCATTTGCATCCTAGGGGCGCAAGTCCAAGCCAAACAGGCTCATCCGACTATTAAATCTTAAAACATATAGACCCATATGGCCGCCAAAACTGATTTACCAAAACTTGTCTCAGATACCAGGAACCCTGTTATTCCAGCATTTGCATCCTAGGGGCGCAAGTCAAAGCCAAGCACGCTCACCCGACTATTTAATCTTAAAACATACAGCCTTACCTAGCATTCAAAACTGTTTTACCAAAACTTGTCTTAGATACCAGGAGCCCTGTTAATCTAGAATTTGCAGCCTAGGGGAGCAAGTCAAAGCCAAATAGTTTCACCCGACTATTAAATCTTAAGACATACAGCCCCACCTGGCCGCCAAAACTGCTTTACCAAAACATGTCTCAGATACCAGGAACCCTGTTAATCCAGTATTTGCATCCTGGGGGCGCAAGTCAAAATCATACAGGCTCACCCTACAATTTAATCTTAAAACAAACAGCCCCATCTGGCTGTCAAAACTGTTTTACTAAAACTTTTTTTAGATTCCAGGAGCCCCGCCAATCTGGCATGTGCCGCCTAGGGGAGCAAGTCAAAGCCAAATAGTCTCACCCGACTATTAAGTCTTAATACATTCAGCCTCACCTGGAACTCAAAGCTGCCTTACCAAAACTTGTCTCAGATACCAGGAACCCTGTTAACCAGCATTTGCATCCTAGGGGCGCAAGTCCAAGCCAAACAGGCTCATCCGACTATTTAATCCTAAAACTTACAGCCTCACCTGGAAGTAAAAACTGCTTTACCAAAACTTGTCTCAGATACCAGGAACCCTGTTAATCCAGTATTTGCATCCTGGGGGCGCAAGTCAAAATCATACAGGCTCACCCGACTATTAAATCTTAAAACATATAGACCCATATGGCTGCCAAAACTGATTTACCAAAACTTGTCTCAGATACCAGGAACCCTGTTATTCCAGCATTTGCATCCTAGGGGCGCAAGTCAAAGCCACGCACGCTCACCCGACTATTAAATCTTAAAACATATAGACCCATATGGCCGCCAAAACTGATTTACCAAAACTTGTCTCAGATACCAGGAACCCTGTTATTCCAGCATTTGCACCCTAGGGGCGCAAGTCAAAGCCAAGCACGCTCACCCGACTATTTAATCTTAAAACATACAGCCTTACCTAGCATTCAAAACTGTTTTACCAAAACTTGTCTTAGATACCAGGAGCCCTGTTAATCAAGAATTTGCAGCCTAGGGGAGCAAGTCAAAGCCAAATAGTTTCACCCGACTATTAAATCTTAAGACATACAGCCCCACCTGGCCGCCAAAACTGCTTTACCAAAACTTGTCTCAGATACCAGGAACCCTGTTAATCCAGTATTTGCATCCTGGGGGCGCAAGTCAAAATCATACAGGCTCACCCTACAATTTAATCTTAAAACAAACAGCCCCATCTGGCTGTCAAAACTGTTTTACTAAAACTTTTTTTAGATTCCAGGAGCCACGCCAATCTGGCATGTGCCGCCAAGGGGAGCAAGTCAAAGCCAAATAGTCTCACCCCACTATTAAGTCTTAATACATTCAGCCTCACCTGGAACTCAAAATTGCTTACCAAAACTTGTCTCAGATACCAGGAACCCTGTTAACCAGCATTTGCATCCTAGGGGCGCAAGTCCAAGCCAAACAGGCTCATCCGACTATTAAATCTTAAAACATATAGACCCATATGGCCGCCAAAACTGATTTACCAAAACTTGTCTCAGATACCAGGAACCCTGTTATTCCAGCATTTGCATCCTAGGGGCGCAAGTCAAAGCCAAGCACGCTCACCCGACTATTTAATCTTAAAACATACAGCCTTACCTAGCATTCAAAACTGTTTTACCAAAACTTGTCTTAGATACCAGGAGCCCTGTTAATCTAGAATTTGCAGCCTAGGGGAGCAAGTCAAAGCCAAATAGTTTCACCCGACTATTAAATCTTAAGACATACAGCCCCACCTGGCCGCCAAAACTGCTTTACCAAAACTTGTCTCAGATACCAGGAACCCTGTTAATCCAGTATTTGCATCCTGGGGGCGCAAGTCAAAATCATACAGGCTCACCCTACAATTTAATCTTAAAACAAACAGCCCCATCTGGCTGTCAAAACTGTTTTACTAAAACTTTTTTTAGATTCCAGGAGCCCCGCCAATCTGGCATGTGCCGCCAAGGGGAGCAGGTCAAAGCCAAATAGTCTCACCCGACTATTAAGTCTTAATACATTCAGCCTCACCTGGAACTCAAAGTTGCCTTACCAAAACTTGTCTCAGATACCAGGAACCCTGTTAACCAGCATTTGCATCCTAGGGGCGCAAGTCCAAGCCAAACAGGCTCATCCGACTATTTAATCCTAAAACTTACAGCCTCACCTGGAAGTAAAAATTGCTTTACCGAAACTTGTCTCAGATACAAGGATCCCTGATAATCTAGCATTTGCAGCCTAGTCTCACCCGACTATTAAATCTTAAAACATACAACCCCATCTGGCTGACAAAACTGCTTTACCAAAACTTGTCTCAGATACCAGGAGCCCTGTTAATGCAGTATTTGCATCCTGGGTGCGCAAGTCAAAGTCATATAGGCTCACCCTTCAATTTAATCTTAAAACAAACAGCCCCATCTGGCTGTCAATACTGTTTTACTAAAACTTTTTTAGATTCCAGGAGCCCCGCCAATCTGGCATGTGCCGCCTAGGGGAGCAAGTCAAAGCCAAAAAGTCTCACCCAACTATTAAGTCTTAAAACATTCAGCCTCACCTGGATCTGAAAATTGCCTTACCAAAACTTGTTTTATATACCAGGATCCGTGTTAACCTAGCATTTGCATCCTAGGGGCGCAAGTCGAAGCCAAACAGGCTCATCCGACTATTTAATCCTAAAAACTTACAGCCTCACCTGGAAGTCAAAATTGCTTTACCGAAACTTGTCTCAGATACAAGGATCCCTGATAATCTAACATTTGCAGCCTAGTCTCACCCGACTATTAAATGTTAAAACATACAACCCCATCTGGCCGCCAAAACTGCTTTACCAAAACTTGTCTCAGATACCAGGAGCCCTACCAATCTGGCATTTGCAGCCTAGGGGAGCAAGTCAAAGCAAAACAGGCTCACCCGACTATTCAATACTAAAACATACAGTCCCATCTGGCCGCCAAAACTGCTCTACCAAAACCCTGCCAATCTGGCATTTGCAGCCTAGGGGATCAAGTCAAAGCCAATTAGTCTGAGATCATTATCCAATCTGAAAACACACAGTCCCATCTGGTTGCCAAAACTGCTTTACCAAAACTTTTTTTAGATTCCAGGATCCCCACCAATCTGGCATGTGCCGCCTAGGGGAGCAAGTCAAAGCCAAATAGCCTCACCCGACTCTTAAGTCTTAAAACATTCAGCCTCACCTGGAACTCAAAATTGCCTTACCAAAACTTGTCTCAGATACCAGGAACCCTGTCAATCCAGCATTTGCATTCTAGGGCCGCAAGACAAAGCCAAACAGGCTCATCCGACTATTTAATCTGAGAACATACACTCTTGCCTAGCTGTCAAAACTGTTTTACCAAACCTTGTCTCAGTTTCCAGGAGCCCTGCCAATCTGGTGTGTGCAGCCTAGGGGAGAAGTTCAAAGCCAAACAGGCTCACCCTACAATTTAATCTTAAAACAAACAGCCCCATCTGGCTGCCAAAGCAGCTTTATCAAAACTTGTTATGGATACCAGGAGCCCTGTTAATCTAGCATTTGAAGCGTAGGGGAGCAAGTCAAAGCCAAATAGCCTCAGCCGACTAATAAATCTTAAAACATACAGCCCCATCTGGCCGCCAAAACTGCTTTACCAAAACTTGTCTCAGATACCAGGAACCCTGTTAATCCAGCATTTGCATCCTAGGGGCGCAAGTCAAAGCCAAGCACGCTCATCCGACTATTTAATCTTAAAACATACAGCCTTACCTAGCATTCAAAACTGTTTTACCAAAACTTGTCTTAGATACCAGGAGCCCTGTTAATCTAGAATTTGCAGCCTAGGGGAGCAAGTCAAAGCCAAATAGTTTCACCCGACTATTAAATCTTAAGACATACAGCCCCACCTGGCCGCCAAAACTGCTTTACCAAAACTTGTCTCAGATACCAGGAACCCTGTTAATCCAGTATTTGCATCCTGGGTGCGCAAGTCAAAGTCATATAGGCTCACCCTTCAATTTAATCTTAAAACAAACAGCCCCATCTGGCTGTCAATACTGTTTTACTAAAACTTTTTTAGATTCCAGGAGCCCCGCCAATCTGGCATGTGCCGCCAAGGGGAGCAAGTCAAAGCCAAAAAGTCTCATCCGACTATTAAGTCTTAAAACATTCAGCCTCACCTGGATCTGAAAATTGCCTTACCAAAACTTGTTTTATATACCAGGATCCGTGTTAACCTAGCATTTGCATCCTAGGGGCGCAAGTCAAAGCCAAACAGGCTCATCCGACTATTTAATCCTAAAACATACAGCCTCACCTGTAAGTCAAAATTGCTTTACCGAAACTTGTCTCAGATACAAGGATCCCTGATAATCTAGCATTTGCAGCCTAGTCTCACCCGACTATTAAATGTTAAAACATACAACCCCATCTGGCCGCCAAAACTGCTTTACCAAAACTTGTCTCAGATACCAGGAGCCCTGCCAATCTGGCATTTGCAGCCTAGGGGAGCAAGTCAAAGCAAAACAGGCTCACCCGACTATTCAATACTAAAACATACAGTCCCATCTGGCCGCCAAAACTGCTCTACCAAAACCCTGCCAATCTGGCATTTGCAGCCTAGGGGATCAAGTCAAAGCCAATTAGTCTGAGATCATTATCCAATCTGAAAACACACAGTCCCATCTGGTTGCCAAAACTGCTTTACCAAAACATTTATCTGATTCCAGGAGCCCCGCCAATCCGGCATGTGCCGAATAGGGGAGCAAGTCAAAGCCAAATAGCCTCAGCCGACTAATAAATCTTAAAACATACAGCCCCATCTGGCCGCCAAAACTGCTTTACCAAAACTTGTCTCAGATACCAGGAACCCTGTTAATCCAGTATTTGCATCCTGGGGGCGCAACTCAAAGCCAAACAGGCTCACCCGACAATTTAATCTTAAAACATACAACCTTACCTAGCTGTCAAAACTGTTTTACTAAAACTTTTTTAGATTCCAGGAGCCCCACCAATCTGGCATGTGCCGTCTAGGGGAGCAAGGCAAAGCCAAATAGCCTCACCCGACTATTACGTCTTAAAACATTCAGCTTCACCTGTAACTCAAAATTGCCTTACCAAAACTTGTTTCAGATTCCAGGAGCCCTGTTAATCTGGCATTTGCAGCCTAGTCTCACCCTACTATTAAATCTTAAAACAGACAACCCCATCTGGCCGACAAAACTGCTTTACCAAAACTTGTCTCAGATACCAGGAACCCTGTCAATCCAGTATATGCATCCTGAGGGCGCATGTCAAAGTCATAGAGGCTCACCCTACAATTTAATCTTAAAACAAACAGCCCCATTTGGCTGTCAAAACTGTTTTACTAAAACTTTTTTCAGATTCCAGGAGCCTTGCCAATCTGGCATGTGCCGCCTAGGGGAGCAAGTCGAAGCCAAATAATCTCAACCGACTATTAAGTCTTAAAACATACAGCCTCACCTGGAAGTCAAAATTGCTTTTCCGAAACTTGTCTCAGATGCCAGGAACCCTATTATTCCTGCTTTTGCATCCTAGGGGAGCAAGTCAAAGCCAAACAGGCTCATCCGACTATTTAACCTTTAAGCATATAGCCCGATCTGGCCGTCAAAACTGATTAACCAAAACATGTCTCAGATACCAGGAACCCTGTTAATCCAGCATTTGCATCTTAGGGGCGCAAGTCAAAGCCAAACACACTCACTTGACTATTTAATCTTAATACATACAGCCTTACCTAGCTGTCAAAACTGTTTTACCAAAACTTGTCTTAGATTCCACGAGCCCCGCCAATCTGGCATGTGCAGCCTAGGGGAGCAAGTCAAAGCCAAACAGGCTCACACGACTATTAAGTCTTAAAACATTCAGCCTCACCTGGAACTCAAAATTGCCTTACCAAAACTTGTCTCAGATACCAGGAACCCTGTTAATCCAGCATTTGCATCCTAGGGGCGCAAGTCAAAGCCAAACAGGCTCATCCGACTATTTAATCCTAAAACATACAGTCTCCCCTGGAAGTCAAAATTGCTTTACCGAAACTTGTCTCAGATACAAGGATCCCTGTTAATCAATTTAATCTTAAAACACACAGCCCCATATTGCTGCAAAAACTGCTTTACCAAAACTTGTCTTTGATACCAGGAGCCCTGTTAATCTAGCATTTGCAGCCTAGGGGAGCGAGTTAAAGCCAAACAGGCTCACCCGACTATTAAATCTTAAAACATATAGACCCATATGGCCGCCAAAACTGATTTACCAAAACTTGCCTCAGATACCAGGAACCCTGTTATTCCAGCATTTGCATCCTAGGGGCGCAAGTCAAAGCCAAGCACGCTCACCCGACTATTAAATCTTAAAACATATAGACCCATATGGCCGCCAAAACTGATTTACCAAAACTTGTCTCAGATACCAGGAACCCTGTTATTCCAGCATTTGCATCCTAGGGGCGCAAGTCAAAGCCAAGCACGCTCACCCGACTATTTAATCTTAAAACATACAGCCTTACCTAGCATTCAAAACTGTTTTACCAAAACTTGTCTTAGATACCAGGAGCCCTGTTAATCAAGAATTTGCAGCCTAGGGGAGCAAGTCAAAGCCAAATAGTTTCACCCGACTATTAAATCTTAAGACATACAGCCCCACCTGGCCGCCAAAACTGCTTTACCAAAACTTGTCTCAGATACCAGGAACCCTGTTAATCCAGTATTTGCATCCTGGAGGCGCAAGTCAAAATCATACAGGCTCATCCGACTATTTAATCCTAAAACATACAGTCTCCCCTGGAAGTCAAAATTGCTTTACCGAAACTTGTCTCAGATACAAGGATCCCTGTTAATCAATTTAATCTTAAAACATACAGCCCCACCTGGCCGCCAAAACTGCTTTACCAAAACTTGTCTCAGATACCAGGAACCCTGTTAATCCAGTATTTGCATCCTGGGGGCGCAAGTCAAAATCATACAGGCTCACCCGACTATTAAATCTTAAAACATATAGACCCATATGGCTGCCAAAACTGATTTACCAAAACTTGTCTCAGATACCAGGAACCCTGTTATTCCAGCATTTGCATCCTAGGGGCGCAAGTCAAAGCCAAGCACGCTCACCCGACTATTAAATCTTAAAACATATCGACCCATATGGCCGCCAAAACTGATTTACCAAAACTTGTCTCAGATACCAGGAACCCTGTTATTCCAGCATTTGCATCCTAGGGGCGCAAGTCAAAGCCAAGCACGCTCACCCGACTATTTAATCTTAAAACATACAGCCTTACCTAGCATTCAAAACTGTTTTACCAAAACTTGTCTTAGATACCAGGAGCCCTGTTAATCAAGAATTTGCAGCCTAGGGGAGCAAGTCAAAGCCAAATAGTTTCACCCGACTATTAAATCTTAAGACATACAGCCCCACCTGGCCGCCAAAACTGCTTTACCAAAACTTGTCTCAGATACCAGGAACCCTGTTAATCCAGTATTTGCATCCTGGGGGCGCAAGTCAAAATCATACAGGCTCACCCTACAATTTAATCTTAAAACAAACAGCCCCATCTGGCTGTCAAAACTGTTTTACTAAAACTTTTTTTAGATTCCAGGAGCCCCGCCAATCTGGCATGTGCCGCCAAGGGGAGCAAGTCAAAGCCAAATAGTCTCACCCCACTATTAAGTCTTAATACATTCAGCCTCACCTGGAACTCAAAATTGCTTACCAGAACTTGTCTCAGATACCAGGAACCCTGTTAACCAGCATTTGCATCCTAGGGGCGCAGGTCCAAGCCAAACAGGCTCATCCGACTATTAAATCTTAAAACATATAGACCCATATGGCCGCCAAAACTGATTTACCAAAACTTGTCTCAGATACCAGGAACCCTGTTATTCCAGCATTTGCATCCTAGGGGCGCAAGTCAAAGCCAAGCACGCTCACCCGACTATTTAATCTTAAAACATACAGCCTTACCTAGCATTCAAAACTGTTTTACCAAAACTTGTCTTAGATACCAGGAGCCCTGTTAATCTAGAATTTGCAGCCTAGGGGAGCAAGTCAAAGCCAAATAGTTTCACCCGACTATTAAATCTTAAGACATACAGCCCCACCTGGCCGCCAAAACTGCTTTACCAAAACTTGTCTCAGATACCAGGAACCCTGTTAATCCAGTATTTGCATCCTGGGGGCGCAAGTCAAAATCATACAGGCTCACCCTACAATTTAATCTTAAAACAAACAGCCCCATCTGGCTGTCAAAACTGTTTTACTAAAACTTTTTTTAGATTCCAGGAGCCCCGCCAATCTGGCATGTGCCGCCTAGGGGAGCAAGTCAAAGCCAAATAGTCTCACCCGACTATTAAGTCTTAATACATTCAGCCTCACCTGGAACTCAAAATTGCCTTACCAAAACTTGTCTCAGATACCAGGAACCCTGTTAACCAGCATTTGCATCCTAGGGGCGCAAGTCCAAGCCAAACAGGCTCATCCGACTATTTAATCCTAAAACTTACAGCCTCACCTGGAAGTAAAAATTGCTTTACCGAAACTTGTCTCAGATACAAGGATCCCTGATAATCTAGCATTTGCAGCCTAGTCTCACCCGACTATTAAATCTTAAAACATACAACCCCATCTGGCTGACAAAACTGCTTTACCAAAACTTGTCTCAGATACCAGGAGCCCTGTTAATGCAGTATTTGCATCCTGGGTGCGCAAGTCAAAGTCATATAGGCTCACCCTTCAATTTAATCTTAAAACAAACAGCCCCATCTGGCTGTCAATACTGTTTTACTAAAACTTTTTTAGATTCCAGGAGCCCCGCCAATCTGGCATGTGCCGCCTAGGGGAGCAAGTCAAAGCCAAAAAGTCTCACCCAACTATTAAGTCTTAAAACATTCAGCCTCACCTGGATCTGAAAATTGCCTTACCAAAACTTGTTTTATATACCAGGATCCGTGTTAACCTAGCATTTGCATCCTAGGGGCGCAAGTCAAAGCCAAACAGGCTCATCCGACTATTTAATCCTAAAAACTTACAGCCTCACCTGGAAGTCAAAATTGCTTTACCGAAACTTGTCTCAGATACAAGGATCCCTGATAATCTAACATTTGCAGCCTAGTCTCACCCGACTATTAAATGTTAAAACATACAACCCCATCTGGCCGCCAAAACTGCTTTACCAAAACTTGTCTCAGATACCAGGAGCCCTGCCAATCTGGCATTTGCAGCCTAGGGGAGCAAGTCAAAGCAAAACAGGCTCACCCGACTATTCAATACTAAAACATACAGTCCCATCTGGCCGCCAAAACTGCTCTACCAAAACCCTGCCAATCTGGCATTTGCAGCCTAGGGGATCAAGTCAAAGCCAATTAGTCTGAGATCATTATCCAATCTGAAAGCACACAGTCCCATCTGGTTGCCAAAACTGCTTTACCAAAACATCTATCTGATTCCAGGAGCCCCGCCAATCTGGCATGTGCCGAATAGGGGAGCAAGTCAAAGCCAAATAGCCTCACCCGACTATTACGTCTTAAAACATTCAGCTTCACCTGTAACTCAAAATTGCCTTACCAAAACTTGTCTCAGATACCAGGAACCCTGTTAATCCAGCATTTGCATTCTAGGGCCGCAAGACAAAGCCAAACCAAAACTTGTCTCAGATACCAGAAACCCTGTTAATGCAGTATTTGCATCCTGGGGGCGCAAGTCAAAGTCAAACAGGCTCACCTGACTATTTAATCTTAAAACATTCAGTCTTACCTAGCTGTCAAAACTGTTTTACCAAAACTTTTTTAGATTCCAGGATCCCCACCAATCTGGCATGTGCCGCCTAGGGGAGCAACTCAAAGCCAAATAGCCTCACCCGACTCTTAAGTCTTAAAACATTCAGCCTGACCTGGAACTCAAAATTGCCTTACCAAAACTTGTCTCAGATACCAGGAACCCTGTCAATCCAGCATTTGCATTCTAGGGCCGCAAGACAAAGCCAAACAGGCTCATCCGACTATTTAATCTGAGAACATACAGTCTTGCCTAGCTGTCAAAACTGTTTTACCAAACCTTGTCTCAGTTTCCAGGAGCCCTGCCAATCTGGTGTGTGCAGCCTAGGGGAGAAGTTCAAAGCCAAACAGGCTCACCCTACAATTTAATCTTAAAACAAACAGCCCCATCTGGCTGCCAAAGCAGCTTTATCAAAACTTGTTATGGATACCAGGAGCCCTGTTAATCTAGCATTTGAAGCGTAGGGGAGCAAGTCAAAGCCAAATAGCCTCAGCCGACTAATAAATCTTAAAACATACAGCCCCATCTGGCCGCCAAAACTGCTTTACCAAAACTTGTCTCAGATACCAGGAACCCTGTTAATCCAGCATTTGCATCCTAGGGGCGCAAGTCAAAGCCAAGCACGCTCATCCGACTATTTAATCTTAAAACATACAGCCTTACCTAGCATTCAAAACTGTTTTACCAAAACTTGTCTTAGATACCAGGAGCCCTGTTAATCTAGAATTTGCAGCCTAGGGGAGCAAGTCAAAGCCAAATAGTTTCACCCGACTATTAAATCTTAAGACATACAGCCCCACCTGGCCGCCAAAACTGCTTTACCAAAACTTGTCTCAGATACCAGGAACCCTGTTAATCCAGTATTTGCATCCTGGGGGCGCAAGTCAAAATCATACAGGCTCACCCTACAATTTAATCTTAAAACAAACAGCCCCATCTGGCTGTCAAAACTGTTTTACTAAAACTTTTTTAGATTCCAGGAGCCCCGCCAATCTGGCATGTGCCGCCTAGGGGAGCAAGTCAAAGCCAAATAGTCTCACCCGACTATTAAGTCTTAATACATTCAGCCTCACCTGGAACTCAAAATTGCCTTACCAAAACTTGTCTCAGATACCAGGAACCCTGTTAACCAGCATTTGCATCCTAGGGGCGCAAGTCCAAGCCAAACAGGCTCATCCGACTATTTAATCCTAAAACTTACAGCCTCACCTGGAAGTAAAAATTGCTTTACCGAAACTTGTCTCAGATACAAGGATCCCTGATAATCTAGCATTTGCAGCCTAGTCTCACCCGACTATTAAATCTTAAAACATACAACCCCATCTGGCTGACAAAACTGCTTTACCAAAACTTGTCTCAGATACCAGGAGCCCTGTTAATGCAGTATTTGCATCCTGGGTGCGCAAGTCAAAGTCATATAGGCTCACCCTTCAATTTAATCTTAAAACAAACAGCCCCATCTGGCTGTCAATACTGTTTTACTAAAACTTTTTTAGATTCCAGGAGCCCCGCCAATCTGGCATGTGCCGCCTAGGGGAGCAAGTCAAAGCCAAAAAGTCTCACCCGACTATTAAGTCTTAAAACATTCAGCCTCACCTGGATCTGAAAATTGCCTTACCAAAACTTGTTTTATATACCAGGATCCGTGTTAACCTAGCATTTGCATCCTAGGGGCGCAAGTCAAAGCCAAACAGGCTCATCCGACTATTTAATCCTAAAACATACAGCCTCACCTGTAAGTCAAAATTGCTTTACCGAAACTTGTCTCAGATACAAGGATCCCTGATAATCTAGCATTTGCAGCCTAGTCTCACCCGACTATTAAATGTTAAAACATACAACCCCATCTGGCCGCCAAAACTGCTTTACCAAAACTTGTCTCAGATACCAGGAGCCCTGCCAATCTGGCATTTGCAGCCTAGGGGAGCAAGTCAAAGCAAAACAGGCTCACCCGACTATTCAATACTAAAACATACAGTCCCATCTGGCCGCCAAAACTGCTCTACCAAAACCCTGCCAATCTGGCATTTGCAGCCTAGGGGATCAAGTCAAAGCCAATTAGTCTGAGATCATTATCCAATCTGAAAACACACAGTCCCATCTGGTTGCCAAAACTGCTTTACCAAAACTTGTCTCAGATACCAGGAACCCTGTTAATCCAGTATTTGCATCCTGGGGGCGCAACTCAAAGCCAAACAGGCTCACCCGACAATTTAATCTTAAAACATACAACCTTACCTAGCTGTCAAAACTGTTTTACTAAAACTTTTTTTAGATTCCAGGAGCCCAACCAATCTGGCATGTGCCGAATAGGGGAGCAAGTCAAAGCCAAATAGCCTCAGCCGACTAATAAATCTTAAAACATACAGCCCCATCTGGCCGCCAAAACTGCTTTACCAAAACTTGTCTCAGATACCAGGAACCCTGTTAATCCAGTATTTGCATCCTGGGGGCGCAACTCAAAGCCAAACAGGCTCACCCGACAATTTAATCTTAAAACATACAACCTTACCTAGCTGTCAAAACTGTTTTACTAAAACTTTTTTTAGATTCCAGGAGCCCAACCAATCTGGCATGTGCCGTCTAGGGGAGCAAGGCAAAGCCAAATAGCCTCACCCGACTATTACGTCTTAAAACATTCAGCTTCACCTGTAACTCAAAATTGCCTTACCAAAACTTGTTTCAGATTCCAGGAGCCCTGTTAATCTGGCATTTGCAGCCTAGTCTCACCCTACTATTAAATCTTAAAACAGACAACCCCATCAGGCCGACAAAACTGCTTTACCAAAACTTGTCTCAGATACCAGGAACCCTGTCAATCCAGTATATGCATCCTGAGGGCGCATGTCAAAGTCATAGAGGCTCACCCTACAATTTAATCTTAAAACAAACAGCCCCATTTGGCTGTCAAAACTGTTTTACTAAAACTTTTTTCAGATTCCAGGAGCCTTGCCAATCTGGCATGTGCCGCCTAGGGGAGCAAGTCGAAGCCAAATAATCTCAACCGACTATTAAGTCTTAAAACATACAGCCTCACCTGGAAGTCAAAATTGCTTTTCCGAAACTTGTCTCAGATGCCAGGAACCCTATTATTCCTGCTTTTGCATCCTAAGGGAGCAAGTCAAAGCCAAACAGGCTCACCCGACTATTTAACCTTTAAGCATATAGCCCGATCTGGCCGTCAAAACTGATTAACCAAAACATGTCTCAGATACCAGGAACCCTGTTAATCCAGCATTTGCATCTTAGGGGCGCAAGTCAAAGCCAAACACACTCACTTGACTATTTAATCTTAATACATACAGCCTTACCTAGCTGTCAAAACTGTTTTACCAAAACTTGTCTTAGATTCCACGAGCCCCGCCAATCTGGCATGTGCAGCCTAGGGGAGCAAGTCAAAGCCAAACAGGCTCACACGACTATTAAGTCTTAAAACATTCAGCCTCACCTGGAACTCAAAATTGCCTTACCAAAACTTGTCTCAGATACCAGGAACCCTGTTAATCCAGCATTTGCATCCTAGGGGCGCAAGTCAAAGCCAAACAGGCTCATCCGACTATTTAATCCTAAAACATACAGTCTCCCCTGGAAGTCAAAATTGCTTTACCGAAACTTGTCTCAGATACAAGGATCCCTGTTAATCAATTTAATCTTAAAACACACAGCCCCATATGGCTGCAAAAACTGCTTTACCAAAACTTGTCTTTGATACCAGGAGCCCTGTTAATCTAGCATTTGCAGCCTAAAGGAGCGAGTTAAAGCCAAACAGGCTCACCCGACTATTAAATCTTAAAACATATAGACCCATATGGCCGCCAAAACTGATTTACCAAAACTTGTCTCAGATACCAGGAACCCTGTTATTCCAGCATTTGCATCCTAGGGGCGCAAGTCAAAGCCAAGCACGCTCACCCGACTATTAAATCTTAAAACATATAGACCCATATGGCCGCCAAAACTGATTTACCGAAACTTGTCTCAGATACAAGGATCCCTGATAATCTAGCATTTGCAGCCTAGTCTCACCCGACTATTAAATGTTAAAACATACAACCCCATCTGGCCGCCAAAACTGCTTTACCAAAACTTGTCTCAGATACCAGGAGCCCTGCCAATCTGGCATTTGCAGCCTAGGGGAGCAAGTCAAAGCAAAACAGGCTCACCCGACTATTCAATACTAAAACATACAGTCCCATCTGGCCGCCAAAACTGCTCTACCAAAACCCTGCCAATCTGGCATTTGCAGCCTAGGGGATCAAGTCAAAGCCAATTAGTCTGAGATCATTATCCAATCTGAAAACACACAGTCCCATCTGGTTGCCAAAACTGCTTTACCAAAACATCTATCTGATTCCAGGAGCCCCGCCAATCTGGCATGTGCCGAATAGGGGAGCAAGTCAAAGCCAAATAGCCTCACCCGACTATTACGTCTTAAAACATTCAGCTTCACCTGTAACTCAAAATTGCCTTACCAAAACTTGTCTCAGATACCAGGAACCCTGTTAATCCAGCATTTGCATTCTAGGGCCGCAAGACAAAGCCAAACCAAAACTTGTCTCAGATACCAGAAACCCTGTTAATGCAGTATTTGCATCCTGGGGGCGCAAGTCAAAGTCAAACAGGCTCACCTGACTATTTAATCTTAAAACATTCAGTCTTACCTAGCTGTCAAAACTGTTTTACCAAAACTTTTTTAGATTCCAGGATCCCCACCAATCTGGCATGTGCCGCCTAGGGGAGCAAGTCAAAGCCAAATAGCCTCACCCGACTCTTAAGTCTTAAAACATTCAGCCTGACCTGGAACTCAAAATTGCCTTACCAAAACTTGTCTCAGATACCAGGAACCCTGTCAATCCAGCATTTGCATTCTAGGGCCGCAAGACAAAGCCAAACAGGCTCATCCGACTATTTAATCTGAGAACATACAGTCTTGCCTAGCTGTCAAAACTGTTTTACCAAACCTTGTCTCAGTTTCCAGGAGCCCTGCCAATCTGGTGTGTGCAGCCTAGGGGAAAAGTTCAAAGCCAAACAGGCTCACCCTACAATTTAATCTTAAAACAAACAGCCCCATCTGGCTGCCAAAGCAGCTTTATCAAAACTTGTTATGGATACCAGGAGCCCTGTTAATCTAGAATTTGCAGCCTAGGGGAGCAAGTCAAAGCCAAATAGTTTCACCCGACTATTAAATCTTAAGACATACAGTCCCATCTGGCCGCCAAAACTGCTCTACCAAAACCCTGCCAATCTGGCATTTGCAGCCTAGGGGATCAAGTCAAAGCCAATTAGTCTGAGATCATTATCCAATCTTAAAACAAACAGCCCCATCTGGCTGTCAAAACTGTTTTACTAAAACTTTTTTTAGATTCCAGGAGCCCCGCCAATCTGGCATGTGCCGCCTAGGGGAGCAAGTCAAAGCCAAATAGTCTCACCCGACTATTAAGTCTTAAAACATTCAGCGTCACCTGGAACTCAAAATTGCCTTACCAAAACTTGTCTCAGATACCAGGAACCCTGTTAACCAGCATTTGCATCCTAGGGGCGCAAGTCCAAGCCAAACAGGCTCATCCGACTATTTAATCCTAAAACTTACAGCCTCACCTGGAAGTAAAAATTGCTTTACCGAAACTTGTCTCAGATACAAGGATCCCTGATAATCTAGCATTTGCAGCCTAGTCTCACCCGACTATTAAATCTTAAAACATACAACCCCATCTGGCTGACAAAACTGCTTTACCAAAACTTGTCTCAGATACCAGGAGCCCTGTTAATGCAGTATTGGCATCCTGGGTGCGCAAGTCAAAGTCATATAGGCTCACCCTTCAATTTAATCTTAAAACAAACAGCCCCATCTGGCTGTCAATACTGTTTTACTAAAACTTTTTTAGATTCCAGGAGCCCCGCCAATCTGGCATGTGCCGCCTAGGGGAGCAAGTCAAAGCCAAAAAGTCTCACCCGACTATTAAGTCTTAAAACATTCAGCCTCACCTGGATCTGAAAATTGCCTTACCAAAACTTGTTTTATATACCAGGATCCGTGTTAACCTAGCATTTGCATCCTAGGGGCGCAAGTCAAAGCCAAACAGGCTCATCCGACTATTTAATCCTGAAACATACAGCCTCACCTGGAAGTCAAAATTGCTTTACCGAAACTTGTCTCAGATACAAGGATCCCTGATAATCTAGCATTTGCAGCCTAGTCTCACCCGACTATTAAATGTTAAAACATACAACCCCATCTGGCCGCCAAAACTGCTTTACCAAAACTTGTCTCAGATACCAGGAGCCCTGTTAATGCAGTATTTGCATCCTGGGTGCGCAAGTCAAAGTCATATAGGCTCACCCTTCAATTTAATCTTAAAACAAACAGCCCCATCTGGCTGTCAATACTGTTTTACTAAAACTTTTTTTAGATTCCAGGAGCCCGCCAATCTGGCATGTGCCGCCTAGGGGAGCAAGTCAAAGCCAAAAAGTCTCACCCGACTATTAAGTCTTAAAACATTAAGCCTCACCTGGATCTGAAAATTGCCTTACCAAAACTTGTTTTATATACCAGGATCCGTGTTAACCTAGCATTTGCATCCTAGGGGCGCAAGTCAAAGCCAAACAGGCTCATCCGACTATTTAATCCTAAAACATACAGCCTCACCTGGAAGTAAAAATTGCTTTACCGAAACTTGTCTCAGATACAAGGATCTCTGTTAATCTCGAATTTGCAGCCTAGGGGAGCAAGTCAAAGCCAAATAGTTTCACCCGACTATTAAATCTTAAGACATACAGCCCCACCTGGCCGCCAAAACTGCTTTACCAAAACTTGTCTCAGATACCAGGAACCCTGTTAATCCAGTATTTGCATCCTGGGGGCGCAAGTCAAAATCATACAGGCTCACCCTACAATTTAATCTTAAAACAAACAGCCCCATCTGGCTGTCAAAACTAATTTACTAAAACTTTTTTTAGATTCCAGGAGCCCCGCCAATCTGGCATGTGCCGCCTAGGGGAGCAAGTCAAAGACAAATAGTCTCACCCGACTATTAAGTCTTAATACATTCAGCCTCACCTGGAACTCAAAATTGCCTTACCAAAACTTGTCTCAGATACCAGGAACCCTGTTAACCAGCATTTGCATCCTAGGGGCGCAAGTCCAAGCCAAACAGGCTTACCCGACTATTAAATCTTAAAACATATAGACCCATATGGCCGCCAAAACTGATTTACCAAAACTTGTCTCAGATACCAGGAACCCTGTTAACCAGCATTTGCATCCTAGGGTCGCAAGTCCAAGCCAAACAGGCTCATCCGACTATTTAATCCTAAAACTTACAGCCTCACCTGGAAGTAAAAATTGCTTTACCGAAACTTGTCTCAGATACAAGGATCCCTGATAATCTAGCATTTGCAGCCTAGTCTCACCCGACTATTAAATCTTAAAACATACAACCCCATCTGGCTGACAAAACTGCTTTACCAAAACTTGTCTCAGATACCAGGAGCCCTGTTAATGCAGTATTTGCATCCTGGGTGCGCAAGTCAAAGTCATATAGGCTCACCCTTCAATTTAATCTTAAAACAAACAGCCCCATCTGGCTGTCAATACTGTTTTACTAAAACTTTTTTAGATTCCAGGAGCCCCGCCAATCTGGCATGTGCCGCCTAGGGGAGCAAGTCAAAGCCAAAAAGTCTCACCCAACTATTAAGTCTTAAAACATTCAGCCTCACCTGGATCTGAAAATTGCCTTACCAAAACTTGTTTTATATACCAGGATCCGTGTTAACCTAGCATTTGCATCCTAGGGGCGCAAGTCAAAGCCAAACAGGCTCATCCGACTATTTAATCCTAAAACATACAGCCTCACCTGGAAGTCAAAATTGCTTTACCGAAACTTGTCTCAGATACAAGGATCCCTGATAATCTAGCATTTGCAGCCTAGTCTCACCCGACTATTAAATGTTAAAACATACAACCCCATCTGGCCGCCAAAACTGCTTTACCAAAACTTGTCTCAGATACCAGGAGCCCTGCCAATCTGGCATTTGCAGCCTAGGGGAGCAAGTCAAAGCAAAACAGGCTCACCCGACTATTCAATACTAAAACATACAGTCCCATCTGGCCGCCAAAACTGCTCTACCAAAACCCTGCCAATCTGGCATTTGCAGCCTAGGGGATCAAGTCAAAGCCAATTAGTCTGAGATCATTATCCAATCTGAAAACACACAGTCCCATCTGGTTGCCAAAACTGCTTTACCAAAACATCTATCTGATTCCAGGAGCCCCGCCAATCTGGCATGTGCCGAATAGGGGAGCAAGTCAAAGCCAAATAGCCTCACCCGACTATTACGTCTTAAAACATTCAGCTTCACCTGTAACTCAAAATTGCCTTACCAAAACTTGTCTCAGATACCAGGAACCCTGTTAATTCAGCATTTGCATTCTAGGGCCGCAAGACAAAGCCAAACCAAAACTTGTCTCAAATACCAGAAACCCTGTTAATGCAGTATTTGCATCCTGGGGGCGCAAGTCAAAGTCAAACAGGCTCACCTGACTATTTAATCTTAAAACATTCAGTCTTACCTAGCTGTCAAAACTGTTTTACCAAAACTTTTTTAGATTCCAGGATCCCCACCAATCTGGCATGTGCCGTCTAGGGGAGCAAGTCAAAGCCAAATAGCCTCACCCGACTCTTAAGTCTTAAAACATTCAGCCTGACCTGGAACTCAAAATTGCCTTACCAAAACTTGTCTCAGATACCAGGAACCCTGTCAATCCAGCATTTGCATTCTAGGGCCGCAAGACAAAGCCAAACAGGCTCATCCGACTATTTAATCTGAGAACATACAGTCTTGCCTAGCATTCAAAACTGTTTTACCAAAACTTGTCTTAGATAACAGGAGCCCTGTTAATCTAGAATTTGCAGCCTAGGGGAGCAAGTCAAAGCCAAATAGTTTCACCCGACTATTAAATCTTAAGACATACAGCCCCACCTGGCCGACAAAACTGCTTTACCAAAACTTGTCTCAGATACCAGGAACCCTGTTAATCCAGTATTTGCATCCTGGGGGCGCAAGTCAAAATCATACAGGCTCACCCGACTATTAAATCTTGAAACATATAGACCCATATGGCCGCCAAAACTGATTTACCAAAACTTGTCTCAGATACCAGGAACCCTGTTATTCCAGCATTTGCATCCTAGGGGCGCAAGTCAAAGCCAAGCACGCTCACCCGACTATTTAATCTTAAAACATACAGCCTTACCTAGCATTCAAAACTGATTTACCAAACCTTGTCTCAGATACCAGGAGCCCTGCCAATCTGGTGTGTGCAGCCTAGGGGAGAAGTTCAAAGCCAAACAGGCTCACCCTACAATTTAATCTTAAAACAAACAGCCCCATCTGGCTGCCAAAGCAGCTTTATCAAAACTTGTTATGGATACCAGGAGCCCTGTTAATCTAGCATTTGAAGCGTAGGGGAGCAAGTCAAAGCCAAATAGCCTCAGCCGACTAATAAATCTTAAAACATACAGCCCCCTCTGGCCACCAAAACTGCTTTACCAAAACTTGTCTCAGATACCAGGAACCCTGTTAATCCAGCATTTGCATCCTAGGGGCGCAAGTCAAAGCCAAGCACGCTCACCCGACTTTTTAATCTTAAAACATACAGCCTTACGTAGCATTCAAAACTGTTTTACCAAAACTTGTCTTAGATACCAGGAGCCCTGTTAATCTAGAATTTGCAGCCTAGGGGAGCAAGTCAAAGCCAAATAGTTTCACCCGACTATTAAATCTTAAGACATACAGCCCCACCTGGCCGCCAAAACTGCTTTACCAAAACTTGTCTCAGATACCAGGAACCCTGTTAATCCAGCATTTGCATCCTAGGGGCGCAAGTCAAAGCCAAGCACGCTCACCCGACTTTTTAATCTTAAAACATACAGCCTTACGTAGCATTCAAAACTGTTTTACCAAAACTTGTCTTAGATACCAGGAGCCCTGTTAATCTAGAATTTGCAGCCTAGGGGAGCAAGTCAAAGCCAAATAGTTTCACCCGACTATTAAATCTTAAGACATACAGCCCCACCTGGCCGCCAAAACTGCTTTACCAAAACTTGTCTCAGATACCAGGAACCCTGTTAATCCAGTATTTGCATCCTGGGGGCGCAAGTCAAAATCATACAGGCTCACCCTACAATTTAATCTTAAAACAAACAGCCCCATCTGGCTGTCAAAACTGTTTTACTAAAACTTTTTTTAGATTCCAGGAGCCCCGCCAATCTGGCATGTGCCGCCTAGGGGAGCAAGTCAAAGCCAAATAGTCTCACCCGACTATTAAGTCTTAATACATTCAGCCTCACCTGGAACTCAAAATTGCCTTACCAAAACTTGTCTCAGATACCAGGAACCCTGTTAACCAGTATTTGCATCCTAGGGGCGCAAGTCCAAGCCAATCAGGCTCACCCGACTATTAAATCTTAAAACATATAGACCCATATGGCCGCCAAAACTGATTTACCAAAACTTGTGTCAGATACCAGGAACCCAGTTAATCCAGCATTTGCAGCCTAGGGGAGCAAGTCAAAGCAAAACAGGCTCACCCGACTATTCAATACTAAAACATACAGTCCCATCTGGCCGCCAAAACTGCTCTACCAAAACCCTGCCAATCTGGCATTTGCAGCCTAGGGGATCAAGTCAAAGCCAATTAGTCTGAGATCATTATCCAATCTGAAAACACACAGTCCCATCCGGTTGCCAAAACTGCTTTACCAAAACATTTATCTGATTCCAGGAGCCCCGCCAATCTGGCATGTGCCGAATAGGGGAGCAAGTCAAAGCCAAATAGCCTCAGCCGACTAATAAATCTTAAAACATACAGCCCCATCTGGCCGCCAAAACTGCTTTACCAAAACTTGTCTCAGATACCAGGAACCCTGTTAATCCAGTATTTGCATCCTGGGGACGCAACTCAAAGCCAAACAGGCTCACCCGACAATTTAATCTTAAAACATACAACCTTACCTAGCTGTCAAAACTGTTTTACTAAAACTTTTTTTAAATTTCAGGAGCCCCACCAATCTGGCATGTGCCGTCTAGGGGAGCAAGGCAAAGCCAAATAGCCTCACCCGACTATTACGTCTTAAAACATTCAGCTTCACCTGTAACTCAAAATTGCCTTACCAAAACTTGTTTCAGAATCCAGGAGCCCTGTTAATCTGGCATTTGCAGCCTAGTCTCACCCTACTATTAAATCTTAAAACAGACAACCCCATCTGGCCGACAAAACTGCTTTACCAAAACTTGTCTCAGATACCAGGAACCCTGTCAATCCAGTATATGCATCCTGAGGGCGCATGTCAAAGTCATAGAGGCTCACCCTACAATTTAATCTTAAAACAAACAGCCCCATTTGGCTGTCAGAACTGTTTTACTAAAACTTTTTCAGATTCCAGGAGCCTTGCCAATCTGGCATGTGCCGCCTAGGGGAGCAAGTCGAAGCCAAATAATCTCAACCGACTATTAAGTCTTAAAACATACAGCCTCACCTGGAAGTCAAAATTGCTTTTCCGAAACTTGTCTCAGATGCCAGGAACCCTATTATTCCTGCTTTTGCATCCTAGGGGAGCAAGTCAAAGCCAAACAGGCTCACCCGACTATTTAACCTTTAAGCATATAGCCCGATCTGGCCGTCAAAACTGATTAACCAAAACATGTCTCAGATACCAGGAACCCTGTTAATCCAGCATTTGCATCTTAGGGGCGCAAGTCAAAGCCAAACACACTCACTTGACTATTTAATCTTAATACATACAGCCTTACCTAGCTGTCAAAACTGTTTTACCAAAACTTGTCTTACATTCCACGAGCCCCGCCAATCTGGCATGTGCAGCCTAGGGGAGCAAGTCAAAGCCAAACAGGCTCACACGACTATTAAGTCTTAAAACATTCAGCCTCACCTGGAACTCAAAATTGCCTTACCAAAACTTGTCTCAGATACCAGGAACCCTGTTAATCCAGCATTTGCATCCTAGGGGCGCAAGTCAAAGCCAAACAGGCTCATCCGACTATTTAATCCTAAAACATACAGTCTCCCCTGGAAGTAAAAATTGCTTTACCGAAACTTGTCTCAGATACAAGGATCCCTGTTAATCAATTTAATCTTAAAACACACAGCCCCATATGGCTGACAAAACTGCTTTACCAAAACTTGTCTTTGATACCAGGAGCCCTGTTAATCTAGCATTTGCAGCCTAGGGGAGCGAGTTAAAGCAAAATAGACTCACCCGACTATTAAATCTTAAGACATACAGCCCCACCTGGCCGCCAAAACTGCTTTACCAAAACTTGTCTCAGATACCAGGAACCCTGTTAATCCAGTATTTGCTTCCTGGAGGCGCAAGTCAAATCATACAGGCTCACCCGACTATTAAATCTTAAAACATATAGACCCATATGGCCGCCAAAACTGATTTACCAAAACTTGTCTCAGATACCAGGAACCCTGTTATTCCAGCATTTGCATCCTAGGGGCGCAAGTCAAAGCCAAGCACGCTCACCCGACTATTAAATCTTAAAACATATAGACCCATATGGCCGCCAAAACTGATTTACCGAAACTTGTCTCAGATACAAGGATCCCTGATAATCTAGCATTTGCAGCCTAGTCTCACCCGACTATTAAATGTTAAAACATACAACCCCATCTGGCCGCCAAAACTGCTTTACCAAAACTTGTCTCAGATACCAGGAGCCCTGCCAATTTGGCATTTGCAGCCTAGGGGAGCAAGTCAAAGCAAAACAGTCTCACCCGACTATTCAATACTAAAACATACAGTCCCATCTGGCCGCCAAAACTGCTCTACCACAACCCTGCCAATCTGGCATTTGCAGCCTAGGGGATCAAGTCAAAGCCAATTAGTCTGAGATCATTATCCAATCTGAAAACACACAGTCCCATCTGGTTGCCAAAACTGCTTTACCAAAACATCTATCTGATTCCAGGAGCCCCGCCAATCTGGCATGTGCCGAATAGGGGAGCAAGTCAAAGCCAAATAGCCTCACCCGACTATTACGTCTTAAAACATTCAGCTTCACCTGTAACTCAAAAATGCCTTACCAAAACTTGTCTCAGATACCAGGAACCCTGTTAATCCAGCATTTGCATTCTAGGGCCGCAAGACAAAGCCAAACCAAAACTTGTCTCAGATACCAGAAACCCTGTTAATGCAGTATTTGCATCCTGGGGGCGCAAGTCAAAGTCAAACAGGCTCACCTGACTATTTAATCTTAAAACATTCAGTCTTACCTAGCTGTCAAAACTGTTTTACTAAAACTTTTTTTAGATTCCAGGAGCCCCGCCAATCTGGCATGTGCCGCCTAGGGGAGCAAGTCAAAGCCAAATAGTCTCACCCGACTATTAAGTCTTAAAACATTCAGCCTCACCTGGAACTCAAAATTGCCTTACCAAAACTTGTCTCAGATACCAGGAACCCTGTTAACCAGCATTTGCATCCTAGGGGCGCAAGTCCAAGCCAAACAGGCTCATCCGACTATTTAATCCTAAAACTTACAGCCTCACCTGGAAGTAAAAATTGCTTTACCGAAACTTGTCTCAGATACAAGGATCCCTGATAATCTAGCATTTGCAGCCTAGTCTCACCCGACTATTAAATCTTAAAACATACAACCCCATCTGGCTGACAAAACTGCTTTACCAAAACTTGTCTCAGATACCAGGAGCCCTGTTAATGCAGTATTTGCATCCTGGGTGCGCAAGTCAAAGTCATATAGGCTCACCCTTCAATTTAATCTTAAAACAAACAGCCCCATCTGGCTGTCAATACTGTTTTACTAAAACTTTTTTAGATTCCAGGAGCCCCGCCAATCTGGCATGTGCCGCCTAGGGGAGCAAGTCAAAGCCAAAAAGTCTCACCCGACTATTAAGTCTGAAAACATTCAGCCTCACCTGGATCTGAAAATTGCCTTACCAAAACTTGTTTTATATACCAGGATCCGTGTTAACCTAGCATTTGCATCCTAGGGGCGCAAGTCAAAGCCAAACAGGCTCATCCGACTATTTAATCCTAAAACATACAGCCTCACCTGGAAGTAAAAATTGCTTTACCGAAACTTGTCTCAGATACAAGGATCCCTGATAATCTAGCATTTGCAGCCTAGTCTCACCCGACTATTAAATGTTAAAACATACAACCCCATCTGGCCGCCAAAACTGTTTTACCAAAACTTGTCTCAGATACCAGGAGCCCTGCCAATCTGGCATTTGCAGCCTAGGGGAGCAAGTCAAAGCAAAACAGGCTCACCCGACTATTCAATACTAAAACATACAGTCCCCTCTGGCCGCCAAAACTGCTCTACCAAAACCCTGCCAATCTGGCATTTGCAGCCTAGGGGATCAAGTCAAAGCCAATTAGTCTGAGATCATTATCCAATCTGAAAACACACAGTCCCATCTGGTTGCCAAAACTGCTTTACCAAAACATATATCTGATTCCAGGAGCCCCGCCAATCTGGCATGTGCCGAATAGGGGAGCAAGTCAAAGCCAAATAGCCTCAGCCGACTAATAAATCTTAAAACATACAGCCCCATCTGGCCGTCAAAACTGCTTTACCAAAACTTGTCTCAGATACCAGGAACCCTGTTAATCCAGTATTTGCATCCTGGGGGCGCAACTCAAAGCCAAACAGGCTCACCCGACAATTTAATCTTAAAACATACAACCTTACCTAGCTGTCAAAACTGTTTTACTAAAACTTTTTTAGATTCCAGGAGCCCCGCCAATCTGGCATGTGCCGCCTAGGGGAGCAAGTCAAAGCCAAATAGTCTCACCCGACTATTAAGTCTTAAAACATTCAGCCTCACCTGGAACTCAAAATTGCCTTACCAAAACTTGTCTCAGATACCAGGAACCCTGTTAACCAGCATTTGCATCCTAGGGGCGCAAGTCCAAGCCAAACAGGCTCATCCGACTATTTAATCCTAAAACTTACAGCCTCACCTGGAAGTAAAAATTGCTTTACCGAAACTTGTCTCAGATACAAGGATCCCTGATAATCTAGCATTTGCAGCCTAGTCTCACCCGACTATTAAATCTTAAAACATACAACCCCATCTGGCTGACAAAACTGCTTTACCAAAACTTGTCTCATTCAGACTATTAAATCTTAAGACATACAGCCCCACCTGGCCGCCAAAACTGCTTTACCAAAACTTGTCTCAGATACCAGGAACCCTGTTAATCCAGTATTTGCATCCTGGGGGCGCAAGTCAAAATCATACAGGCTCACCCTACAATTTAATCTTAAAACAAACAGCCCCATCTGGCTGTCAAAACTGTTTTACTAAAACTTTTTTTAGATTCCAGGAGCCCCGCCAATCTGGCATGTGCCGCCTAGGGAAGCAAGTCAAAGCCAAATAGTCTCACCCGACTATTAAGTCTTAATACATTCAGCCTCACCTGGAACTCAAAATTGCCTTACCAAAACTTGTCTCAGATACCAGGAACCCTGTTAACCAGTATTTGCATCCTAGGGGCGCAAGTCCAAGCCAATCAGGCTCACCCGACTATTAAATCTTAAAACATATAGACCCATATGGCCGCCAAAACTGATTTACCAAAACTTGTGTCAGATACCAGGAACCCAGTTAATCCAGCATTTGCAGCCTAGGGGAGCAAGTCAAAGCAAAACAGGCTCACCCGACTATTCAATACTAAAACATACAGTCCCATCTGGCCGCCAAAACTGCTCTACCAAAACCCTGCCAATCTGGCATTTGCAGCCTAGGGGATCAAGTCAAAGCCAATTAGTCTGAGATCATTATCCAATCTGAAAACACACAGTCCCATCCGGTTGCCAAAACTGCTTTACCAAAACATTTATCTGATTCCAGGAGCCCCGCCAATCTGGCATGTGCCGAATAGGGGAGCAAGTCAAAGCCAAATAGCCTCAGCCGACTAATAAATCTTAAAACATACAGCCCCATCTGGCCGCCAAAACTGCTTTACCAAAACTTGTCTCAGATACCAGGAACCCTGTTAATACAGTATTTGCATCCTGGGGGCGCAACTCAAAGCCAAACAGGCTCACCCGACAATTTAATCTTAAAACATACAACCTTACCTAGCTGTCAAAACTGTTTTACTAAAACTTTTTTTAGATTCCAGGAGCCCCACCAATCTGGCATGTGCCGTCTAGGGGAGCAAGGCAAAGCCAAATAGCCTCACCCGACTATTACGTCTTAAAACATTCAGCTTCACCTGTAACTCAAAATTGCCTTACCAAAACTTGTTTCAGAATCCAGGAGCCCTGTTAATCTGGCATTTGCAGCCTAGTCTCACCCTACTATTAAATCTTAAAACAGACAACCCCATCTGGCCGACAAAACTGCTTTACCAAAACTTGTCTCAGATACCAGGAACCCTGTCAATCCAGTATATGCATCCTGAGGGCGCATGTCAAAGTCATAGAGGCTCACCCTACAATTTAATCTTAAAACAAACAGCCCCATTTGGCTGTCAGAACTGTTTTACTAAAACTTTTTTCAGATTCCAGGAGCCTTGCCAATCTGGCATGTGCCGCCTAGGGGAGCAAGTCGAAGCCAAATAATCTCAACCGACTATTAAGTCTTAAAACATACAGCCTCACCTGGAAGTCAAAATTGCTTTTAAGAAACTTGTCTCAGATGCCAGGAACCCTATTATTCCTGCTTTTGCATCCTAGGGGAGCAAGTCAAAGCCAAACAGGCTCACCCGACTATTTAACCTTTAAGCATATAGCCCGATCTGGCCGTCAAAACTGATTAACCAAAACATGTCTCAGATACCAGGAACCCTGTTAATCCAGCATTTGCATCTTAGGGGCGCAAGTCAAAGCCAAACACACTCACTTGACTATTTAATCTTAATACATACAGCCTTACCTAGCTGTCAAAACTGTTTTACCAAAACTTGTCTTAGATTCCACGAGCCCCGCCAATCTGGCATGTGCAGCCTAGGGGAGCAAGTCAAAGCCAAACAGGCTCACACGACTATTAAGTCTTAAAACATTCAGCCTCACCTGGAACTCAAAATTGCCTTACCAAAACTTGTCTCAGATACCAGGAACCCTGTTAATCCAGCATTTGCATCCTAGGGGCGCAAGTCAAAGCCAAACAGGCTCATCCGACTATTTAATCCTAAAACATACAGTCTCCCCTGGAAGTAAAAATTGCTTTACCGAAACTTGTCTCAGATACAAGGATCCCTGTTAATCAATTTAATCTTAAAACACACAGCCCCATATGGCTGACAAAACTGCTTTACCAAAACTTGTCTTTGATACCAGGAGCCCTGTTAATCTAGCATTTGCAGCCTAGGGGAGCGAGTTAAAGCAAAATAGACTCACCCGACTATTAAATCTTAAGACATACAGCCCCACCTGGCCGCCAAAACTGATTTACCAAAACTTGTCTCAGATACCAGGAACCCTGTTAATCCAGTATTTGCTTCCTGGAGGCGCAAGTCAAATCATACAGGCTCACCCGACTATTAAATCTTAAAACATATAGACCCATATGGCCGCCAAAACTGATTTACCAAAACTTGTCTCAGATACCAGGAACCCTGTTATTCCAGCATTTGCATCCTAGGGGCGCAAGTCAAAGCCAAGCACGCTCACCCGACTATTAAATCTTAAAACATATAGACCCATATGGCCGCCAAAACTGATTTACCGAAACTTGTCTCAGATACAAGGATCCCTGATAATCTAGCATTTGCAGCCTAGTCTCACCCGACTATTAAATGTTAAAACATACAACCCCATCTGGCCGCCAAAACTGCTTTACCAAAACTTGTCTCAGATACCAGGAGCCCTGCCAATTTGGCATTTGCAGCCTAGGGGAGCAAGTCAAAGCAAAACAGTCTCACCCGACTATTCAATACTAAAACATACAGTCCCATCTGGCCGCCAAAACTGCTCTACCACAACCCTGCCAATCTGGCATTTGCAGCCTAGGGGATCAAGTCAAAGCCAATTAGTCTGAGATCATTATCCAATCTGAAAACACACAGTCCCATCTGGTTGCCAAAACTGCTTTACCAAAACATCTATCTGATTCCAGGAGCCCCGCCAATCTGGCATGTGCCGAATAGGGGAGCAAGTCAAAGCCAAATAGCCTCACCCGACTATTACGTCTTAAAACATTCAGCTTCACCTGTAACTCAAAATTGCCTTACCAAAACTTGTCTCAGATACCAGGAACCCTGTTAATCCAGCATTTGCATTCTAGGGCCGCAAGACAAAGCCAAACCAAAACTTGTCTCAGATACCAGAAACCCTGTTAATGCAGTATTTGCATCCTGGGGGCGCAAGTCAAAGTCAAACAGGCTCACCTGACTATTTAATCTTAAAACATTCAGTCTTACCTAGCTGTCAAAACTGTTTTACTAAAACTTTTTTTAGATTCCAGGAGCCCCGCCAATCTGGCATGTGCCGCCTAGGGGAGCAAGTCAAAGCCAAATAGTCTCACCCGACTATTAAGTCTTAAAACATTCAGCCTCACCTGGAACTCAAAATTGCCTTACCAAAACTTGTCTCAGATACCAGGAACCCTGTTAACCAGCATTTGCATCCTAGGGGCGCAAGTCCAAGCCAAACAGGCTCATCCGACTATTTAATCCTAAAACTTACAGCCTCACCTGGAAGTAAAAATTGCTTTACCGAAACTTGTCTCAGATACAAGGATCCCTGATAATCTAGCATTTGCAGCCTAGTCTCACCCGACTATTAAATCTTAAAACATACAACCCCATCTGGCTGACAAAACTGCTTTACCAAAACTTGTCTCAGATACCAGAAGCCCTGTTAATGCAGTATTTGCATCCTGGGTGCGCAAGTCAAAGTCATATAGGCTCACCCTTCAATTTAATCTTAAAACAAACAGCCCCATCTGGCTGTCAATACTGTTTTACTAAAACTTTTTTTAGATTCCAGGAGCCCCGCCAATCTGGCATGTGCCGCCTAGGGGAGCAAGTCAAAGCCAAAAAGTCTCACACGACTATTAAGTCTTAAAACATTCAGCCTCACCTGGATCTGAAAATTGCCTTACCAAAACTTGTTTTATATACCAGGATCCGTGTTAACCTAGCATTTGCATCCTAGGGGCGCAAGTCAAAGCCAAACAGGCTCATCCGACTATTTAATCCTAAAACATACAGCCTCACCTGGAAGTAAAAATTGCTTTACCGAAACTTGTCTCAGATACAAGGATCCCTGATAATCTAGCATTTGCAGCCTAGTCTCACCCGACTATTAAATGTTAAAACATACAACCCCATCTGGCCGCCAAAACTGTTTTACCAAAACTTGTCTCAGATACCAGGAGCCCTGCCAATCTGGCATTTGCAGCCTAGGGGAGCAAGTCAAAGCAAAACAGGCTCACCCGACTATTCAATACTAAAACATACAGTCCCCTCTGGCCGCCAAAACTGCTCTACCAAAACCCTGCCAATCTGGCATTTGCAGCCTAGGGGATCAAGTCAAAGCCAATTAGTCTGAGATCATTATCCAATCTGAAAACACACAGTCCCATCTGGTTGCCAAAACTGCTTTACCAAAACATATATCTGATTCCAGGAGCCCCGCCAATCTGGCATGTGCCGAATAGGGGAGCAAGTCAAAGCCAAATAGCCTCAGCCGACTAATAAATCTTAAAACATACAGCCCCATCTGGCCGTCAAAACTGCTTTACCAAAACTTGTCTCAGATACCAGGAACCCTGTTAATCCAGTATTTGCATCCTGGGGGCGCAACTCAAAGCCAAACAGGCTCACCCGACAATTTAATCTTAAAACATACAACCTTACCTAGCTGTCAAAACTGTTTTACTAAAACTTTTTTTAGATTCCAGAAGCCCCGCCAATCTGGCATGTGCCGCCTAGGGGAGCAAGTCAAAGCCAAATAGTCTCACCCGACTATTAAGTCTTAAAACATTCAGCCTCACCTGGAACTCAAAATTGCCTTACCAAAACTTGTCTCAGATACCAGGAACCCTGTTAACCAGCATTTGCATCCTAGGGGCGCAAGTCCAAGCCAAACAGGCTCATCCGACTATTTAATCCTAAAACTTACAGCCTCACCTGGAAGTAAAAATTGCTTTACCGAAACTTGTCTCAGATACAAGGATCCCTGATAATCTAGCATTTGCAGCCTAGTCTCACCCGACTATTAAATCTTAAAACATACAACCCCATCTGGCTGACAAAACTGCTTTACCAAAACTTGGCTCAGATACCAGGAGCCCTGTTAATGCAGTATTTGCATCCTGGGTGCGCAAGTCAAAGTCATATAGGCTCACCCTTCAATTTAATCTTAAAACAAACAGCCCCATCTGGCTGTCAATACTGTTTTACTAAAACTTTTTTTAGATTCCAGGAGCCCCGCCAATCTGGCATGTGCCGCCTAGGGGAGCAAGTCAAAGCCAAAAAGTCTCACCCGACTATTAAGTCTTAAAACATTCAGCCTCACCTGGATCTGAAAATTGCCATACCAAAACTTGTTTTATATACCAGGATCCGTGTTAACCTAGCATTTGCATCCTAGGGGCGCAAGTCAAAGCCAAACAGGCTCATCCGACTATTTAATCCTAAAACATACAGCCTCACCTGGAAGTAAAAATTGCTTTACCGAAACTTGTCTCAGATACAAGGATCCCTGATAATCTAGCATTTGCAGCCTAGTCTCACCCGACTATTAAATGTTAAAACATACAACCCCATCTGGCCGCCAAAACTGTTTTACCAAAACTTGTCTCAGATACCAGGAGCCCTGCCAATCTGGCATTTGCAGCCTAGGGGAGCAAGTCAAAGCAAAACAGGCTCACCCGACTATTCAATACTAAAACATACAGTCCCCTCTGGCCGCCAAAACTGCTCTACCAAAACCCTGCCAATCTGGCATTTGCAGCCTAGGGGATCAAGTCAAAGCCAATTAGTCTGAGATCATTATCCAATCTGAAAACACACAGTCCCATCTGGTTGCCAAAACTGCTTTACCAAAACATATATCTGATTCCAGGAGCCCCGCCAATCTGGCATGTGCCGAATAGGGGAGCAAGTCAAAGCCAAATAGCCTCAGCCGACTAATAAATCTTAAAACATACAGCCCCATCTGGCCGTCAAAACTGCTTTACCAAAACTTGTCTCAGATACCAGGAACCCTGTTAATCCAGTATTTGCATCCTGGGGGCGCAACTCAAAGCCAAACAGGCTCACCCGACAATTTAATCTTAAAACATACAACCTTACCTAGCTGTCAAAACTGTTTTACTAAAACTTTTTTTAGATTCCAGGAGCCCTGTCTGGCATTTGCAGCCTAGTCTCACCCTACTATTAAATCTTAAAACAGACAACCCCATCTGGCCGACAAAACTGCTTTACCAAAACTTGTCTCAGATACCAGGAACCCTGTCAATCCAGTATATGCATCCTGAGGGCGCATGTCAAAGTCATAGAGGCTCACCCTACAATTTAATCTTAAAACAAACAGCCCCATTTGGCTGTCAAAACTGTTTTACTAAAACTTTTTTCAGATTCCAGGAGCCTTGCCAATCTGGCATGTGCCGCCTAGGGGAGCAAGTCAAAGCCAAACAGGCTCATCCGACTATTTAATCCTAAAACATACAGTCTCCCCTGGAAGTCAAAATTGCTTTACCGAAACTTGTCTCAGATACAAGGATCCCTGTTAATCAATTTAATCTTAAAACACACAGCCCCATATGGCTGCAAAAACTGCTTTACCAAAACTTGTCTTTGATACCAGGAGCCCTGTTAATCTAGCATTTGCAGCCTAGGGGAGCGAGTTAAAGCAAAATAGACTCACCCGACTATTAAATCTTAAGACATACAGCCCCACCTGGCCGCCAAAACTGCTTTACCAAAACTTGTCTCAGATACCAGGAACCCTGTTAATCCAGTATTTGCATCCTGGGGGCGCAAGTCAAAGCCAAGCACGCTCACCCGACTATTAAATCTTAAAACATATAGACCCATATGGCCGCCAAAACAGATTTACCAAAACTTGTCTCAGATACCAGGAACCCTGTTATTCCAGCATTTGCATCCTAGGGGCACAAGTCAAAGCCAAACAGGCTCACCCGGCTATTAAATCTTGAAACATATAGACCCATATGGCCGCCAAAACAGATTTACCAAAACTTGTCTCAGATACCAGGAACCCTGTTATTCCAGCATTTGCATCCTAGGGGCGCAAGTCAAAGCCAAGCACGCTCACCCGGCTATTAAATCTTGAAACATATAGACCCATATGGCCGCCAAAACTGATTTACCAAAACTTGTCTCAGATACCAGGAACCCTGTTATTCCAGCATTTGCATCCTAGGGGCGCAAGTCAAAGCCAAGCACGCTCACCCGACTATTTAATCTTAAAACATACAGCCTTACCTAGCATTCAAAACTGATTTACCAAAACTTGTCTTAGATACCAGGAGCTCTGTTAATCTAGAATTTGCAGCCTAGGGGAGCAAGTCAAAGCCAAATAGTTTCACCCGACTATTAAATCTTAAGACATACAGCCCCACCTGGCCGCCAAAACTGCTTTACCAAAACTTGTCTCAGATACCAGGAACCCTGTTAATCCAGTATTTGCATCCTGGGGGCGCAAGTCAAAATCATACAGGCTCACCCTACAATTTAATCTTAAAACAAACAGCCCCATCTGGCTGTCAAAACTGTTTTACTAAAACTTTTTTTAGATTCCAGGAGCCCCGCCAATCTGGCATGTGTCGCCTAGGGGAGCAAGTCAAAGACAAATAGTCTCACCCGACTATTAAGTCTTAATACATTCAGCCTCACCTGGACCTCAAAATTGCCTTACCAAAACTTGTCTCAGATACCAGGAACCCTGTTAATCCAGTATTTGCATCCTGGGGGCGCAAGTCAAAGCCAAGCACGCTCACCCGACTATTAAATCTTAAAACATATAGACCCATATGGCCGCCAAAACAGATTTACCAAAACTTGTCTCAGATACCAGGAACCCTGTTATTCCAGCATTTGCATCCTAGGGGCACAAGTCAAAGCCAAACAGGCTCACCCGGCTATTAAATCTTGAAACATATAGACCCATATGGCCGCCAAAACAGATTTACCAAAACTTGTCTCAGATACCAGGAACCCTGTTATTCCAGCATTTGCATCCTAGGGGCGCAAGTCAAAGCCAAGCACGCTCACCCGGCTATTAAATCTTGAAACATATAGACCCATATGGCCGCCAAAACTGATTTACCAAAACTTGTCTCAGATACCAGGAACCCTGTTATTCCAGCATTTGCATCCTAGGGGCGCAAGTCAAAGCCAAGCACGCTCACCCGACTATTTAATCTTAAAACATACAGCCTTACCTAGCATTCAAAACTGATTTACCAAAACTTGTCTTAGATACCAGGAGCTCTGTTAATCTAGAATTTGCAGCCTAGGGGAGCAAGTCAAAGCCAAATAGTTTCACCCGACTATTAAATCTTAAGACATACAGCCCCACCTGGCCGCCAAAACTGCTTTACCAAAACTTGTCTCAGATACCAGGAACCCTGTCAATCCAGTATATGCATCCTGAGGGCGCATGTCAAAGTCATAGAGGCTCACCCTACAATTTAATCTTAAAACAAACAGCCCCATTTGGCTGTCAAAACTGTTTTACTAAAACTTTTTTCAGATTCCAGGAGCCTTGCCAATCTGGCATGTGCCGCCTAGGGGAGCAAGTCAAAGCCAAACAGGCTCATCCGACTATTTAATCCTAAAACATACAGTCTCCCCTGGAAGTCAAAATTGCTTTACCGAAACTTGTCTCAGATACAAGGATCCCTGTTAATCAATTTAATCTTAAAACACACAGCCCCATATGGCTGCAAAAACTGCTTTACCAAAACTTGTCTTTGATACCAGGAGCCCTGTTAATCTAGCATTTGCAGCCTAGGGGAGCGAGTTAAAGCAAAATAGACTCACCCGACTATTAAATCTTAAGACATACAGCCCCACCTGGCCGCCAAAACTGCTTTACCAAAACTTGTCTCAGATACCAGGAACCCTGTTAATCCAGTATTTGCATCCTGGGGGCGCAAGTCAAAGCCAAGCACGCTCACCCGACTATTAAATCTTAAAACATATAGACCCATATGGCCGCCAAAACAGATTTACCAAAACTTGTCTCAGATACCAGGAACCCTGTTATTCCAGCATTTGCATCCTAGGGGCACAAGTCAAAGCCAAACAGGCTCACCCGGCTATTAAATCTTGAAACATATAGACCCATATGGCCGCCAAAACAGATTTACCAAAACTTGTCTCAGATACCAGGAACCCTGTTATTCCAGCATTTGCATCCTAGGGGCGCAAGTCAAAGCCAAGCACGCTCACCCGGCTATTAAATCTTGAAACATATAGACCCATATGGCCGCCAAAACTGATTTACCAAAACTTGTCTCAGATACCAGGAACCCTGTTATTCCAGCATTTGCATCCTAGGGGCGCAAGTCAAAGCCAAGCACGCTCACCCGACTATTTAATCTTAAAACATACAGCCTTACCTAGCATTCAAAACTGATTTACCAAAACTTGTCTTAGATACCAGGAGCTCTGTTAATCTAGAATTTGCAGCCTAGGGGAGCAAGTCAAAGCCAAATAGTTTCACCCGACTATTAAATCTTAAGACATACAGCCCCACCTGGCCGCCAAAACTGCTTTACCAAAACTTGTCTCAGATACCAGGAACCCTGTTAATCCAGTATTTGCATCCTGGGGGCGCAAGTCAAAATCATACAGGCTCACCCTACAATTTAATCTTAAAACAAACAGCCCCATCTGGCTGTCAAAACTGTTTTACTAAAACTTTTTAGATTCCAGGAGCCCCGCCAATCTGGCATGTGTCGCCTAGGGGAGCAAGTCAAAGACAAATAGTCTCACCCGACTATTAAGTCTTAATACATTCAGCCTCACCTGGAACTCAAAATTGCCTTACCAAAACTTGTCTCAGATACCAGGAACCCTGTTAACCAGCATTTGCATCCTAGGGGCGCAAGTCCAAGCCAAACAGGCTCACCCGACTATTAAATCTTAAAACATATAGACCCATATGGCCGCCAAAACTGATTTACCAAAACTTGTCTCAGATACCAGGAACCCTGTTATTCCAGCATTTGCATCCTAGGGGCGCAAGTCAAAGCCAAGCACGCTCACCCGACTATTTAATCTTAAAACATACAGCCTTACGTAGCATTCAAAACTGTTTTACCAAAACTTGTCTTAGATACCAGGAGCCCTGTTAATCTAGAATTTGCAGCCTAGGGGAGCAAGTCAAAGCCAAATAGTTTCACCCGACTATTAAATCTTAAGACATACAGCCCCACCTGGCCGCCAAAACTGCTTTACCAAAACTTGTCTCAGATACCAGGAACCCTGTTAATCCAGTATTTGCATCCTGGGGGCGCAAGTCAAAATCATACAGGCTCACCCTACAATTTAATCTTAAAACAAACAGCCCCATCTGGCTGTCAAAACTGTTTTACTAAAACTTTTTTAAGATTCCAGGAGCCCCGCCAATCTGGCATGTGCCGCCTAGGGGAGCAAGTCAAAGCCAAATAGTCTCACCCGACTATTAAGTCTTAATACATTCAGCCTCACCTGGAACTCAAAATTGCCTTACCAAAACTTGTCTCAGATACCAGGAACCCTGTTAACCAGCATTTGCATCCTAGGGTCGCAAGTCCAAGCCAAACAGGCTCATCCGACTATTTAATCCTAAAACTTGCAGCCTCACCTGGAAGTAAAAATTGCTTTACCGAAACTTGTCTCAGATACAAGGATCCCTGATAATCTAGCATTTGCAGCCTAGTCTCACCCGACTATTAAATCTTAAAACATACAACCCCATCTGGCTGACAAAACTGCTTTACCAAAACTTGTCTCAGATACCAGGAGCCCTGTTAATGCAGTATTTGCATCCTGGGTGCGCAAGTCAAAGTCATATAGGCTCACCCTTCAATTTAATCTTAAAACAAACAGCCCCATCTGGCTGTCAATACTGTTTTACTAAAACTTTTTTTAGATTCCAGGAGCCCCGCCAATCTGGCATGTGCCGCCTGGGGAAGCAAGTCAAAGCCAAAAAGTCTCACCCAACTATTAAGTCTTAAAACATTTAGCCTCACCTGGATCTGAAAATTGCCTTACCAAAACTTGTTTTATATACCAGGATCCGTGTTAACCTAGCATTTGCATCCTAGGGGCGCAAGTCAAAGCCAAACAGGCTCATCCGACTATTTAATCCTAAAACATACAGCCTCACCTGGAAGTCAAAATTGCTTTACCGAAACTTGTCTCAGATACAAGGATCCCTGATAATCTAGCATTTGCAGTCTAGTCTCACCCGACTATTAAATGTTAAAACATACAACCCCATCTGGCCGCCAAAACTGCTTTACCAAAACTTGTCTCAGATACCAGGAGCCCTGCCAATCTGGCATTTGCAGCCTAGGGGAGCAAGTCAAAGCAAAACAGGCTCACCCGACTATTCAATACTAAAACATACAGTCCCATCTGGCCGCCAAAACTGCTCTACCAAAACCCTGCCAATCTGGCATTTGCAGCCTAGGGGATCAAGTCAAAGCCAATTAGTCTGAGATCATTATCCAATCTGAAAACACACAGTCCCATCTGGTTGCCAAAACTGCTTTACCAAAACATATATCTGATTCCAGGAGCCCCGCCAATCTGGCATGTGCCGAATAGGGGAGCAAGTCAAAGCCAAATAGCCTCACCCGACTATTACGTCTTAAAACATTCAGCTTCACCTGTAACTCAAAATTGCCTTACCAAAACTTGTCTCAGATACCAGGAACCCTGTTAATCCAGCATTTGCATTCTAGGGCCGCAAGACAAAGCCGAACCAAAACTTGTCTCAAATACCAGAAACCCTGTTAATGCAGTATTTGCATCCAGGGGGCGCAAGTCAAAGTCAAACAGGCTCACCTGACTATTTAATCTTAAAACATTCAGTCTTACCTAGCTGTCAAAACTGTTTTACCAAAACTTTTTTAGATTCCAGGATCCCCACCAATCTGGCATGTGCCGTCTAGGGGAGCAAGTCAAAGCCAAATAGCCTCACCCGACTCTTAAGTCTTAAAACATTCAGCCTGACCTGGAACTCAAAATTGCCTTACCAAAACTTGTCTCAGATACCAGGAACCCTGTCAATCCAGCATTTGCATTCTAGGGCCGCAAGACAAAGCCAAACAGGCTCATCCGACTATTTAATCTGAGAACATACAGTGTTGCCTAGCATTCAAAACTGTTTTACCAAAACTTGTCTTAGATAACAGGAGCCCTGTTAATCTAGAATTTGCAGCCTAGGGGACCAAGTCAAAGCCAAATAGTTTCACCCGACTATTAAATCTTAAGACATACAGCCCCACCTGGCCGCCAAAACTGCTTTACCAAAACTTGTCTCAGATACCAGGAACCCTGTTAATCCAGTATTTGCATCCTGGGGGCGCAAGTCAAAATCATACAGGCTCACCCGACTATTAAATCTTGAAACATATAGACCCATATGGCCGCCAAAACTGATTTACCAAAACTTGTCTCAGATACCAGGAACCCTGTTATTCCAGCATTTGCATCCTAGGGGCGCAAGTCAAAGCCAAGCACGCTCACCCGACTATTTAATCTTAAAACATACAGCCTTACCTAGCATTCAAAACTGATTTACCAAACCTTGTCTCAGATACCAGGAGCCCTGCCAATCTGGTGTGTGCAGCCTAGGGGAGAAGTTCAAAGCCAAACAGGCTCACCCTACAATTTAATCTTAAAACAAACAGCCCCATCTGGCTGCCAAAGCAGCTTTATCAAAACTTGTTATGGATACCAGGAGCCCTGTTAATCTAGCATTTGAAGCGTAGGGGAGCAAGTCAAAGCCAAATAGCCTCAGCCGACTAATAAATCTTAAAACATACAGCCCCATCTGGCCGCCAAAACTGCTTTACCCAAACTTGTCTCAGATACCAGGAACCCTGTTAATCCAGCATTTGCATCCTAGGGGCGCAAGTCAAAGCCAAGCACGCTCACCCGACTTTTTAATCTTAAAACATACAGCCTTACGTAGCATTCAAAACTGTTTTACCAAAACTTGTCTTAGATACCAGGAGCCCTGTTAATCTAGAATTTGCAGCCTAGGGGAGCAAGTCAAAGCCAAATAGTTTCACCCGACTATTAAATCTTAAGACATACAGCCCCACCTGGCCGCCAAAACTGCTTTACCAAAACTTGTCTCAGATACCAGGAACCCTGTTAATCCAGTATTTGCATCCTGGGGGCGCAAGTCAAAATCATACAGGCTCACCCTACAATTTAATCTTAAAACAAACAGCCCCATCTGGCTGTCAAAACTGTTTTACTAAAACTTTTTTTAGATTCCAGGAGCCCCGCCAATCTGGCATGTGCCGCCTAGGGGAGCAAGTCAAAGCCAAATAGTCTCACCCGACTATTAAGTCTTAATACATTCAGCCTCACCTGGAACTAAAAAGTGCCTTACCAAAACTTGTCTCAGATACCAGGAACCCTGTTAACCAGTATTTGCATCCTAGGGACGCAAGTCCAAGCCAATCAGGCTCACCCGACTATTAAATCTTAAAACATATAGACCCATATGGCCGCCAAAACTGATTTACCAAAACTTGTCTCAGATACCAGGAACCCTGTTATTCCAGCATTTGCATCCTAGGGGCGCAAGTCTTGTCTTAGATAACAGGAGCCCTGTTAATCTAGAATTTGCAGGCTAGGGGAGCAAGTCAAAGCCAAATAGTTTCACCCGACTATTAAATCTTAAGACATACAGCCCCACCTGGCCGCCAAAACTGCTTTACCAAAACTTGTCTCAGATACCAGGAACCCTGTTAATCCAGTATTTGCATCCTGGGGGCGCAAGTCAAAATCATACAGGCTCACCCGACTATTAAATCTTGAAACATATAGACCCATATGGCCGCCAAAACTGATTTACCAAAACTTGTCTCAGATACCAGGAACCCTGTTATTCCAGCATTTGCATCCTAGGGGCGCAAGTCAAAGCCAAGCACGCTCACCCGACTATTTAATCTTAAAACATACAGCCTTACCTAGCATTCAAAACTGATTTACCAAACCTTGTCTCAGATACCAGGAGCCCTGCCAATCTGGTGTGTGCAGCCTAGGGGAGAAGTTCAAAGCCAAACAGGCTCACCCTACAATTTAATCTTAAAACAAACAGCCCCATCTGGCTGCCAAAGCAGCTTTATCAAAACTTGTTATGGATACCAGGAGCCCTGTTAATCTAGCATTTGAAGCGTAGGGGAGCAAGTCAAAGCCAAATAGCCTCAGCCGACTAATAAATCTTAAAACATACAGCCCCATCTGGCCGCCAAAACTGCTTTACCCAAACTTGTCTCAGATACCAGGAACCCTGTTAATCCAGCATTTGCATCCTAGGGGCGCAAGTCAAAGCCAAGCACGCTCACCCGACTTTTTAATCTTAAAACATACAGCCTTACGTAGCATTCAAAACTGTTTTACCAAAACTTGTCTTAGATACCAGGAGCCCTGTTAATCTAGAATTTGCAGCCTAGGGGAGCAAGTCAAAGCCAAATAGTTTCACCCGACTATTAAATCTTAAGACATACAGCCCCACCTGGCCGCCAAAACTGCTTTACCAAAACTTGTCTCAGATACCAGGAACCCTGTTAATCCAGTATTTGCATCCTGGGGGCGCAAGTCAAAATCATACAGGCTCACCCTACAATTTAATCTTAAAACAAACAGCCCCATCTGGCTGTCAAAACTGTTTTACTAAAACTTTTTTTAGATTCCAGGAGCCCCGCCAATCTGGCATGTGTCGCCTAGGGGAGCAAGTCAAAGACAAATAGTCTCACCCGACTATTAAGTCTTAATACATTCAGCCTCACCTGGAACTCAAAATTGCCTTACCAAAACTTGTCTCAGATACCAGGAACCCTGTTAACCAGCATTTGCATCCTAGGGGCGCAAGTCCAAGCCAAACAGGCTCATCCGACTATTTAATCCTAAAACTTGCAGCCTCACCTGGAAGTAAAAATTGCTTTACCGAAACTTGTCTCAGATACAAGGATCCCTGATAATCTAGCATTTGCAGCCTAGTCTCACCCGACTATTAAATGTTAAAACATACAACCCCATCTGGCTGACAAAACTGCTTTACCAAAACTTGTCTCAGATACCAGGAGCCCTGTTAATGCAGTATTTGCATCCTGGGTGCGCAAGTCAAAGTCATATAGGCTCACCCTTCAATTTAATCTTAAAACAAACAGCCCCATCTGGCTGTCAATACTGTTTTACTAAAACTTTTTTAGATTCCAGGAGCCCCGCCAATCTGGCATGTGCCGCCTGGGGAAGCAAGTCAAAGCCAAAAAGTCTCACCCAACTATTAAGTCTTAAAACATTCAGCCTCACCTGGATCTGAAAATTGCCTTACCAAAACTTGTTTTATATACCAGGATCCGTGTTAACCTAGCATTTGCATCCTAGGGGCGCAAGTCAAAGCCAAACAGGCTCATCCGACTATTTAATCCTAAAACATACAGCCTCACCTGGAAGTCAAAATTGCTTTACCGAAACTTGTCTCAGATACAAGGATCCCTGATAATCTAGCATTTGCAGTCTAGTCTCACCCGACTATTAAATGTTAAAACATACAACCCCATCTGGCCGCCAAAACTGCTTTACCAAAACTTGTCTCAGATACCAGGAGCCCTCCCAATCTGGCATTTGCAGCCTAGGGGAGCAAGTCAAAGCAAAACAGGCTCACCCGACTATTCAATACTAAAACATACAGTCCCATCTGGCCGCCAAAACTGCTCTACCAAAACCCTGCCAATCTGGCATTTGCAGCCTAGGGGATCAAGTCAAAGCCAATTAGTCTGAGATCATTATCCAATCTGAAAACACACAGTCCCATCTGGTTGCCAAAACTGCTTTACCAAAACATCTATCTGATTCCAGGAGCCCCGCCAATCTGGCATGTGCCGAATAGGGGAGCAAGTCAAAGCCAAATAGCCTCACCCGACTATTACGTCTTAAAACATTCAGCTTCACCTGTAACTCAAAATTGCCTTACCAAAACTTGTCTCAGATACCAGGAACCCTGTTAATCCAGCATTTGCATTCTAGGGCCGCAAGACAAAGCCGAACCAAAACTTGTCTCAAATACCAGAAACCCTGTTAATGCAGTATTTGCATCCAGGGGGCGCAAGTCAAAGTCAAACAGGCTCACCTGACTATTTAATCTTAAAACATTCAGTCTTACCTAGCTGTCAAAACTGTTTTACCAAAACTTTTTTTAGATTCCAGGATCCCCACCAATCTGGCATGTGCCGTCTAGGGGAGCAAGTCAAAGCCAAATAGCCTCACCCGACTCTTAAGTCTTAAAACATTCAGCCTGACCTGGAACTCAAAATTGCCTTACCAAAACTTGTCTCAGATACCAGGAACCCTGTCAATCCAGCATTTGCATTCTAGGGCCGCAAGACAAAGCCAAACAGGCTCATCCGACTATTTAATCTGAGAACATACAGTGTTGCCTAGCATTCAAAACTGTTTTACCAAAACTTGTCTTAGATAACAGGAGCCCTGTTAATCTAGAATTTGCAGCCTAGGGGACCAAGTCAAAGCCAAATAGTTTCACCCGACTATTAAATCTTAAGACATACAGCCCCACCTGGCCGCCAAAACTGCTTTACCAAAACTTGTCTCAGATACCAGGAACCCTGTTAATCCAGTATTTGCATCCTGGGGGCGCAAGTCAAAATCATACAGGCTCACCCGACTATTAAATCTTGAAACATATAGACCCATATGGCCGCCAAAACTGATTTACCAAAACTTGTCTCAGATACCAGGAACCCTGTTATTCCAGCATTTGCATCCTAGGGGCGCAAGTCAAAGCCAAGCACGCTCACCCGACTATTTAATCTTAAAACATACAGCCTTACCTAGCATTCAAAACTGATTTACCAAACCTTGTCTCAGATACCAGGAGCCCTGCCAATCTGGTGTGTGCAGCCTAGGGGAGAAGTTCAAAGCCAAACAGGCTCACCCTACAATTTAATCTTAAAACAAACAGCCCCATCTGGCTGCCAAAGCAGCTTTATCAAAACTTGTTATGGATACCAGGAGCCCTGTTAATCTAGCATTTGAAGCGTAGGGGAGCAAGTCAAAGCCAAATAGCCTCAGCCGACTAATAAATCTTAAAACATACAGCCCCATCTGGCCGCCAAAACTGCTTTACCCAAACTTGTCTCAGATACCAGGAACCCTGTTAATCCAGCATTTGCATCCTAGGGGCGCAAGTCAAAGCCAAGCACGCTCACCCGACTTTTTAATCTTAAAACATACAGCCTTACGTAGCATTCAAAACTGTTTTACCAAAACTTGTCTTAGATACCAGGAGCCCTGTTAATCTAGAATTTGCAGCCTAGGGGAGCAAGTCAAAGCCAAATAGTTTCACCCGACTATTAAATCTTAAGACATACAGCCCCACCTGGCCGCCAAAACTGCTTTACCAAAACTTGTCTCAGATACCAGGAACCCTGTTAATCCAGTATTTGCATCCTGGGGGCGCAAGTCAAAATCATACAGGCTCACCCTACAATTTAATCTTAAAACAAACAGCCCCATCTGGCTGTCAAAACTGTTTTACTAAAACTTTTTTTAGATTCCAGGAGCCCCGCCAATCTGGCATGTGCCGTCTAGGGGAGCAAGTCAAAGCCAAATAGTCTCACCCGACTATTAAGTCTTAATACATTCAGCCTCACCTGGAACTAAAAAGTGCCTTACCAAAACTTGTCTCAGATACCAGGAACCCTGTTAACCAGTATTTGCATCCTAGGGACGCAAGTCCAAGCCAATCAGGCTCACCCGACTATTAAATCTTAAAACATATAGACCCATATGGCCGCCAAAACTGATTTACCAAAACTTGTCTCAGATACCAGGAACCCTGTTATTCCAGCATTTGCATCCTAGGGGCGCAAGTCTTGTCTTAGATAACAGGAGCCCTGTTAATCTAGAATTTGCAGGCTAGGGGAGCAAGTCAAAGCCAAATAGTTTCACCCGACTATTAAATCTTAAGACATACAGCCCCACCTGGCCGCCAAAACTGCTTTACCAAAACTTGTCTCAGATACCAGGAACCCTGTTAATCCAGTATATGCATCCTGGGGGCGCAAGTCAAAATCATACAGGCTCACCCGACTATTAAATCTTAAAACATATAGACCCATATGGCCGCCAAAACTGATTTACCAAAACTTGTCTCAGATACCATGAACCCTGTTATTCCAGCATTTGCATCCTAGGGGCGCAAGTCAAAGCCAAGCACGCTCACCCGACTATTAAATCTTAAAACATATAGACCCATATGGCCGCCAAAACTGATTTACCAAAACTTGTCTCAGATACCAGGAACCCTATTATTCCAGCATTTGCATCCTAGGGGCACAAGTCAAAGCCAAACAGGCTCACCCGACTTTTAAATCTTAAAACATACAGCCTTACGTAGCATTCAAAACTGTTTTACCAAAACTTGTCTTAGATACCAGGAGCCCTGTTCATCTAGAATTTGCAGCCTAGGGGAGCAAGTCAAAGCCAAATAGTTTCACCCGACTATTAAATCTTAAGACATACAGCCCCACCTGGCCGCCAAAACTGCTTTACCAAAACTTGTCTCAGATACCAGGAACCCTGTTAATCCAGTATTTGCATCCTGGGGGCGCAAGTCAAAATCATACAGGCTCACCCTACAATTTAATCTTAAAACAAACAGCCCCATCTGGCTGTCAAAACTGTTTTACTAAAACTTTTTTTAGATTCCAGGAGCCCCGCCAATCTGGCATGTGCTGCCTAGGGGAGCAAGTCAAAGCCAAATAGTCTCACCCGACTATTAAGTCTTAATACATTCAGCCTCACCTGGAACTCAAAATTGCCTTACCAAAACTTGTCTCAGATACCAGGAACCCTGTTAACCAGTATTTGCATCCTAGGGGCGCAAGTCCAAGCCAATCAGGCTCACCCGACTATTAAATCTTAAAACTTATAGACCCATATGGCCGCCAAAACTGATTTACCAAAACTTGTCTCAGATACCAGGAACCCTGTTATTCCAGCATTTGCATCCTAGGGGCGCAAGTCAAAGCCAAGCACGCTCACCCGACTATTTAATCTTAAAACATACAGCCTTACCTAGCATTCAAAACTGTTTTACCAAAACTTGTCTTAGATAACAGGAGCCCTGTTAATCTAGAATTTGCAGCCTAGGGGAGCAAGTCAAAGCCAAATAGTTTCACCCGACTATTAAATCTTAAGACATACAGCCCCACCTGGCCGCCAAAACTGCTTTACCAAAACTTGTCTCAGATACCAGGAACCCTGTTAATCCAGTATTTGCATCCTGGGGGCGCAAGTCAAAATCATACAGGCTCACCCGACTATTAAATCTTAAAACATATAGACCCATATGGCCGCCAAAACTGATTTACCAAAACTTGTCTCAGATACCAGGAACCCTGTTATTCCAGCATTTGCATCCTAGGGGCGCAAGTCAAAGCCAAGCACGCTCACCCGACTATTAAATCTTAAAACATATAGACCCATATGGCCGCCAAAACTGATTTACCAAAACTTGTCTCAGATACCAGGAACCCTGTTATTCCAGCATTTGCATCCTAGGGGCACAAGTCAAAGCCAAACAGGCTCACCCGACTATTAAATCTTGAAACATATAGACCCATATGGCCGCCAAAACTGATTTACCAAAACTTGTCTCAGATACCAGGAACCCTGTTATTCCAGCATTTGCATCCTAGGGGCGCAAGTCAAAGCCAAGCACGCTCACCCGACTATTTAATCTTAAAACATACAGCCTTACCTAGCATTCAAAGCTGTATTACCAAAACTTGTCTTAGATACCAGGAGCTCTGTTAATCTAGAATTTGCAGCCTAGGGGAGCAAGTCAAAGCCAAATAGTTTCACCCGACTATTAAATCTTAAGACATACAGCCCCACCTGGCCGCCAAAACTGCTTTACCAAAACTTGTCTCAGATACCAGGAACCCTGTTAATCCAGTATTTGCATCCTGGGGGCGCAAGTCAAAATCATACAGGCTCACCCTACAATTTAATCTTAAAACAAACAGCCCCATCTGGCTGTCAAAACTGTTTTACTAAAACTTTTTTTAGATTCCAGGAGCCCCGCCAATCTGGCATGTGCCGCCTAGGGGAGCAAGTCAAAGACAAATAGTCTCACCCGACTATTAAGTCTTAATACATTCAGCCTCACCTGGAACTCAAAATTGCCTTACCAAAACTTGTCTCAGATACCAGGAAACCTGTTAACCAGCATTTGCATCCTAGGGGCGCAAGTCCAAGCCAAACAGGCTCACCCGACTATTAAATCTTAAAACATATAGACCCATATGGCCGCCAAAACTGATTTACCAAAACTTGTCTCAGATACCAGGAACCCTGTTATTCCAGCATTTGCATCCTAGGGGCGCAAGTCAAAGCCAAGCACGCTCACCCGACTATTTAATCTTAAAACATACAGCCTTACGTAGCATTCAAAACTGTTTTACCAAAACTTGTCTTAGATACCAGGAGCCCTGTTAATCTAGAATTTGCAGCCTAGGGGAGCAAGTCAAAGCCAAATAGTTTCACCCGACTATTAAATCTTAAGACATACAGCCCCACCTGGCCGCCAAAACTGCTTTACCAAAACTTGTCTCAGATACCAGGAACCCTGTTAATCCAGTATTTGCATCCTGGGGGCGCAAGTCAAAATCATACAGGCTCACCCTACAATTTAATCTTAAAACAAACAGCCCCATCTGGCTGTCAAAACTGTTTTACTAAAACTTTTTTTAGATTCCAGGAGCCCCGCCAATCTGGCATGTGCCGCCTAGGGGAGCAAGTCAAAGCCAAATAGTCTCACCCGACTATTAAGTCTTAATACATTCAGCCTCACCTGGAACTCAAAATTGCCTTACCAAAACTTGTCTCAGATACCAGGAACCCTGTTAACCAGCATTTGCATCCTAGGGTCGCAAGTCCAAGCCAAACAGGCTCATCCGACTATTTAATCCTAAAACTTACAGCCTCACCTGGAAGTAAAAATTGCTTTACCGAAACTTGTCTCAGATACAAGGATCCCTGATAATCTAGCATTTGCAGCCTAGTCTCACCCGACTATTAAATCTTAAAACATACAACCCCATCTGGCTGACAAAACTGCTTTACCAAAACTTGTCTCAGATACCAGGAGCCCTGTTAATGCAGTATTTGCATCCTGGGTGCGCAAGTCAAAGCCATATAGGCTCACCCTTCAATTTAATCTTAAAACAAACAGCCCCATCTGGCTGTCAATACTGTTTTACTAAAACTTTTTTAGATTCCAGGAGCCCCGCCAATCTGGCATGTGCCGCCTAGGGGAGCAAGTCAAAGCCAAAAAGTCTCACCCGACTATTAAGTCTTAAAACATTCAGCCTCACCTGGATCTGAAAATTGCCTTACCAAAACTTGTTTTATATACCAGGATCCGTGTTAACCTAGCATTTGCATCCTAGGGGCGCAAGTCAAAGCCAAACAGGCTCATCCGACTATTTAATCCTTAAACATACAGCCTCACCTGGAAGTCAAAATTGCTTTACCGAAACTTGTCTCAGATACAAGGATCCCTGATAATCTAGCATTTGCAGCCTAGTCTCACCCGACTATTAAATGTTAAAACATACAACCCCATCTGGCCGCCAAAACTGCTTTACCAAAACTTGTCTCAGATACCAGGAGCCCTGCCAATCTGGCATTTGCAGCCTAGGGGAGCAAGTCAAAGCAAAACAGGCTCACCCGACTATTCAATACTAAAACATACAGTCCCATCTGGCCGCCAAAACTGCTTTACCAAAACCCTGCCAATCTGGCATTTGCAGCTTAGGGGATCAAGTCAAAGCCAATTAGTCTGAGATCATTATCCAATCTGAAAACACACAGTCCCATCTGGTTGCCAAAACTGCTTTACCAAAACATCTATCTGATTCCAGGAGCCCCGCCAATCTGGCATGTGCCGAATAGGGGAGCAAGTCAAAGCCAAATAGCCTCACCCGACTATTACGTCTTAAAACATTTTAAATCTTAAGACATACAGCCCCACCTGGCCGCCAAAACTGCTTTACCAAAACTTGTCTCAGATACCAGGAACCCTGTTAATCCAGTATTTGCATCCTGGGGGCGCTAGTCAAAATCATACAGGCTCACCCTACAATTTAATCTTAAAACAAACAGCCCCATCTGGCTGTCAAAACTGTTTTACTAAAACTTTTTTTAGATTCCAGGAGCCCCGCCAATCTGGCATGTGCCGCCTAGGGGAGCAAGTCAAAGCCAAATAGTCTCACCCGACTATTAAGTCTTAATACATTCAGCCTCACCTGGAACTCAAAATTGCCTTACCAAAACTTGTCTCAGATACCAGGAACCCTGTTAACCAGTATTTGCATCCTAGGGGCGCAAGTCCAAGCCAATCAGGCTCACCCGACTATTAAATCTTAAAACATATAGACCCATATGGCCGCCAAAACTGATTTACCAAAGCTTGTCTCAGATACCAGGAACCCTGTTATTCCAGCATTTGCATCCTGGGGGCGCTAGTCAAAATCATACAGGCTCACCCTACAATTTAATCTTAAAACAAACAGCCCCATCTGGCTGTCAAAACTGTTTTACTAAAACTTTTTTAGATTCCAGGAGCCCCGCCAATCTGGCATGTGCCGCCTAGGGGAGCAAGTCAAAGCCAAATAGTCTCACCCGACTATTAAGTCTTAATACATTCAGCCTCACCTGGAACTCAAAATTGCCTTACCAAAACTTGTCTCAGATACCAGGAACCCTGTTAACCAGTATTTGCATCCTAGGGGCGCAAGTCAAAGCCAAGCACGCTCACCCGACTATTTAATCTTAAAACATACAGCCTTACCTAGCATTCAAAACTGTTTTACCAAAACTTGTCTTAGATAACAGGAGCCCTGTTAATCTAGAATTTGCAGCCTAGGGGAGCAAGTCAAAGCCAAATAGTTTCACCCGACTATTAAATCTTAAGACATATTGCCTAACCAAAACATGTTTTATATACCAGGATCCGTGTTAACCTAGCATTTGCATCCTAGGGGCGCAAGTCAAAGCCAAACAGGCTCATCCGACTATTTAATCCTAAAACATACAGCCTCACCTGGAAGTCAAAATTGCTTTACCGAAACTTGTCTCAGATACAAGGATCCCTGATAATCTAGTATTTGCAGCCTAGTCTCACCCGACTATTAAATGTTAAAACATACAACCCCATCTGGCCGCCAAAACTGCTTTACCAAAACTTGTCTCAGATACCAGGAGCCCTGCCAATCTGGCATTTGCAGCCTAGGGGAGCAAGTCAAAGCAAAACAGGCTCACCCGACTATTCAATACTAAAACATACAGTCCCATCTGGCCGCCAAAACTGCTCTACCAAAACCCTGCCAATCTGGCATTTGCAGCCTAGGGGATCAAGTCAAAGCCAATTAGTCTGAGATCATTATCCAATCTGAAAACACACAGTCCCATCTGGTTGCCAAGACTGCTTTACCAAAACATTTATCTGATTCCAGGAGCCCCGCCAATCTGGCATGTGCCGAATAGGGGAGCAAGTCAAAGCCAAATAGCCTCACCCGACTATTACGTCTTAAAACATTCAGCTTCACCTGTAACTCAAAATTGCCTTACCAAAACTTGTCTCAGATACCAGGAACCCTGTTAATCCAGCATTTGCATTCTAGGGCCGCAAGACAAAGCCAAACCAAAACTTGTCTCAGATACCAGAAACCCTGTTAATGCAGTATTTGCATCCTGGGGGCGCAAGTCAAAGTCAAACAGGCTCACCTGACTATTTAATCTTAAAACATTCAGTCTTACCTAGCTGTCAAAACTGTTTTACCAAAACTTTTTTTAGATTCCAGGATCCCTGTTAATCTGGCATTTGCAGCCTAGTCTCACCCTACTATTTAATCTTAAAACAGACAACCCCATCTGGCCGCCAAAACTGCTTTACCCAAACTTGTCTCAGATACCAGGAGCCCTGCCAATCTGGCATGTGCAGACTAGGGGAGCAGGTCAAAGCAAAACAGGCTCACCCGACTATTTAATTTTAAAATAAATGCAGCCCCATCTAGCCGCCAAAACTGCTCTACCAAAACCCTGCCAATCTGGCATTTGCAGCCTAGGGGATCAAGTCAAAGCCAATTAGTCTGAGATCATTATCCAATCTGAAAACACACAGTCCCATCTGGTTGCCAAAACTGCTTTACCAAAACATATATCTGATTCCAGGAGCCCCGCCAATCTGGCATGTGCCGAATAGGGGAGCAAGTCAAAGCCAAATAGCCTCAGCCGACTATTAAGTCTTAAAACATTCAGCCTCACCTGTAACTCAAAATTGCCTTACCAAAACTTGTCTCAGATACCAGGAACCCTGTTAATCCAGTATTTGCATCCCGGGGGCGCAAGTCAAAGTCAAACAGGCTCGCCCGACTATTTAATCTTAAAACATTCAGCCTAATCTAGCTGTCAAAATTGTTTTACAAAAACTTTTTTTAGATTCCAGGATCCCCTCCAATCTGGCATGTCCCGCCTAGGGGAGCAAGTCAAAGCCAAATAGCCTCACCCGACTATTAAAACTTAAAACATACATCCCCATCTGGCCGCCAAAACTGCTTAACCAAAACTTGTCTCATATACTAGGAACCCTGTTAATTAAGTATTTGCATCCTGGGGGCGCAAGTCAAAGCCAAACCGGCTCACCCGACTATTTAATCTTAAAACATACAGCCTTACCTAGCTGTCAAAACTGTTTTACTAAAACTTTTTTTAAATTCCAGGAGCCCTGTTAATCGAGCATTTGCAGCCTAGTCTCACCCGACTATTAAATCTTAAAACATATAACCCCATCTGGCCGACAAAACTGCCTTACCAAAACTTGTCTCAGATACCAGGAGCCCTGTTAATCCAGTATTTGCATCCTGGGGGCGCAAGTCAAAGTCATACAGGCTCACCCTACAATTTAATCTTAAAACATACAGCCCCATCTGGCTGTCAAAACTTATTTACTAAAACTTTTTTTAGATTCCAGGAGCCCCGCCAATCTGGCATGTGCCGCCTAGGGGAGCAAGTCAAAGCCAAATAGCCTCACCCGACTATTACGTCTTAAAACATTCAGCCTCACCTGTAACTCAAAATTGGCTTACCAAAACTTGTCTCAGATACCAGAAACCCTGTTAATGCAGTATTTGCATCCTGGGGGCGCAAGTCAAAGTCAAGAAGGCTCTCCTGAGTATTTAATCTTAAAACATTCAGTCTTACCTAGCTGTCAAAACTGTTTTACCAAAAGTTTTTTTAGATTCCAGGATCCCCACCAATCTGGCATGTGCCGCCCAGGGGAGCAAGTCAAAGCCAAATAGCCTCACCCGACTCTTAAGTCTTAAAACATTCAGCCTGACCTGGAACTCAAAATTGCCTTACCAAAACTTGTCTCAGATACAAGGATCTCTGTTATTCCAGCATTGGCATCCTAGGGGCCCAAGTCAAAGCTAAGCACGCTCACCCGACTATTTAATCTTAAAACATACAGCCTTACCTAGCTGTTAAAACTGTTTTACCAAAACTTGTCTTAGATTCCAGGAACCCCGCCAATCAGGCATGTGCAGCCTAGGGGAGCAAGTCAAAGCCAAACAGGCTCACCCGACTATATAACCTTTAAGCATAAAGCCTCAGATACCAGGAACCCTGTTAATCTAGCATTTGCAGCCTAGGGGAGCAAGACAATGCCAAATAGTCTCACCCGACTATTAAATCTTTAAACATACAGCCAAACCTGGAAGTCAAACTTGCTTTACCGAAACTTGTCTCAGATACAAGGATCCCTTATAATCTAGCATTTGCAGCCTAGTCTCACCCGACTATTAAATCTTAAAACATACAACCCCATCTGGCCGACCAAACTGCCTTACCAAAACTTGTCTCAGATACCAGGAAACCTGTCAATCCAGCATTTGCATTCTAGGGCCGCAAGACAAAGCCATACATGCTCATCCGACTATATAATCGGAGAACATACAGTCTTGCCGAGCTGTCAAAACTGTTTTACCAAACCTTTTCTCAGTTACCAGGAGCCCTGGGGGAGAAGTTCAAAGCCAAACAGGCTCACCCTACAATTTAATCTTTAAACAAACAGCCCCATCTGGCTGCCAAAGCTGCTTTATCAATACTTGTTATGGATACCAGGAACCCTGTTAATCTAGCATTTGCAGCGTAGGGGAGCAAGTCAAAGCCAAATAGCCTCAGCCGACTAATAAATCTTAAAACATACAGCCCCATCTGGCCGCCAAAACTGCTTTACCAAAACTTGTCTCAGATACCAGGAACCCTGTTAATCCAGTATTTGCATCCTGGGGGCGCAACTCAAAGCCAAACAGGCCCACCCGACTATTTAATCTTAAAACATACAGCCTTACCTAGCTGTTAAAACTGTTTTACCAAAACTTGTCTTAGATTCCAGGAGCCCCGCCAATCTGGCATGTGCTGCCTAGGGGAGCAAGTCAAAGCCAAATAGCCTCAGCCGACTAATAAATCTTAAAACATACAGCCCCATCTGGCCGCCAAAACTGCCTTACCAAAACTTGTCTCAGATACCAGGAACCCTGTTAATCCAGAATTTGCATCCTGGGGGCGCACGTCAAAGCCAAACAGGCCCACTCGACTATTTAATCTTAAAACATACAGCCTTACCTAGCTGTTAAAACTGTTTTACCAAAACTTGTCTTAGATTCCAGGAGCCCCGCCAATCTGGCAAGTGCAGCCTAGGGGAGCAAGTCAAAGCCAAACAGGCTCACCCGACTATATAACCTTTAAGCATAAAGCATCAGATACCAGGAACCCTGTTAATCTAGCATTTGCAGCCTAGGGGAGCAATACAATGCCAAATAGTCTCACCCGACTATTAAATCTTTAAACATACATCCAAACCTGGAAGTCAAAATTGCTTTACCGAAACTTGTCTCAGATACAAGGATCCCTTATAATCTAGCATTTGCAGCCTAGTCTCACCCGACTATTAAATCTTAAAACATACAACCCCATCTGGCCGACAAAACTGCCTTACCAAAACTTGTCTCAGATACCAGGAACCCTGTTAATCCAGTATTTGCATCCTGGGGGCGCAACTCAAAGCCAAACAGGCCCACCCGACTATTTAATCTTAAAACATACAGCCTTACCCAGCTGTCAAAACTGTTTTACTTAAACTTTTTTTAGATTCCAGGAGCCCTGTTAATCTGGCATTTGCAGCCTAGTCTCACCCGACTATTAAATCTTAAAACAGACAACCCCATCTGGCCGAAAAAACTGCTTTACCAAAACTTGTCTCAGATACCAGGAACCCTGTTAATCCAGTATTTGCATCCTGGGGCGCAACTCAAAACCAAACAGACTCACCCGACTATTTAATCTTAAAACATACAGCCTTACCTAGCTGTCAAAACTGTTTTACTAAAACTTTTTTTAGATTACAGGAGAACTGTTAATCTAGCATTTGCATCCTAGTCTCACCCGACTATTAAATCTTAAAACATAGAACCCCATCTGGCCGACAAAACAGCTTTACCAACACTTGTCTCAGATACCAGGAACCCTGTTAATCCAGTATTTGCATCCTGGGGCGCAACTCAAAGCCAAACAGGCCCACCCGACTATTTAATCTTAAAACATACAGCCTTACCTAGCTGTTAAAACTGTTTTACCAAAACTTGTCTTAGATTCCAGGAGCCCCGCCAATCTGGCATGTGCCGCCTAGGGGAGCAAGTCAAAGCCAAATAGCCTCAGCCGACTAATAAATCTTAAAACATACAGCCCCATCTGGCCGCCAAAACTGCTTTACCAAAACTTGTCTCAGATACCAGGAACCCTGTTAATCCAGAATTTGCATCCTGGGGGCGCAACTCAAAGCCAAACAGGCCCACTCGACTATTTAATCTTAAAACATACAGCCTTACCTAGCTGTTAAAACTGTTTTACCAAAACTTGTCTTAGATTCCAGGAGCCCCGCCAATCTGGCATGTGCCGCCTAGGGGAGCAAGTCAAAGCCAAATAGCCTAACCCGACTCTTAGTTCTTAAAACATTCAGCCTGACCTAGCACTCAAAATTGCTTTACCAAAACTTGTCTCAGTTACCAGGAACCCAGTTATTCCAGCATTGGCATCCTAGGGGCCCAAGTCAAAGCTAAGCACGCTCACCCGACTATTTAACCTTAAAACATACAGCCTTACCTAGCTGTTAAAACTGTTTTACCAAAACTTGTCTTAGATTCCAGGAGCCCCGCCAATCTGGCATGTGCAGCCTAGGGGAGCAAGTCAAAGCCAAACAGGCTCACCCGACTATTTAACCTTTAAGCATAAAGCCTCAGATACCAGGAACCCTGTTAATCTAGCATATGCAGCCTAGGGGAGCAAGACAATGCCAAATAGTCTCACCCGACTATTAAATCTTTAAACATACTGCCAAACCTGGAAGTCAAAATTGCTTTACCGAAACTTGTCTCAGATACAAGGATCCCTTATAATCTAGCATTTGCAGCCTAGTCTCACCCGACTATTAAATCTTAAAACATACAACCCCATCTGGCCGACAAAACTGCTTTACCAACACTTGTCTCAGATATCAGGAACCCTGTTAATCCAGTATTTGCATCCTGTGGGCGCAACTCAAAACCAAACAGACTCACCCGACTATTTAATCTTAAAACATACAGCCTTACCTAGCTGTCAAAACTGTTTTACTAAAACTTTTTTTAGATTACAGGAGCCCTGTTAATCTAGCATTTGCATCCTAGTCTCACCCGACTATTAAATCTTAAAACATAGAACCCCATCTGGCCGACAAAACAGCTTTACCAACACTTGTCTCAGATACCAGGAGCCCTGTCAATCCAGTATTTGCATCCTGGGGGCGCAAGTCAAAGTCATACAGGCTCACCCTACAATTTAATCTTAAAACAAACAGCCCCGTCTGGCTGTCAAAACAGTTTTACCAAAACCTTTTTTTAGATTCCAGGAGCCTTGCCAATCTGGCATGTGCCGCCTAGGGGAGTAAGTCAAAGCCAAACACGCTCACCCGACTATTTAATCTTAAAGCATACAGCCTTACCTAGCTGTCAAAACTGTTTTACCAAAACTTGTCTTAGATTCCAGGAGCACCGCCAATCTGGCATGTGCAGCCTAGTGGAGCAACTCAAAGCCAAACAGGCTCACCCAACAATTTAATCTTAAAACATACAGACTTACGTAGCTGCCAAAACTGCTTTACCAAAACTTGTCTTAGATTCCAGGAGCACCGCCAATCTGGCATGTGCAGCCTAGTGGAGCAAGTCAAAGCCAAACAGGCTCATCCGACTATTTAATCCTAAAACATACAGCCTCAGCTGGAAGTCAAAATTGCTTTACCGAAACTTGTCTCAGATACAAGGATCTCTGTTAATCTAGCACTTGCAGCCTAGGGTAGCAAGTCAAAGCCAAATAGTCTCACCCGACTTTTAAATCTTAAGACATTCAGCCTCACCTGTAACTCAAAATTGCCTTACCAAAACTGGTTTCAGATACCAGGAACCCTGTTAATCCAGTATTTGCATTGTGGGGGCGCAAGTGAAAGTCAAACAGGCTCACCCGACTATTTAGTCTTAAGACATACAGCCTTACCTAGCTGTCAAAACTGTTTTACCAAAACTTTTTTTAGATTCCAGGAGCCCCACCAATCTGGCATGTGCCGTCTAGGGGAGCAAGGCAAAGCCAAATAGCCTCACCCGACTATTAAGTCTTAAAACATTCAGCCTGACCTGGAACTCAAAATTGCCTTACCAAAACTTGTTTCAGATACCAGGAATCCTGTTAATCCAGTATTTGCATCCTGGGGGCGCAAGTCAAAGCCAAACAGGCTCACCCGATTATTTAACCTTAAAACATACAGCCATACCTAGCTGTCAAAACTGTTTTACTTAAACTTTTTTAGATTCCATGAGCCCCACCAATCTGGCATGTGCCGTCTAGGAGAGCAAGGCAAAGCCAAAAAGCCTCACCCGACTATTAAATCTTAAAACATACAGCCCCATCTGGCCGCCAAAACTGGTTGAACAAAACTTGTCTCAGATACCAGGAACCCTGTTAATCCAGTATTTGCATCCTGGGGGCGCAAGTCAAAGTCAAACAGGCTCACCCGACTCTTTAATCATAAAACATTCAGCCTAATCTAGCTGTCAAAACTGTTTTATCAAAACTTTTTTTAGATTCCAGGATCCCCACCAATCTGGCATGTCCCGCCTAGGGGAGCAAGTCAAAGCCAAATAGCCTCAACCGACTCTTAAGTCTTAAAACATTCAGCCTGACCTGGATCTCAAAATAGCCTTTTCAAAACTAGTCTGAGTTACCAGGAACCCTGTTAATCCAGCATTTGCATCCTAGGGGCGCAAGACAACAGGCTCACCGGACTATTTCATCTGAAAACATACAGTCTTGCCTAGCTGTCAAAACTGTTTTACCAATCCTTGTCTCAGTTACCAGGAGCCCTGCCAATCTGGCGTGTGCAGCCTAAGGGAGAAGTTCAAAGCCAAACAGGCTCATCCTACAATTTAATCTTAAAACAAACAGCCCCATCTGGCTGCCAAAGCTGCTTTATCCAAACTTGTTATGGACACCAGGAGCCCTGTTAATCTAGCAATTGCAGCGTAGGGGAGCAAGTCAAAGCCAAATAGCCTCACCCGACTATTAAAACTTTAAACATACAGCCCCATCTGGCCGTCAAAACGTTACCAAAACTTGTCTCATATACCAGGAACCCTGTTGATCCAGTATTTGCATCCTGGGGCGCAAGTCAAAGCCAAACAGGCTCACCCGACTATTTAATCTAAAAAAATATACAGCCTTACCTAGCTGTCAAAACTTTTTTACTAAAACTTTTCTTAGATTCCAGGAGCCCTGTTAATCGAGCATTTGCAGCCTAGTCTCACTCGACTATTAAATCTTAAAACATACAACCCCATCTGGCCGAAAAAACTGCTTTACCAAAACTTGTCTCAGATACCAGGAACCCTGTTAATCCAGTATTTGCATCCTGGGGGCGCACGTCAAAGCCAAACAGGCTCACCCGACTATTTAATCTTAAATCATACAGCCATACCTAACTGTCAAAACTGTTTAACTAAAACTTTTTTAGATTCCAGGAGCCCTGTTAATCTAGAATTTGCTGCTTGGGGGAGCAAGTCAAAACAAAATAGACTCACACGACTATTAAGTCTTAACACATTCAGCCTCACCTGGCACTCAAAATTGCCTTACCAAAACTTGTCTCAGATACCAGGAACCAATCCAGCATTTGCATCCTAGGGGCGCAAGTCAAAGCCAAACAGGCTCACCCGACTCTTTAATCTTAAAACATACAGTCTAGCCTAGCTCTCAAAACTGTTTTACCAAACCTTGTCTTAGATTCCAGGAGCCCCGCCAATCAGGCATGTGGAGCCTAGGGGAACAAGTCAAAGCAAAATAGTCTCACCTGACTATTAAGTCTTAACACATTCAGCCTCACCTGTAACTCAAAATTGCCTTACCAAAACTTGTCTCAGATACCAGGATCCCTGTTAATCCAGCATTTGCATCCTAGGGCCGCAAGACAAAGCCAAACATGCTCATCCGACTATTTAGTCCTCAAACATACAGTCTTGCCTAGCTGTTATAACTGTTTTAGCAAACCTTGTCTTAGAATCCAGGAGCCCCGCCAATCAGGCATGTGCCGCCTAGGGGAGCAAGTCAAAGCCAAATAGTCTCACCCGACTATTAAGTCTTAAAAATTCAGCCTCACCTGGAACTCAAAATTGCCTTAACAAAACTTGTCTCAGATACAAGGATCCCTGTTAATCCAGCATTTGCATCCTAGGGGCGCAAGAAAAAGCCAAACAGACTCACCCGAGTACTTAATCTGAAAATATACAGTCTTGCCTAGCTGTCAAAACTGTTTTGCCAAACCTTGTCTCAGTTACCAGGAGCCCTGGCAATTTGGCGTATGCAGCCTAGGGGAGAAGTTCAATGCCAAACAGGCTCATCCTACACTTTAATCTTAAAACAAACAGCCCCATCCTGCTGCGAAAGCTGCTTTATTAAAACTTGTCATGGATACCAGGAGCCCTGTTAATCTAGCATTTGCAGCGTAGGGGAGCAAGTAAAAGCCAAATAGTCTCACCCGACTATTAAATCGTAAAACATACACCCCCATCTGGCCGCCAAAACTGCTTGAACAGAACTTTCCTCAGATACCAGGAACCCTGTTAATCCAGTATTTGCATCCTGGGGGCGCAAATCAAAGCCAAACAGGCTCACCCGATTGTTTAACCTTAAAACATACAGCCATACCTAGCTGTCAAAACTGTTTTACTTAAACTTTTTTTAGATTCCAGGAGCCCTGTTAATCTAGCATTTGCAGCTTGGGGGAGCAAGTCAAAGCAAAATAGACTCACACGACTATTAAGTCTTAACACATTCAGCCTCACCTGTAACTCAAAATTGCCTTACCAAAACTTGTCTCAGATGACAGGAACCCTGTTAATCCAGAATTTGCATCCTGGGGGCGCAAGTCAAAGTCAAACAGGCTCACCCGACTATTTAATCTTAAAACATTCAGCCTAATCTAGCTGTCAAAACTGTTTTACCAAAACTTTTTTTAGATTCCAGGATCCCTCCAATTTGGCATGTCCCGCCTAGGGGAGCAAGTCAAAGCCAAATAGCCTCACCCGACTCTTTAGTCTTAAAACATTCAGCCTGGCCTGGGACTCAAAATTGCCTTACCAAAACTAGTCTCAGATACCAGGAACCCTGTTAATCCAGCATTTGCATCCTGGGGGCGCAAGACAAAGCCAAACTGGCTCACCCGACTATTTAATCTTAAAACATACAGTCTTACCTAGCTCTCAAAACTGTTTTACCAAACCTTGTCTTAGATTCCAGTAGCCCCGCCAATCTGGCATGTGGAGCCTAGGGGAGCAAGTCAAAGCCAAATAGCCTCACCCGACTATTAAGTCGTAAGACCCTCAGCCTGAACTGGAACTCAAAATTGCCTTACCAAAACTTGTCTCAGATACAAGGATTCCTGATAATCTATCATTTGCAGCCTAGTCTCACCCGACTATTTAATCCTAAAACATACAACCCCATCTGGCCGCCAAAACTGCTTTACCCAAACTTGTCTCAGATACCAGGAGCCCTGCCAATCTGGCATGTGCAGACTAGGGGAGCAGGTCAAAGCAAAACAGGCTCACCCGACTATTTAATTTTAAAATAAATGCAGCCCCATCTAGCCGCCAAAACTGCTCTACCAAAACCCTGCCAATCTGGCATTTGCAGCCTAAGGGATCAGGTCAAAGCCAATTAGTCTGAGCTCATTATCCAGTCTGCAAACATACAGTCCCATCTGGTTGCCAAAACTGCTTTACCAAAACATCTATCAGATTCCAGGAGCCGCGCCAATCTGGCATGTTCCGCCTAGGGGAGCAAGTCAAAGCCAAATAGTCTCACCCGACTATTAAGTCTTAAAACATTCAGCATCACCTGTAACTCAAAATTGCCTTACCAAAACTTGTCTCAGATACCAGGAACCCTGTTAATCCAGTATTTGCATCCCGGGGGCGCAAGTCAAAGTCAAACAGGCTCACCCGACTATTTAATCTTAAAACATTCAGCCTAATCTAGCTGTCAAAATTGTTTTACAAAAACTTTTTTTTAGATTCCAGGATCCCCTCCAATCTGGCATGTCCCGCCTAGGGGAGCAAGTCAAAGCCAAATAGCCTCACCCGACTATTAAAACTTAAAACATACATCCCAATCTGGCCGCCAAAACTGCTTAACCAAAACTTGTCTCATATACTAGGAACCCTGTTAATTAAGTATTTGCATCCTGGGGGCGCAAGTCAAAGCCAAACCGGCTCACCCGACTATTTAATCTTAAAACATACAGCCTTACCTAGCTGTCAAAACTGTTTTACTAAAACTTTTGTTAGATTCCAGGAGCCCTGTTAATCGAGCATTTGCAGCCTAGTCTCACCCGACTATTAAATCTTAAAACATACAACCCCATCTGGCCGACAAAACTGCTTCACCAAAACTTGTCTCATATACCAGGAGCCCTGTTAATCCAGTATTTGCATTCTGAGGGCGCAAGTCAAAGTCATACAGGCTCACCCTACAATTTAATCTTAAAATAATCAGCCCTATCTGGCTGTAAAAACTGTTTTACTAAAACTTTTCTTAGATTCCATTAGCCTTGCCAATCTGGCATGCGCCGCCTAGGGGAGCAAGTCAAAGCCAAATAGTCTCACCCGACTATTAAGACTAAAAACATACAGCCTCACCTGGCCGCCAAAATTGCCTTACCAAAACTTGTCTCAGATACCAGGAACCCTCTTAATCCAGCATTTGCATCCTAGGGGCGCAAGTCAAAGCCAAACAGGCTCACCCGACTCTTTAATCTTAAAACATACGGTCTTGCCTAGCTGTCAAAACTGTTTTACCAAAAATTGTCTTAGATTCCAGGAGCCCCGCCAATCTGGCATGTGCCGCCTACGGGAGCAAGTCAAAGCCAAATAGTCTCACCCGACTATTTAATTCTAAAACATACAGCCTCACCTGGAAGTCAAAATTGCTTTACCGAAACTTGTCTCAGATACAAGGATCTCTGTTAATCTAGCACCTGCAGCCTAGGGGCGCAAGTCAAAGCCAAATAGGCTCATCCGACTATTTAATCCTAATACATACAGCCCCACCTGGAAGTCAAAATTGCTTTACCGAAACTTTTCTCAGATACAAGGATCCCTGTTAATAAATTTAATCTTAAAACAAACAGCCCCATCTGGCTGCCAAAACTGCTTTACAAAAACTTGTCTTAGATACCAGGATCCCTGTTAATCTGGCATTTGCTGCCTATGGGAGCAAGTCAAAGCCAAACAGGCTCAACCGACTATTTAATCTTAAAACATATAGTCTTGCCTAGCTGTCAAAACTGTTTTACCAAACCTTGTCTTAGATGCCTGGAGCCCCGCCAATCTGGCATGTGGAGCCTAGAGGAGCAAGTCAAAGCCAAACAGTCTCATCCGACTATTTAATTCTAAAACATACAGCCTCACCTGGAAGTCAAAATTGCTTTACCGAAACTTGTCTCAGATACAAGGATCTCTGTTAATCTAGCACCTGCAGCCTAGGGTAGCAAGTCAAAGCCAAATAGTCTCACCCGACTATTAAGTCTTAACACATTCAGCCTCACCAGTAACTCAAAATTGCCTTACCAAAACTTGTTTCAGATACCAGGAACCCTGTTAATCCAGTTTTTGCATCATGGGGGCGCCAGTCAAAGTCAAACAGGCTCACCCGACTATTTAATCTTAAGACATACAGCCTTACCTAGCTGTCAAAACTGTTTTACCAAAACTTTTTTAGATTCCAGGAGCCCCACCAATCTGGCATGTGCCGTCTAGGGGAACAAGGCAAAGCCAAATAGTCTCACCCGACTATTAAGTCTTAACACATTCAGCCTCACCAGTAACTCAAAATTGCCTTACCAAAACTTGTTTCAGATACCAGGAACCCTGTTAATCCAGTTTTTGCATCATGGGGGCGCCAGTCAAAGTCAAACAGGCTCACCCGACTATTTAATCTTAAGACATACAGCCTTACCTAGCTGTCAAAACTGTTTTACCAAAACTTTTTTAGATTCCAGGAGCCCCACCAATCTGGCATGTGCCGTCTAGGGGAACAAGGCAAAGCCAAATAGTCTCACCCGACTATTAAGTCTTAACACATTCAGCCTCACCAGTAACTCAAAATTGCCTTACCAAAACTTGTTTCAGATACCAGGAACCCTGTTAATCCAGTTTTTGCATCATGGGGGCGCCAGTCAAAGTCAAACAGACTCACCCGACTATTTAACCTTAAAACATACAGACTTACGTAGCTGTCAAAACTGTTTTACCAAAGTTTTTTTTAGATTCCAGGAGCCCCGCCAATCTGGCATCTGCCGCCTAGGGGAGAAAGTCAAAGCCAAATAGTCTCACACGACTATTAAATCTGAAAACATTCAGCATCACCTGGAACTCAAAATTGCCTTACCAAAACTTGTGTCAGATACCAGGAACCCTGTTAGTCCTGCATTTGCATCCTAGGGGCGCAGTTCAAAGCCAAACAGGCTCACCCGACAATTTAATCTTTAAACATACAGCCCCATCTGGCTGCCAAAACTGCTTTACCAAAACTTGTCTAAGATACCAGGAGCCCTGTTAATCTAGCATTTGCAGCCTAGGGGAGCAAGTCAAAGCAAAATAGTCTCAGCCGACTATTAAGTCTTAACACATTCAGCCTCACCTGGAACTCAAAATTGCCTTACCAAAACTTGTCTCAGATACCAGGAACCCTGTTAATCCAGCATTTGCATCGTAGGGGCGCAAGTGAAAGCCAAACAGGCTCACCCGACTGTTAAAACTTAAAACATAAAGCCCCATCTGGCCGCCAAAACTGATTTACCAAAACTTGTCTCAGATACCAGGAACCCTGTTAATCCAGCATTTGCATCCTAGGGGAGCAAGTCAAAGTCAAACAGACTCACCCGACTATTTAACCTTAAAACATACAGACTTACGTAGCTGTCAAAACTTTTTTACCAAAGCTTTTTTTAGATTCCAGGAGCCCCGCCAATCTGGCATGTACCGCCTAGGGGAGAAAGTCAAAGCCAAATAGTCTCACACGACTATTAAGTCTGAATACATTCAGCCTAACCTGGAACTCAAAATTGCCTTACCAAAACTTTTCTTAGATACCAGGAACCCTGTTATTCCAGCATTTGCATCCTAGGGGCGCAAGTCAAAGCCAAATAGTCTCACCCGACTATTTAATCTTAAAGCAAACAGCCTTACCTAGCTGTCAAAACTGTTTTACCAAAACTTGTCTTAGATTCCAAGAGCCCCGCCAATCTGGCATGTGCAGCCTAGGGGAGCAAGTCAAAGCCAAACAGGCTCATCCGACTATTTAATCCTAAAACATATAGCCCCATCTGGCCGCCAAAACTGATTTACCAAAACCTATCTCAGTTACCAGGAACCCTGTTAATCTAGCATTTGCAGCCTAGGGGAGCAAGACAAAGCCAAATAGTCTCACCCGACTATTAAATTTTAAATCATATAGCCCCACCTGGCCGCCAAAACTGATTTACCAAAACATGTCTCAGATACCAGGAACCCTGTTAATCCAGCATTTGCATCCTAGGGGAGCAAGTCAAAGTCAAAGAGACTCACCCGACTATTTAACCTTAAAACCTACAGACCTACGTAGCTGTCAAAACTGTTTTACCAAAACTTTTTTTAGATTCCAGGAGCCCCGCCAATCTGGCATCTGCCGTCTAGGGGAGAAAGTCAAAGCCAAATAGTCTCACACGACTTTTAAATCTGAAAACATTCAGCATCACCTGGAACTCAAAATTGCCTTACCAAAACTTGTTTCAGATACCAGGAACCCTGTTAATCCAGCATTTGCATCCTAGGGGCGCAAGTCAAGGCCAAACAGGCTCACACGACTATTAAATCTTAAAGCATACAGCCTTACCTAGCTGTCAAAACTGATTTACCAAAACTTGTCTTAGATTCCAGGAGTCCCGCCAATGTGGCATGTGCAGCCTAGGGGAGGAAGACAAAGCCAAATAGCCTCACCCGACTATTAAATCTTAAAACATATTTCCTCATCTGGCCGCCAAAACTGATTTACCAAAATTTGTCTTAGATACCAGAACCCTGTTAATCCAGCATGTGCATCCTAGGGGAGCAAGTCAAAGTCAAACAGACTCACCCGACTATTTAACCTTAAGACATACAGACCTACGTAGCTGCCAAAACTGTTTTACCAAAACTTTTTTTAGATTCCAGGAGCCCCGCCAATCTGGCATGTACCGCCTAGGGGAGAAAGTCAAAGCCAAATAGTCTCACACGACTATTAAGTCTTTATACATTCAGCCTCACCTGGAACTCAAAATTGCCTTACCAAAACTTGTCTTTGATACCAGGAACCCTGTTATTCCAGCATTTGCATCCTAGGGGCGCAAGTCAAAGCCAAATAGTCTCACCCGACTATTAAATTTTAAATCATATAGCCCCACCTGGCCGCCAAAACTGATTTAACAAAACTTGTCTCAGATACCAGGAACCCTGTTAATCCTGCATTTGCATCCTAGGGGCGCAGTTAAAAGCCAAACAGGCTCACCCGACAATTTAATCTTAAAACATACAGCCCCATCTGGCTGCCAAAACTGCCTTACCAAAACTTGTCTCAGATACCAGGAACCCTGTTAATCCAGCATTTGCATCGTAGGGGCGCAAGTGAAAGCCAAACAGGCTCACCCGACTGTTAAAACTTAAAACATAAAGCCCCATCTGACCGCCAAAACTGATTTACCAAAACATGTCTTAGATACCAGGAACCCTGTTATTCCAGCATTTGCATATTAGGGGCGCAAGCCAAACACGCTAGCCCGACTATTTAATCTTAAGGCATACAGCCTTACCTAGCTGTCAAAACTGTTTTACCAAAGTTTTTTTTAGATTCCAGGAGCCCCGCCAATCTGGCATCTGCCGCCTAGGGGAGAAAGTCAAAGCCAAATAGTCTCACACGACTATTAAATCTGAAAACATTCAGCATCACCTGGAACTCAAAATTGCCTACCAAAACTTGAGTCAGATACCAGGAACCCTGTTAGTCCTGCATTTGCATCCTAGGGGCGCAGTTCAAAGCCAAACAGGCTCACCCGACAATTTAATCTTTAAACATACAGCCCCATCTGGCTGCCAAAACTGCTTTACCAAAACTTGTCTAAGATACCAGGAGCCCTGTTAATCTAGCATTTGCAGCCTAGGGGAGCAAGTCAAAGCAAAATAGTCTCAGCCGACTATTAAGTCTTAACACATTCAGCCTCACCTGGAACTCAAAATTGCCTTACCAAAACTTGTCTCAGATACCAGGAACCCTGTTAATCCAGCATTTGCATCGTAGGGGCGCAAGTGAAAGCCAAACAGGCTCACCCGACTGTTAAAACTTAAAACATAAAGCCCCATCTGACCGCCAAAACTGATTTACCAAAACATGTCTTAGTTACCAGGAACCCTGTTATTCCAGCATTTGCATATTAGGGGCGCAAGTCAAAGCCAAACACGCCTACCCGACTATTTAACCTTAAAACATACAGACCTACGTAGCTGTCAAAACTGTTTTACCAAAACTTTTTTTAGATTCCAGGAGCCCCGCCAATCTGGCATCTGCCGCCTAGGGGAGCAAGTCAAAGCCAAACAGGCTCATCCGACTATTCAATCCTAAAACATATAGCCCCATCTGGCCGCCAAAACTGATTTACCAAAACCTATCTCAGTTACCAGGAACCCTGTTAATCCAGCATTTGCATCGTAGGGGCGCAAGTGAAAGCCAAACAGGCTCACCCGACTGTTAAAACTTAAAACATAAAGCCCCATCTGACCGCCAAAACTGATTTACCAAAACATGTCTTAGTTACCAGGAACCCTGTTATTCCAGCATTTGCATATTAGGGGCGCAAGTCAAAGCCAAACACGCCTACCCGACTATTTAACCTTAAAACATACAGACCTACGTAGCTGTCAAAACTGTTTTACCAAAACTTTTTTTAGATTCCAGGAGCCCCGCCAATCTGGCATTTGCAGCCTAGGGGAGCAAGACAAAGCCAAATAGTCTCACCCGACTATTAAATTTTAAATCATATAGCGCCACCTGGCCGCCAAAACTGATTTACCAAAACTTGTCTCAGATACCAGGAACCCTGTTAATCCAGCATTTGCATCCTAGGGGAGCAAGTCAACGTCAAACAGACTCACCCGACTATTTAACCTTAAAACATACAGACTTACGTAGCTGTCAAAACTTTTTTACCAAAGCTTTTTTTAGATTCCAGGAGCCCCGCCAATCTGGCATGTACCGCCTAGGGGAGAAAGTCAAAGCCAAATAGTCTCAAACGACTATTAAGTCTGAATACATTCAGCCTAACCTGGAACTCAAAATTGCCTTACCAAAACTTTTCTTAGATACCAGGAACCCTGTTATTCCAGCATTTGCATCCTAGGGGCGCAAGTCAAAGCCAAATAGTCTCACCCGACTATTTAATCTTAAAGCAAACAGCCTTACCTAGCTGTCAAAACTGTTTTACCAAAACTTGTCTTAGATTCCAAGAGCCCCGCCAATCTGGCATGTGCAGCCTAGGGGAGCAAGTCAAAGCCAAACAGGCTCATCCGACTATTTAATCCTAAAACATATAGCCCCATCTGGCCGCCAAAACTGATTTACCAAAACCTATCTCAGTTACCAGGAACCCTGTTAATCTAGCATTTGCAGCCTAGGGGAGCAAGACAAAGCCAAATAGTCTCACCCGACTATTAAATTTTAAATCATATAGCCCCACCTGGCCGCCAAAAGTGATTTACCAAAACATGTCTCAGATACCAGGAACCCTGTTAATCCAGCATTTGCATCCTAGGGGAGCAAGTCAAAGTCAAAGAGACTCACCCGACTATTTAACCTTAAAACCTACAGACCTACGTAGCTGTCAAAACTGTTTTACCAAAACTTTTTTAGATTCCAGGAGCCCCGCCAATCTGGCATCTGCCGTCTAGGGGAGAAAGTCAAAGCCAAATAGTCTCACACGACTTTTAAATCTGAAAACATTCAGCATCACCTGGAACTCAAAATTGCCTTACCAAAACTTGTTTCAGATACCAGGAACCCTGTTAATCCAGCATTTGCATCCTAGGGGCGCAAGTCAAGGCCAAACAGGCTCACACGACTATTAAATCTTAAAGCATACAGCCTTACCTAGCTGTCAAAACTGATTTACCAAAACTTGTCTTAGATTCCAGGAGTCCCGCCAATGTGGCATGTGCAGCCTAGGGGAGGAAGACAAAGCCAAATAGCCTCACCCGACTATTAAATCTTAAAACATATTTCCTCATCTGGCCGCCAAAACTGATTTACCAAAACTTGTCTTAGATACCAGAACCCTGTTAATCCAGCATGTGCATCCTAGGGGAGCAAGTCAAAGTCAAACAGACTCACCCGACTATTTAACCTTAAGACATACAGACCTACGTAGCTGCCAAAACTGTTTTACCAAAACTTTTTTTAGATTCAAGGAGCCCCGCCAATCTGGCATGTACCGCCTAGGGGAGAAAGTCAAAGCCAAATAGTCTCACACGACTATTAAGTCTTTATACATTCAGCCTCACCTGGAACTCAAAATTGCCTTACCAAAACTTGTCTTTGATACCAGGAACCCTGTTATTCCAGCATTTGCATCCTAGGGGCGCAAGTCAAAGCCAAACACGCTCACCCGACTATTTTATCTTAAAGCATACAGCCTTACCTAGCTGTCAAAACGGTTTTACCAAAACTTGTCTTAGATTCCAGGAGCCCCGCCAATCTGGCATGTGCAGCCTAGCGGAGCAAGTCAAAGCCAAACAGGCTCATCCGACTATTTAATCCTAAAACATATAGCCCCATCTGGCCGCCAAAACTGATTTACCAAAACCTATCTCAGTTACCAGGAACCCTGTTAATCTAGCATTTGCAGCCTAGGGGAGCAAGACAAAGCCAAATAGTCTCACCCGACTATTAAATTTTATCATATAGCCCCACCTGGCCGCCAAAACTGATTGACAAAAACTTGTCTCAGATACCAGGAACCCTGTTAATCCAGCATTTGCTTCCTAGGGGAGCAAGTCAAAGTCAAACAGACTCACCCGACTATTTAATCCTAAAACATATAGCCCCATCAGGCCGCCAAAACTGATTTACCAAAACCTATCTCAGTTACCAGGAAACCTGTTATTCAAGCATTTGCATCCTAGGGGCGCAAGTCAAAGCCAAACACGCTCACCCGACTATTTTATCTTAAAGCATACAGCCTTACCTAGCTGTCAAAACTGTTTTACCAAAACTTGTCCTAGATTCCAGGAGTCCCGCCAATCTGGCATGTGGAGAATAGGGGAGCAAGTCAAAGCCAAACAGGCTCCCCCGACAGTTTAATCTTAAAACATACAGACTTACGTAGCTGTCAAAACTGTTTTACCGAAACTTGTCTTAGATTCCAGGAGCCCCGCCAATCTGGCATGTGCAGCCAAAGGGAGCAAGTCAAAGCCAAGCAGGCTCATCCGACTATTTAATCCTAAAACATATAGCCCCATAGACACCAAAACTGATTTACCAAAACTTGTCTTAGATACCAGGAACCCTGTTATTCCAACATTTGCATCCTAGGGGCGCAAGTCAAAGCCAAACACGCTCACCCGACTATTTAATCTTAAAGCATACAGCCTTACCTAGCTGTCAAAACTGTTTTACCAAAACTTGTCTTAGATTCCAGGAGCCCCGCCAATCTGGCATGTGCAGCCTAGGGGAGCAAAACAAAGCCAAATAGCCTCACCCGACTATTAAATTTTAACTCATTCAGCCACACCTGGAACTCAAAATTACCTTACCAAAACTTGTCTCAGATACCAGGAACCCTGTTAATCCAGCATTTGCATCCTAGGGGCGCAAGTCAAAGCCAAACAGGCTCACCAAACTATTAAATCTTAAAACATATAGCCCCATCTGGCCGCCAAAACCGACTTACCAAAACATGTCTTAGATACCAGGAACCCTGTTATTCAAGCATTTGCATCCTAGGGGCGCAAGTCAAAGCCAAACACGCTCACCCGACTATTTTATCTTAAAGCATACAGCCTTACCTAGCTGTCAAAACTGTTTTACCAAAACTTGTCGTAGATTCCAGGAGTCCCGCCAATCTGGCATGTGTCAAGTCAAAGCCAAACAGGCTCACCCGAAAATTTAATCTTAAAACATACAGACTTACGTAGCTGCCAAAACTGCTTTACCAAAACTTGCCTTAAAAACCAGGAGCCTTGTTAATCTAGCATTTGCAGCCTAGGGGAGCAAGTCAAAGCAAAATAGTCTCACCCGACTATTAAGTCTTAACACATTCAGCCTCACCTGGAACTCAAAATTGTCTGACCAATACCAGGAACCCTGTTCATCCAGCATTTGCATCCTAGGGGCGCTACTCAAAGCCAAACAGGCTCAACCGACTATTTAATCTTAAAACATACAGCCTTACCTAGCTGTCAAAACTGTTTTACCAAAACTTGTCTTAGATTCCAGGAGTCCCGCCAATCTGGCATGTGGAGAATAGGGGAGCAAGTCAAAGCCAAACAGGCTCCCCCGACAGTTTAATCTTAAAACATACAGTCTTGCCCAGCTGTCAAAACTGTTTTACCAAACCTTGTCTAAGATTCCAGGAGCCAAGCCAATCTGGCATGTGTAGCCTAGGGGAGCAAGTCAAAGCCAAACAGGCTCCCCCGACAGTTTAATCTTAAAACATACAGACTTACGTAGCTGTCAAAACTGTTTTAGCAAAACTTTTTTTAGATTCCAGGAGCCCCGCCAATCTGGCATGTGCCGCCTAGAGGAGAAAGTCAAAGCCAAATAGTCTCAAACGACTATTAAGTCTGAATACATTCAGTCTCACCTGGAACTCAAAATTGCCTTACCAAAACTTGTCTCAGATACCAGGAACCCTGTTAATCCAGCATTTGCATCCTAGGGGAGCAAGTCAAAGCCAAACAGACTCACCCGACTATTTTATCTTAAAGCATACAGCCTTACCTAGCTGTCAAAACTGTTTTACCAAAACTTGTCTCAGATACCAGGAACACTGTTAATGCAGCATTTGCATCCTAGGGGCGCAAGTCAAAGCCAAACAGGCTCACCCAACTATTAAATCTTAAAACATATAGCCCCATCTGGCCGCCAAAACCGACTTACCAAAACATGTCTTAGATACCAGGAACCCTGTTAATCCAGCATTTGCATCCTAGGGGAGCAAGTCAAAGCCAAACAGGCTCACCAAACTATTAAATCTTAAAACATATAGCCCCATCTGGCCGCCAAAACCGACTTACCAGAACATGTCTTAGATACCAGGAACCCTGTTATTCAAGCATTTGCATCCTAGGGGCGCAAGTCAAAGCCAAACACGCTCACCCGACTATTTTATCTTAAAGCATACAGCCTTACCTAGCTGTCAAAACTGTTTTACTAAAACTTGTCTCAGATACCAGGAACACTGTTAATGCAGCATTTGCATCCTAGGGGCGCAAGTCAAAGCCAAACAGGCTCACCCAACTATTAAATCTTAAAACATATAGCCCCATCTGGCCCCATCATCCTAGGGGCGCAACTCAAAGCCAAACAGGCTCAACCGACTATTTAATCTTAAAACATACAGCCTTACCTAGCTGTCAAAACTGTTTTACCAAAACTTGTCTCAGATACCAGGAACCCTGTTAATCCAGCATTTGCATCCTAGGGGCGCAAGTCAAAGCCAAACAGGCTCACCAAACTATTAAATCTTAAAACATATAGCCCCATCTGGCCGCCAAAACCGACTTACCAGAACATGTCTTAGATACCAGGAACCCTGTTATTCAAGCATTTGCATCCTAGGGGCACAAGTCAAAGCCAAACACGCTCACCCGACTATTTTATCTTAAAGCATACAGCCTTACCTAGCTGTCAAAACTGTTTTACCAAAACTTGTCTCAGATACCAGGAACACTGTTAATGCAGCATTTGCATCCTAGGGGCGCAAGTCAAAGCCAAACAGGCTCACCCAACTATTAAATCTTAAAACATATAGCCCCATCTGGCCGCCAAAACCGACTTACCCAAACATGTCTTAGATACCAGGAACCCTGTTATTCCAGCATTTGCATCCTAGGGGCGCAAGTCAAAGCCAAACACGCTCACCCGACTATTTAATCTTAAAGCATACAGACTTACCTAGCTGTCAAAACTGTTTTACCAAAACTTGTCGTAGATTCCAGGAGTCCCGCCAATCTGGCATGTGGAGCCTAGGGGAGCAAGTCAAAGCCAAACAGGCTCACCCGAAAATTTAATCTTAAAACATACAGACTTACGTAGCTGCCAAAACTGCTTTACCAAAACTTGCCTTAAAAACCAGGAGCCTTGTTAATCTAGCATTTGCAGCCTAGGGGAGCAAGTCAAAGCAAAATAGTCTCACCCGACTATTAAGTCTTAACACATTCAGCCTCACCTGGAACTCAAAATTGTCTGACCAATACCAGGAACCCTGTTCATCCAGCATTTGCATCCTAGGGGCGCTACTCAAAGCCAAACAGGCTCAACCGACTATTTAATCTTAAAACATACAGTCTTGCCCAGCTGTCAAAACTGTTTTACCAAACCTTGTCTAAGATTCCAGGAGCCAAGCCAATCTGGCATGTGTAGCCTAGGGGAGCAAGTCAAAGCCAAACAGGCTCCCCCGACAGTTTAATCTTAAAACATACAGACTTACGTAGCTGTCAAAACTGTTTTAGCAAAACTTTTTTTAGATTCCAGGAGCCCCGCCAATCTGGCATGTGCCGCCTAGAGGAGAAAGTCAAAGCCAAATAGTCTCAAACGACTATTAAGTCTGAATACATTCAGTCTCACCTGGAACTCAAAATTGCCTTACCAAAACTTGTCTCAGATACCAGGAACCCTGTTAATCTAGCATTTGCATCCTAGGGGAGCAAGTCAAAGCCAAACAGACTCACCCGACTATTTTATCTTAAAGCATACAGCCTTACCTAGCTGTCAAAACTGTTTTACCAAAACTTGTCTCAGATACCAGGAACACTGTTAATGCAGCATTTGCATCCTAGGGGCGCAAGTCAAAGCCAAACAGGCTCACCCAACTATTAAATCTTAAAACATATAGCCCCATCTGGCCGCCAAAACCGACTTACCAAAACATGTCTTAGATACCAGGAACCCTGTTAATCCAGCATTTGCATCCTAGGGGCGCAAGTCAAAGCCAAACAGGCTCACCAAACTATTAAATCTTAAAACATATAGCCCCATCTGGCCGCCAAAACCGACTTACCAGAACATGTCTTAGATACCAGGAACCCTGTTATTCAAGCATTTGCATCCTAGGGGCGCAAGTCAAAGCCAAACACGCTCACCCGACTATTTTATCTTAAAGCATACAGCCTTACCTAGCTGTCAAAACTGTTTTACTAAAACTTGTCTCAGATACCAGGAACACTGTTAATGCAGCATTTGCATCCTAGGGGCGCAAGTCAAAGCCAAACAGGCTCACCCAACTATTAAATCTTAAAACATATAGCCCCATCTGGCCCCATCATCCTAGGGGCGCAACTCAAAGCCAAACAGGCTCAACCGACTATTTAATCTTAAAACATACAGCCTTACCTAGCTGTCAAAACTGTTTTACCAAAACTTGTCTCAGATACCAGGAACCCTGTTAATCCAGCATTTGCATCCTAGGGGCGCAAGTCAAAGCCAAACAGGCTCACCAAACTATTAAATCTTAAAACATATAGCCCCATCTGGCCGCCAAAACCGACTTACCAGAACATGTCTTAGATACCAGGAACCCTGTTATTCAAGCATTTGCATCCTAGGGGCACAAGTCAAAGCCAAACACGCTCACCCGACTATTTTATCTTAAAGCATACAGCCTTACCTAGCTGTCAAAACTGTTTTACCAAAACTTGTCTCAGATACCAGGAACACTGTTAATGCAGCATTTGCATCCTAGGGGCGCAAGTCAAAGCCAAACAGGCTCACCCAACTATTAAATCTTAAAACATATAGCCCCATCTGGCCGCCAAAACCGACTTACCCAAACATGTCTTAGATACCAGGAACCCTGTTATTCCAGCATTTGCATCCTAGGGGCGCAAGTCAAAGCCAAACACGCTCACCCGACTATTTAATCTTAAAGCATACAGCCTTACCTAGCTGTCAAAACTGTTTTACCAAAACTTGTCGTAGATTCCAGGAGTCCCGCCAATCTGGCATGTGGAGCCTAGGGGAGCAAGTCAAAGCCAAACAGGCTCACCCGAAAATTTAATCTTAAAACATACAGACTTACGTAGCTGCCAAAACTGCTTTACCAAAACTTGCCTTAAAAACCAGGAGCCTTGTTAATCTAGCATTTGCAGCCTAGGGGAGCAAGTCAAAGCAAAATAGTCTCACCCGACTATTAAGTCTTAACACATTCAGCCTCACCTGGAACTCAAAATTGTCTGACCAATACCAGGAACCCTGTTCATCCAGCATTTGCATCCTAGGGGCGCTACTCAAAGCCAAACAGGCTCAACCGACTATTTAATCTTAAAACATACAGTCTTGCCCAGCTGTCAAAACTGTTTTACCAAACCTTGTCTAAGATTCCAGGAGCCAAGCCAATCTGGCATGTGGAGCCTAGGGGAGCAAGTCAAAGCCAAACAGGCTCCCCCGACAGTTTAATCTTAAAACATACAGACTTACGTAGCTGTCAAAACTGTTTTAGCAAAACTTTTTTTAGATTCCAGGAGCCCCGCCAATCTGGCATGTGCCGCCTTGAGGAGAAAGTCAACGCCAAATAGTCTCAAACGACTATTAAGTCTGAATACATTCAGTCTCACCTGGAACTCAAAATTGCCTTACCAAAACTTGTCTCAGATACCAGGAACCCTGTTAATCCAGCATTTGCATCCTAGGGGAGCAAGTCAAAGCCAAACAGACTCACCCGACTATTTTATCTTAAAGCATACAGCCTTACCTAGCTGTCAAAACTGTTTTACCAAAACTTGTCTCAGATACCAGGAACACTGTTAATGCAGCATTTGCATCCTAGGGGCGCAAGTCAAAGCCAAACAGGCTCACCCAACTATTAAATCTTAAAACATATAGCCCCATCTGGCCGCCAAAACCGACTTACCAAAACATGTCTTAGATACCAGGAACCCTGTTAATCCAGCATTTGCATCCTAGGGGCGCAAGTCAAAGCCAAACAGGCTCACCAAACTATTAAATCTTAAAACATATAGCCCCATCTGGCCGCCAAAACCGACTTACCAGAACATGGCTTAGATACCAGGAACCCTGTTATTCAAGCATTTGCATCCTAGGGGCGCAAGTCAAAGCCAAACACGCTCACCCGACTATTTTATCTTAAAGCATACAGCCTTACCTAGCTGTCAAAACTGTTTTACCAAAACTTGTCTCAGATACCAGGAACACTGTTAATGCAGCATTTGCATCCTAGGGGCGCAAGTCAAAGCCAAACAGGCTCACCCAACTATTAAATCTTAAAACATATAGCCCCATCTGGCCCCATCATCCTAGGGGCGCAACTCAAAGCCAAACAGGCTCAACCGACTATTTAATCTTAAAACATACAGCCTTACCTAGCTGTCAAAACTGTTTTACCAAAACTTGTCTCAGATACCAGGAACACTGTTAATGCAGCACTTGCATCCTAGGGGCGCAAGTCAAAGCCAAACAGGCTCACCCAACTATTAAATCTTAAAACATATAGCCCCATCTGGCCGCCAAAACCGACTTACCAGAACATGTCTTAGATACCAGGAACCCTGTTATTCAAGCATTTGCATCCTAGGGGCGCAAGTCATAGCCAAACACGCTCAGCCGACTATTTAATCTTAAAGCATACAGCCTTACCTAGTTATCAAAACTGTTTTACCAAAACTTGTCTTAGATTCCAGGAGTCCCGCCAATCTGGCATGTGGAGTCTAGGGGAGCAAGTCAAAGCCAAACAGGCTCACCCGAAAATTTAATCTTAAAACATACAGACTTACGTAGCTGCCAAAACAGTTTTACCAAAACTTTTTTTAGAATCCAGGAGCCCCGCCAATCTGGCATGTGCCGCCTAGGGGAGAAAGTCAAAGCCAAATAGTCTCAAACGACTATTAAGTCTGAATACATTCAGTCTCACCTGGAACTCAAAATTGCCTTACCAAAACTTGTCTCAGATACCAGGAACCCTGTTAATCCAGCATTTGCATCCTAGGGGAGCAAGTCAAAGCAAAATAGTCTCACCCGACTATTAAGTCTTAACGCATTCAGCCTCACCTGGAACTCAAAATTGCCTTACCAATACTAGGAACCCTGTTCATCCAGCATTTGCATCCTAGGGGCGCAACTCAAAGCCAAACAGGCTCAACCGACTATTTAATCTTAAAACATACAGTCTTGCCCAGCTGTCAAAACTGTTTTACCAAACCTTGTCTAAGATTCCAGGAGCCAAGCCAATCTGGCATGTGAAGCCTAGGGGAGCAAGTCAAAGCCAAACAGGCTCCCCTGACAGTTTAATCTTAAAACATACAGACTTACGTAGCTGTCAAAACTGTTTTACCAAAACTTTTTTTAGAATCCAGGAGCCCCGCCAATCTGGCATGTGCCGCCTAGGGGAGAAAGTCAAAGCCAAATAGTCTCAAACGACTATTAAGTCTGAATACATTCAGTCTCACCTGGAACTCAAAATTGCCTTACCAAAACTTGTCTCAGATACCAGGAACCCTGTTAATCCAGCATTTGCATCCTAGGGGAGCAAGTCGAAGTCAAACAGACTCACCCGACTATTAAATCTTAAAACAAATAGCCCCATCTGGCCGCCAAAACCGATTAACGAAAACTTGCCTTAAAAACCAGGAGCCTTGTTAATCTAGCATTTGCAGCCTAGGGGAGCAAGTCAAAGCAAAATAGTCTCACCCGACTATTAAGTCTTAACGCATTCAGCCTCACCTGGAACTCAAAATTGCCTTTCCAATACTAGGAACCCTGTTCATCCAGCATTTGCATCCTAGGGGCGCAACTCAAAGCCAAACAGGCTCAACCGACTATTTAATCTTAAAACATACAGTCTTGCCCAGCTGTCAAAACTGTTTTACCAAACCTTGTCTAAGATTCCAGGAGCCAAGCCAATCTGGCATGTGGAGCCTAGGGGAGCAAGTCAAAGCCAAACAGGCTCCCCCGACAGTTTAATCTTAAAACATACAGACTTACGTAGCTGTCAAAACTGTTTTACCAAAACTTTTTTTAGAATCCAGGAGCCCCGCCAATCTGGCATGTGCCGCCTAGGGGAGAAAGTCAAAGCCAAATAGTCTGAAACGACTATTAAGTCTGAATACATTCAGTCTCACTTGGAACTCAAAATTGCCTTACCAAAACTTGTCTCAGATACCAGGAACCCTGTTAATCCAGCATTTGCATCCTAGGGGAGCAAGTCAAAGTCAAACAGACTCACCCGACTATTAAATCTTAAAACAAATAGCCCCATCTGGCCGCCAAAACTGATTAACGAAAACTTGTCTAAGATACCAGGAACCCTGTTATTCCAGCATTTGCATCCTAGGGGCGCAAGTCAAACCAAGCACGCTCACCCGACTATTTAATCTTAAAACATACAGCCTTACCTAGCTGTCAAAACTGTTTTACCAAAACTTGTCTTAGATTACAGGGGCCCCGCCAATCTGGCATGTGCAGCCTAGGGGAGCAAGTCAAAGCCAAACAGGCTCATCCTACTATTTAATCCTAAAACATACAGACTTACGTAGCTGTCAAAACTGTTTTACCAAAACTTGTCTTAGATTACAGGAGCCCCGCCAATCTGGCATGTGCCGCCTAGGGGAGAAAGTCAAAGCCAAATAGTCTCAAACGACTATTAAGTCTGAATACATTCAGTCTCACCTGGAACTCAAAATTGCCTTACCAAAACTTGTCTCAGATACCAGGAACCCTGTTAATCCAGCATTTGCATCCTAGGGGCGCCAGTCAAAGCTAAACAGGTTCACCAAACTATTAAGTCTTAAAACATATAGCCCCATCTGGCCGCCAAAACCGACTTACCAAAACATGTCTTAGATACCAGGAACCCTGTTATTCCAGCATTTGCATCCTAGGGGCGCAAGTCACAGCCAAACACGGTCACCCGACTATTTAATCTTAAAGCATACAGCCTTACCTAGCTGTCAAAACTGTTTTACCAAAACTTGTCTCAGATACCAGGAACACTGTTAATGCAGCATTTGCATCCTAGGGGCGCAAGCCAAACCCAAACAGGCTCACCCGACTATTTACTTTTAAAGCATACAGCCTTACCTAGCTGTCAAAACTGTTTTACCAAAACATGTCTTAGATTCCAGGAGTCCCGCGGATCTGGCATGTGGAGCCTAGGGGAGCAAGTCAAAGCCAAACAGGCTCACCCGACAATTTAATCTTAAAACATACCGACTTACATAGCTGCCAAATCTGCTTTACCAAAACTTGCCTTAAAAACCAGGAGCCTTGTTATTCTAGCATTTGCAGCCTAGGGGAGCAAGTCAAAGCAAAATAGTCTCACCCGACTATTAAGTCTTAACACATTCAGCCTCACCTGGAACTCACAATTGCCTTACCAATACCAGGAACCCTGTTTATCCAGCATTTGCATCCTAGGGGCGCAACTCAAAGCCAAACAGGCTCAACCGACTATTTAATCTTAAAACATACAGTCTTGCCCAGCTGTCAAAACTGTTTTACCAAACCTTGTCTAAGATTCCAGGAGCCAAGCCAATCTGGCATGTGAAGCCTAGGGGAGCAAGTCAAAGCCAAACAGGCTCCCCTGACAGTTTAATCTTAAAACATACAGACTTACGTAGCTGTCAAAACTGTTTTACCAAAACTTTTTTTAGAATCCAGGAGCCCCGCCAATCTGGCATGTGCCGCCTAGGGGAGAAAGTCAAAGCCAAATAGTCTCAAACGACTATTAAGTCTGAATACATTCAGTCTCACCTGGAACTCAAAATTGCCTTACCAAAACTTGTCTCAGATACCAGGAACCCTGTTAATCCAGCATTTGCATCCTAGGGGAGCAAGTCGAAGTCAAACAGACTCACCCGACTATTAAATCTTAAAACAAATAGCCCCATCTGGCCGCCAAAACCGATTAACGAAAACTTGCCTTAAAAACCAGGAGCCTTGTTAATCTAGCATTTGCAGCCTAGGGGAGCAAGTCAAAGCAAAATAGTCTCACCCGACTATTAAGTCTTAACGCATTCAGCCTCACCTGGAACTCAAAATTGCCTTTCCAATACTAGGAACCCTGTTCATCCAGCATTTGCATCCTAGGGGCGCAACTCAAAGCCAAACAGGCTCAACCGACTATTTAATCTTAAAACATACAGTCTTGCCCAGCTGTCAAAACTGTTTTACCAAACCTTGTCTAAAATTCCAGGAGCCAAGCCAATCTGGCATGTGGAGCCTAGGGGAGCAAGTCAAAGCCAAACAGGCTCCCCCGACAGTTTAATCTTAAAACATACAGACTTACGTAGCTGTCAAAACTGTTTTACCAAAACTTTTTTTAGAATCCAGGAGCCCCGCCAATCTGGCATGTGCCGCCTAGGGGAGAAAGTCAAAGCCAAATAGTCTGAAACGACTATTAAGTCTGAATACATTCAGTCTCACTTGGAACTCAAAATTGCCTTACCAAAACTTGTCTCAGATACCAGGAACCCTGTTAATCCAGCATTTGCATCCTAGGGGAGCAAGTCAAAGTCAAACAGACTCACCCGACTATTAAATCTTAAAACAAATAGCCCCATCTGGCCGCCAAAACTGATTAACGAAAACTTGTCTAAGATACCAGGAACCCTGTTATTCCAGCATTTGCATCCTAGGGGCGCAAGTCAAACCAAGCACGCTCACCCGACTATTTAATCTTAAAACATACAGCCTTACCTAGCTGTCAAAACTGTTTTACCAAAACTTGTCTTAGATTACAGGGGCCCCGCCAATCTGGCATGTGCAGCCTAGGGGAGCAAGTCAAAGCCAAACAGGCTCATCCTACTATTTAATCCTAAAACATACAGACTTACGTAGCTGTCAAAACTGTTTTACCAAAACTTGTCTTAGATTACAGGAGCCCCGCCAATCTGGCATGTGCCGCCTAGGGGAGAAAGTCAAAGCCAAATAGTCTCAAACGACTATTAAGTCTGAATACATTCAGTCTCACCTGGAACTCAAAATTGCCTTACCAAAACTTGTCTCAGATACCAGGAACCCTGTTAATCCAGCATTTGCATCCTAGGGGCGCCAGTCAAAGCTAAACAGGTTCACCAAACTATTAAGTCTTAAAACATATAGCCCCATCTGGCCGCCAAAACCGACTTACCAAAACATGTCTTAGATACCAGGAACCCTGTTATTCCAGCATTTGCATCCTAGGGGCGCAAGTCACAGCCAAACACGGTCACCCGACTATTTAATCTTAAAGCATACAGCCTTACCTAGCTGTCAAAACTGTTTTACCAAAACTTGTCTCAGATACCAGGAACACTGTTAATGCAGCATTTGCATCCTAGGGGCGCAAGCCAAACCCAAACAGGCTCACCCGACTATTTACTTTTAAAGCATACAGCCTTACCTAGCTGTCAAAACTGTTTTACCAAAACATGTCTTAGATTCCAGGAGTCCCGCGGATCTGGCATGTGGAGCCTAGGGGAGCAAGTCAAAGCCAAACAGGCTCACCCGACAATTTAATCTTAAAACATACCGACTTACATAGCTGCCAAATCTGCTTTACCAAAACTTGCCTTAAAAACCAGGAGCCTTGTTATTCTAGCATTTGCAGCCTAGGGGAGCAAGTCAAAGCAAAATAGTCTCACCCGACTATTAAGTCTTAACACATTCAGCCTCACCTGGAACTCACAATTGCCTTACCAATACCAGGAACCCTGTTTATCCAGCATTTGCATCCTAGGGGCGCAACTCAAAGCCAAACAGGCTCAACCGACTATTTAATCTTAAAACATACAGTCTTGCCCAGCTGTCAAAACTGTTTTACCAAACCTTGTCTTAGATTCCAGGAGCCAAGCCAATCTGGCATGTGGAGCCTAGGGGAGCAAGTCAAAGCCAAACAGGCTCTCCCGACAGTTTAATCTTAAAACATACAGACTTACGTAGCTGTCAAAACTGTTTTACCAAAACTTTTTTTAGATTCCAGGTTCCCCGCCAATCTGGCATGTGCCGCCTAGGGGAGAAAGTCAAAGCCAAATAGTCTCAAACGACTATTAAGTCTGAATACATTCAGCCTCACCTGGAACTCAAAATTGCCTTAACAAAACTTGTCTCAGATACCAGGAACCCTGTTAATCCAGCATTTGCATCCTAGGGGAGCAAGTCAAAGTCAAACAGACTCACCCGACTATTTAACCTTAAAAAATACAGACTTACGTAGCTGTCAAAACTGTTTTACCAAAACTTGTCTTAGATTCCAGGAGCCCCGCCAATCTAGCATGTGCAGCCTAGGGGAGCAAGTCAAAGCCAAACAGGCTCATCCGATTATTAAATCTGAAAACATTCAGCATCACCTGGAACCCAAAATTGCCTTACCAAAACTTGTTTCAGATACCAGGGAGCAAGTCAAAGCCAAACAGGCTCATCCGACTATTAAATCTTAAAACATATATCCCCATCTGGCCGCCAACACTGATTTACGAAAACTTGTCTTAGATACCAGGAACCCTGTTATTCCAGCATTTGCAACCTAGTGGCGCAAGTCAAAGGCAAACACGCTCACCCGACTTTTTAATCTTAAAGCATACAGCCTTACCTAGCTGTAAAAACTGTTCTACCAAAACTTGTCTTACATTCCAGGAGCCCCGCCAATCTGGCATGTGCAGCCTAGGGGAGCAAGTCAAAGCCAAACAGGCTCATCCGACTATTTAATCCTAAAACATATAGCCCCATAGACGCCAAAACTGACTTACCAAAACTTGTCTTAGATACCAGGAACCATGTTATTCCAGCATTTGCATCCTAGGGGCGCAAGTCAAAGCCTAACACGCTCACCCGACTATTTAATCTGAAAGCATACAGCCTTACCCAGCTGTCAAAAGTGTTTTACCAAAACTTGTCTTAGATTCCAGGAGCCCCGCCAATCTGGCATGTGCAGCCTAGGGGAGCAAGTCAAAGCCAAAAGGCTCATCCGACTATTTAATCCTAAAACATATAGCCCCATAGATGCCAAAACTGATTTACCAAAAATTGTCTTAGATACCAGGAACCCTGTTATTCCAGCATTTGCATCCTATGGGCGCAAGTCATAGCCAAACACGCTCAGCCGACTATTTAATCTTAAAGCATACAGCCTTACCTAGTTATCAAAACTGTTTTACCAAAACTTGTCTTAGATTCCAGGAACCCCGCCAATCTGGCATGTGCAGCCTAGGGGCGCAAAACAAAGACAAATAGCCTCACCCGACTATTAAATGTTAAACCTTTCAGCCACACCTGGAACTCAAAATTGCCTTACCAAAACTTGTCTCAGATACCAGGAACCCTGTTAATTCAGCATTTGCATCCTAGGGGCGCAAGTCAAAGCCAAACAGGCTCACCAAACTATTAAATCCTCAAACATATAGCCCCATCTGGCCGCCAAAACTGATTAACGAAAACTTGTCTTAGCTACCAGGAACCCTGTTATTCCAGCATTTGCATCCTAGGGGCGCAAGTCAAACCAAACACGCTCACCCGACTATTTAATCTTTAAACATACAGCCTTAACTAGCTGTCAAAACTGTTTTACCAAAACTTGTCTTAGATTACAGGAGCCCCGCCAATCTGGCATGTGCAGCCTAGGGGAGCAAGTCAAAGCCAAACAGGCTCATCCGACTATTTAATCCTAAAACATATAGCCCCATCTGGCCGCCAAAACTGATTTACCAAAACTTGTCTCAGATACCAGGAACCCTGTTAATCCAGTATTTGCATCCTAGGGGCGCCGGTCAAAGCTAAACAGGTTCACCAAACTATTAAATCTTAAAACATATAGCCCCATCTGGCCGCCAAAACCGACTTACCAAAACATGTCTTAGATACCAGAATCCCTGTTATTCCAGCATTTGCATCCTAGGGGCGCAAGTCAAAGCCAAACACGGTCACCCGACTATTTAATCTTAAAGCATACAGCCTTACCTAGCTGTCAAAACTGTTTTACTAAAACTTGTCTCAGATACCAGTAACACGGTTAATGCAGCATTTGCATCCTAGGGGCGCAAGCCAAAGCCAAACAGGCTCACCCGACTATTTACTCTTAAAGCATACAGCCTAACCCAGCTGTCAAAACTGTTTTACCAAAATATGTCTTAGATTCCAGGAGTCCCGCGGATCTGGCATGTGGAGCCTAGGGGAGCAAGTCAAAGCCAAACAGGCTCACCCGACTATTTAATCTTAAAACATACCGACTTACGTAGCTGCCAAAACTGCTTTACCAAAACTTGCTTTAAAAACCAGGAGCCTTGTTATTCTAGCATTTGCAGCCTAGGGGAGCAAGTCAAAGCAAAATAGTCTCACCCGACTATTAAGTCTTAATACATTCAGCCCCACCTGGAACTCAAAATTTCCTTACCAATACCAGGAACCCTGTGTATCCAGCATTTGCATCCTAGGGGCGCAACTCAAAGCCAAACAGGCTCAACCGACTATTTAATCTTAAAACATACAGTCTTGCCCAGCTGTCAAAACTGTTTTACCAAATCTTGTCTTAGATTCCAGGAGCTAAACCACTCAGGCATGTGCAGCCTAGGGGAGCAAGTCAAAGCCAAACAGGCTCATCCGATTATTTAATCCTAAAACATACAGACTTACGTAGCTGCCAAAACTGATTTACCAAAACTTGCCTTAGAAACCAGGAGCCCTGTTAATCTAGCATTTGCAGCCTAGGGGAGCAAGTCAAAGCAAAATAGTCTCACCCGACTATTAAGTCTTAACACATTCAGCCTCACCTGGAACTCAAAATCGCCTTACCAAAACTTGTTTCAGATACCAGGAACCCTGTTAATCCAGCATTGGCATCCTAGGGGCGCAACTCAAAGCTAAACAGGCTCAACCGACTATTTAATCTTAAAACATACAGTCTTGCCCAGCTGTCAAAACTGTTTTACCAAACCTTGTCTTAGATTCCAGGAGCCTAGCCAATCTGGCATGTGGAGCCTAAGGGAGCTAGTCAAAGCCAAACAGGCTCATCCGATTATTTAATCCTAAAACATACAGACTTACGTAGCTGCCAAAACTGATTTACCAAAACATGTCTCAGATACCAGGAACCCTGTTAATCCAGCATTTGCATCCTAGGGGAGCAAGTCAAAGTCAAACAGACTCACCCGACTATTTAACCTTAAAAAATACAGACTTACGTAGCTGTCAAAACTGTTTTACCAAAACTTGTCTTAGATTCCAGGAGCCCCGCCAATCTGGCATGTGCAGCCTAGGGGACCAAGTCAAAGCCAAACAGGCTCATCCGATTATTTAATCCTAAAACATACAGACTTACGTAGCTGCCAAAACTGATTTACCAAAACATGTCTCAGATACAAGGAACCCTGTTAATCCAGCATTTGCATCCTAGGGGAGCAAGTCAAAGTCAAACAGACTCACCCGACTATTTAACCTTAAAAAATGCAGACTTACGTAGCTGTCAAAACTGTTTTACCAAACCTTGTCTTAGATTCCAGGAGCCAAGCCAACCTGGCATGTGGAGCCTAAGGGAGCAAGTCAAAGCCAAACAGGCTCACCCGACAATTTAATCTTAAAACATACAGACTTACGTAGTTGCCAAAGCTGCTTTACCAAAACTTGTCTCAGATTCCAGGAACCCTGTTAATTCAGCAATTGCATCCTAGGGGAGCAAGTAAAAGCCAAACAGGCTCATCCGACTATTTAATCCTTAAACATATAGCCCCATCTGGCCGCCAAACCTGACTTACCAAAACTTGTCTCAGATACCAGGAACCCTGTTAATCCAGCATTTGCATCCTAGGGGCGCCAGTCAAAGCCAAACAGGTTCACCAAACTATTAAATCTTAAAACATATAGCCCCATCTGGCCGCCAAAACCGACTTACCAAAACATGTCTTAGATACCAGGAACCCTGTTTATCCAGCATTTTCATCCTAGGGGCGCCACTCAAAGCCAAACAGGCTCAACCGACTATTTAATCTTAAAACATACAGTCTTGCCCAGCTGTCAAAACTGTTTTACCAAACCTTGTCTTAGATTCCAGGAGCCAAGCCAATCTGGCATGTGTAGCCTAGGGGAGCCAGTCAAAGCCAAACAGGCTCTCCCGACAGTTTAATCTTAAAACATACAGATTTACGTAGCTGCTAAAACTGATTTACCAAAACTTGTCTTAGATACCAGGAACCCTGTTATTCCAGCATTTGCATCCTAGGGGCGCAAGTCAAACCCAAACACGCTCACCCGACTATTTAATCTTAAAGCATACAGCCTTATCTAGCTGTCAAAACTGTTTTAGAAAAACTTGTCTTAGATTCCAGGAGCCCCGCCAATCTGGCATGTGCCGCCTAGGGGAGAAAGTCAAAGCCAAATAGTCTCAAACGACTATTAAGTCTGAATACATTCAGCCTCACCTGGAACTCAAAATTGCCTTACCAAAACTTGTCTCAGATACCAGGAACCCTGTTAATCCAGCATTTGCATCCTAGGGGAGCAAGTCAAAGTCAAACAGACTCACCCGACTATTTAACCTTAAAACATACAGACTTACGTATCTGTCAAAATTGCTTTACCAAAACTTTTTTTAGATTCCAGGAGCCCCGCCAATCTGGCCTGTGGAGCCTAGGGGAGCAAGTCAATGCCAAACAGGCTCATCCGACCATTTAATCCTAAAACATTTAGCTCCATCTGGCCGCCAAAACTGCTTTACCAAAACTTGCCTTAGAAATCAGGAGCCCTGTTAATCTAGCATTTGCAGCCTAGGGGAGCAAGTCAAAGCAAAATAGTCTCACCCGACTATTAAGTCTTAACACATTCAGCCTCACCTTGAACTCAAAATTGCCTTACCAAAACTTGTTTGTTAAAACATACAGACTTACGTAGCTGCCAAAACTGATTTACCTAAACCTATCTCAGTTACCAGGAACCCTGTTAATCTAGCATTTGTAGCCTAGGGGAGCAAGACAAAGCTAAATAGTCTCACCCGACTATTAAATTTTAAATCATATTGCCCCACCTGGCCGCCAAAACTGATTTACCAAAACATGTCTCAGATACCAGGAACCCTGTTAATACAGCATTTGCATCCTAGGGGAGCAAGTCAAAGTCAAACAGACTCACCCGACTATTTAACCTTAAAAAATACAGACTTACATAGCTGTCAAAGCTGTTGTACCAAATCTTGTCTTAGATTCCAGGAGCCCCGCCAATCTGGCATGTGCACCCTAGGGGAGCAAGTCAAAGCCAAACAGACTCATCCGACTATTAAATCTGAAAACATTCAGCATCACCTGGAACCCAAAATTGCCTTACCAAAACTTGTTTCAGATACCAGGAACCCTGTTAATCCAGCATTTGCATCCTAGGGGAGCAAGTCAAAGCCAAACAGGCTCATCCGACTATTAAATCTTAAAGCATACAGCCTTACCTAGGTGTCAAAACTGTTTTACCAAAACTTGTCTTACATTCCAGGAGCCCCGCCAATCTGGCATGTGCAGCCTAGGGGAGCAAGTCAAAGCCAAACAGGCTCATCCGACTATTTAATCCTAAAACATATAGCCCCATAGATGCCAAAACTGATTTACCAAAACTTGTCTCAGATACCGGGAACCCTGTTATTCCAGCATTTGCATCCTAGGGGCGCAAGTCAAAGCCAAACACGCTCACCCGACTATTTAATCTTAAAGCATACAGCCTTACCTAGCACTCAAAACTGTTCTACCAAAACTTGTCTTAGATTCCAGGAGCCCCGCCAATATGGCATGTGCCGCCTAGGGGAGAAAGTCAAAGCCAAATAGTCTCAAACGACTATTAAGTCTGAATACATTCAGCCTCACCTGGAACTCAAAATTGCCTTACCAAAACTTGTCTCAGATACCAGGAACCCTGTTAATCAAGCATTTGCTTCCTAGGGGAGCAAGTCAAAGCCAAACACGCTGACCCGACTATTTAGTCTTAGAGCATACAGCCTTACCTAGCTGTCAAAACTGTTTTACCAAAACTTGTCTTAGATTCCAGGAGCCCCGCCAATCTGGCATGTGCAGCCTAGGGGAGCAAGTCAAAGCCAAACAGGCTCATCCGACTATTTAATCCTAAAACATATAGCCCCATAGACGCCAAAACTGATTTACCAAAACTTGTCTTAAATACCAGGAACCCTGTTATTCCAGCATTTGCATCCTAGGGGCGCAAGTCAAAGCCAAACACGCTCACCCGACTATTTATTCTGAAAGCATACAGCCCTACCTAGCTGTCAAACGTGTTTTACCAAAACTTGTCTTAGATTCCAGGAGCCCCGCCAATCTGGCATGTGCAGCCTAGGGGCGCAAAACAAAGCCAAATAGCCTCACCCGACTATTAAATTTTAACTCATTCAGCCACACCTGGAACTCAAAATTGCCTTACCAAAACTTGTCTCAGATACCAGGAACCCTGTTAATTCAGCATTTGCATCCTAGGGGCGCAAGTCAAAGCCAAACAGGCTCACCAAACTATTAAATCTTAAAACATATAGCCCCATCTGGCCGCCAAAACTGACGTACCAAAACATGTCTTAGATACCAGGAACCCTGTTATTCCAGCATTTGCATCCTAGGGGCGCAAGTCAAAGCCAAACACGCTCACCCGACTATTTAATCTTAAAGCATACAGCCTTACCTAGCTGTCAAAACTGTTTTACCAAAACTTGTATTAGATTCCAGGAGCCCCGCCAATCTGGCATGTGCAGCCAAGGGGAGCAAGTCAAAGCAAAACAGGCTCACCCGACAATTTAATCTTAAAACATACAGACTTACGTAGCTGCCAAAACTGCTTTACCAAAACTTGCCTTAGAAATCAGGAGCCCTGTTAATCTAGCATTTGCAGCCTAGGGGAGCAAGACAAAGCCAATTAGCCTCACCCGACTATTAAATCTTAACACATTCAGCCTCACTTGGAACTCAAAATTGCCTTACCAAAACTTGTTTCAGATACCAAGAACCCTGTTTATCCAGCATTTGCATCCTAGGAGCGCAAGTCAAAGCCAAACAGGCTCACCCGACTATTAAATCTTAAAACATATAGCCCCATCTGGCCGCCAAAAATGATTTACCAAAACTTGTCTTAGATACCAGGAACCCTGTTATTCCAGCATTTGCATACTAGGGGCGCAAGTCAAAGCCAAACACGCTCAATCTTGAAGCATACAGCCTTACCTAGCTGTCAAAACTGTTTTACCAAAACTTGTCTTAAATTCCAGGAGCACCGCCAATCTGGCATGTGCAGCCTAGTGGAGCAAGTCAAAGCAAACAGGCTCATCCGACTATTTAATCCTAAAACATTTAGCCCCATCTTGCCGCCAAAACTGATTTACCAAAACTTATCTCAGTTACCAGGAACCCTGTTAATCTAGCATTTGCAGCCTAGGGGAACAAGACAAAGCCAAATAGTCTCACCCGACTATTAAATTTTAGATCATATAGCCCCACCTGGAACTCAAAATTGCCTTACCAAAACTTGTTTCAGATACCAAGAACCCTGTTTATCCAGCATTTGCATCCTAGGAGCGCAAGTCAAAGCCAAACAGGCTCACCCGATTATTAAATCTTAAAACATATAGCCCCATCTGGCCGCCAAAAATGATTTACCAAAACTTGTCTTAGATACCAGGAACCCTGTTATTCCAGCATTTGCATACTAGGGGCGCAAGTCAAAGCCAAACACGCTCAATCTTGAAGCATACAGCCTTACCTAGCTGTCAAAACTGTTTTACCAAAACTTGTCTTAAATTCCAGGAGCACCGCCAATCTGGCATGTGCAGCCTAGTGGAGCAAGTCAAAGCCAAACAGGCTCATCCGACTATTTAATCCTAAAACATTTAGCCCCATCTTGCCGCCAAAACTGATTTACCAAAACTTATCTCAGTTACCAGGAACCCTGTTAATCTAGCATTTGCAGCCTAGGGGAACAAGACAAAGCCAAATAGTCTCACCCGACTATTAAATTTTAAATCATATAGCCCCACCTGGAACTCAAAATTGCCTTACCAAAACTTGTTTAAGACACCAGGAACACTGTTAATCCAGCATTTGCATCCTAGGGGCGCAACTCAAAGAAAAACAGGCTCTCCCGACAATTTAATCTTAAAACATACATACTTACGTAGTTGCCAAAGCTGCTTTACCAAAACTTGTCTCAGATACCAGGAACCCTGTTAATGCAGCATTTGCATGCTAGGGACGCAAGTCAAAGCCAAACAGGCTCTCCCGACTATTAAATCTTAAAACATATAGCCCCATCTGGCCGCCAAAAATGATTTACCAAAACTTGTCATAGATACCAGGAACCCTGTTATTCCAGCATTTGCATACTAGGGGCGCAAGTCAAAGCCAAACACGCTCTATCTTGAAGCATACAGCCTTACCTAGCTGTCAAAACTGTTTTACCAAAACTTGTCTTAGATTCCAGGAGCACCGCCAATCTGGCATGTGCAGCCTAGTGGAGCAAGTCAAAGCCAAACAGGCTCATCCGACTATTTAATCCTAAAACATTTAGCCCCATCTTGCCGCCAAAACTGATTTACCAAAACTTGTCTCAGATACCAGGAACCCTGTTAATCTAGCATTTGCAGCCTAGGGGAACAAGACAAAGCCAAATAGGCTCATCCGACTATTTAATCCTAAAACATATAGCCCCATCTTGCCGCCAAAACTGATTTACCAAAACTTATCTCAGTTGCTAGGAACCCTGTTAATCTAGCATTTGCAGCCTAGGGGAGCAAGACATAGCCAAATAGTCTCACCCGACTATTAAATTTTAAGTCATATAGCCCCACCTGGCCGTCAAAACTGATTTACCAAAACTTGTCTCAGATACCAGGAACCCTGTTAATCCAGCATTTGCATCCTAGGGGAGCAAGTCAAAGTCAAACAGACTCACCCGACTATTTAACCTTAAAACATACAGACTTACGTAGCTGTTAAAACTGTTTTACCAAAATTTTTTTTAGATTCCAGGAGCCCCGCCAATCTGGCATGTGTCGCCTAGGGGAGAAAGTCAAAACCAAACAGGCTCACCCAAGAATTTAATCTTAAAACATACAGCCCCATCTGGCTGCCAAAACTGCTTTACCAAAACTTGCCTTAGAAACCAGGAGCCCTGTTAATCTAGCATTTGCAGCCTAGGGGAGCAAGTCAAAGCAAAATAGTCTCACCCGACTATTAAGTCTGAACACATTCAGCCTCACCTGGAACTCAGAATTGCCTTACCAAAACTTGTCTCAGATTCCAGGAACACTGGTTATCCAGCATTTGCATCCTAGGGGCGCAAGTCAAAGCCAAACAGGCTCACCCGACTATTAAATCTGAAAACAAATAGCCCCATCTGGCCGCCAAAACTGATTTACCAAAACTTGTCTTAGATACCAGGAACCCTGTTATTCCAGCATTTGCATCCTAGGGGCGCAAGTCAAAGCCAAACACGCTCATCCGATTACTTAATCTTAAAGCATACAACCTTACCAAGCTGTCAAAACTGTTTTACCAAAATGCATTAGAAACCAGGAGCCCCGCCAATCTGGCATGTACAGCCTAGGGGAGCAAGTCAAAGCCAACCAGGCTCATCCGACTATTTAATCCTAAAACATATAGCCCCATCTGGCCGCCAAAACTGATTTACCAAAACTTGTCTCAGATACCAGGAACCCTGTTAATCTAGCATTTGCAGCCTAGGGGCGCAAGACAAAGCCAATTAGCCTCACCCGACTATTAAATCTTAACACATTCAGCCTCACCTGGAACTCAGAATTGCCTTACCAAAACTTGTCTCAGATTCCAGGAACCCTGGTTATCCAGCATTTGCATTCTAGGGGCGCAAGTCAAAGCCAAACAGGCTCACCCGACTATTATATCTTAAAACATATAGCCCCATCTGGCCGTCAAAACTGATTTACCAAAACTTGTCTCAGATACCAGGAACCCTGTTAATCCAGCATTTGCATCCTAGGGGAGCAAGTCAAAGTCAAACAGACTCACCCGACTATTTAACCTTAAAACATACAGACTTACGTAGCTGTTAAAACTGTTTTACCAAAACTTTTTTTAGATTCCAGGAGCCCCGCCAATCTGGCATGTGCCGTCTAGGGGAGAAAGTTAAAACCAAACAGGCTCACCCGAGAATTTAAACTTAAAACATACAGGCCCATCTTGCTGCCAAAACTGCTTTACCAAAACTTGCCTTAGAAACCAGGAGCCCTGTTAATCTAGCATTTGCAGCCTAGGGGAGCAAGTCAAAGCAAAATAGTCTCACCCGAATATTAATTCTGAACACATTCAGCCTCACCTGGAACTCAGAATTGCCTTACCAAAACTTGTCTCAGATTCCAGGAACCCTGGTTATCCAGCATTTGCATCCTAGGGGCGCAAGTCAAAGCCAAACAGGCTCACCCGACTATTAAATCTTAAAACATATAGCCTCATCTGGCCGCCAAAACTGATTTACCAAAACTTGTCTTAGATACCAGGAACCCTGTTATTCCAGCATTTGCATCCTAGGGGCGCAAGTCAAAGCCAAACACGCTCATCCGATTACTTAATCTTAAAGCATACAACCTTACCTAGCTGTCAAAACTGCTTTACCAAAACTTTTCTTAGATTCCAGGAGCCCCGCCAATCTGGCATGTACAGCCTAGGGGAGCAAGTCAAAGCCAACCAGGCTCATCCGACTATTTAATCCTAAAACATATAGCCCCATCTGGCCGCCAAAACTGATTTACCAAAACTTGTCTCAGATACCAGAAACCCTGTTAATCTAGCATTTGCAGCCTAGGGGAGCAAGACAAAGCCAATTAGCCTCACCCGACTATTAAATCTTAACACATTCAGCCTCACCTGGAACTCAAAATTGCCTTACCAAAACTTGTTTCAGATACCAAGAACCCTGTTTATCCAGCATTTGCATCCTAGGAGCGCAAGTCAAAGCCAAACAGGCTCACCCGACTATTAAATCTTAAAACATATAGCCCCATAGACGCCAAAACTGATTTACCAAAACTTGTCTTAGATACCAGGAACCCTGTTACTCCAGCATTTGCATCCTAGGGGCGCATGTCAAAGCCAAACACGCTCACCCGACTATTTAATCTGAAAGCATACAGCCTTACCTAGCTGTCAAAAGTGTTTTACCAAAACTTGTCTTAGATTCCAGGAGCCCCGCCAATCTGGCATGTGCAGCCTAGGGGAGCAAGTCAAAGCCAAACAGGCTCATCCGATTATTTAATCCTAAAACATATAGCCCCATAGACGCCAAAACTGATTTACCAAAACTTGTCTTAGATACCAGGAACTCTGTTACTCCAGCATTTGCATCCTAGGGGCGCAAGTCAAAGCCAAACACGCTCACCCGACTATTTAATCTGAAAGCATACAGCCTTACCTAGCTGTCAAAAGTGTTTTACCAAAACTTGTCTTAGATTCCAGGAGCCCCGCCAATCTGGCAGGTGCAGCCTAGGGGCGCAAAACAAAGCCAAATAGCCTCACCCGACTATTAAATTTTAACTCATTCAGCCACACCTGGAACTCAAAATTGCCTTACCAAAACTTGTCTCAGATACCAGGAACCCTGTTATTCCAGCATTTGCATCCTAGGGGCGCAAGTCAAAGCCAAACAGGCTCACCAAACTATTAAATCTTAAAGCATACAGCCTTACCTAGCTGTCAAAAGTGTTTTACCAAAACTTGTCTTAGATTCCAGGAGCCCCGCCAATCTGGCATGTGCAGCCTAGGGGAGCAAGTCAAAGCCAAACAGGCTCATCCGACTATTTAATCCTAAAACATATAGCCCCATAGACGCCAAAACTGATTTACCAAAACTTGTCTTAGATAACAGGAACCCTGTTATTCCAGCATTTGCATCCTAGGGGCGCAAGTCAAAGCCAAACACGCTCACCCGACTATTTAATCTGAAAGCATACAGCCTTACCTAGCTGTCAAAAGTGTTTTACCAAAACTTGTCTTAGATTCCAGGAGCCCCGCCAATCTGGCATGTGCAGCCTAGGGGCGCAAAACAAAGCCAAATAGTCTCACCCGACTATTAAATTTTAAATCATAAAGCCCCACCTGGCCGTCAAAACTGATTTACCAAAACTTGTCTCAGATACCAGGAACCCTGTTAATCCAGCATTTGCATCCTAGGGGAGCAAGTCAAAGTCAAACAGACTCACCCGACTATTTAACCTTAAAACATACAGACTTACGTAGCTGTTAAAACTGTTTTACCAAAACTTTTTTAGATTCCAGGAGCCCCGCCAACCTGGCATGTGCCGCCTAGGGGAGAAAGTCAAAACCAAACAGGCTCACCCAAGAATTTAATCTTAAAACATACAGCCCCATCTGGCTCCCAAAACTGCTTTACCAAAACTTGCCTTAGAAACCAGGAGCCCTGTTAATCTAGCATTTGCAGCCTAGGGGAGCAAGTCAAGGCAAAATAGTCTCACCCGAATATTAAGTCTGAACTCATTCAGCCTCACCTGGAACTCAGAATTGCCTTACCAAAACTTGTCTCAGATTCCAGGAACCCTGGTTATCCAGCATTTGCATCCTAGGGGCGCAAGTCAAAGCCAAACAGGCTCACCCGACTATTAAATCTTAAAACATATAGCCTCATCTGGCCGCCAAAACTGATTTACCAATACTTGTCTTAGATACCAGGAACCCTGTTATTCCAGCATTTGCATCCTAGGGGCGCAAGTCAAAGCCAAACACGCTCATCCGATTACTTAATCTTAAAGCATACAACCTTACCTAGCTGTCAAAACTGTTTTACCAAAACTTTTCTTAGATTCCAGGAGCCCCGCCAATCTGGCATGTACAGCCTAGGGGAGCAAGTCAAAGCCAACCAGGCTCATCCGACTATTTAATCCTTAAACATATAGCCCCATCTGGCCGCCAAAACTGATTTACCAAAACTTGTCTCAGATACCAGGAACCCTGTTAATCTAGCATTTGCAGCCTAGGTGAGCAAGACAAAGCCAATTAGCCTCACCCGACTATTAAATCTTAACACATTCAGCCTCACCTGGAACTCAAAATTGCCTTACCAAAACTTGTTTCAGATACCAAGAACCCTGTTTATCCAGCATTTGCATCCTAGGAGCGCAAGTCAAAGCCAAACACGCTCACCCGACTATTAAATCTTAAGACATATAGCCTTAAATCTTAACACATTCAGCCTCACCTGGAACTCAGAATTGCCTTACCAAAACTTGTCTCAGATTCCAGGAACCCTGGTTATCCAGCATTTGCATTCTAGGGGCGCAAGTCAAAGCCAAACAGGCTCACCCGACTATTAAATCTTAAAACATATAGCCCCATCTGGCCGTCAAAACTGATTTACCAAAACTTGTCTCAGATACCAGGAACCCTGTTAATCCAGCATTTGCATCCTAGGGGAGCAAGTCAAAGTCAAACAGACTCACCCGACTATTTAACCTTAAAACATACAGACTTACGTAGCTGTTAAAACTGTTTTACCAAAACTTTTTTTAGATTCCAGGAGCCCCGCCAATCTGGCATGTACAGCCTACGGGAGCAAGTCAAAGCCAACCAGGCTCATCCGACTATTTAATCCTAAAACATATAGCCCCATCTGGCCGCCAAAACTGATTTACCAAAACTTGTCTCAGATACCAGGAACCCTGTTAATCTAGCATTTGCAGCCTAGGGGAGCAAGTCAAAGCAAAATAGTCTCACCCGAATATTAAGTCTGAACACATTCAGCCTCACCTGGAACTCAGAATTGCCTTACCAAAACTTGTCTCAGATTCCAGGAACCCTGGTTATCCAGCATTTGCATCCTAGGGGCGCAAGTCAAAGCCAAACAGGCTCACCCGACTATTAAATCTTAAAACATATAGCCTCATCTGGCCGCCAAAACTGATTTACCAAAACTTGTCTTAGATACCAGGAACCCTGTTATTCCAGCATTTGCATCCTAGGGGCGCAAGTCAAAGCCAAACACGCTCATCCGATTACTTAATCTTAAAGCATACAACCTTACCTAGCTGTCAAAACTGTTTTACCAAAACTTTTCTTAGATTCCAGGAGCCCCGCCAATCTGGCATGTACAGCCTACGGGAGCAAGTCAAAGCCAAATAGCCTCACCCGACTATTAAATTTTAACTCATTCAGCCACACCTGGAACTCAAAATTGCCTTACCAAAACTTGTCTCAGATACCAGGAACCCTGTTAATTCAGCATTTGCATCCTAGGGGCGCAAGTCAAACCCAAACACGCTCACCCGACTATTTAATCTTAAAGCATACAGCCTTACCTAGCTGTCAAAAGTGTTTTACCAAAACTTGTCTTAGATTCCAGGAGCCCCGCCAATCTGGCAGGTGCAGCCTAGGGGCGCAAAACAAAGCCAAATAGCCTCACCCGACTATTAAATTTTAACTCATTCAGCCACACCTGGAACTCAAAATTGCCTTACCAAAACTTGTTTCAGATACCAAGAACCCTGTTTATCCAGCATTTGCATCCTAGGAGCGCAAGTCAAAGCCAAACACGCTCACCCGACTATTAAATCTTAAGACATATAGCCTTAAATCTTAACACATTCAGCCTCACCTGGAACTCAAAATTGCCTTACCAAAACTTGTCTCAGATACCAGGAACCCTGTTAATTCAGCATTTGCATCCTAGGGGCGCAAGTCAAAGCCAAACACGCTCACCCGACTATTTAATCTTAAAGCATACAGCCTTACCTAGCTGTCAAAAGTGTTTTACCAAAACTTGTCTTAGATTCCAGGAGCCCCGCCAATCTGGCAGGTGCAGCCTAGGGGCGCAAAACAAAGCCAAATAGCCTCACCCGACTATTAAATTTTAACTCATTCAGCCACACCTGGAACTCAAAATTGCCTTACCAAAACTTGTCTCAGATACCAAGAACCCTGTTTATCCAGCATTTGCATCCTAGGAGCGCAAGTCAAAGCCAAACACGCTCACCCGACTATTAAATCTTAAAACATATAGCCCCATCTGGCCGCCAAAACTGATTTACCAAAACTTGTCTCAGATACCAGGAACCCTGTTAATCTAGCATTTGCAGCCTAGGTGAGCAAGACAAAGCCAATTAGCCTCACCCGACTATTAAATCTTAACACATTCAGCCTCACCTGGAACTCAAAATTGCCTTACCAAAACTTGTTTCAGATACCAAGAACCCTGTTTATCCAGCATTTGCATCCTAGGAGCGCAAGTCAAAGCCAAACACGCTCACCCGACTATTAAATCTTAAGACATATAGCCTTAAATCTTAACACATTCAGCCTCACCTGGAACTCAAAATTGCCTTACCAAAACTTGTCTCAGATACCAGGAACCCTGGTTATCCAGCATTTGCATTCTAGGGGCGCAAGTCAAAGCCAAACAGGCTCACCCGACTATTAAATCTTAAAACATATAGCCCCATCTGGCCGCCAAAACTGATTTACCAAAACTTGTCTCAGATACCAGGAACCCTGTTAATCTAGCATTTGCAGCCTAGGTGAGCAAGACAAAGCCAATTAGCCTCACCCGACTATTAAATCTTAACACATTCAGCCTCACCTGGAACTCAAAATTGCCTTACCAAAACTTGTTTCAGATACCAAGAACCCTGTTTATCCAGCATTTGCATCCTAGGAGCGCAAGTCAAAGCCAAACACGCTCACCCGACTATTAAATCTTAAGACATATAGCCTTAAATCTTAACACATTCAGCCTCACCTGGAACTCAAAATTGCCTTACCAAAACTTGTCTCAGATACCAGGAACCCTGTTAATTCAGCATTTGCATCCTAGGGGCGCAAGTCAAAGCCAAACACGCTCACCCGACTATTTAATCTTAAAGCATACAGCCTTACCTAGCTGTCAAAAGTGTTTTACCAAAACTTGTCTTAGATTCCAGGAGCCCCGCCAATCTGGCAGGTGCAGCCTAGGGGCGCAAAACAAAGCCAAATAGCCTCACCCGACTATTAAATTTTAACTCATTCAGCCACACCTGGAACTCAAAATTGCCTTACCAAAACTTGTCTCAGATACCAGGAACCCTGTTAATTCAGCATTTGCATCCTAGGGGAGAAAGTCAAAACCAAACAGGCTCACCCGAGAATTTAATCTTAAAACATACAGGCCCATCTGGCTGCCAAAACTGCTTTACCAAAACTTGCCTTAGAAACCAGGAGCCCTGTTAATCTAGCATTTGCAGCCTAGGGGAGCAAGTCAAAGCAAAATAGTCTCACCCGAATATTAAGTCTGAACACATTCAGCCTCACCTGGAACTCAGAATTGCCTTACCAAAACTTGTCTCAGATTCCAGGAACCCTGGTTATCCAGCATTTGCATCCTAGGGGCGCAAGTCAAAGCCAAACAGGCTCACCCGACTATTAAATCTTAAAACATATAGCCTCATCTGGCCGCCAAAACTGATTTACCAAAACTTGTCTTAGATACCAGGAACCCTGTTATTCCAGCATTTGCATCCTAGGGGCGCAAGTCAAAGCCAAACACGCTCATCCGATTACTTAATCTTAAAGCATACAACCTTACCTAGCTGTCAAAACTGTTTTACCAAAACTTTTCTTAGATTCCAGGAGCCCCGCCAATCTGGCATGTACAGCCTACGGGAGCAAGTCAAAGCCAACCAGGCTCATCCGACTATTTAATCCTAAAACATATAGCCCCATCTGGCCGCCAAAACTGATTTACCAAAACTTGTCTCAGATACCAGGAACCCTGTTAATCTAGCATTTGCAGCCTAGGGGAGCAAGACAAAGCCAATTAGCCTCGCCCGACTATTAAATCTTAACACATTCAGCCTCACCTGGAACTCAAAATTGCCTTACCAAAACTTGTTTCAGATACCAAGAACCCTGTTTATCCAGCATTTGCATCCTAGGAGCGCAAGTCAAAGCCAAACAGGCTCACCCGACTATTAAATCTTAAAACATATAGCCCCATAGACGCCAAAACTGATTTACCAAAACTTGTCTTAGATACCAGGAACCCTGTTACTCCAGCATTTGCATCCTAGGGGCGCATGTCAAAGCCAAACACGCTCACCCGACTATTTAATCTGAAAGCATACAGCCTTACCTAGCTGTCAAAAGTATTTTACCAAAACTTGTCTTAGATTCCAGGAGCCCCGCCAATCTGGCATGTGCAGCCTAGGGGAGCAAGTCAAAGCCAAACAGGCTCATCCGACTATTTAATCCTAAAACATATAGCCCCATAGACGCCAAAACTGATTTACCAAAACTTGTCTTAGATAACAGGAACCCTGTTATTCCAGCATTTGCATCCTAGGGGCGCAAGTCAAAGCCAAACACGCTCACCCGACTATTTAATCTTAAAGCATACAGCCTTACCTAGCTGTCAAAAGTGTTTTACCAAAACTTGTCTTAGATTCCAGGAGCCCCGCCAATCTGGCAGGTGCAGCCTAGGGGCGCAAAACAAAGCCAAATAGCCTCACCCGACTATTAAATTTTAACTCATTCAGCCACACCTGGAACTCAAAATTGCCTTACCAAAACTTGTCTCAGATACCAGGAACCCTGTTAATTCAGCATTTGCATCCTAGGGGCGCAAGTCAAAGCCAAACAGGCTCACCAAACTATTAAGTCTTAAAGCATACAGCCTAACCTAGCTGTCAAAAGTGTTTTACCAAAACTTGTCTTAGATTCCAGGAGCCCCGCCAATCTGGCATGTGCAGCCTAGGGGAGCAAGTCAAAGCCAAACAGGCTCATCCGACTATATAATCCTAAAACATATAGCCCCATAGACGCCAAAACTGATTTACCAAAACTTGTCTTAGATAACAGGAACCCTGTTATTCCAGCATTTGCATCCTAGGGGCGCAAGTCAAAGCCAAACACGCTCACCCGACTATTTAATCTGAAAGCATACAGCCTTACCTAGCTGTCAAAAGTGTTTTACCAAAACTTGTCTTAGATTCCAGGAGCCCCGCCAATCTGGCATGTGCAGCCTAGGGGCGCAAAACAAAGCCAAATAGTCTCACCCGACTATTAAATTTTAAATCATATAGCCCCACCTGGCCGTCAAAACTGATTTACCAAAACTTGTCTCAGATACCAGGAACCCTGTTAATCCAGCATTTGCATCCTAGGGGAGCAAGTCAAAGTCAAACAGACTCACCCGACTATTTAACCTTAAAACATACAGACTTACGTAGCTGTTAAAACTGTTTTACCAAAACTTTTTTAGATTCCAGGAGCCCCGCCAACCTGGCATGTGCCGCCTAGGGGAGAAAGTCAAAACCAAACAGGCTCACCCAAGAATTTAATCTTAAAACATACAGCCCCATCTGGCTGCCAAAACTGCTTTACCAAAACTTGCCTTAGAAACCAGGAGCCCTGTTAATCTAGCATTTGCAGCCTAGGGGAGCAAGTCAAAGCAAAATAGTCTCTCCCGACTATTAAGTCTGAACACATTGAGCCTCACATGGAACTCAGAATTGCCTTACCAAAACTTGTCTCAGATTCCAGGAACCATGGTTATCCAGCATTTGCATCCTAGGGGCGCAAGTCAAAGCCAAACAGGCTCACCCGACTATTTAATCTTAAAACATATAGCCCCATCTGGCCGCCAAAACTGATTTACCAAAACTTGTCTTAGATACCAGGAACCCTGTTATTCCAGCATTTGCATCCTAGGGGCGCAAGTCAAAGCCAAATACGCTCATCCGATTACTTAATCTTAAAGCATACAACCTTACCTAGCTGTCAAAACTGTTTTACCAAAACTTGCCTTAGAAACCAGGAGCCCCGCCAATCTGGCATGTACAGCCTAGGGGAGCAAGTCAAAGCCAACCAGACTCATCCGACTATTTAATCCTAAAACATATAGCCCCATCTGGCCGCCAAAACTGATTTACCAAAACCTGTCTCAGATACCAGGAACCCTGTTAATCTAGCATTTGCAGCCTAGGGGCGCAAGACAAAGCCAATTAGCCTCACCCGACTATTAAATCTTAACACATTCAGCCTCACCTGGAACTCAGAATTGCCTTACCAAAACTTGTCTCAGATTCCAGGAACCCTGGTTATCCAGCATTTGCATCCTAGGGGCGCAAGTCAAAGCCAAACAGGCTCACCCGACTATTAAATCTTAAAACATATAGCCCCATCTGGCCGCCAAAACTGATTTACCAAAACTTGTCTTAGATACCAGGAACCCTGTTAATCCAGCATTTGCATCCTAGGGGAGCAAGTCAAAGTCAAACAGACTCACCCGACTATTTAACCTTTAAACATACAGACTTACGTAGCTGTTAAAACTGTTTTACCAAAACTTTTTTTAGATTCCAGGAGCCCCGCCAATCTGGCATGTGCCGCCTAGGGGAGAAAGTCAAAACCAAACAGGCTCACCCGAGAATTTAATCTTAAAACATACAGGCCCATCTGGCTGCCAAAACTGCTTTACCAAAACTTGCCTTAGAAACCAGGAGCCCTGTTAATCTAGCATTTGCAGCCTAGGGGAGCAAGTCAAAGCAAAATAGTCTCACCCGAATATTAAGTCTGAACACATTCAGCCTCACCTGGAACTCAGAATTGCCTTACCAAAACTTGTCTCAGATTCCAGGAACCCTGGTTATCCAGCATTTGCATCCTAGGGGCGCAAGTCAAAGCCAAACAGGCTCACCCGACTATTAAATCTTAAAACATATAGCCTCATCTGGCCGCCAAAACTGATTTACCAAAACTTGTCTTAGATACCAGGAACCCTGTTATTCCAGCATTTGCATCCTAGGGGCGCAAGTCAAAGCCAAACACGCTCATCCGATTACTTAATCTTAAAGCATAACACCTTACCTAGCTGTCAAAACTGTTTTACCAAAACTTTTCTTAGATTCCAGGAGCCCCGCCAATCTGGCATGTACAGCCTAGGGGAGCAAGTCAAAGCCAACCAGGCTCATCCGACTATTTAATCCTTAAACATATAGCCCCATCTGGACGCCAAAACTGATTTACCAAAACTTGTCTCAGATACCAGGAACCCTGTTAATCTAGCATTTGCAGCCTAGGGGAGCAAGACAAAGCCAATTAGCCTCACCCGACTATTAAATCTTAACACATTCAGCCTCACCTGGAACTCAAAATTGCCTTACCAAAACTTGTTTCAGATACCAAGAACCCTGTTTATCCAGCATTTGCATCCTAGGAGCGCAAGTCAAAGCCAAACAGGCTCACCCGACTATTAAATCTTAAAACATATAGCCCCATAGACGCCAAAACTGATTTACCAAAACTTGTCTCAGATACCAGGAACACTGTTACTCCAGCATTTGCATCCTAGGGGCGCAAGTCAAAGCCAAACACGCTCACCCGACTATTTAATCTGAAAGCATACAGCCTTACCTAGCTGTCAAAGGTGTTTTACCAAAACTTGTCTTAGATTCCAGGAGCCCCGCCAATCTGGCATGTGCAGCCTAGGGGAGCAAGTCAAAGCCAAACAGGCTCATCCGACTATTTAATCCTAAAACATATAGCCCCATAGACGCCAAAACTGATTTACCAAAACTTGTCTTAGATAACAGGAACCCTGTTATTCCAGCATTTGCATCCTAGGGGCGCAAGTCAAAGCCAGACACGCTCACCCGACTATTTAATCTGAAAGCATACAGCCTTACCTAGCTGTCAAAAGTGTTTTACCAACACTTGTCTTAGATTCCAGGAGCCCCGCCAATCTGGCATGTGCAGCCTAGGGGCGCAAAACAAAGCCAAATAGCCTCACCCGACTATTAAATTTTAACTCATTCAGCCACACCTGGAACTCAAAATTGCCTTACCAAAACTTGTCTCAGATACCAGGAACCCTGTTAATTCAGCATTTGCATCCTAGGGGCGAAAGTCAAAGCCAAACAGGCTCACCAAACTATTAAATCTTAAAGCATACAGCCTTACCTAGCTGTCAAAACTGTTTTACCAAAACTTGTCTTAGATTCCAGGAGCCCCGCCAATCTGGCATGTGGAGCCTAGGGGAGCAAGTCAAAGCCAAACAGGCTCACCCGACAATTTAATCTTAAAACATACAGACTTACGTAGCTGCCAAAACTGCTTTACCAAAACTTGCCTTAGAAACCAGGAGCCCTGTTAATCTAGCATTTGCAGCCTAGGGGAGCAAGTCAAAGCAAAATAGTCTCACCCGACTATTAAGTCTGAACACATTCAGCCTCACCTGGAACTCAGAATTGCCTTACCAAAACTTGTCTCAGATTCCAGGAACCCTGGTTATCCAGCATTTGCATCCTAGGGGCGCAAAGCCAAACAGGCTCACCCGACTATTAAATCTTAAAACATATAGCCTCATCTGGCCGCCAAATCTGATTTACCAAAACTTGTCTTTGATATCAGGAACCCTGTTATTCCAGCATTTGCATCCTAGGGGCGCAAGTCAAAGCCAAACACGCTCATCCGATTACTTAATCTTAAAGCATACAACCTTACCTAGCTGTCAAAACTGTTTTACCAAAACTTTTCTTAGATTCCAGGAGCCCCACCAATCTGGCATGTACAGCCTAGGGGAGCAAGTCAAAGCCAAACAGGCTCATCCGACTATTTAATCCTAAAACATATAGCCCCATCTGGCCGCCAAAACTGATTTACCAAAACTTGTCTCAGATACCAGGAACCCTGTTAATCTAGCATTTGCAGCCTAGGGGAGCAAGTCAAAGCAAAATAGTGTCACCCGATTATTAAGTCTTAACATATTCAGCCTCACCTGGAACTCAAAATTGCCTTACCAAAACTTGTTTAAGATACCAGGAACACTGTTAATCCAGCATTTGCATCCTAGGGGCGCAACTCAAAGCCAAACAGCCTCAACCGACTATTTAATCTTAAAACATACAGTCTTGCCCAGCTGTCAAAACTGTTTTACCAAACCTTGTCTTAGATTCCAGGAGCCAAGCCAATCTGGCATGTGGAGCCTGAGGGAGCAAGTCAAAGCCAAACAGGCTCACCCGACAATTTAATCTTAAAACATACATACTTACGTAGTTGCCAAAGCTGCTTTACCAAAACTTGTCTCAGATACCAGGAATCCTGTTAATGCAGCATTTGCATGCTAGGGACGCAAGTCAAAGCCAAACAGGCTCTCCCGACTATTAAATCTTAAAACATATAGCCCCATCTGGCCGCCAAAAATGATTTACCAAAACTTGTCATAGATACCAGGAACCCTGTTATTCCAGCATTTGCATACTAAGGGCGCAAGTCAAAGCCAAACACGCTCAATCTTGAAGCATACAGCCTTACCTAGCTGTCAAAACTGTTTTACCAAAACTTGTCTTAGATTCCAGGAGCACCGCCAATCTGGCATGTGCAGCCTAGTGGAGCAACTCAAAGCCAAACAGGCTCATCCGACTATTTAACCCTAAAAAATATAGCCCCATCTTGCCGCCAAAACTGATTTACCAAAACTTGTCTCAGATACCAGGAACCCTGTTAATCCAGCATTTGCATCCTAGGGGAGCAAGTCAAAGTCAAACAGACTCACCCGACTATTTAACCTTAAAACATACAGACTTACGTAGCTGTTAAAACTGTTTTACCAAAACTTTTTTTAGATTCCAGGAGCCCCGCCAATCTGGCATGTGCCGCCTAGGGGAGAAAGTCAAAACCAAACAGGCTCACCCAAGAATTTAATCTTAAAACATACAGCCCCATCTGGCTGCCAAAACTGTTTAACCAAAACCTGCCTTAGAAACCTGGAGCCCTGTTAATCTAGCATTTGCAGCCTAGGGGAGCAAGTCAAAGCAAAATAGTCTCACCCGACTATTAAGTCTGAACACATTCAGCCTTACCTGGAACTCAGAATTGCCTTACCAAAACTTGTCTCAGATTCCAGGAACCCTGGTTATCCAGCATTTGCATCCTAGGGGCGCAAGTCAAAGCCAAACAGGCTCACCCGACTATTAAATCTTAAAACATATAGCCTCATCTGGCCGCCAAAACTGATTTACCAAAACTTGTCTTAGATACCAGGAACCCTGTTATTCCAGCATTTGCATCCTAGGGGCGCAAGTCAAAGCCAAACACGCTCACCCGACTATTTAATCTTAAAGCATACAGCCTTACCTAGCTGTCAAAACTGTTTTACCAAAACTTGTCTTAGATTACAGGAGCCCCGCCAACCTGGCATGTGGAGCCTAGGGGAGCAAGTGAAAGACAAACAGGCTCACCCGACAATTTAATCTTTAAACATACAGACTTAAGTAGCTGCCAAAACTGCGTTACCAAAACTTGCCTTAGAAACCAGGAGCCCTGTTTATCTAGCATTTGCAGCCAAGGGGAGCAAGTCAAAGCCAAACAAAATCTTAAAACACATAGCCCCATCTGGCCGCCAAGACTTACCAAAACTTGTCTCAGATACCAGGAACCCTTTTAATTTAGCATTTGCAGCCTAGGGGAGCAAAACAAAGCCAAATAGCCTCACCCGACTATTAAATTTTAACTCATTCAGCCACATCTGGAACTCAAAATTGCCTTACCAAAACTTGTCTCAGATACCAGGAACCCTGTTAATCCAGCATTTGCATCCTAGAGGCGCAAGTCAAAGCCAAACACGCTCAATCTTAAAGCATACACCCTTACCTAACTGTCAAAACTGTTTTACCAAAACTTGTCTTAGATTCCAGGAGCACCGCCAATCTGGCATGTGCAGCCTAGTGGAGCAAGTCAAAGCCAATCAGGCTCATCCGACTATTTAATCCTGAAACATATAGCCCCATCTGGCCGCCAAAACTGATCTACCAAAACTTGTCTCAGATACCAGGAACCCTGTTAATCCAGCATTTGCATCCTAGGGGAGCAAGTCAAAGTCAAACAGACTCACCCGACTATTTAAACTTAAAACATACAGACTTACGTAGCTGTTAAAACTGTTTTACCAAAACTTTTTTTAGATTCCCGGAGCCCCGCCAATCTGGCATGTGCCGCCTAGGGGAGAAAGTCAAAACCAAACAGGCTCACCCGAGAATTTAATCTTAAAACATACAGCCCCATTTGGCTGCCAAAACTGATTTACCAAAACTTGTCTTAGATACCAGGAACCCTGTTATTCCAGCATTTGCATCCTAGGGGCGCAAGTCAAAGCCAAACACGCTCATCCGACTACTTAATCTTAAAGCATACAACCTTACCTAGCTGTCAAAACTGTTTTACCAAAACTTTTTTTAGATTCCAGGAGCCCCGCCAATCTGGCATATGCCGCCTAGGGGAGAAAGTCAAAACCAAACAGGCTCACCCGAGAATTTAATCTTAAAACATACAGCCCCATTTGGCAGCCAAAACTGATTTACCAAAACTTGTCTTAGATACCAGGAACCCTGTTATTCCAGCATTTGCATCCTAGGGGCGCAAGTCAAAGCCAAACAGGCTCCCCAAACTATTAAATCTTACAACATATAGCCCCATCTGGCCGCCTAAACTGACTTACCAAATCATGTCTTAGATACCAGGAACCCTGTTATTCCAGCATTTGCATCCTAGGGGCGCAAGTCAAAGCCAAACAGGCTCCCCAAACTATTAAATCTTACAACATATAGCCCCATCTGGCCGCCAAAACTGACTTACCAAATCATGTCTTAGATACCAGGAACCCTGTTATTCCAGCATTTGCATCCTAGGGGCGCAAGTCAAAGCCAAACACGCACACCCGACTATTTAATCTTAAAGCATACAGCCTTACCTAGCTGTCAAAACTGTTTTACCAAAACTTGTCTTAGATTAAAGCATACAGCCTTACCTAGCTGTCAAAACTGTTTTACCAAAACTTGTCTTAGATTCCAGGAGCCCCGCCAATCTGGCATGTCGTGCCTAGGATAGCAAGTCAAAGCCAAACAGGCTCACCCGACAATTTAATCTTAAAACATACAGACTTACGTAGTTGCCAAAGCTGCTTTACCAAAACTTGTCTCAGATACCAAGAGCCCTGTTCATGCAGCATTTGCATGCTAGGGGCGCAAGTCAAAGCCAAACACGCTCAGTTTTCTAGCATACAGCCTTACCTAGCTGTCAAAACTGTTTTACCAAAACTTGTCTTAGATTCCAGGAGCACCGCCAATCTGGCATGTGCAGCCTAGTGGAGCAACTCAAAGCCAAACAGGGTCATCCGACTATTTAATCCTAAAACATATAGCCCCGTCTTGCCGCCAAAACTGATTTACCAAAACTTATCTCAGTTACCAGGAACCCTGTTAATCTAGCATTTGCAGCCTAGGGGAGCATGGCAAAGCCAAATAGTCTCACCCGACTATTAAATTTTTAAAACATATAGCCCCATCTGGCCGCCACAACTGATTTACCAAAACTTGTCTTAGAAACCAGGAACCCTGTTATTCCAGCATTTGCATCCTAGGGGCGCAAGTCAAAGCCAAACACGCTCACCCGACTATTTAATCTTAAAGCACACAGCCTTACCTGATTGTCAAAACTGTTTTACCAAAACTTGTCTTAGATTCCAGGAGCCCCGCCAATCTGGCATGTGGTGCCTAGGGGAGCTAGTCAAAGCCAAACAGGCTCACCCGACAATTTAATCTTAAAACATACAGACTTACGTAGCTGCCAAAACTGCTTTACCAAAACTTGTCTCAGATACCAGGAACCCTGTTATTCCAGCATTTGCATCCTAGGGGCGCAAGTCAAAGCCAAACACGCTCACCCGACTATTTAATCTTAAAGCATACAGCCTTACCTGAGTGTCAAAACTGTTTTACCAAAACTTGTCTTAGATTCCAGGAGCCCCGCCAATCTGGCATGTGGTGCCTAGGGGAGCTAGTCAAAGCCAAACAGGCTCACCCGACAATTTAATCTTAAAACATACAGACTTACGTAGCTGCCAAAACTGCTTTACCAAAACTTGTCTCAGATACCAGGAACCCTGTTAATCCAGCATTTGCAGCCTAGGGGAGCAAGTCAAAGCCAAACAGGCTCATCCGACTATTTAATCCTAAAACATATAGCGCCATTTGGCCGCCAAAACTGACTTACCAAAACATGTCTTAGATACCAGGAACCCTGTTAATCCAGCATTTGCATCCTAGGGGCGCAACTCAAAGCCAAACAGGCTCAACCGACTATTTAATCTGAAAACGTACAGTCTTGCCGAGCTGTCAAAACTGTTTTACCAAACCTTGTCTTAGATTCCAGGAGCCAAGCCAATCTGGCATGTGGAGCCTAGGGGAGCTAGTCAAAGCCAAACAGATTCACCCGACAATTTAATCTTAAAACATACAGACTTACGTAGTTGCCAAAGCTGCTTTACCAAAACTTGTCTCAGATACCAGGAACCCTGTTAATCCAGCATTTGCATCCTAGGGGCGCAACTCAAAGCCAAACAGGCTCAACCGACTATTTAATCTTAAAACATACAGTCTTGCCCAGCTGTCAAAACAGTTTTACCAAACCTTGTCTTAGATTCCAGGAGCCAAGCCAATCTGGCATGTGGAGCCTAGGGGAGCTAGTCAAAGCCAAACAGGCTCACCCTACAATTTAATCTTAAAACATACAGACCTACGTAGTTGCCAAAGCTGCTTTACCAAAACTTGTCTCAGATACCAGGAACCCTGTTAATGCAGCATTTGCATCCTAGGGGCGCAAGTCAAAGCCAAACAGGCTCCCCAAACTATTAAATCTTACAACATATAGCCCCATCTGGCCGCCAAAACTGACTTACCAAAACATGTCTTAGATACCAGGAACCCTGTTAATCCAGCATTTGCATCCTAGGGGCGCAACTCAAAGCCAAACAGGCTCAACCGACTATTTAATCTTAAAACGTACAGTCTTGCCCAGCTGTCAAAACTGTTTTACCAAACCTTGTCTTAGATTCCAGGAGCCAAGCCAATCTGGCATGTGGAGCCTAGGGGAGCTAGTCAAAGCCAAACAGATTCACCCGACAATTTAATCTTAAAACATACAGACTTACGTAGTTGCCAAAGCTGCTTTACCAAAACTTGTCTCAGATACCAGGAACCCTGTTAATCCAGCATTTGCATCCTAGGGGCGCAACTCAAAGCCAAACAGGCTCAACCGACTATTTAATCTTAAAACATACAGTCTTGCCCAGCTGTCAAAACAGTTTTACCAAACCTTGTCTTAGATTCCAGGAGCCCCGCCAATCTGGCATGTGGTGCCTAGGGGATCTAGTCAAAGCCAAACAGGCACACCCGTAAATTTAATCTTAAAGCATACAGCCTTACCTGATTGTCAAAACTGTTTTACCAAAACTTGTCTTAGATTCCAGGAGCCCCGCCAATCTGGCATGTACAGCCTAGGGGAGCAAGTCAAAGCCAACCAGGCTCATCCGACTATTTAATCCTAAAACATATAGCCCCATCTGGCCGCCAAAACTGATTTACCAAAACTTGTCTCAGATACCAGGAACCCTGTTAATCTAGCATTTGCAGCCTAGGGGAGCAAGACAAAGCCAAATAACCTCACCCGACTATTAAATCTTAACACATTCAGCCTCACCTGGAACTCAAAATTGCCTTACCAAAACTTGTTTTAGATACCAAGAACCCTGTTTATCCAGCATTTGCATCCTAGGAGCGCAAGTCAAAGCCAAACAGGCTCACCCGACTATTAAATCTTAAAACATATAGCCCCATAGATGCCAAAACTGATTTGCCAAAACTTGTCTCAGATACCAGGAGCCCTGTTATTCCAGCATTTGCATCCTAGGGGCGCAAGTCAAAGCCAAACACGATCACCCGACTATTAAATCTTAACACATTCAGCCTCACCTGGAACTCAAAATTGCCTTACCAAAACTTGTTTCAGATACCAAGAACCCTGTTTATCCAGCATTTGCATCCTAGGAGCGCAAGTCAAAGCCAAACAGCCTTACCTAGCTGTCAAAACTGTTTTACCAAACCTTGTCTTAGATTCCAGGAGCCCCGCCAAGCTGGCATGTACAGCCTAGGGGAGCAAGTCAAAGTTAACCAGGCTCATCCGACTATTTAATCCTTAAACATATAGCCCCATCTGGCCGCCAAAACTGATTTACCAAAACTTGTCTCAGATACCAGGAACCCTGTTAATCTAGCATTTGCAGCCTAGGGGAGCAAGACAAAGCCAAATAGCCTCACCCGACTATGAAATCTTAACACATTCAGCCTCACCTGGAACTCAAAATTGCCTTACCAAAACTTGTTTCAGATACCAAGAACCCTGTTTATCCAGCATTTGCATCCTAGGAGCGCAAGTCAAAGCCAAACAGGCTCACCCGACTATTAAATCTTAAAACATATAGCCCCATAGACGCCAAAACTGATTTACCAAAACTTGTCTTAGATACCAGGAACCCTGTTATTCCAGCATTTGCATCCTAGGGGCGCAAGTCAAAGCCAAACACGCTCACCCGATCATTTAATCTTAAAGCATACAGCCTTACCTAGCTGTCAAAACTGTTTTACCAAAACTTGTCTTAGATTCCAGGAGCCCCGCCAATCTGGCATGTGGAGCCTAGGGGAGCAAGTCAAAGCCAAACAGGCTCATCCGACTATTTAATCCTAAAACATATAGACCCATCTGGCCGCCAAGACTGATTTACCAAAACTTGTCTCAGATACCAGGAACCCTGTTAATCTAGCATTTGCAGCCTAGGGGAGCAAAACAAAGCCAAAAAGCCTCACCCGACTATTAACTTTTAACTCATTCAGCCACACCTGGAACGCAAAATTGCCTTACCAAAACTTGTCTCAGATACCAGGAACCCTGTTAATCCAGCATTTGCATCCTAGGGGCGCAAGTCAAAGCCAAACAGGCTCAACAAACTATTAAATCTTAAAACATATAGCCCCATCTGGCCGCCAAAACGGACTTACCAAAACATGTCTTAGATACCAGGAACCCTGTTATTCCAGCATTTGTATCCTAGGGGCGCAAGTCAAAGCTAAACACCCTCACCCGACTATTTAATCTTAAAGCATATAGCCTTACCTAGCTGTCAAAACTGTTTTACCAAAACTTGTCTCAGATACCAGGAACACAGTTAATGCAGCATTTGCATCCTAGGGGCGCAAGTCAAAGCCAAACAGGCTCACCCGACTATTAAATCTTAAAACATATAGCCCCATTTGGCCGCCAAAACTGATTTACCTAAACTTGTCTTAGAAACCAGGAACCCTGTTATTCCAGCATTTGCATCCTAGGGGCGCAAGTCAAAGCCAAACACGCTCACCCGACTATTTAATCTGAAAGCATACAGCCTTACCTGATTGTCAAAACTGTTTTACCAAAACTTGTCTTAGATTCCAGGAGCCCCGCCAATCTGGCATGTGGTGCCTAGGGGAGCTAGTCAAAGCCAAACAGGCTCACCCGACAATTTAATCTTAAAACATACAGACTTACGTAGCTGCCAAAACTGCTTTACCAAAACTTGCCTTAGAAACCAGGAGCCCTGTTAATCTAGCATTTGCAGCCTAGGGGAGCAAGTCAAAGCCAAACAGGCTCATCCGACTATTTAATCCTAAAACATATAGACCCATCTGGCCGCCAAGACTGATTTACCAAAACTTGTCTCAGATACCAGGAACCCTGTTAATCTAGCATTTGCAGCCTAGGGAGCAAAACAAAGCCAAAAAGCCTCACCCGACTATTAACTTTTAACTCATTCAGCCACACCTGGAACGCAAAATTGCCTTACCAAAACTTGTCTCAGATACCAGGAACCCTGTTAATCCAGCATTTGCATCCTAGGGGCGCAAGTCAAAGCCAAACAGGCTCAACAAACTATTAAATCTTAAAACATATAGCCCCATCTGGCCGCCAAAACGGACTTACCAAAACATGTCTTAGATACCAGGAACCCTGTTATTCCAGCATTTGTATCCTAGGGGCGCAAGTCAAAGCTAAACACCCTCACCCGACTATTTAATCTTAAAGCATACAGCCTTACCTAGCTGTCAAAACTGTTTTACCAAAACTTGTCTCAGATACCAGGAACACAGTTAATGCAGCATTTGCATCCTAGGGGCGCAAGTCAAAGCCAAACAGGCTCACCCGACTATTAAATCTTAAAACATATAGCCCCATTTGGCCGCCAAAACTGATTTACCTAAACTTGTCTTAGAAACCAGGAACCCTGTTATTCCAGCATTTGCATCCTAGGGGCGCAAGTCAAAGCCAAACACGCTCACCCGACTATTTAATCTGAAAGCATACAGCCTTACCTGATTGTCAAAACTGTTTTACCAAAACTTGTCTTAGATTCCAGGAGCCCCGCCAATCTGGCATGTGGTGCCTAGGGGAGCTGGTCAAAGCCAAACAGGCTCACCCGACAATTTAATCTTAAAACATACAGACTTACGTAGCTGCCAAAACTGCTTTACCAAAACTTGCCTTAGAAACCAGGAGCCCTGTTAATCTAGCATTTGCAGCCTAGGGGAGCAAGTCAAAGCCAAACAGGCTCATCCGACTATTTAATCCTAAAACATATAGCGCCATTTGGCCGCCAAAACTGACTTACCAAAACATGTCTTAGATACCAGGAACCCTGTTAATCCAGCATTTGCATCCTAGGGGCGCAACTCAAAGCCAAACAGGCTCAACCGACTATTTAATCTTAAAACATACAGTCTTGCCCAGCTGTCAAAACTGTTTTACCAAACCTTGTCTTAGATTCCAGGAGCCAAGCCAATCTGGCATGTGGAGCCTAGGGGAGCTAGTCAAAGCCAAACAGGCTCACCCGACAATTTAATCTTAAAACATACAGACTTACGTAGTTGCCAAAGCTGCTTTACCAAAACTTGTCTCAGATACCAGGAACCCTGTGAATCCAGCATTTGCATCCTAGGGGCGCAACTCAAAGCCAAACAGGCTAAACCGACTATTTAATCTTAAAACATACAGTCTTTCCCAGCTGTCAAAACTGTTTTACCAAACCTTGTCTTAGATTCCAGGAGCCAAGCCAATCTGGCATGTAGAGCCTAGGGGAGCTAGTCAAAGCCAAACAGGCTCACCCTACAATTTAATCTTAAAACATACAGACCTACGTAGTTGCCAAAGCTGCTTTACCAAAACTTGTCTCAGATACCAGGAACCCTGTTAATGCAGCATTTGCATCCTAGGGGCGCAAGTCAAAGCCAAACAGGCTCCCCAAACTATTAAATCTTACAACATATAGCCCCATCTGGCCGCCAAAACTGACTTACCAAAACATATCTTAGATACCAGGAACCCTGTTATTCCAGCATTTGCATCCTAGGGGCGCAATTCAAAGCCAAACACGCTCACCCGACTATTTAATCTTAAAGCATACAGCCTTACCTGATTGTCAAAACTGTTTTACCAAAACTTTTCTTAGATTCCAGGAGCCCCGCCAATCTGGCATGTGGTGCCTAGGGGAGCTAGTCAAAGCCAAACAGGCACACCCGACAATTTAATCTTAAAGCATACAGCCTTACCTGATGTCAAAACTGCTTTACCAAAACTTGTCTTAGATTCCAGGAGCCCCGCCAATCTGGCATATGGTGCCTAGGGGAGCTAGTCAAAGCCAAACAGGCTCACCCGACAATTTAATCTTAAAACATACAGACTTACGTAGCTGCCAAAACTGCTTTACCAAAACTTGCCTTAGAAACCAGGAGCCCTGTTAATCTAGCATTTGCAGCCTTGGGGAGCAAAAAAAAGCCAAATAGCCTCACCCGACTATTAAATTTTAACTCATTCAGCCACACCTGGAACTCAAAATTGCCTTACCAAAACTTGTCTCAGATACCAGGAACCCTGTTAATCCAGCATTTGCATCCTAGGGGCGCAAGTCAAAGCCAAACAGGCTCCCCAAACTATTAAATTGTCTTAGATTCCAGGAGCCCCGCCAATCTGGCATGTGGTGCCTAGGGGAGCTAGTCAAAGCCAAACAGGCTCACCCGACAATTTAATCTTAAAACATACAGACTTATGTAGCTGCCAAAACTGCTTTACCAAAACTTGCCATAGAATCCAGGAGCTCTGTTAATCTAGCATTTGCAGCCTAGGGGAGCAAGTCAAAGCCAAACAGGCTCATCCGACTATTTAATCCTAAAACATATAGCCCCATTTGGCCGCCAAAACTGACTTACCAAAACATGTCTTAGATACCAGGAACCCTGTTAATCCAGCATTTGCATCCTAGGGGCGCAACTCAAAGCCAAACAGGCTCAACCGACTATTTAATCTTAAAACATACAGTCTTGCCCAGCTGTCAAAACTGTTTTACCAAACCTTGTCTTAGATTCCAGGAGCTAAGCCAATCTGGCATGTGGAGCCTAGGGGAGCTAGTCAAGGCCAAACAGGCTCTCCCGAAAGTTTAATCTTAAAACATACAGACTTACGTAGCTGCCAAAACTGATTTACCAAAACTTGTCTTACATACCAGGAACCCTGTTAATGCAGCATTTGCATGCTAGGGGCGCAAGTCAAAGCCAAACAGGCTCTCCCGACTATTAAATCTTAAAACATATAGCCCCATCTGGCCGCCAAAAATGATTTACCAAAACTAGTCTCAGATACCAGGAACCCTGTTAGTCCAGCATTTGCATCCTAGGGGAGCAAGTCAAAGTCAAACAGACTCACCCGACTATTTAAACTAAAAACATACAGACTTACGTAGCTGTTAAAACTGTTTTACCAAAAATTTGTTTAGATTCCAGGAGCCCCGCCAATCTGGCATGTGCCGCCTAGGGGAGAAAGTCAAAACCAAACAGGCTCACCCGAGAATTTAATCTTAAAACATACAGCCCCATCTGGCTGCCAAAACGGATTTACCTAAACTTGTCTTAGATACCAGGAACCCTGTTATCCCAGCATTTGCATCCTAGGGGCGCAAGTCAAAGCCAAACACGCTCATCCGACTACTTAATCTTAAAGCATACAACCCTACCTAGCTGTCAAACCTGTTTTACCAAACTTTGTCTTAGATTCCAGGAGCCAAGCCAAACTGGCATGTGGAGCCTAGGGGAGCTAGTCAAAGCCAAACAGGCTTACCCGACAATTTAATCTTAAAACATACAGACTTACTTAGTTGCCAAAGCTGCTTTACCAAAACTTGTCTCAGATACCAGGAACCCTGTTAATCCAGCATTTGCATTCTAGGGGCGCAACTCAAAGCCAAACAGGCTCAACCGACTATTTAATCTTAAAACATACAGTCTTGCCCAGCTGTCAAAACTGTTTTACCAAACCTTGTCTTAGATTCCAGGAGCCAAGCCAATCTGGCATGTGGAGTCTAGGGGAGCTAGTCAAAGCCAAACAGGCTCACCCGACAATTTAATCTTAAAACATACAGACTTACGTAGTTGCCAAAGCTGCTTTACCAAAACTTGTCTCAGATACCAGGAACCCTGTTAATGCAGCATTTGCATCCTAGGGGCGCAAGTCAAAGCCAAACAGGCTCCCCAAACTATTAAATCTTACAACATATAGCCCCATCTGGCCGCCAAAACTGACTTAGCAAAACATGTCTTAGATACCAGGAACCCTGTTATTCCAGCATTTGCATCCTAGGGGCGCAAGTCAAAGCCAAACACGCTCACCCGACTATTTAATCTTAAAGCATACAGCCTTACCTGATTGTCAAAACTGTTTTACCAAAACTTGTCTAAGATTCCAGGAGCCCCGCCAATCTGGCATGTGGTGCCTAGGGGAGCTAGTCAAAGCCAAACAGGCACACCCGACAATTTAATCTTAAAGCATACAGCCTTACCTGATTGTCAAAACTGTTTTACCAAAACTTGTCTTAGATTCCAGGAGCCCCGCCAATCTGGCATGTGGTGCCTAGGGGAGCTAGTCAAAGCCAAACAGGCTCACCCGACAATTTAATCTTAAAGCATACAGCCTTACCTGATTGTCAAAACTGTTTTACCAAAACTTGTCTTAGATTCCAGGAGCCCCGCCAATCTAACATGTGGTGCCTAGGGGAGCTAGTCAAAGCCAAACAGGCTCACCCGACAATTTAATCTTAAAACATACAGACTTACGTAGCTGCCAAAACTGCTTTACCAAAACTTGCCTTAGAAACCAGGAGCCCTGTTAATCTAGCATTTGCAGCCTTGGGGAGCAAAAAAAAGCCAAATAGCCTCACCCGACTATTAAATTTTAACTCATTGAGCCACACCTGGAACTCAAAATTGCCTTACCAAAACTTGTCTCAGATACCAGGAACCCTGTTAATCCAGCATTTGCATCCTAGGGGCGCAAGTCAAAGCCAAACAGGCTCCCCAAACTATTAAATCTTACAACATATAGCCCCATCTGGTCGCCAAAACTGACTTACCAAAACATGTCTTAGATACCAGGAACCCTGTTAATCCAGCATTTGCATCCTAGGGGCGCAAGTCAAAGCCAAACAGGCTCCCCAAACTATTAAATTGTCTTAGATTCCAGGAGCCCCGCCAATCTGGCATGTGGTGCCTAGGGGAGCTAGTCAAAGCCAAACAGGCTCACCCGACAATTTAATCTTAAAACATACAGACTTATGTAGCTGCCAAAACTGCTTTACCAAAACTTGCCATAGAATCCAGGAGCTCTGTTAATCTAGCATTTGCAGCCTAGGGGAGCAAGTCAAAGCCAAACAGGCTCATCCGACTATTTAATCCTAAAACATATAGCCCCATTTGGCCGCCAAAACTGACTTACCAAAACATGTCTTAGATACCAGGAACCCTGTTAATCCAGCATTTGCATCCTAGGGGCGCAACTCAAAGCCAAACAGGCTCAACCGACTATTTAATCTTAAAACATACAGTCTTGCCCAGCTGTCAAAACTGTTTTACCAAACCTTGTCTTAGATTCCAGGAGCCAAGCCAATCTGGCATGTGGAGCCTAGGGGAGCTAGTCAAAGCCAAACAGGCTCTCCCGACAGTTTAATCTTAAAACATACAGACTTACGTAGCTGCCAAAACTGATTTACCAAAACTTGTCTTACATACCAGGAACCCTGTTAATGCAGCATTTGCATGCTAGGGGCGCAAGTCAAAGCCAAACAGGCTCTCCCGACTATTAAATCTTAAAACATATAGCCCCATCTGGCCGCCAAAAATGATTTACCAAAACTTGTCTTAGATACAGGAACCCTGTTATTCCAGCATTTGCATCCTAGGGGCGCAAGTCAAAGCCAAACACGCTCAATCTTAAAGCATACAGCTTTAGGAGCAAGACAAAGCCAAACAGGCTCAACCGACTATTAAATCTTAAAACATATAGCCCCATAGACGCCAAAACTGATTTACCAAAACTTGTCTTAAATACCAGGAACCCTGTTATTCCAGCATTTGCATCCTAGGGGCGCAAGTCAAAGCCAAACACGCTCACCCGACTATTTAATCTTAAAGCATACAGCCTTACCTAGCTGTCAAAACTGTTTTACCAAAACTTGTCTTAGATTCCAGGAGCCCCGCCAATCTGGCATGTGGAGCCTAGGAGAGCAATTCAAAGCCAAACAGGCTCACCCGACAATTTAATCTTAAAACATACAGACTTACGTAGCTGCCAAAACTGCTTTACCAAAACTTGCCTTAGAAACCAGGAGCCCTGTTAATCTAGCATTTGCAGCCTAGGGGAGCAAGACAAAGCCAAATAGTCTCACCCGACAATTAAATTTTAAATCATATAGCCCCATCTGGCCGCCAAAACTGATCTACCAAAACTAGTCTCAGATACCAGGAACCCTGTTAGTCCAGCATTTGCATCCTAGGGGCGCAAGTCAAAGTCAAACAGACTCACCCGACTATTTAAACTTAAAACATACAGACTTACGTAGCTGTTAAAACTGTTTTACCAAACCTTGTCTTAGATTCCAGGAGCCAAGCCAAACTGGCATGTGGAGCCTAGGGGAGCTAGTCAAGGCCAAACAGGCTTACCCGACAATTTATTCTTAAAACATACAGACTTACTTAGTTGCCAAAGCTGCTTTACCAAAACTTGTCTCAGATACCAGGAACCCTGTTAATCCAGCATTTGCATCCTAGGGGCGCAACTCAAAGCCAAACAGGCTCAACCGACTATTTAATCTTAAAACATACAGTCTTGCCCAGCTGTCAAAACTGTTTTACCAAACCTTGTCTTAGATTCCAGGAGCCAAGCCAATCTGGCATGTGGAGCCTAGGGGAGCTAGTCAAAGCCAAACAGGCTCACCCGACAATTTAATCTTAAAACATACAGACTTACGTAGTTGCCAAAGCTGCTTTACCAAAACTTGTCTCAGATACCAGGAACCCTGTTAATGCAGCATTTGCATCCTAGGGGCGCAAGTCAAAGCCAAACAGGCTCCCCAAACTATTAAATCTTACAACATATAGCCCCATCTGGCCGCCAAAACTGACTTAGCAAAACATGTCTTAGATACCAGGAACCCTGTTATTCCAGCATTTGCATCCTAGGGGCGCAAGTCAAAGCCAAACACGCTCACCCGACTATTTAATCTTAAAGCATACAGCCTTACCTGATTGTCAAAACTGTTTTACCAAAACTTGTCTAAGATTCCAGGAGCCCCGCCAATCTGGCATGTGGTGCCTAGGGGAGCTAGTCAAAGCCAAACAGGCACACCCGACAATTTAATCTTAAAGCATACAGCCTTACCTGATTGTCAAAACTGTTTTACCAAAACTTGTCTTAGATTCCAGGAGCCCCGCCAATCTGGCATGTGGTGCCTAGGGGAGCTAGTCAAAGCCAAACAGGCTCACCCGACAATTTAATCTTAAAGCATACAGCCTTACCTGATTGTCAAAACTGTTTTACCAAAACTTGTCTTAGATTCCAGGAGCCCCGCCAATCTAACATGTGGTGCCTAGGGGAGCTAGTCAAAGCCAAACAGGCTCACCCGACAATTTAATCTTAAAACATACAGACTTACGTAGCTGCCAAAACTGCTTTACCAAAACTTGCCTTAGAAACTAGGAGCCCTGTTAATCTAGCATTTGCAGCCTAGGGGATCAAAAAAAAGCCAAATAGCCTCACCCGACTATTAAATTTTAACTCATTCAGCCACACCTGGAACTCAAAATTGCCTTACCAAAACTTGTCTCAGATACCAGGAACCCTGTTAATCCAGCATTTGCATCCTAGGGGCGCAAGTCAAAGCCAAACAGGCTCCCCAAACTATTAAATCTTACAACATATAGCCCCATCTGGTCGCCAAAACTGACTTACCAAAACATGTCTTAGATACCAGGAACCCTGTTATTCCAGCATTTGCATCCTAGGGGCGCAAGTCAAAGCCAAACACGCTCACCCGAATATTTAATCTTCAAGCATACAGGCTTACCTGATTGTCAAAACTGTTTTACCAAAACTTGTCTTAGATTCCAGGAGCCCCGCCAATCTGGCATGTGGTGCCTAGGGGAGCTAGTCAAAGCCAAACAGGCTAACCCGACAATTTAATCTTAAAACATACAGACTTACGTAGCTGCCAAAACTGCTTTACCAAAACTTGCCATAGAATCCAGGAGCTCTGTTAATCTAGCATTTGCAGCCTAGGGGAGCAAGTCAAAGCCACACAGGCTCATCCGACTATTTAATCCTAAAACATATAGCCCCATTTGGCCGCCAAAACTGACTTACCAAAACATGTCTTAGATACCAGGAACCCTGTTAATCCAGCATTTGCATCCTAGGGGCGCAAGTCAAAGCCAAACAGGCTCAACCGACTATTTAATCTTAAAACATACAGTCTTGCCCAGCTGTCAAAACTGTTTTACCAAACCTTGTCTTAGATTCCAGGAGCCAAGCCAATCTGGCATGTGGAGCCTAGGGGAGCTAGTCAAAGCCAAACAGGCTCTCCCGACAGTTTAATCTTAAAACATACAGACTTACGTAGCTGCCAAAACTGATTTACCAAAACTTGTCTTAGATACCAGGAACCCTGTTAATGCAGCATTTGCATGCTAGGGGCGCAAGTCAAAGCCAAACAGGCTCTCCCGACTATTAAATCTTAAAACATATTGCCCCATCTGGCCGCCAAAAATGATTTACCAAAACTTGTCTTAGATACAGGAACCCTGTTATTCCAGCATTTGCATCCTAGGGGCGCAAGTCAAAGCCAAACACGCTCAATCTTAAAGCATACAGCCTTACCTAGCTGTCAAAACTGTTTTACAAAAACTTGTCTTAGATTCCAGGAGCACCGCCAATCTGGCATGTGCAGCCTAGTGGAGCAAGTCAAAGCCAAACAGGCTCATCCGACTATTTAATCCTAAAACATATAGCCCCATCTTGCCGCCAAAACTGATTTACCAAAACTTATCTCAGTTACCAGGAACCCTGTTAATCTAGCATTTGCAGCCTAGGGGCGCAAGTCAAAGCCAAACACGCTCACCCGACTATTTAATCTTAAAGCATACAGCCTTACCTAGCAGTCAAAACTGTTTTACCAAAACTTGTCTTAGATTCCAGGAGCCCCGCCAATCTGGCATGTGCAGCCTAGGGGAGCAAGTCAAAGCCAAACAGGCTCATCCGACTATATAATCCTAAAACATATAGCCCCATAGACGCCAAAACTGATCTACCAAAACTTGTCTTAAATACCAGGAACCCTGTTATTCCAGGATTTGCATCCTAGGGGCGCAAGTCAAAGCCAAACACGCTCACCCGACTATTTAATCTTAAAGCATACAGCCTTACCTAGCAGTCAAAACTGTTTTACCAAAACTTGTCTTAGATTCCAGGAGCCCCGCCAATCTGGCATGTGGAGCCTAGGGGAGCAAGTCAAAGCCAAACAGGCTCACCCGACAATTTAATCTTAAAACATACAGACTTACGTAGCTGCCAAAACTGCTTTACCAAAACTTGCCTTAGAAACCAGGAGCTCTGTTAATCTAGCATTTGCAGCCTAGGGGAGCAGGACAAAGCCAAATAGTCTCACCCGACAATTAAATTTTAAATCATATAGCGCCACCTGGCCGCCAAAACTGATCTACCAAAACTAGTCTCAGATACCAGGAACCCTGTTAGTCCAGCATTTGCATCCTAGGGGAGCAAGTCAAAGTCAAACAGACTCACCCGACTATTTAAACTTAAAACATACAGACTTACGTAGCTGTTAAAACTGTTTTACCAAAAATTTTTTTAGATTCCAGGAGCCCCGCCAATCTGGCATGTGCCGCCTAGGGGAGAAAGTCAAAACCAAACAGGCTCACCCGAGAATTTAATCTTAAAACATACAGCCCCATCTGGCTGCCAAAACGATTTACCAAAACTTGTCTTAGATACCAGGAACCCTGTTATTCCAGCATTTGCATCCTAGGGGCGCAAGTCAAAGCCAAACACGCTCATCCGACTACTTAATCTTAAAACATACAACCTTACCTAGCTGTCAAACCTGTTTTACCAAACCTTGTCTTAGATTCCAGGAGCCAAGCCAATCTGGCATGTGGAGCCTAGGGGAGCTAGTCAAAGCCAAACAGGCTAACCCGACAATTTAATCTTAAAACATACAGACTTACGTAGCTGCCAAAACTGCTTTACCAAAACTTGCCATAGAATCCAGGAGCTCTGTTAATCTAGCATTTGCAGCCTAGGGGAGCAAGTCAAAGCCAAACAGGCTCATCCGACTATTTAATCCTAAAACATATAGCCCCATTTGGCCGCCAAAACTGACTTACCAAAACATGTCTTAGATACCAGGAACCCTGTTAATCCAGCATTTGCATCCTAGGGGCGCAACTCAAAGCCAAACAGGCTCAACCGACTATTTAATCTTAAAACATACAGTCTTGCCCAGCTGTCAAAACTGTTTTACCAAACCTTGTCTTAGATTCCAGGAGCCAAGCCAATCTGGCATGTGGAGCCTAGGGGAGCTAGTCAAAGCCAAACAGGCTCTCCCGACAGTTTAATCTTAAAACATACAGACTTACGTAGCTGCCAAAACTGATTTACCAAAACTTGTCTTAGATACCAGGAACCCTGTTAATGCAGCATTTGCATGCTAGGGGCGCAAGTCAAAGCCAAACAGGCTCTCCCGACTATTAAATCTTAAAACATATTGCCCCATCTGGCCGCCAAAAATGATTTACCAAAACTTGTCTTAGATACAGGAACCCTGTTATTCCAGCATTTGCATCCTAGGGGCGCAAGTCAAAGCCAAACACGCTCAATCTTAAAGCATACAGCCTTACCTAGCTGTCAAAACTGTTTTACAAAAACTTGTCTTAGATTCCAGGAGCACCGCCAATCTGGCATGTGCAGCCTAGTGGAGCAAGTCAAAGCCAAACAGGCTCATCCGACTATTTAATCCTAAAACATATAGCCCCATCTTGCCGCCAAAACTGATTTACCAAAACTTATCTCAGTTACCAGGAACCCTGTTAATCTAGCATTTGCAGCCTAGGGGAGCAAGACAAAGCCAAACAGGCTCACCCGACTATTAAATCTTAAAACATATAGCCCCATAGACGCCAAAACTGATTTACCAAAACTTGTCTTAAATACCAGGAACCCTGTTATTCCAGGATTTGCATCCTAGGGGCGCAAGTCAAAGCCAAACACGCTCACCCGACTATTTAATCTTAAAGCATACAGCCTTACCTAGCAGTCAAAACTGTTTTACCAAAACTTGTCTTAGATTCCAGGAGCCCCGCCAATCTGGCATGTGGAGCCTAGGGGAGCAAGTCAAAGCCAAACAGGCTCACCCGACAATTTAATCTTAAAACATACAGACTTACGTAGCTGCCAAAACTGCTTTACCAAAACTTGCCTTAGAAACCAGGAGCTCTGTTAATCTAGCATTTGCAGCTTAGGGGAGCAGGACAAAGCCAAATAGTCTCACCCGACAATTAAATTTTAGAACATATAGCCCCATCTGGCCGCCAAAACTGATCTACCAAAACTAGTCTCAGATACCAGGAACCCTGTTAGTCCAGCATTTGCATCCTAGGGGAGCAAGTCAAAGTCAAACAGACTCACCCGACTATTTAAACTTAAAACATACAGACTTACGTAGCTGTTAAAACTGTTTTACCAAAAATTTTTTTAGATTCCAGGAGCCCCGCCAATCTGGCATGTGCCGCCTAGGGGAGAAAGTCAAAACCAAACAGGCTCACCCGAGAATTTAATCTTAAAACATACAGCCCCATCTGGCTGCCAAAACGATTTACCAAAACTTGTCTTAGATACCAGGAACCCTGTTATTCCAGCATTTGCATCCTAGGGGCGCAAGTCAAAGCCAAACACGCTCATCCGACTACTTAATCTTAAAACATACAACCTTACCCAGCTGTCAAACCTGTTTTACCAAAACTTGTCTTAGATGACAGGAGCCCCGCCAATCTGGCATGTACAGCCTCGGGGAGCAAGTCAAAGCCAACCAGGCTCATCCGACTATTTAATCCTAAAACATATAGCCCCATCTGGCCGCCAAAACTGATTTACCAAAACTTGTCTCAGATACTAGGAACCCTGTTAATCTAGCATTTGCAGCCTAGGGGAGCAAGGCAAAGCCAAATAGCCTCACCCGACTATTAAATCTTAACACATTCAGCCTCACCTGGAACTCAAAATTGCCTTACCAAAACTTGTTTCAGATACCAAGAACCCTGTTTAGCCAGCATTTGCATCCTAGGAGCGCAAGTCAAAGCCAAACAGGCTCACCCGACTATTAAATCTTAAAACATATAGCCCCATAGACGCCAAAACTGATTTACCAAAACTTGTCTTAAATACCAGGAACCCTGTTATTCCAGCATTTGCATCTTTGGGGCGCAAGTCAAAGCCAAACACGCTCACCCGACTATTTAATCTTAAAGCATACAGCCTTACCTGATTGTCAAAACTGTTTTACCAAAACTTGTCTTAGATTCCAGGAGCCCGGCCAATCTAGCATGTGGAGCCTAGGGGAGCAAGTCAAAGCCAAACAGGCTCACCCGACTATTAAATCTTAAAACATATAGCCCCATAGACGCCAAAACTGATTTACCAAAACTTGTCTTAAATACCAGGAACCCTGTTATTCCAGCATTTGCATCCTAGGGGCGCAAGTCAAAGCCAAACACGCTCACCCGACTATTTAATCTTAAAGCAGTCAGCCTTACCTAGCTGTCAAAACTGTTTTACCAAAACTTGTCTTAGATTCCAGGAGCCCCGCCAATCTGTCATGTGGAGCCTAGGGGAGCAAGTCAAAGCCAAACAGGCTCACCCGACAATTTAATCTTAAAACATACAGACTTACGTAGCTGCCAAAACTGCTTTACCAAAACTTGCCTTAGAAACCAGGAGCCCTGTTAATCTAGCATTTGCAGCCTAGGGGAGCAAGACAAAGCCAAATAGTCTCACCCGACAATTAAATTTTAAAACATATAGCCCCATCTGGCCGCCAAAACTAGTCTCAGATACCAGGAACCCTGTTAGTCCAGCATTTGCATCCTAGGGGAGCAAGTCAAAGTCAAACAGACTCACCCGACTATTTAAACTTAAAACATACAGACTTACGTAGCTGTTAAAACTGTTTTACCAAAAATTTTTTTAGATTCCAGGAGCCCCGCCAATCTGGCATGTGCCGCCTAGGGGAGAAAGTCAAAACCAAACAGGCTCACCCGAGAATTTAATCTTAAAACATACAGCCCCATCTGGCTGCCAAAACGGATTTACCAAAACTTGTCTTAGATACCAGGAACCCTGTTATTCCAGCATTTGCATCCTAGGGGCGCAAGTCAAAGCCAAACACGCTCATCCGACTACTTAATCTTAAAGCATACAACCTTACCTAGCTGTCAAACCTGTTTTACCAAAACTTGTCTTAGATGACAGGAGCCCCGCCAATCTGGCATGTACAGCCTGGGGGAGCAAGTCAAAGCCAACAGGCTCATCCGACTATTTAATCCTAAAACATATAGCCCCATCTGGCCGCCAAAACTGATTTACCAAAACTTGTCTCAGATACTAGGACCCCTGTTAATCTAGCATTTGCAGCCTAGGGGAGCAAGGCAAAGCCAAATAGCCTCACCCGACTATTAAATCTTAACACATTCAGCCTCACCTGGAACTCAAAATTGCCTTACCAAAACTTGTTTCAGATACCAAGAACCCTGTTTAGCCAGCATTTGCATCCTAGGAGCGCAAGTCAAAGCCAAACAGGCTCACCCGACTATTATATCTTAAAACTTATAGCCCCATAGAAGCCAAAACTGATTTACCAAAACTTGTCTTAAATACCAGGAACCCTGTTATTCCAGCATTTGCATCCTAGGGGCGCAAGTCAAAGCCAAAACCGCTCACCCGACTATTTAATCTTAAAGCATACAGCCTTACCTAGCTGTCAAAACTGTTTTACCAAAACTTGTCTTAGATTCCAGGAGCCCCGCCAATCTGGCATGTGGAGCCTAGGGGAGCAAGTCAAAGCCAAACAGGCTCACCCGACAATTTAATCTTAAAACATACAGACTTACGTAGCTGCCAAAACTGCTTTACCAAAACTTGCCATAGAATCCAGGAGCTCTGTTAATCTAGCATTTGCATCCTAGGAGCGCAAGTCAAAGCCAAACAGGCTCACCCGACTATTATATCTTAAAACATATAGCCCCATAGACGCCAAAACTGATTTACCAAAACTTGTCTTAGATACCAGGAACCCTGTTAATGCAGCATTTGCATGCTAGGGGCGCAAGTCAAAGCCAAACAGGCTCTCTCGACTATTAAATCTTAAAACATATTGCCCCATCTGGCCGCCAAAAATGATTTACCAAAACTTGTCTTAGATACAGGAACCCTGTTATTCCAGCATTTGCATCCTAGGGGCGCAAGTCAAAGCCAAACACGCTCAATCTTAAAGCATACAGCCTTACCTAGCTGTCAAAACTGTTTTACAAAAACTTGTCTTAGATTCCAGGAGCACCGCCAATCTGGCATGTGCAGCCTAGTGGAGCAAGTCAAAGCCAAACAGGCTCATCCGACTATTTAATCCTAAAACATATAGCCCCATCTTGCCGCCAAAACTGATTTACCAAAACTTATCTCAGTTACCAGGAACCCTGTTAATCTAGCATTTGCAGCATAGGGGAGCAAGACAAAGCCAAACAGGCTCACCCGACTATTAAATCTTAAAACATATAGCCCCATAGACGCCAAAACTGATTTACCAAAACTTGTCTTAAATACCAGGAACCCTGTTATTCCAGGATTTGCATCCTAGGGGCGCAAGTCAAAGCCAAACACGCTCACCCGACTATTTAATCTTAAAGCATACAGCCTTACCTAGCAGTCAAAACTGTTTTACCAAAACTTGTCTTAGATTCCAGGAGCCCCGCCAATCTGGCATGTGGAGCCTAGGGGAGCAAGTCAAAGCCAAACAGGCTCACCCGACAATTTAATCTTAAAACATACAGACTTACGTAGCTGCCAAAACTGCTTTACCAAAACTTGCCTTAGAAACCAGGAGCTCTGTTAATCTAGCATTTGCAGCCTAGGGGAGCAAGACAAAGCCAAATAGTCTCACCCGACAATTAAATTTTAGAACATATAGCCCCATCTGGCCGCCAAAACTGATCTACCAAAACTAGTCTCAGATACCAGGAACCCTGTTAGTCCAGCATTTGCATCCTAGGGGAGCAAGTCAAAGTCAAACAGACTCACCCGACTATTTAAACTTAAAACATACAGACTTACGTAGCTGTTAAAACTGTTTTACCAAAAATTTTTTTAGATTCCAGGAGCCCCGCCAATCTGGCATGTGCCGCCTAGGGGAGAAAGTCAAAACCAAACAGGCTCACCCGAGAATTTAATCTTAAAACATACAGCCCCATCTGGCTGCCAAAACGGATTTACCAAAACTTGTCTTAGATACCAGGAACCCTGTTATTCCAGCATTTGCATCCTAGGGGCGCAAGTCAAAGCCAAACACGCTCATCCGACTACTTAATCTTAAAACATACAACCTTACCTAGCTGTCAAACCTGTTTTACCAAAACTTGTCTTAGATGACAGGAGCCCCGCCAATCTGGCATGTACAGCCTGGGGGAGCAAGTCAAAGCCAACCAGGCTCATCCGACTATTTAATCCTAAAACATATAGCCCCATCTGGCCGCCAAAACTGATTTACCAAAACTTGTCTCAGATACTAGGAACCCTGTTAATCTAGCATTTGCAGCCTAGGGGAGCAAGGCAAAGCCAAATAGCCTCACCCGACTATTAAATCTTAACACATTCAGCCTCACCTGGAACTCAAAATTGCCTTACCAAAACTTGTTTCAGATACCAAGAACCCTGTTTAGCCAGCATTTGCATCCTAGGAGCGCAAGTCAAAGCCAAACAGGCTCACCCGACTATTAAATCTTAAAACATATAGCCCCATAGACGCCAAAACTGATTTACCAAAACTTGTCTTAAATACCAGGAACCCTGTTATTCCAGCATTTGCATCCTAGGGGCGCAAGTCAAAGCCAAACACGCTCACCCGACTATTTAATCTTAAAGCATACAGCCTTACCTAGCAGTCAAAACTGTTTTACCAAAACTTGTCTTAGATTCCAGGAGCCCGGCCAATCTAGCATGTGGAGCCTAGGGGAGCAAGTCAAAGCCAAACAGGCTCACCCGACAATTTAATCTTAAAACATACAGACTTACGTAGCTGCCAAAACTGCTTTACCAAAACTTGCCTTAGAAACCAGGAGCCCTGTTAATCTAGCATTTGCAGCCTAGGGGAGCAAGACAAAGCCAAATAGTCTCACCCGACAATTAAATTTTAAAACATGTAGCCCCATCTGGCCGCCAAAACTGATCTACCAAAACTAGTCTCAGATACCAGGAACCCTGTTAGTCCAGCATTTGCATCCTAGGGGAGCAAGTCAAAGTCAAACAGACTCACCCGACTATTTAAACTTAAAACATACAGACTTACGTAGCTGTTAAAACTGTTTTACCAAAAATTTTTTTAGATTCCAGGAGCCCCGCCAATCTGGCATGTGCCGCCTAGGGGAGAAAGTCAAAACCAAACAGGCTCACCCGAGAATTTAATCTTAAAACATACAGCCCCATCTGGCTGCCAAAACGGATTTACCAAAACTTGTCTTAAATACCAGGAACCCTGTTATTCCAGCATTTGCATCCTAGGGGCGCAAGTCAAAGCCAAACACGCTCATCCGACTACTTAATCTTGAAGCATACAACCTTACCTAGCTGTCAAACCTGTTTTACCAAAACTTGTCTTAGATGACAGGAGCCCCGCCAATCTGGCATGTACAGCCTGGGGGAGCAAGTCAAAGCCAACCAGGCTCATCCGACTATTTAATCCTAAAACATATAGCCCCATCTGGCCGCCAAAACTGATTTACCAAAACTTGTCTCAGATACTAGGAACCCTGTTAATCTAGCATTTGCAGCCTAGGGGAGCATGCCAAAGCCAAATAGCCTCACCCGACTATTAAATCTTAACACATTCAGCCTCACCTGGAACTCAAAATTGCCTTACCAAAACTTGTTTCAGATACCAAGAACCCTGTTAATCCAGCATTTGCATCCTAGGAGCGCAAGTCAAAGCCAAACAGGCTCACCCGACTATTAAATCTTAAAACATATAGCCCCATAGACGCCAAAACTGATTTACCAAAACTTGTCTTAAATACCAGGAACCCTGTTATTCCAGCATTTGCATCCTAGGGGCGCAAGTCAAAGCCAAACACGCGCACCCGACTATTTAATCTTAAAGCATACAGCCTTACCTAGCTGTCAAAACTGTTTTACCAAAACTTGTCTTAGATTCCAGGAGCCCCGCCAATCTGGCATGTGGAGCCTAGGGGAGCAAGTCAAAGCCAAACAGGCTCACCCGACAATTTAATCTTAAAACATACAGACTTACGTAGCTGCCAAAACTGCTTTACCAAAACTTGCCTTAGAAACCAGGAGCCCTGTTAATCTAGCATTTGCAGCCTAGGGGAGCAAGGCAAAGCCAAATAGCCTCACCCGACTATTAAATCTTAACACATTCAGCCTCACCTGGAACTCAAAATTGCCTTACCAAAACTTGTCTCAGATACCAGGAACCCTGTTAATCCAGCATTTGCATCCTAGGGGCGCAAGTCAAAGCCAAACAGGCTCACCAAACTATTAAATTTTAAAACATATAGCCCTATCTGACCGCCAAAACTGACTTACCAAAACATGTCTTAGATACCGGGAACCCTGTTATTCCAGCATTTGCATCCTAGGGACGCAAGTCAAAGCCAAACACCCTCACCCGACTATTTAATCTTAAAGCATACAGCCTTACCTAGCTGTCAAAACTGTTTTATCAAAACTTGTCTCAGATACCAGGAACACTGTTAATCTAGCATTTGCAGCCTAGGGGAGCAAAACAAAGCCAAATAGCCTCACCCGACTATTAAATTTTAACTCATTCAGCCACACCTGGAACTCAAAATTGCCTTACCAAAACTTGTCTCAGATGCCAGGAACCCTGTTTATCCTTAAAACATATAGCCCCATAGACGCCAAAACTGATTTACCAAAACTTGTCTTAGATACCAGGAACCCTGCTAATCCAGCATTTGCATCCTAGGGGCGCAACTCAAAGCCAAACAGGCTCAACTGACTATTTAATCTTAAAACATACAGTCTTGCCCAGCTGTCAAAACTGTTTTACCAAACCTTGTCTTAGATTCCAGGAGCCCCGCCAATCTGGCATGTGGAGCCTAAGGGAGCAAGTCAAAGTCAAACAGACTCACCCGACTATTTTAACATAAAACATACAGACTTACGTAGCTGTTAAAACTGTTTTACCAAAACTTTTTTTAGATTCCAGGAGCCCCGCCAATCTGGCATGTGCCGCCTAGGGGAGAAATTCAAAACCAAACAGGCTCACCCGAGAATTTAATCTTAAAACATACAGCCCCATCTGGCTGCCAAAACTGCTTTACCAAAACTTCCCTTAGAAACCAGGAGCCCTGTTAATCTAGCATTTGCAGCCTAGGGGAGCAAGTCAAAGCAAAATAGTCTCACCCGACTATTAAGTCTGAACACATTCAGCCTCACCTGGAACTCAGAATTGATTTACCAAAACTTGTCTCAGATTCCAGGAACCCTGGTTATCCATCATTTGCATCCTAGGGGCGCAAGTCAAAGCCAAACAGGCTCACCCGACTTTTAAATCTTAAAACATATAGCCCCATCTGGCCGCCAAAATTGATTTACCAAAACTTGTCTTAGATACCAGGAACCCTGTTATTCCAGCATTTGCATCCTAGGGGCGCAAGTCAAAGCCAAACACGCTCACCCGACTATTTAATCTTAAAGCATACAGCCTTACCTAGCTGTCAAAACTGTTTTACCAAAACTTGTCTTAGATTCCAGGAGCCCCGCCAATCTGGCATGTTGAGCCTAGGGGAGCAAGTCAAAGCCAAATAGGCTCATCCGACTATTTAATCCTAAAACATATAGACCCATCTGGCCGCCAAGACTGATTTACCAAAACTTGTCTCAGATACCAGAAACCCTGTTAATCTAGCATTTGCAGCCTAGGGGAGCAAAACAAAGCCAAAAAGCCTCACCCGACTATTAAATTTTAACTCATTCAGCCACACCTGGAACTCAAAATTGCCTTACCAAAACTTGTCTCAGATGCCAGGAACCCTGTTTATCCTTAAAACATATAGCCCCATAGACGCCAAAACTGATTTACCAAAACTTGTCTTAGATACCAGGAACCCTGCTAATCCAGCATTTGCATCCTAGGGGCGCAACTCAAAGCCAAACAGGCTCAACTGACTATTTAATCTTAAAACATACAGTCTTGCCCAGCTGTCAAAACTGTTTTACCAAAACTTGTCTTAGATTCCAGGAGCCCCGCCAATCTGGCATGTGGAGCCTAGGGGAGCAAGTCAAAGCCAAACAGGCTCACCCGACAATTTAATCTTAAAACATACAGACTTACGTAGCTGCCAAAACTGCTTTACCAAAACTTGCCTTAGAAACCAGGAGCCCTGTTAATCTAGCATTTGCAGCCTAGGGGAGCAAGTCAAAGCGAAACAGGCTCATCCGACTATTTAGTCCTAAAACATATAGCCCCATCTGGCCGCCAAAACTGATTTACCAAAACTTGTCTCAGATACTAGGAACCCTGTTAATCTAGCATTTGCAGCCTAGGGGAGCAAGGCAAAGCCAAATAGCCTCACCCGACTATTAAATCTTAACACATTCAGCCTCACCTGGAACTCAAAATTGCCTTACCAAAACTTGTTTCAGATACCAAGAACCCTGTTAATCCAGCATTTGCATCCTAGGAGCGCAAGTCAAAGCCAGACAGGCTCACCCGACTATTAAATCTTAAAACATATAGCCCCATAGACGCCAAAACTGATTTACCAAAACTTGTCTTAAATACCAGGAACCCTGTTATTCCAGCATTTGCATCCTAGGGGCGCAAGTCAAAGCCAAACACGCGCACCCGACTATTTAATCTTAAAGCATACAGCCTTACCTAGCTGTCAAAACTGTTTTACCAAAACTTGTCTTAGATTCCAGGAGCCCCGCCAATCTGGCATGTGGAGCCTAGGGGAGCAAGTCAAAGCCAAACAGGCTCACCCGACAATTTAATCTTAAAACATACAGACTTACGTAGCTGCCAAAACTGCTTTACCAAAACTTGCCTTAGAAACCAGGAGCCCTGTTAATCTAGCATTTGCAGCCTAGGGGAGCAAGTCAAAGCGAAACAGGCTCATCCGACTATTTAGTCCTACAACATATAGCCCCATCTGGCCGCCAAAACTGACTTACCAAAACTTGTCTCAGATACCAGGAACCCTGTTAATCTAGCATTTGCAGCCTAGGGGAGCAAAACAAAGCCAAATAGCCTCACCCGACTATTAAATTTTAACTCATTAAGCCACACCTGGAACTCAAAATTGCCTTACCAAAACTTGTCTCAGATGCCAGGAACCCTGTTTATCCTTAAAACATATAGCCCCATAGACGCCAAAACTGATTTACCAAAACTTGTCTTAGATACCAGGAACCCTGCTAATCCAGCATTTGCATCCTAGGGGCGCAACTCAAAGCCAAACAGGCTCAACTGACTATTTAATCATAAAACATACAGTCTTGCCCAGCTGTCAAAACTGTTTTATCAAAACTTGTCTCAGATACCAGGAACACTGTTAATCTAGCATTTGCAGCCTAGGGGAGCAAAACAAAGCCAAATAGCCTCACCCGACTATTAAATTTTAACTCATTCAGCCACACCTGGAACTCAAAATTGCCTTACCAAAACTTGTCTCAGATGCCAGGAACCCTGTTTATCCTTAAAACATATAGCCCCATAGACGCCAAAACTGATTTACCAAAACTTGTCTTAGATACCAGGAACCCTGCTAATCCAGCATTTGCATCCTAGGGGCGCAACTCAAAGCCAAACAGGCTCAACTGACTATTTAATCTTAAAACATACAGTCTTGCCCAGCTGTCAAAACTGTTTTACCAAACCTTGTCTTAGATTCCAGGAGCCCCGCCAATCTGGCATGTGGAGCCTAAGGGAGCAAGTCAAAGTCAAACAGACTCACCCGACTATTTTAACATAAAACATACAGACTTACGTAGCTGTTAAAACTGTTTTACCAAAACTTTTTTAGATTCCAGGAGCCCCGCCAATCTGGCATGTGCCGCCTAGGGGAGAAATTCAAAACCAAACAGGCTCACCCGAGAATTTAATCTTAAAACATACAGCCCCATCTGGCTGCCAAAACTGCTTTACCAAAACTTCCCTTAGAAACCAGGAGCCCTGTTAATCTAGCATTTGCAGCCTAGGGGAGCAAGTCAAAGCAAAATAGTCTCACCCGACTATTAAGTCTGAACACATTCAGCCTCACCTGGAACTCAGAATTGATTTACCAAAACTTGTCTCAGATTCCAGGAACCCTGGTTATCCATCATTTGCATCCTAGGGGCGCAAGTCAAAACCAAACAGGCTCACCCGACTATTAAATCTTAAAACATATAGCCCCATCTGGCCGCCAAAACTGATTTACCAAAACTTGTCTTAGATACCAGGAACCCTGTTATTCCAGCGTTTGCATCCTAGGGGCGCAAGTCAAAGCCAAACACGCTCATCCGATTACTTAATCTTAAAGCATACAACCTTACCTAGCTGTCAAAACTGTTTTACCAAAACTTGTCTTAGATTCCAGGAGCCCCGCCAATCTGGCATGTACAGCCTAGGGGAGCAAGTCAAAGCCAACCAGGCTCTTCCGACTATTTAATCCTAAAACATAAAGCCCAATCTGGCCGCCAAAACTGATTTACCAAAACTTGTCTCAGATACCAGGAACCCTGTTAATCTAGCATTTGCAGCCTAGGGGAGCAAAACAAAGCCAAAAAGCCTCACCCGACTATTAAATTTTAACTCATTCAGCCACACCTGGAACTCAAAATTGCCTTACCAAAACTTGTCTCAGATGCCAGGAACCCTGTTTATCCTTAAAACATATAGCCCCATAGACGCCAAAACTGATTTACCAAAACTTGTCTTAGATACCAGGAACCCTGCTAATCCAGCATTTGCATCCTAGGGGCGCAACTCAAAGCCAAACAGGCTCAACTGACTATTTAATCTTAAAACATACAGTCTTGCCCAGCTGTCAAAACTGTTTTACCAAAACTTGTCTTAGATTCCAGGAGCCCCGCCAATCTGGCATGTTGAGCCTAGGGGCGCAAGTCAAAGCCAAACACGCTCATCCGACTACTTAATCTTAAAGCATACAACCTTACCTAGCTGTCAAACCTGTTTTACCAAAACTTGTCTTAGATGACAGGAGCCCCGCCAATCTGGCATGTACAGCCTGGGGGAGCAAGTCAAAGCCAACCAGGCTCATCCGACTATTTAATCCTAAAACATATAGCCCCATCTGGCCGCCAAAACTGATTTACCAAAACTTGTCTCAGATACTAGGAACCCTGTTAATCTAGCATTTGCAGCCTAGGGGAGCAAGGCAAAGCCAAATAGCCTCACCCGACTATTAAATCTTAACACATTCAGCCTCACCTGGAACTCAAAATTGCCTTACCAAAACTTGTTTCAGATACCAAGAACCCTGTTAATCCAGCATTTGCATCCTAGGAGCGCAAGTCAAAGCCAGACAGGCTCACCCGACTATTAAATCTTAAAACATATAGCCCCATAGACGCCAAAACAGATTTACCAAAACTTGTCTTAAATACCAGGAACCCTGTTATTCCAGCATTTGCATCCTAGGGGCGCAAGTCAAAGCCAAACACGCGCACCCGACTATTTAATCTTAAAGCATACAGCCTTACCTAGCTGTCAAAACTGTTTTACCAAAACTTGTCTTAGATTCCAGGAGCCCCGCCAATCTGGCATGTGGAGCCTAGGGGAGCAAGTCAAAGCCAAACAGGCTCACCCGACAATTTAATCTTAAAACATACAGACTTACGTAGCTGCCAAAACTGCTTTACCAAAACTTGCCTTAGAAGCCAGGAGCCCTGTTAATCTAGCATTTGCAGCCTAGGGGAGCAAGTCAAAGCGAAACAGGCTCATCCGACTATTTAGTCCTACAACATATAGCCCCATCTGGCCGCCAAAACTGACTTACCAGAACTTGTCTCAGATACCAGGAACCCTGTTAATCTAGCATTTGCAGCCTAGGGGAGCAAAACAAAGCCAAATAGCCTCACCCGACTATTAAATTTTAACTCATTAAGCCACACCTGGAACTCAAAATTGCCTTACCAAAACTTGTCTCAGATGCCAGGAACCCTGTTTATCCTTAAAACATATAGCCCCATAGACGCCAAAACTGATTTACCAAAACTTGTCTTAGATACCAGGAACCCTGCTAATCCAGCATTTGCATCCTAGGGGCGCAACTCAAAGCCAAACAGGCTCAACTGACTATTTAATCATAAAACATACAGTCTTGCCCAGCTGTCAAAACTGTTTTATCAAAACTTGTCTCAGATACCAGGAACACTGTTAATCTAGCATTTGCAGCCTAGGGGAGCAAAACAAAGCCAAATAGCCTCACCCGACTATTAAATTTTAACTCATTCAGCCACACCTGGAACTCAAAATTGCCTTACCAAAACTTGTCTCAGATGCCAGGAACCCTGTTTATCCTTAAAACATATAGCCCCATAGACGCCAAAACTGATTTACCAAAACTTGTCTTAGATACCAGGAACCCTGCTAATCCAGCATTTGCATCCTAGGGGCGCAACTCAAAGCCAAACAGGCTCAACTGACTATTTAATCTTAAAACATACAGTCTTGCCCAGCTGTCAAAACTGTTTTACCAAACCTTGTCTTAGATTCCAGGAGCCCCGCCAATCTGGCATGTACAGCCTAGGGGAGCAAGTCAAAGCCAACCAGGCTCTTCCGACTATTTAATCCTAAAACATATAGCCCAATCTGGCCGCCAAAACTGATTTACCAAAACTTGTCTCAGATACCAGGAACCCTGTTAATCTAGCATTTGCAGCCTAGGGAAGCAAGACAAAGCCAAATAACCTCACCCGACTATTAAATCTTAACACATTCAGCCTCACCTGGAACTCAAAAGTGCCTTACCAAAACTTGTTTAAGATACCAAGAACCCTGTTTATCCAGCATTTGCATCCTAGGAGCGCAAGTAAAAGCCAAACAGGCTCACCCGACTATTAAATCTTAAAACATATAGCCCCATAGACGCCAAATCTGATTTACCAAAACTTGTCTTAGATACCAGGAACCCTGTTATTCCAGCATTTGCATCCTAGGGGCGCAAGTCAAAGCCAAACACGCTCATCCGACTATTTAATCCTAAAACATATAGCGCCATTTGGCCGCCAAAACTGACTTACCAAAACATGTCTTAGATACCAGGAACCCTGTTAATCCAGCATTTGCATCCTAGGGGCGCAACTCAAAGCCAAAGAGGCTCAACCGACTATTTAATCTTAAAACATACAGTCTTACGTAGTTGCCAAAGCTGCTTTACCAAAACTTGTCTCAGATACCAGGAACCCTGTTAATGCAGCATTTGTATCCTAGGGGCGCAAGTTAAAGCCAAACAGGCTCACCCGACTTTTAAATCTTAAAACATATAGCCCCATCTGGCCGCCAAAATTGATTTACCAAAACTTGTCTTAGATACCAGGAACCCTGTTATTCCAGCATTTGCATCCTAGGGGCGCAAGTCAAAGCCAAACACGCTCACCCGACTATTTAATCTTAAAGCATACAGCCTTACCTAGCTGTCAAAACTGTTTTACCAAAACTTGTCTTAGATTCCAGGAGCCCCGCCAATCTGGCATGTTGAGCCTAGGGGAGCAAGTCAAAGCCAAACAGGCTCATCCGACTATTTAATCCTAAAACATATAGACCCATCTGGCCGCCAAGACTGATTTACCAAAACTTGTCTCAGATACCAGAAGCCCTGTTAATCTAGCATTTGCAGCCTAGGGGAGCAAAACAAAGCCAAAAAGCCTCACCCGACTATTAAATTTTAACTCATTCAGCCACACCTGGAACTCAAAATTGCTTACCAAAACTTGTCTCAGATACCAGGAACACTGTTAATCCAGCATTTGCATCCTAGGGGCGCAAGTCAAAGCCAAACAGGCTCACCAAACTATTAAATCTTAAAATATATAGCCCCATCTGGCCGCCAAAACTGACTTACCAAAACATGTCTTAGATACCAGGAACCCTGTTTATCCAGCATTTGCATCCTAGGAGCGCAAGTCAAAGCCAAACAGGCTCACCCGACTATTAAATCTTAAAACATATAGCCCCATAGACGCCAAAACTGATTTACCAAAACTTGTCTTAGATACCAGGAACCCTGTTATTCCAGCATTTGCATCCTAGGGGCGCAAGTCAAAGCCAAACAGGCTCACCCGACTATTAAATCTTAAAACATATAGCCCCATCTGGCCGCAAAAGTTGATTTACCAAAACTTGTCTTAGATACCAGGAACCCTATTATTCCAGCATTTGCATCCTAGGGGCGCAAGTCAAAGCCAAACACCCTTACCCGACAATTTAATCTTAAAGCATACAGCCTTACCTAGCTGTCAAAACTGATTTACCAAAACTTGTCTTAGATACCAGGAACCCTGTTATTCCAGCATTTGCATCCTAGGGGCGCAAGTCAAAGCCAAACACGCACATCCGATTACTTAATCTTAAAGCATACAACCTTACCTAGCTGTCAAAACTGTTTTACCAAAACTTGTCTTAGATTCCAGGAGCCCCGCCAATCTGGCATGTACAGCCTAGGGGAGCAAGTCACAGCCAACCAGGCTCTTCCGACTATTTAATCCTAAAACATATAGCCCCATCTGGCCGCCAAAACTGATTTACCAAAACTTGTCTCAGATACCAGGAACCCTGTTAATCTAGCATTTGCAGCCTAGGGAAGCAAGACAAAGCCAAATAACCTCACCCGACTATTAAATCTTAACACATTCAGCCTCACCTGGAACTCAAAAGTGCCTTACCAAAACTTGTTTCAGATACCAAGAACCCTGTTTATCCAGCATTTGCATCCTAGGAGCGCAAGTCAAAGCCAAACAGGCTCACCCGACTATTAAATCTTAAAACATATAGCCCCATAGACGCCAAATCTGATTTACCAAAACTTGTCTTAGATACCAGGAACCCTGTTATTCCAGCATTTGCATCCTAGGGGCGCAAGTCAAAGCCAAACACGCTCATCCGACTATTTAATCCTAAAACATATAGCGCCATTTGGCCGCCAAAACTGACTTACCAAAACATGTCTTAGATACCAGGAACCCTGTTAATCCAGCATTTGCATCCTAGGGGCGCAACTCAAAGCCAAAGAGGCTCAACCGACTATTTAATCTTAAAACATACAGTCTTACGTAGTTGCCAAAGCTGCTTTACCAAAACTTGTCTCAGATACCAGGAACCCTGTTAATGCAGCATTTGTATCCTAGGGGCGCAAGTTAAAGCCAAACAGGCTCACCCGAATTTGAAATCTTAAAACATATAGCCCCATCTGGCCGCCAAAATTGATTTACCAAAACTTGTCTTAGATACCAGGAACCCTGTTATTCCAGCATTTGCATCCTAGGGGCGCAAGTCAAAGCCAAACACGCTCACCCGACTATTTAATCTTAAAGCATACAGCCTTACCTAGCTGTCAAAACTGTTTTACCAAAACTTGTCTTAGATTCCAGGAGCCCCGCCAATCTGGCATGTTGAGCCTAGGGGAGCAAGTCAAAGCCAAACAGGCTCATCCGACTATTTAATCCTAAAACATATAGACCCATCTGGCCGCCAAGACTGATTTACCAAAACTTGTCTCAGATACCAGAAGCCCTGTTAATCTAGCATTTGCAGCCAGGGGAGCAAAACAAAGCCAAAAAGCCTCACCCGACTATTAAATTTTAACTCATTCAGCCACACCTGGAACTCAAAATTGCTTACCAAAACTTGTCTCAGATACCAGGAACACTGTTAATCCAGCATTTGCATCCTAGGGGCGCAAGTCAAAGCCAAACAAGCTCACCAAACCATTAAATCTTAAAATATATAGCCCCATCTGGCCGCCAAAACTGACTTACCAAAACATGTCTTAGATACCAGGAACCCTGTTTATCCAGCATTTGCATCCTAGGAGCGCAAGTCAAAGCCAAACAGGCTCACCCGACTATTAAATCTTAAAACATATAGCCCCATAGACGCCAAAACTGATTTACCAAAACTTGTCTTAGATACCAGGAACCCTGTTATTCCAGCATTTGCATCCTAGGGGCGCAAGTCAAAGCCAAACAGGCTCACCCGACTATTAAATTTTAACTCATTCAGCCACACCTGGAACTCAAAATTGCCTTACCAAAACTTGTCTCAGATGCCAGGAACCCTGTTTATCCTTAAAACATATAGCCCTATAGACGCCAAAACTGATTTACCAAAACTTGTCTTAGATACCAGGAACCCTGCTAATCCAGCATTTGCATCCTAGGGGCGCAACTCAAAGCCAAACAGGCTCAACTGACTATTTAATCTTAAAACATACAGTCTTGCCCAGCTGTCAAAACTGTTTTACCAAACCTTGTCTTAGATTCCAGGAGCCCCGCCAATCTGGCATGTACAGCCTAGGGGAGCAAGTCAAAGCCAACCAGGCTCTTCCGACTATTTAATCCTAAAACATATAGCCCAATCTGGCCGCCAAAACTGATTTACCAAAACTTGTCTCAGATACCAGGAACCCTGTTAATCTAGCATTTGCAGCCTAGGGAAGCAAGACAAAGCCAAATAACCTCACCCGACTATTAAATCTTAACACATTCAGCCTCACCTGGAACTCAAAAGTGCCTTACCAAAACTTGTTTCAGATACCAAGAACCCTGTTTATCCAGCATTTGCATCCTAGGAGCGCAAGTCAAAGCCAAACAGGCTCACCCGACTATTAAATCTTAAAACATATAGCCCCATAGACGCCAAATCTGATTTACCAAAACTTGTCTTAGATACCAGGAACCCTGTTATTCCAGCATTTGCATCCTAGGGGCGCAAGTCAAAGCCAAACACGCTCATCCGACTATTTAATCCTAAAACATATAGCGCCATTTGGCCGCCAAAACTGACTTACCAAAACATGTCTTAGATACCAGGAACCCTGTTAATCCAGCATTTGCATCCTAGGGGCGCAACTCAAAGCCAAAGAGGCTCAACCGACTATTTAATCTTAAAACATACAGTCTTACGTAGTTGCCAAAGCTGCTTTACCAAAACTTGTCTCAGATACCAGGAACCCTGTTAATGCAGCATTTGTATCCTAGGGGCGCAAGTTAAAGCCAAACAGGCTCACCCGACTTTTAAATCTTAAAACATATAGCCCCATCTGGCCGCCAAAATTGATTTACCAAAACTTGTCTTAGATACCAGGAACCCTGTTATTCCAGCATTTGCATCCTAGGGGCGCAAGTCAAAGCCAAACACGCTCACCCGACTATTTAATCTTAAAGCATACAGCCTTACCTAGCTGTCAAAACTGTTTTACCAAAACTTGTCTTAGATTCCAGGAGCCCCGCCAATCTGGCATGTTGAGCCTAGGGGAGCAAGTCAAAGCCAAACAGGCTCATCCGACTATTTAATCCTAAAACATATAGACCCATCTGGCCGCCAAGACTGATTTACCAAAACTTGTCTCAGATACCAGAAGCCCTGTTAATCTAGCATTTGCAGCCTAGGGGAGCAAAACAAAGCCAAAAAGCCTCACCCGACTATTAAATTTTAACTCATTCAGCCACACCTGGAACTCAAAATTGCTTACCAAAACTTGTCTCAGATACCAGGAACACTGTTAATCCAGCATTTGCATCCTAGGGGCGCAAGTCAAAGCCAAACAGGCTCACCAAACTATTAAATCTTAAAATATATAGCCCCATCTGGCCGCCAAAACTGACTTACCAAAACATGTCTTAGATACCAGGAACCCTGTTTATCCAGCATTTGCATCCTAGGAGCGCAAGTCAAAGCCAAACAGGCTCACCCGACTATTAAATCTTAAAACATATAGCCCCATAGACGCCAAAACTGATTTACCAAAACTTGTCTTAGATACCAGGAACCCTGTTATTCCAGCATTTGCATCCTAGGGGCGCAAGTCAAAGCCAAACAGGCTCACCCGACTATTAAATCTTAAAACATATAGCCCCATCTGGCCGCAAAAGTTGATTTACCAAAACTTGTCTTAGATACCAGGAACCCTATTATTCCAGCATTTGCATCCTAGGGGCGCAAGTCAAAGCCAAACACCCTCACCCGACTATTTAATCTTAAAGCATACAGCCTTACCTAGCTGTCAAAACTGATTTACCAAAACTTGTCTTAGATACCAGGAACCCTGTTATTCCAGCATTTGCATCCTAGGGGCGCAAGTCAAAGCCAAACACGCACATCCGATTACTTAATCTTAAAGCATACAACCTTACCTAGCTGTCAAAACTGTTTTACCAAAACTTGTCTTAGATTCCAGGAGCCCCGCCAATCTGGCATGTACAGCCTAGGGGAGCAAGTCACAGCCAACCAGGCTCTTCCGACTATTTAATCCTAAAACATATAGCCCCATCTGGCCGCCAAAACTGATTTACCAAAACTTGTCTCAGATACCAGGAACCCTGTTAATCTAGCATTTGCAGCCTAGGGAAGCAAGACAAAGCCAAATAACCTCACCCGACTATTAAATCTTAACACATTCAGCCTCACCTGGAACTCAAAAGTGCCTTACCAAAACTTGTTTCAGATACCAAGAACCCTGTTTATCCAGCATTTGCATCCTAGGAGCGCAAGTCAAAGCCAAACAGGCTCACCCGACTATTAAATCTTAAAACATATAGCCCCATCTGGCCGCCAAAATTGATTTACCAAAACTTGTCTTAGATACCAGGAACCCTATTATTCCAGCATTTGCATCCTAGGGGCGCAAGTCAAAGCCAAACACGCTCATCCGACTATTTAATCCTAAAACATATAGCGCCATTTGGCCGCCAAAACTGACTTACCAAAACATGTCTTAGATACCAGGAACCCTGTTAATCCAGCATTTGCATCCTAGGGGCGCAACTCAAAGCCAAAGAGGCTCAACCGACTATTTAATCTTAAAACATACAGTCTTACGTAGTTGCCAAAGCTGCTTTACCAAAACTTGTCTCAGATACCAGGAACCCTGTTAATGCAGCATTTGTATCCTAGGGGCGCAAGTTAAAGCCAAACAGGCTCACCCGAATTTGAAATCTTAAAACATATAGCCCCATCTGGCCGCCAAAATTGATTTACCAAAACTTGTCTTAGATACCAGGAACCCTGTTATTCCAGCATTTGCATCCTAGGGGCGCAAGTCAAAGCCAAACACGCTCACCCGACTATTTAATCTTAAAGCATACAGCCTTACCTAGCTGTGAAAACTGTTTTACCAAAACTTGTCTTAGATTCCAGGAGCCCCGCCAATCTGGCATGTTGAGCCTAGGGGAGCAAGTCAAAGCCAAACAGGCTCATCCGACTATTTAATCCTAAAACATATAGACCCATCTGGCCGCCAAGACTGATTTACCAAAACTTGTCTCAGATACCAGAAGCCCTGTTAATCTAGCATTTGCAGCCTAGGGGAGCAAAACAAAGCCAAAAAGCCTCACCCGACTATTAAATTTTAACTCATTCAGCCACACCTGGAACTCAAAATTGCTTACCAAAACTTGTCTCAGATACCAGGAACACTGTTAATCCAGCATTTGCATCCTAGGGGCGCAAGTCAAAGCCAAACAAGCTCACCAAACTATTAAATCTTAAAATATATAGCCCCATCTGGCCGCCAAAACTGACTTACCAAAACATGTCTTAGATACCAGGAACCCTGTTTATCCAGCATTTGCATCCTAGGAGCGCAAGTCAAAGCCAAACAGGCTCACCCGACTATTAAATCTTAAAACATATAGCCCCATAGACGCCAAAACTGATTTACCAAAACTTGTCTTAGATACCAGGAACCCTGTTATTCCAGCATTTGCATCCTAGGGGCGCAAGTCAAAGCCAAACAGGCTCACCCGACTATTAAATCTTAAAACATATAGCCCCATCTGGCCGCAAAAGTTGATTTACCAAAACTTGTCTTAGATACCAGGAACCCTATTATTCCAGCATTTGCATCCTAGGGGCGCAAGTCAAAGCCAAACACCCTCACCCGACTATTTAATCTTAAAGCATACAGCCTTACCTAGCTGTCAAAACTGATTTACCAAAACTTGTCTTAGATACCAGGAACCCTGTTATTCCAGCATTTGCATCCTAGGGGCGCAAGTCAAAGCCAAACACGCACATCCGATTACTTAATCTTAAAGCATACAACCTTACCTAGCTGTCAAAACTGTTTTACCAAAACTTGTCTTAGATTCCAGGAGCCCCGCCAATCTGGCATGTACAGCCTAGGGGAGCAAGTCACAGCCAACCAGGCTCTTCCGACTATTTAATCCTAAAACATATAGCCCCATCTGGCCGCCAAAACTGATTTACCAAAACTTGTCTCAGATACCAGGAACCCTGTTAATCTAGCATTTGCAGCCTAGGGAAGCAAGACAAAGCCAAATAACCTCACCCGACTATTAAATCTTAACACATTCAGCCTCACCTGGAACTCAAAAGTGCCTTACCAAAACTTGTTTCAGATACCAAGAACCCTGTTTATCCAGCATTTGCATCCTAGGAGCGCAAGTCAAAGCCAAACAGGCTCACCCGACTATTAAATCTTAAAACATATAGCCCCATCTGGCCGCCAAAATTGATTTACCAAAACTTGTCTTAGATACCAGGAACCCTATTATTCCAGCATTTGCATCCTAGGGGCGCAAGTCAAAGCCAAACACCCTCACCCGACTATTTAATCTTAAAGCATACAGTCTTACCTAGCTGTCAAAACTGATTTACCAAAACTTGTCTTAGATACCAGGAACCCTGTTATTCCAGCATTTGCATCCTAGGGGCGCAAGTCAAAGCCAAACACGCTCATCCGATTACTTAATCTTAAAGCATACAACCTTACCTAGCTGTCAAAACTGTTTTACCAAAACTTGTCTTAGATTCCAGGAGCCCCGCCAATCTGGCATGTACAGCCTAGGGGAGCAAGTCAAAGCCAACCAGGCTCTTCCGACTATTTAATCCTAAAACATATAGCCCTATCTGGCCGCCAAAACTGATTTACCAAAACTTGTCTCAGATACCAGGAACCCTGTTAATCTAGCATTTGCAGCCTAGGGAAGCAAGACAAAGCCAAATAACCTCACCCGACTATTAAATCTTAACACATTCAGCCTCACCTGGAACTCAAAAGTGCCTTACCAAAACTTGTTTCAGATACCAAGAACCCTGTTTATCCAGCATTTGCATCCTAGGAGCGCAAGTCAAAGCCAAACAGGCTCACCCGACTATTAAATCTTAAAACATATAGCCCCATAGACGCCAAATCTGATTTACCAAAACTTGTCTTAGATACCAGGAACCCTGTTATTCCAGCATTTGCATCCTAGGGGCGCAAGTCAAAGCCAAACACGATCACCCGACTATTTAATCTTAACACATTCAGCCTCACCTGGAACTCAAAATTGCCTTACCAAAACTTGTTTCAGATACCAAGAACCCTGTTTATCCAGCATTTGCATCCTAGGAGCGCAAGTCAAAGCCAAACAGCCTTACCTAGATGTCAAAACTGTTTTACCAAACCTTGTCTTAGATTCCAGGAGCCCCGCCAAGCTGGCATGTACAGCCTAGGGGAGCAAGTCAAAGGTAACCAGGCTCATCCGACTATTTGATCCTAAAACATATAGCCCAATCTGGCCGCCAAAACTGATTTACCAAAACTTGTCTCAGATACCAGGAACCCTGTTAATCTAGCATTTGCAGCCTAGGGGAGCAAGACAAAGCCAAATAGCCTCACCCGACTATGAAATCTTAACACATTCAGCCTCACCTGGAACTCAAAATTGCCTTACCAAAACTTTTTTCAGATACCAAGAACCCTGTTTATCCAGCATTTGCATCCTAGGAGCGCAAGTCAAAGCCAAACAGGCTCACCCGACTATTAAATCTTAAAACATATAGCCCCATAGACGCCAAAACTGATTTACCAAAACTTGTCTTAGATACCAGGAACCCTGTTATTCCAGCATTTGCATCCTAGGGGCGCAAGTCAAAGCCAAACACGCTCATCCGACTATTTAATCCTAAAACATATAGCGCCATTTGGCCGCCAAAACTGACTTACCAAAACATGTCTTAGATACCAGGAACCCTGTTAATCCAGCATTTGCATCCTAGGGGCGCAACTCAAAGCCAAAGAGGCTCAACCGACTATTTAATCTTAAAACATACAGTCTTACGTAGTTGCCAAAGCTGCTTTACCAAAACTTGTCTCAGATACCAGGAACCCTGTTAATGCAGCATTTGTATCCTAGGGGCGCAAGTTAAGGCCAAACAGGCTCACCCGACTTTTAAATCTTAAAACATATAGCCCCATCTGGCCGCCAAAATTGATTTACCAAAACTTGTCTTAGATACCATGAACCCTGTTATTCCAGCATTTACATCCTAGGGGCGCAAGTCAAAGCCAAACACGCTCACCCGACTATTTAATCTTAAAGCATACAGCCTTACCTAGCTGTCAAAACTGTTTTACCAAAACTTGTCTTAGATTCCAGGAGCCCCGCCAATCTGGCATGTGGAGCCTCGGGGAGCAAGTCAAAGCCAAACATGCTCATCCGACTATTTAATCCTAAAACATATAGACCCATCTGGCCGCCAAGACTGATTTACCAAAACTTGTCTCAGATACCAGAAACCCTGTTAATCTAGCATTTGCAGCCTAGGGGAGCAAAACAAAGCCAAAAAGCCTCACCCGACTATTAAATTTTAACTCATTCAGCCACACCTGGAACTCAAAATTGCTTACCAAAACTTGTCTCAGATACCAGGAACCCTGTTAATCCAGCATTTGCATCCTAGGGGCGCAAGTCAAAGCCTAACAGGCTCACCAAACTATTAAATCTTAAAACATATAGCCCCATCTGGCCGCCAAAACTGACTTACCAAAACATGTCTTAGATACCAGGAACCCTATTATTCCAGCATTTGCATCCTAGGGGCGCAAGTCAAAGCCAAACACCCTCACCCAACTATTTAATCTTAAAGCATACAGCCTTACCTAGCTGTCAAAACTGTTTTACCAAAACTTGACTCAGATACCAGGAACATTGTTAATGCAGCATTTGCATCCTAGGGGCGCAAGTCAAAGCCAAACAGGCTCACCCGACTATTAAATCTTAAAACATATAGCCCCATCTGGCCGCCAAAACTGATTTACCAAAACTTGTCTTAGATACCTTGAACCCTGTTATTCCAGCATTTGCATCCTAGGGGCGCAAGTCAAAGCCAAACACGCTCACCCGACTATTTAATCTTTAAGCATACAGCCTTACCTAGCTGTCAAAACTGTTTTACCAAAACTTGTCTTAGATTCCAGGAGCCCCGCCAATCTGGCATGTGGAGCCTCGGGGAGCAAGTCAAAGCCAAACAGGCTCATCCGACAATTTAATCTTAAAACATACAGACTTACGTAGCTGCCAAAACTGCTTTACCAAAACTTGCCTTATAAACCATGAGCCCTGTTAATCTAGCATTTGCAGCCTAGGGGAGCAAGTCAAAGCAAAATAGCCTCACCCGACTATTAAATCCTAACACATTCAGCCTCACCTGGAACTCAAAATTGCCTTACCAAAACTTGTTTCAGATACCAGGAACCCTGTTAATCCAGCATTTGCATACTAGGGGCGCAACTCAAAGCCAAACAGGCTCAACCGACTATTTAATCTTAAAACATACAGCCTTGCCCAGCTGTCAAAACTGTTTTATTAAACCTTTTCTTAGATTCCAGGAGCCAAGCCAATCTGGCATGTGGAGCCTAAGGGAGCAAGTCAAAGCCAAACAGGCTCACCCGACAATTTAATCTTAAAACATACAGACTTACGTAGTTGCCTAAGCTGCTTTACCAAAACTTGTCTCAGATACCAGGAAAACTGTTAATGCAGCATTTATATCCTAGGGGCGCAAGTCAAAGCCAAACAGGCTCACCCGACTATTAAATCTTAAGACAAATAGCCCCATCTGGCCGCCAAAATTGATTTACCAAAACTTGTCTTAGATACCAGGAACCCTGTTAATCCAGCATTTGCATCCTAGGGGAGCAAGTCAAAACCAAACAGGCTCACCCGACAATTTAATCTTAAAACATACAGACTTACGTAGCTGCCAAAACTGCTTTACCAAAACTTGCCTTAGAAACCAGGAGCCCTGTTAATCTAGCATTTGCAGCCTAGGGGAGCAAGTCAAAGCAAAATAGCCTCACCCGACTATTAAATCTTAGAACATATAGCCCCATCTGGCCGCCAAAACTGATTTACCAAAACTTGTCTCAGATACCAGGAACCCTGTTAATGCAGCATTTGTATCCTAGGGGCGCAAGTCAAAGCCAAACAGGCTCACCCGACTATTAATTCTTAAAACATATAGCACCATCTGGCCGCCAAAATTGATTTACCAAAACTTGTCTTAGATACCAGGAACCCTGTTAATCTGGCATTTGCATCCTAGGGGAGCAAGTCAAAGCCAAACAGGCTCAACCCATTATTTAATCTTAATACATACAGCCTTACCTAGCTGTCAAAACTGTTTTACCAAAACTTGTCTTAGATTCCAGGAGCCCCGCCAATCTTGCATGTGGCGCCTAGGGGAGCAAGTCAAAGCCAAACAGGCTCAACCGACTATTTAATCTTAAAGCATACAGCCTTACCTAGCTGTCAAAACTGTTTTACCAAAAATTGTCTTAGATTCCAGGAGCCCCGCCAATCTGGCATGTGGAGCCTAGGGGAGCAAGTCAAAGCCAAACAGGCTCACCCGACAATTTAATCTTAAAACATACAGACTTACGTAGCTGTCAAAACTGCTTTACGTAAACTTGCCTTAGAAACCAGGAGCCCTGTTAATCTAGCATTTGCAGCCTAGGGGAGCAAGTCAAAGAAAAATAGTCTCACCCGACTATTAAGTCTTAACACAATTAGCCTCACCTGGAACTCAAATTTGCCTTACCAAAACTTGTCTCAGATACCAGGAACCCTGTTAATCCAGCATTTGCATCCTAGGGGCGCAAGTCAAAGCCAAACAGGCTCACCAAACTATTAAATCTTAAAACATATAGCCCCATCTGGCCGCCAAAACTGACTTACCAAAACATGTCTTAGATACCAAGAACCCTGTTTATCCAGCATTTGCATCCTAGGGGCGCAAGTCAAAGCCAAACACGCTCATCCGACTATTTAATCCTAAAACATATAGCGCCATTTGGCCGCCAAAACTGACTTACCAAAACATGTCTTAGATACCAGGAACCCTGTTAATCCAGCATTTGCATCCTAGGGGCGCAACTCAAAGCCAAAGAGGCTCAACCGACTATTTAATCTTAAAACATACAGTCTTACGTAGTTGCTAAAGCTGCTTTACCAAAACTTGTCTCAGATACCAGGAACCCTGTTAATGCAGCATTTGTATCCTAGGGGCGCAAGTTAAGGCCAAACAGGCTCACCCGACTTTTAAATCTTAAAACATATAGCCCCATCTGGCCGCCAAAATTGATTTACCAAAACTTGTCTTAGATACCAGGAACCCTGTTATTCCAGCATTTACATCCTAGGGGCGCAAGTCAAAGCCAAACACGCTCACCCGACTATTTAATCTTAAAGCATACAGCCTTACCTAGCTGTCAAAACTGTTTTACCAAAACTTGTCTTAGATTCCAGGAGCCCCGCCAATCTGGCATGTGGAGCCTCGGGGAGCAAGTCAAAGCCAAACATGCTCATCCGACTATTTAATCCTAAAACATATAGACCCATCTGGCCGCCAAAACTGATTTACCAAAACTTGTCTCAGATACCAGAAACCCTGTTAATCTAGCATTTGCAGCCTAGGGGAGCAAAACAAAGCCAAAAAGCCTCACCCGACTATTAAATTTTAACTCATTCAGCCACACCTGGAACTCAAAATTGCTTACCAAAACTTGTCTCAGATACCAGAAACCCTATTATTCCAGCATTTGCATCCTAGGGGCGCAAGTCAAAGCCAAACACCCTCACCCGACTATTTAATCTTAAAGCATACAGCCTTACCTAGCTGTCAAAACTGTTTTACCAAAACTTGACTCAGATACCAGGAACATTGTTAATGCAGCATTTGCATCCTAGGGGCGCAAGTCAAAGCCAAACAGGCTCACCCGACTATTAAATCTTAAAACATATAGCCCCATCTGGCCGCCAAAACTGATTTACCAAAACTTGTCTTAGATACCTTGAACCCTGTTATTCCAGCATTTGCATCCTAGGGGCGCAAGTCAAAGCCAAACACGCTCACCCGACTATTTAATCTTTAAGCATACAGCCTTACCTAGCTGTCAAAACTGTTTTACCAAAACTTGTCTTAGATTCCAGGAGCCCCGCCAATCTGGCATGTGGAGCCTCGGGGAGCAAGTCAAAGCCAAACAGGCTCATCCGACAATTTAATCTTAAAACATACGTAGCTGCCAAAACTGCTTTACCAAAACTTGCCTTATAAACCATGAGCCCTGTTAATCTAGCATTTGCAGCCTAGGGGAGCAAGTCAAAGCAAAATTGCCTCACCCGACTATTAAATCTTAACACATTCAGCCTCACCTGGAACTCAAAATTGCCTTACCAAAACTTGTTTCAGATACCAGGAACCCTGTTAATCCAGCATTTGCATCCTAGGGGCGCAACTCAAAGCCAAACAGGCTCAACCGACTATTTAATCTTAAAACATACAGCCTTGCCCAGCTGTCAAAACTGTTTTATTAAACCTTTTCTTAGATTCCAGGAGCCAAGCCAATCTGGCATGTGGAGCCTAAGGGAGCAAGTCAAAGCCAAACAATTTAATCTTAAAACATACAGACTTACGTAGCTGCCAAAACTGCTTTACCAAAACTTGCCTTAGAAACCAGGAGCCCTGTTAATCTAGCATTTGCAGCCTAGGGGAGCAAGTCAAAGCAAAATAGCCTCACCCGACTATTAAATCTTAGAACATATAGCCCCATCTGGCCGCCAAAACTGATTTACCAAAACTTGTCTCAGATACCAGGAACCCTGTTAATGCAGCATTTGTATCCTAGGGGCGCAAGTCAAAGCCAAACAGGCTCACCCGACTATTAATTCTTAAAACATATAGCACCATCTGGCCGCCAAAATTGATTTACCAAAACTTGTCTTAGATACCAGGAACCCTGTTAATCTGGCATTTGCATCCTAGGGGAGCAAGTCAAAGCCAAACAGGCTCAACCGATTATTTAATCTTAATACATACAGCCTTACCTAGCTGTCAAAACTGTTTTACCAAAACTTGTCTTAGATTCCAGGAGCCCCGCCAATCTTGCATGTGGCGCCTAGGGGAGCAAGTCAAAGCCAAACAGGCTCAACCGACTATTTAATCTTAAAGCATACAGCCTTACCTAGCTGTCAAAACTGTTTTACCAAAAATTGTCTTAGATTCCAGGAGCCCCGCCAATCTGGCATGTGGAGCCTAGGGGAGCAAGTCAAAGCCAAACAGGCTCACCCGACAATTTAATCTTAAAACATACAGACTTACGTAGCTGTCAAAACTGCTTTACGTAAACTTGCCTTAGAAACCAGGAGCCCTGTTAATCTAGCATTTGCAGCCTAGGGGAGCAAGTCAAAGAAAAATAGTCTCACCCGACTATTAAGTCTTAACACAATTAGCCTCACCTGGAACTCAAATTTGCCTTACCAAAACTTGTCTCAGATACCAGGAACCCTGTTAATCCAGCATTTGCATCCTAGGGGCGCAAGTCAAAGCAAAACAGGCTCACCAAACTATTAAATCTTAAAACATATAGCCCCATCTGGCCGCCAAAACTGACTTACCAAAACATGTCTTAGATACCAGGAACCCTATTATTCCAGCATTTGCATCCTAGGGGCGCAAGTTAAAGCCAAACGCCCTCATCCGACTATTTAATCTTAAAGCATACAGCCTTACCTAGCTGTCAAAACTGTTTTACCAAAACTTGACTCAGATACCAGGAACATTGTTAATGCAGCATTTGCATCCTAGGGGCGCAAGTCAAAGCCAAACAGGCTCACCCGACTATTAAATCTTAAAACATATAGCCCCATCTGGCCGCCAAAACTGATTTACCAAAACTTGTCTTAGATACCTTGAACCCTGTTATTCCAGCATTTGCATCCTAGGGGCGCAAGTCAAAGCCAAACACGCTCACCCGACTATTTAATCTTTAAGCATACAGCCTTACCTAGCTGTCAAAACTGTTTTACCAAAACTTGTCTTAGATTCCAGGAGCCCCGCCAATCTGGCATGTGGAGCCTCGGGGAGCAAGTCAAAGCCAAACAGGCTCATCCGACAATTTAATCTTAAAACATACAGACTTACGTAGCTGCCAAAACTGCTTTACCAAAACTTGCCTTATAAACCAGGAGCCCTGTTAATCTAGCATTTGCAGCCTAGGGGAGCAAGTCAAAGCAAAATAGCCTCACCCGACTATTAAATCTTAACACATTCAGCCTCACCTGGAACTCAAAATTGCCTTACCAAAACTTGTTTCAGATACCAGGAACCCTGTTAATCCAGCATTTGCATCCTAGGGGCGCAACTCAAAGCCAAACAGGCTCAACCGACTATTTAATCTTAAAACATACAGCCTTGCCCAGCTGTCAAAACTGTTTTATTAAACCTTTTCTTAGGTTCCAGGAGCCAAGCCAATCTGGCATGTGGAGCCTAAGGGAGCAAGTCAAAGCCAAACAGGCTCACCCGACAATTTAATCTTAAAACATACAGACTTACGTAGTTGCCTAAGCTGCTTTACCAAAACTTGTCTCAGATACCAGGAACCCTGTTACTGCAGCATTTATATCCTAGGGGCGCAAGTCAAAGCCAAACAGGCTCACCCGACTATTAAATCTTAAGACAAATAGCCCCATCTGGCCGCCAAAATTGATTTACCAAAACTTGTCTTAGATACCAGGAACCCTGTTAATCCAGCATTTGCATCCTAGGGGAGCAAGTCAAAACCAAACAGGCTCACCCGACAATTTAATCTTAAAACATACAGACTTACGTAGCTGCCAAAACTGCTTTACCAAAACTTGCCTTAGAAACCAGGAGCCCTGTTAATCTAGCATTTGCAGCCTAGGGGAGCAAGTCAAAGCAAAATAGCCTCACCCGACTATTAAATCTTAGAACATATAGCCCCATCTGGCCGCCAAAACTGATTTACCAAAACTTGTCTCAGATACCAGGAACCCTGTTAATGCAGCATTTGTATCCTAGGGGCGCAAGTCAAAGCCAAACAGGCTCACCCGACTATTAATTCTTAAAACATATAGCACCATCTGGCCGCCAAAATTGATTTACCAAAACTTGTCTTAGATACCAGGAACCCTGTTAATCTGGCATTTGCATCCTAGGGGAGCAAGTCAAAGCCAAACAGGCTCAACCGATTATTTAATCTTAATACATACAGCCTTACCTAGCTGTCAAAACTGTTTTACCAAAACTTGTCTTAGTTCCAGGAGCCCCGCCAATCTTGCATGTGGCGCCTAGGGGAGCAAGTCAAAGCCAAACAGGCTCAACCGACTATTTAATCTTAAAGCATACAGCCTTACCTAGCTGTCAAAACTGTTTTACCAAAAATTGTCTTAGATTCCAGGAGCCCCGCCAATCTGGCATGTGGAGCCTAGGGGAGCAAGTCAAAGCCAAACAGGCTCACCCGACAATTTAATCTTAAAACATACAGACTTACGTAGCTGTCAAAACTGCTTTACGTAAACTTGCCTTAGAAACCAGGAGCCCTGTTAATCTAGCATTTGCAGCCTAGGGGAGCAAGTCAAAGAAAAATAGTCTCACCCGACTATTAAGTCTTAACACAATTAGCCTCACCTGGAACTCAAATTTGCCTTACCAAAACTTGTCTCAGATACCAGGAACCCTGTTAATCCAGCATTTGCATCCTAGGGGCGCAAGTCTAAGCAAAACAGACTCACCAAACTATTAAATCTTAAAACATATAGCCCCATCTGGCCGCCAAAACTGACTTACCAAAACATGTCTTAGATACCAGGAACCCTATTATTCCAGCATTTGCATCCTAGGGGCGCAAGTTAAAGCCAAACGCCCTCATCCGACTATTTAATCTTAAAGCATACAGCCTTACCTAGCTGTCAAAACTGTTTTACCAAAACTTGACTCAGATACCAGGAACATTGTTAATGCAGCATTTGCATCCTAGGGGCGCAAGTCAAAGCCAAACAGGCTCACCCGACTATTAAATCTTAAAACATATAGCCCCATCTGGCCGCCAAAACTGATTTACCAAAACTTGTCTTAGATACCTTGAACAATGTTATTCCAGCATTTGCATCCTAGGGGCGCAAGTCAAAGCCAAACACGCTCACCCGACTATTTAATCTTTAAGCATACAGCCTTACCTAGCTGTCAAAACTGTTTTACCAAAACTTGTCTTAGATTCCAGGAGCCCCGCCAATCTGGCATGTGGAGCCTCGGGGAGCAAGTCAAAGCCAAACAGGCTCATCCGACAATTTAATCTTAAAACATACAGACTTACGTAGCTGCCAAAACTGCTTTACCAAAACTTGCCTTATAAACCAGGAGCCCTGTTAATCTAGCATTTGCAGCCTAGGGGAGCAAGTCAAAGCAAAATAGCCTCACCCGACTATTAAATCTTAACACATTCAGCCTCACCTGGAACTCAAAATTGCCTTACCAAAACTTGTTTCAGATACCAGGAACCCTGTTAATCCAGCATTTGCATCCTAGGGGCGCAACTCAAAGCCAAACAGGCTCAACCGACTATTAAATCTTAACACAAATAGCCCCATCTGGCCGCCAAAATTGATTTACCAAAACTTGTCTTAGATACCAGGAACCCTGTTAATTCAGCATTTGCATCCTAGGGGAGCAAGTCAAAACCAAACAGGCTCACCCGACAATTTAATCTTAAAACATACAGACTTACGTAGCTGCCAAAACTGCTTTACCAAAACTTGCCTTAGAAACCAGGAGCCCTGTTAATCTAGCATTTGCAGCCTAGGGGAGCAAGTCAAAGCAAAATAGCCTCACCCGACTATTAAATCTTAGAACATATAGCCCCATCTGGCCGCCAAAACTGATTTACCAAAACTTGTCTCAGATACCAGGAACCCTGTTAATGCAGCATTTGTATCCTAGGCGCGCAAGTCAAAGCCAAACAGGCTCACCCGACTATTAATTCTTAAAACATATAGCACCATCTGGCCGCCAAAATTGATTTACCAAAACTTGTCTTAGATACCAGGAACCCTGTTAATCTGGCATTTGCATCCTAGGGGAGCAAGTCAAAGCCAAACAGGCTCAACCGATTATTTAATCTTAATACATACAGCCTTACCTAGCTGTCAAAACTGTTTTACCAAAACTTGTCTTAGATTCCAGGAGCCCCGCCAATCTTGCATGTGGCGCCTAGGGGAGCAAGTCAAAGCCAAACAGGCTCAACCGACTATTTAATCTTAAAGCATACAGCCTTACCTAGCTGACAAAACTGCTTTACGTAAACTTGCCTTAGAAACCAGGAGCCCTGTTAATCTAGCATTTGCAGCCTAGGGGAGCAAGTCAAAGAAAAATAGTCTCACCCGACTATTAAGTCTTAACACAATTAGCCTCACCTGGAACTCAAATTTGCCTTACCAAAACTTGTCTCAGATACCAGGAACCCTGTTAATCCAGCATTTGCATCCTAGGGGCGCAAGTCAAAGCCAAACAGGCTCACCAAACTATTAAATCTTAAAACATATAGCCCCATCTGGCCGCCAAAACTGACTTACCAAAACATGTCTTAGATACCAGGAACCCTATTATTCCAGCATTTGCATCCTAGGGGCGCAAGTTAAAGCCAAACGCCCTCATCCGACTATTTAATCTTAAAGCATACAGCCTTACCTAGCTGTCAAAACTGTTTTACCAAAACTTGACTCAGATACCAGGAACATTGTTAATGCAGCATTTGCATCCTAGGGGCGCAAGTCAAAGCCAAACAGGCTCACCCGACTATTAAATCTTAAAACATATAGCCCCATCTGGCCGCCAAAACTGATTTACCAAAACTTGTCTTAGATACCTTGAACCCTGTTATTCCAGCATTTGCATCCTAGGGGCGCAAGTCAAAGCCAAACACGCTCACCCGACTATTTAATCTTTAAGCATACAGCCTTACCTAGCTGTCAAAACTGTTTTACCAAAACTTGTCTTAGATTCCAGGAGCCCCGCCAATCTGGCATGTGGAGCCTCGGGGAGCAAGTCAAAGCCAAACAGGCTCATCCGACAATTTAATCTTAAAACATACAGACTTACGTAGCTGCCAAAACTGCTTTACCAAAACTTGCCTTATAAACCAGGAGCCCTGTTAATCTAGCATTTGCAGCCTAGGGGAGCAAGTCAAAGCAAAATAGCCTCACCCGACTATTAAATCTTAACACATTCAGCCTCACCTGGAACTCAAAATTGCCTTACCAAAACTTGTTTCAGATACCAGGAACCCTGTTAATCCAGCATTTGCATCCTAGGGGCGCAACTCAAAGCCAAACAGGCTCAACCGACTATTTAATCTTAAAACATACAGCCTTGCCCAGCTGTCAAAACTGTTTTATTAAACCTTTTCTTAGATTCCAGGAGCCAAGCCAATCTGGCATGTGGAGCCTAAGGGAGCAAGTCAAAGCCAAACAGGCTCACCCGACAATTTAATCTTAAAACATACAGACTTACGTAGTTGCCTAAGCTGCTTTACCAAAACTTGTCTCAGATACCAGGAACCCTGTTAATGCAGCATTTATATCCTAGGGGCGCAAGTCAAAGCCAAACAGGCTCACCCGACTATTAAATCTTAACACAAATAGCCCCATCTGGCCGCCAAAATTGATTTACCAAAACTTGTCTTAGATACCAGGAACCCTGTTAATCCAGCATTTGCATCCTAGGGGAGCAAGTCAAAACCAAACAGGCTCACCCGACAATTTAATCTTAAAACATACAGACTTACGTAGCTGCCAAAACTGCTTTACCAAAACTTGCCTTAGAAACCAGGAGCCCTGTTAATCTAGCATTTGCAGCCTAGGGGAGCAAGTCAAAGCAAAATAGCCTCACCCGACTATTAAATCTTAAAACATATAGCCCCATCTGGCCGCCAAAACTGATTTACCAAAACTTGTCTCAGATACCAGGAACCCTGTTAATGCAGCATTTGTATCCTAGGGGCGCAAGTCAAAGCCAAACAGGCTCACCCGACAATTAATTCTTAAAACATATAGCACCATCTGGCCGCCAAAATTGATTTACCAAAACTTGTCTTAGATACCAGGAACCCTGTTAATCTGGCATTTGCATCCTAGGGGAGCAAGTCAAAGCCAAACAGGCTCAACCGATTATTTAATCTTAATACATACAGCCTTACCTAGCTGTCAAAACTGTTTTACCAAAACTTGTCTTAGATTCCAGGAGCCCCGCCAATCTTGCATGTGGCGCCTAGGGGAGCAAGTCAAAGCCAAACAGGCTCAACCGACTATTTAATCTTATAGCATACAGCCTTACCTAGCTGTCAAAACTGTTTTACCAAAAATTGTCTTAGATTCCAGGAGCCCCGCCAATCTGGCATGTGGAGCCTAGGGGAGCAAGTCAAAGCCAAACAGGCTCACCCGACAATTTAATCTTAAAACATACAGACTTACGTAGCTGTCAAAACTGCTTTACGTAAACTTGCCTTAGAAACCAGGAGCCCTGTTAATCTAGCATTTGCAGCCTAGGGGAGCAAGTCAAAGAAAAATAGTCTCACCCGACTATTAAGTCTTAACACAATTAGCCTCACCTGGAACTCAAATTTGCCTTACCAAAACTTGTTTCAGATACCAGGAACCCTGTTAATCCAGCATTTGCATCCTAGGGGCGCAACTCAAAGCCAAACAGGCTCAACCGACTATTTAATCTTAAAACATACAGACTTACGTAGTTGCCAAAGCTGCTTTACCAAAACTTGTCTCAGATACCAGGAACCCTGTTAATGCAGCATTTGCATCCTAGGGGCGCAAGTCAAAGCCAAACAGGCTCTCCCGACTACTAAATCTTAAAACATATAGCCCCATCTGGCCGCCAAAAATGATTTACCAAAACTTGTCTTAGATACCTTGAACCCTGTTATTCCAGCATTTGCATCCTAGGGGCGCAAGTCAAAGCCAAACACGCTCACCCGACTATTTAATCTTTAAGCATACAGCCTTACCTAGCTGTCAAAACTGTTTTACCAAAACTTGTCTTAGATTCCAGGAGCCCCGCCAATCTGGCATGTGGAGCCTCGGGGAGCAAGTCAAAGCCAAACAGTCTCATCCGACAATTTAATCTTAAAACATACAGACTTACGTAGCTGCCAAAACTGCTTTACCAAAACTTGCCCTTTAAACCAGGAGCCCTGTTAATCTAGCATTTGCAGCCTAGGGGAGCAAGTCAAAGCAAAATAGTCTCACCAGACTATTAAGTCTTAACACATTCAGCCTCATCTGGAACTCAAAATTGCCTTACCAAAACTTGTTTCAGATACCAGGAACCCTGTTAATCCAGCAACTGCATCCTAGGGGCGCAACTAAAAGCCAAACAGGCTCAACCGACTATTTAATCTTAAAACATAGAGCCTTGCCCAGCTGTCAAAACTGTTTTATTAAACCTTGTCTTAGATTCCAGGAGCCAAGCCAATCTGGCATGTGGAGCCTAAGGGAGCAAGTCAAAGCCAAACAGGCTCACCCGACAATTTAATCTTAAAACATACAGACTTACGTAGTTGCCAAAGCTGCTTTACCAAAACTTGTCTCAGATACCAGGAACCCTGTTAATGCAGCATTTGCATCCTAGGGGCGCAAGTCAAAGCCAAACAGGCTCTCCCGTCTACTAAATCTTAAAACATATAGCCCCATCTGGCCGCCAAAAATGATTTACCAAAACTTGTCTTAGATACCTTGAACCCTGTTATTCCAGCATTTGCATCCTAGGGGCGCAAGTCAAAGCCAAACACGCTCACCCGACTATTTAATCTTTAAGCATACAGCCTTACCTAGCTGTCAAAACTGTTTTACCAAAACTTGTCTTAGATTCCAGGAGCCCCGCCCATCTGGCATGTGGAGCCTAGGGGAGCAAGTCAAAGCCAAACAGGCTCATCCGACAATTTAATCTTAAAACATACAGACTTACGTAGCTGCCAAAACTGCTTTACCAAAAGTTGAATTAGAATCCAGGAGCCCTGTTAATCTAGCATTTGCAGCCTAGGGGAGCAACTCAAAGCAAAATAGTCTCACCAGACTATTAAGTCTTAACACATTCAGCCTCACCTGGAACTCAAAATTGCCTTACCAAAACTTGTTTCAGATACCAGGAAACCTGTTAATCCAGCATTTGCATCCTAGGGACGCAACTAAAAGCCATACAGGCTCAACCGACTATTTAATCTTAAAACATACAGTCTTGCCCAGCTGTCAAAACTGTTTTACCAAGCCTTGTCTTAGATTCCAGGAGCCAAGCCAGTCTGGCATGTGGAGCCTAAGGGAGCAAGTCAAAGCCAAACAGGCTCACCCGACAATTTAATCTTAAAACATACAGACTTACGTAGTTGCCAAAGCTGTTTTCCAAAACTTGTCTCAGATACCAGGATCCCTGTTGATGCAGCATTTGCAGCCTAGGGGAGCAAGACAAAGCCAAACAGGCTCTCCAGACTATTAAATCTTTAAACATATAGCCCCATCTGGCCGCCAAAAATGATTTACCAAAACTTGTCTTAGATACCAGGAACCCTGTTATTCCAGCATTTGCATCCTAGGGGCGCAAGTCAAAGCCAAGCACGCTCACCCGACTATTTAATCTTAAAGCATACAGCCTTACCTAGCTGTCAAAACTGTTTTACCAAAATTTGTCTTAGATCCCAGGAGCACCGCCAATCTGGCATGTGCAGCCTAGTGGAGCAAGTCAAAGCCAAACAGGCTCATCCGACTATTAAGTCTTAAAACATTCAGACTCACCTGGAACTCAAAATTGCCATACCAAAACTTGTTTCAGATACCAGGAACAATGTTAATCCAGCATTTGCATCCTATTAATCTTAAAACATACAGTCTTGCCCAGCTGCCAAAACTGTTTTTCCAAACCTTGTCTTAGATTCCAGGAGCCCCGCCAATCTGGCATGTGGAGCCTAGGGGAGCAAGTCAAAACCAAACAGGCTCACCCGAGAATTTAATCTTAAAACATACAGCCCCATCCGGCTGCCAAAACTGCTTTACCAAAACTTGCCTTAGAAACCAGGAGCCCTGTTAATCTAGCATTTGAAGCCTAGGGGAGCAAGTCAAAGCAAAATAGTCTCACCCGACTATTAAGTCTGAACACATTCAGCCTCACCTGGAACTCAGAATTGCCTTACCAAAACTTGTCTCAGATTCCAGGAACCCTGGTTATCCAGCATTTGCATCTTAGGGGCGCAAGTCAAAGCCAAACAGGCTCTCCCGACAATTTAATCTTAAAACATACAGACTTACGTAGCTGCCAAAACTGATTTACCAAAACTTGCCTTAGAAACCAGGAGACCTGTTAATCTAGCACTTGCAGCCTAGGGGAGCAAGTCAAAGCAAAATAGTCTCACCCGACTATTAAGTCTTAACACATTCAGCCTCACCTGGAACTCAAAATTGCCTTACCAAAACTTGTTTCAGATACCAGGAACCCTGTTAATCCAGCATTTGCATCCTATGGGCGCAAGTCAAAGCCAAACACGCTCACCCGACTATTTAAACTTAAAGCATACAGCCTTACCTAGCTGTCAAAACTGTTTTACCAAAACTTGTCTTAGATTCCAGGAGCCCCGCCAATCTGGCATGTGGAGCCCAGGGGAGCAAGTCAAAGCCAAACAGGCTCACCCGACAGTTTAATCTTAAAACATACAGACTTACGTAGCTGCCAAAACTGCTTTACCAAAACTTGCCTCAGAAACCAGGAGCCCTGTTAAGCTAGCATTTGCAGCCTAGGGGAGCAAGTCAAAGCAAAATAGTCTCGCCCAACTATTAAGTCTTAACACATTCAGCCTCACCTGGTACTCAAAATTGCCTTACCAAAACTTGTTTCAGATACCAGGAACCCTGTTAATCCAGCATTTGCATCCTAGGGGCGCAACTCAAAGCCAAAACAGGCTCAACCGACTATTTAATCTTAAAACATATAGCCCCATCTTGCAGCCAAAACTGATTTACCAAAACTTATCTCAGTTACCAGGAACCCTCTTAATCTAGCATTTTGCAGCTTAGGGGAGCAAGACAAAGCCAAATAGTCTCACCCGACTATTAAATTTTGAAACATATAGCCCCATCTGGCCGCCAAAACTGATTTACCAAAACTTGTCTCAGATACCAGGAACCCTGTTAATCCAGCATTTGCATCCTAGGGGAGCAAGTCAAAGCCAAACAGGCTCACCCGACAATTTAATCTTAAAACATACAGACTAACGTAGTTGCCAAAGCTGCTTTACCAAAACTTGTCTCAGATACCAGGAACCCTGTTAATGCAGCATTTGCATCCTAGGGGCGCAAGTCAAAGCCAAACAGGCTCTCCTGACTATTAAATCTTAAAACATATAGCCCCATCTGGCCGCCAAAAATGATTTACCAAAACTTGTCTTAGATGCCAGGAACCCTGTTAGTCCAGCATTTTCATCCTAGGGGTGCAAGTCAAAGCCAAACACGCTCACCCGACTATTTAATCTTAAAGCATACAGCCTTACCTAGCTGTCAAAACTGTTTTACCAAAACTTGTCTTAGATTCCAGGAGCACCGGCAATCTGGCATGTGCATCCTAGTGGAGCAAGTCAAAGCTAAATAGTCTCACCCAACTATTAAGTCTTAACACATTCAGCCTCACCTGGTACTCAAAATTGCCTTACCAAAACTTGTTTCAGATACCAGGAACCCTGTTAATCCAGCATTTGCATCCTAGGGGCGCAACTCAAAGCCAAACAGGCTCAACCGACTATTTAATCTTAAAACATACAGTCTTGCCCTGCTGTCAAAACTGTTTTACCAAACCTTGTCTTAGATTCCAGGAGCCAAGCCAATCTGGCATGTGGAGCCTAAGGGAGCAAGTCAAAGCCAAACAGGCTCACCCGACAATTTAATCTTAAAACATACAGACTTACGTAGTTGCCAAAGCTGCTTTACCAAAACTTGTCTCAGATACAAGGAACCCTGTTAATGCAGCATTTGCATGCTAGGGGCGCAAGTCAAAGCCAAACAGGCTCTCCCGACTATTAAATCTTAAAACATATAGCCCCATCTGGCCGCCAAAAATGATTTACCAAAACTTGTGTTAGATGCCAGGAACCGTGTTATTCCAGCATTTTCATCCTAGGGGCGCAAGTCAAAGCCAAACACGCTCACCCGACTATTAAATCTTAAAGCATACAGCCTTACCTAGCTGTCAAAACTGTTTTACCAAAACTTGTCTTAGATTCCAGTAGCACCGCCAATCTGGCATGTGCAGCCTAGTGGAGCAAGTCAAAGCCAAACAGGCTCGCCGACTATTTAATCCTAAAACATATAGCCCCATCTTGCAGCCAAAACTGATTTACCAAAACTTATCTCAGTTACCAGGAACCCTCTTAATCTAGCATTTTGCAGCTTAGGGGAGCAAGACAAAGCCAAATAGTCTCACCCGACTATTAAATTTTAAAACATATAGCCCCATCTGGCCGCCAAAACTGATTTACCAAAACTTGTCTCAGATACCAGGAACCCTGTTAATCCAGCATTTGCATCCTAGGGGAGCAAGTCAAAGTCAAACAGACTCACCCGACTATTTAAACTTAAAACAGACAGACTTACGTAGCTGTTAAAACTGTTTTACCAAACCTTTTTTTAGATTCCAGGAGCCCCGCCAATCTGGCGTGTGCCGCCTAGGGGAGAAAGTCAAAGCCAAATAGTCTCACACGAAACATAAAACATTCAGCCTCACCTGGAACTCAAAATTGCCATACCAAAACTTGTTTCAGATACCAGGAACCCTGTTAATCCAGCATTTGCAACCTAGGGGCGCAAGTCAAGGCCAAATAGGCTCAACCGACTATTTAATCTTAAAACATACAGTCTTGCCCAGCTGCCAAAACTGTTTTACCAAACCTTGTCTTAGATTCCAGGAGCCCCGCCAATCTGGCATGTGGAGCCCAGGGGAGCAAGTTAAAACCAAACAGGCTCACCCGAGAATTTAATCTTAAAACATACAGCCCCATCTGGCTGCCAAAACTGCTTTACCAAAACTTGCCTTAGAAACCAGGAGCCCTGTTAATCTAGCACTTGCAGCCTAGGGGAGCAAGTCAAAGCAAAATAGTCTCACCCGACTATTAAGTCTTAACACATTCAGCCTCACCTGGAACTCAAAATTGCCTTACCAACACTTGTTTCAGATACCAGGAACCCTGTTAATCCAGCATTTGCATCCTATGGGCGCAAGTCAAAGCCAAACACGCTCACCCGACTATTTAAACTTAAAGCATACAGCCTTACCTAGCTGTCAAAACTGTTTTACCAAAACTTGTCTTAGATTCCAGGAGCCCCGCCAATCTGGCAAGTGGAGCCTAGGTGAGCAAGTCAAAGCCAAACAGGCTCACCCGACAGTTTAATCTTAAAACATACAGACTTACGTAGCTGCCAAAACTGCTTTACCAAAACTTGCCTCAGAAACCAGGAGCCCTGTTAAGCTAGCATTTGCAGCCTATGGGAGCAAGTCAAAGCAAAATAGTCTCGCCCAACTATTAAGTCTTAACACATTCAGCCTCACCTGGTACTCAAAATTGCCTTACCAAAACTTGTTTCAGATACCAGGAGCTCTGTTAATCCAGCATTTGCATCCTAGGGGCGCAACTCAAAGCCAAACAGGCTCAACCGACTATTTAATCTTAAAACATACAGTCTTGCCCTGCTGTCAAAACTGTTTTACCAAACCTTGTCTTAAATTCCAGGAGCACCGCCAATCTGGCATGTGCAGCCTAGTGGAGCAAGTCAAAGCCAAACAGGCTCGCCGACTATTTAATCCTAAAACATATAGCCCCATCTTGCAGCCAAAACTGATTTACCAAAACTTATCTCAGTTACCAGGAACCCTGTTAATCTAGCATTTTGCAGCTTAGGGGAGCAAGACAAAGCCAAACAGGCTCTCCTGACTATTAAATCTTAAAACATATAGCCCCATCTGGCTGCCAAAAATGATTTACCAAAACTTGTCTTAGATGCCAGGAACCCTGTTAGTCCAGCATTTTCATCCTAGGGGCGCAAGTCAAAGCCAAACACGCTCACGCGACTATTCAATCTTAAAGCATACAGCCTTACCTAGCTGTCAAAACTGTTTTACCAAAACTTGTCTTAGATTCCAGGAGCACCGGCAATCTGGCATGTGCATCCTAGTGGAGCAAGTCAAAGCAAAATAGTCTCACCCAACTATTAAGTCTAAACACATTCAGCCTCACCTGGTACTCAAAATTGCCTTACCAAAACTTGTTTCAGATACCAGGAACCCTGTTAGTCCAGCATTTGCATCCTAGGGGCGCAACTCAAAGCCAAACAGGCTCAACCGACTATTTAATCTTAAAACATACAGTCTTGCCCTGCTGTCAAAACTGTTTTACCAAACCTTGTCTTAGATTCCAGGAGCCAAGCCAATCTGGCATGTGGAGCCTAAGGGAGCAAGTCAAAGCCAAACAGGCTCACCCGACAATTTAATCTTAAAACATACAGACTTACGTAGTTGCCAAAGCTGCTTTACCAAAACTTGTCTCAGATACCAGGAACCCTGTTAATGCAGCATTTGCATGCTAGGGGCGCAAGTCAAAGCCAAACAGACTCTCCCGACTATTAAATCTTAAAACATATAGCCCCATCTGGCCGCCAAAAATGATTTACCAAAACTTGTGTTAGATGCCAGGAACCGTGTTATTCCAGCATTTTCATCCTAGGGGCGCAAGTCAAAGCCAAACACGCTCACCCGACTATTAAATCTTAAAGCATACAGCCTTACCTAGCTGTCAAAACTGTTTTACCAAAACTTGTCTTAGATTCCAGGAGCACCGCCAATCTGGCATGTGCAGCCTAGTGGAGCAAGTCAAAGCCAAACAGGCTCGCCGACTATTTAATCCTAAAACATATAGCCCCATCTTGCAGCCAAAACTGATTTACCAAAACTTATCTCAGTTACCAGGAACCCTCTTAATCTAGCATTTTGCAGCTTAGGGGAGCAAGACAAAGCCAAATAGTCTCACCCGACTATTAAATTTTAAAACATATAGCCCCATCTGGCCGCCAAAACTGATTTACCAAAACTTGTCTCAGATACCAGGAACCCTGTTAATCCAGCATTTGCATCCTAGGGGAGCAAGTCAAAGTCAAACAGACTCACCCGACTATTTAAACTTAAAACAGACAGACTTACGTAGCTGTTAAAACTGTTTTACCAAACCTTTTTTTAGATTCCAGGAGCCCCGCCAATCTGGCATGTGCCGCCTAGGGGAGAAAGTCAAAGCCAAATAGTCTCACACGAAACATAAAACATTCAGCCTCACCTGGAACTCAAAATTGCCATACCAAAACTTGTTCAGATACCAGGAACCCTGTTAATCCAGCATTTGCATCCTAGGGGCGCAAGTCAAGGCCAAATAGGCTCAACCGACTATTTAATCTTAAAACATACAGTCTTGCCCAGCTGCCTAAACTGTTTTACCAAACCTTGTCTTAGATTCCAGGAGCCAAGCCAATCTGGCATGTGGAGCCTAAGGGAGCAAGTCAAAGCCAAACAGGCTCACCCGACTATTTAATCTTAAAACATACAGACTTACGTAGTTGCCAAAGCTGCTTTACCAAAACTTGTCTCAGATACCAGGAACCCTGTTAATGCAGCATTTGCATCCTAGGGGCGCAAGTCAAAGCCAAACAGGCTCTCCCGACTACTAAATCTTAAAACATATAGCCCCATCTGGCCTCCAAAAATGATTTACCAAAACTTGTCTTAGATACCTTGAACCCTGTTATTCCAGCATTTGCATCCTAGGGGCGCAAGTCAAAGCCAAACACGCTCACCCGACTATTTAATCTTTAAGCATACAGCCTTACCTAGCTGTCAAAACTGTTTTACCAAAACTTGTCTTAGATTCCAGGAGCCCCGCCAATCTGGCATGTGGAGCCTCGGGGAGCAAGTCAAAGCCAAACAGGCTCATCCGACAATTTAATCTTAAAACATACAGACTTACGTAGCTGCCAAAACTGCTTTACCAAAACTTGCCCTTTAAATCAGGAGCCCTGTTAATCTAGCATTTGCAGCCTAGGGGAGCAAGTCAAAGCAAAATAGTCTCACCAGACTATTAAGTCTTAACACATTCAGCCTCACCTGGAACTCAAAATTGCCTTACCAAAACTTGTTTCAGATACCAGGAACCCTGTTAATCCAGCAACTGCATCCTAGGGGCGCAACTAAAAGCCAAACAGGCTCAACCGACTATTTAATCTTAAAACATAGAGCCTTGCCCAGCTGTCAAAACTGTTTTATTAAACCTTGTCTTAGATTCCAGGAGCCAAGCCAATCTGGCATGTGGAGCCTAAGGGAGCAAGTCAAAGCCAAACAGGCTCACCCGACAATTTAATCTTAAAACATACAGACTTACGTATTTGCCAAAGCTGCTTTACCAAAACTTGTCTCAGATACCAGGAACCCTGTTAATGCAGCATTTGCATCCTAGGGGCGCAAGTCAAAGCCAAACAGGCTCTCCCGTCTACTAAATCTTAAAACATATAGCCCCATCTGGCCGCCAAAAATGATTTACCAAAACTTGTCTTAGATACCTTGAACCCTGTTATTCCAGCATTTGCATCCTAGGGGCGCAAGTCAAAGCCAAACACGCTCACCCGACTATTTAATCTTTAAGCATACAGCCTTACCTAGCTGTCAAAACTGTTTTACCAAAACTAGTCTTAGATTCCAGGAGCCCCGGCCATCTGGCATGTGGAGCCTAGGGGAGCAAGTCAAAGCCAAACAGGCTCATCCGACAATTTAATCTTAAAACATACAGACTTACGTAGCTGCCAAAACTGCTTTACCAAAAGTTGAATTAGAATCCAGGAGCCCTGTTAATCTAGCATTTGCAGCCTAGGGGAGCAACTCAAAGCAAAATAGTCTCACCAGACTATTAAGTCTTAACACATTCAGCCTCACCTGGAACTCAAAATTGCCTTACCAAAACTTGTTTCAGATACCAGGAAACCTGTTAATCCAGCAACTGCATCCTAGGGGCGCAACTAAAAGCCAAACAGGCTCAACCGACTATTTAAACTTAAAACAGACAGACTTACGTAGCTGTTAAAACAGTTTTACCAAACCTTTTTTTAGATTCCAGGAGCCCCGCCAATCTGGCATGTGCCGCCTAGGGGAGAAAGTCAAAGCCAAATAGTCTCACACGAAACATAAAACATTCAGCTTCACCTGGAACTCAAAATTGCCATACCAAAACTTGTTTCAGATACCAGGAACCCTGTTAATCCAGCATTTGCATCCTAGGGGCGCAAGTCAAGGCCAAATAGGCTCAACCGACTATTTAATCTTAAAACATACAGTCTTGCCCAGCTGCCAAAACTGTTTTACCAAACCTTGTCTTAGATTCCAGGAGCCAAGCCAATCTGGCATGTGGAGCCTAAGGGAGCAAGTCAAAGCCAAACAGGCTCACCCGACTATTTAATCTTAAAACATACAGACTTACGTAGTTGCCAAAGCTGCTTTACCAAAACTTGTCTCAGATACCAGGAACCCTGTTAATGCAGCATTTGCATCCTAGGGGCGCAAGTCAAAGCCAAACAGGCTCTCCCGACTACTAAATCTTAAAACATATAGCCCCATCTGGCCTCCAAAAATGATTTACCAAAACTTGTCTTAGATACCTTGAACCCTGTTATTCCAGCATTTGCATCCTAGGGGCGCAAGTCAAAGCCAAACACGCTCACCCGACTATTTAATCTTTAAGCATACAGCCTTACCTAGCTGTCAAAACTGTTTTACCAAAACTTGTCTTAGATTCCAGGAGCCCCGCCAATCTGGCATGTGGAGCCTCGGGGAGCAAGTCAAAGCCAAACAGGCTCATCCGACAATTTAATCTTAAAACATACAGACTTACGTAGCTGCCAAAACTGCTTTACCAAAACTTGCCCTTTAAACCAGGAGCCCTGTTAATCTAGCATTTGCAGCCTAGGGGAGCAAGTCAAAGCAAAATAGTCTCACCAGACTATTAAGTCTTAACACATTCAGCCTCACCTGGAACTCAAAATTGCCTTACCAAAACTTGTTTCAGATACCAGGAACCCTGTTAATCCAGCAACTGCATCCTAGGGGCGCAACTAAAAGCCAAACAGGCTCAACCGACTATTTAATCTTAAAACATAGAGCCTTGCCCAGCTGTCAAAACTGTTTTATTAAACCTTGTCTTAGATTCCAGGAGCCAAGCCAATCTGGCATGTGGAGCCTAAGGGAGCAAGTCAAAGCCAAACAGGCTCACCCGACAATTTAATCTTAAAACATACAGACTTACGTATTTGCCAAAGCTGCTTTACCAAAACTTGTCTCAGATACCAGGAACCCTGTTAATGCAGCATTTGCATCCTAGGGGCGCAAGTCAAAGCCAAACAGGCTCTCCCGTCTACTAAATCTTAAAACATATAGCCCCATCTGGCCGCCAAAAATGATTTACCAAAACTTGTCTTAGATACCTTGAACCCTGTTATTCCAGCATTTGCATCCTAGGGGCGCAAGTCAAAGCCAAACACGCTCACCCGACTATTTAATCTTTAAGCATACAGCCTTACCTAGCTGTCAAAACTGTTTTACCAAAACTTGTCTTAGATTCCAGGAGCCCCGCCCATCTGGCATGTGGAGCCTAGGGGAGCAAGTCAAAGCCAAACAGGCTCATCCGACAATTTAATCTTAAAACATACAGACTTACGTAGCTGCCAAAACTGCTTTACCAAAAGTTGAATTAGAATCCAGGAGCCCTGTTAATCTAGCATTTGCAGCCTAGGGGAGCAACTCAAAGCAAAATAGTCTCACCAGACTATTAAGTCTTAACACATTCAGCCTCACCTGGAACTCAAAATTGCCTTACCAAAACTTGTTTCAGATACCAGGAAACCTGTTAATCCAGCAACTGCATCCTAGGGGCGCAACTAAAAGCCAAACAGGCTCAACCGACTATTTAATCTTAAAACATAGAGCCTTGCCCAGCTGTCAAAACTGTTTTACCAAGCCTTGTCTTAGATTCCAGGAGCCAAGCCAATCTGGCATGTGGAGCCTAAGGGAGCAAGTCAAAGCCAAACAGGCTCACCCGACAATTTAATCTTAAAACATACAGACTTACGTATTTGCCAAAGCTGCTTTACCAAAACTTGTCTCAGATACCAGGAACCCTGTTAATGCAGCATTTGCATCCTAGGGGCGCAAGTCAAAGCCAAACAGGCTCTCCCGTCTACTAAATCTTAAAACATATAGCCCCATCTGGCCGCCAAAAATGATTTACCAAAACTTGTCTTAGATACCTTGAACCCTGTTATTCCAGCATTTGCATCCTAGGGGCGCAAGTCAAAGCCAAACACGCTCACCCGACTATTTAATCTTTAAGCATACAGCCTTACCTAGCTGTCAAAACTGTTTTACCAAAACTTGTCTTAGATTCCAGGAGCCAAGCCAATCTGGCATGTGGAGCCTAAGGGAGCAAGTCAAAGCCAAACACGCTCACCCGACAATTTAATCTTAAAACATACAGACTTACGTAGCTGCCAAAACTGCTTTACCAAAAGTTGAATTAGAATCCAGGAGCCCTGTTAATCTAGCATTTGCAGCCTAGGGGAGCAACTCAAAGCAAAATAGTCTCACCAGACTATTAAGTCTTAACACATTCAGCCTCACCTGGAACTCAAAATTGCCTTACCAAAACTTGTTTCAGATACCAGGAACCCTGTTAATCCAGCAACTGCATCCTAGGGGCGCAACTAAAAGCCAAACAGGCTCAACCGACTATTTAATCTTAAAACATAGAGCCTTGCCCAGCTGTCAAAACTGTTTTATTAAACCTTGTCTTAGATTGCAGGAGCCAAGCCAATCTGGCATGTGGAGCCTAAGGGAGCAAGTCAAAGCCAAACAGGCTCACCCGACAATTTAATCTTAAAACATACAGACTTACGTAGTTGCCAAAGCTGTTTTCCAAAACTTGTCTCAGATACCAGGATCCCTGTTGATGCAGCATTTGCAGCCTAGGGGAGCAAGACAAAGCCAAACAGGCTCTCCAGACTATTAAATCTTTAAACATATAGCCCCATCTGGCCGCCAAAAATGATTTACCAAAACTTGTCTTAGATACCAGGAACCCTGTTATTCCAGCATTTGCATCCTAGGGGCGCAAGTCAAAGCCAAGCACGCTCACCCGACTATTTAATCTTAAAGCATACAGCCTTACCTAGCTGTCAAAACTGTTTTACCAAAATTTGTCTTAGATCCCAGGAGCACCGCCAATCTGGCATGTGCAGCCTAGTGGAGCAAGTCAAAGCCAAACAGGCTCATCCGACTATTAAGTCTTAAAACATTCAGACTCACCTGGAACTCAAAATTGCCATACCAAAACTTGTTTCAGATACCAGGAACAATGTTAATCCAGCATTTGCATTCTAGGGGCGCAAGTCAAGGCCAAATAGGCTCAACCGACTATTTAATCTTAAAACATACAGTCTTGCCCAGCTGCCAAAACTGTTTTTCCAAACCTTGTCTTAGATTCCAGGAGCCCCGCCAATCTGGCATGTGGAGCCTAGGGGAGCAAGTCAAAGCCAACCAGGCTCTTCCGACTATTTAATCCTAAAACATATAGCCCAATCTGGCCGCCAAAACTGCTTTACCAAAACTTGCCTTAGAAACCAGGAGCCCTGTTAATCTGGCATTTGAAGCCTAGGGGAGCAAGTCAAAGCAAAATAGTCTCACCCGACTATTAAGTCTGAACACATTCAGCCTCACCTGGAACTCAGAATTGCCTTACCAAAACTTGTCTCAGATTCCAGGAACCCTGGCTATCCAGCATTTGCATCTTAGGGGCGCAAGTCAAAGCCAAACAGGCTCTCCCGACAATTTAATCTTAAAACATACAGACTTACGTAGCTGCCAAAACTGATTTACCAAAACTTGCCTTAGAAACCAGGAGACCTGTTAATCTAGCACTTGCAGCCTAGGGGAGCAAGTCAAAGCAAAATAGTCTCACCCGACTATTAAGTCTTAACACATTCAGCCTCACCTGGAACTCAAAATTGCCTTACCAAAACTTGTTTCAGATACCAGGAACCCTGTTAATCCAGCATTTGCATCCTATGGGCGCAAGTCAAGGCCAAACACGCTCACCCGACTATTTAAACTTAAAGCATACAGCCTTACCTAGCTGTCAAAACTGTTTTACCAAAACTTGTCTTAGATTCCAGGAGCCCCGCCAATCTGGCATGTGGAGCCCAGGGGAGCAAGTCAAAGCCAAACAGGCTCACCCGACAGTTTAATCTTAAAACATACAGACTTACGTAGCTGCCAAAACTGCTTTACCAAAACTTGCCTCAGAAACCAGGAGCCCTGTTAAGCTAGCATTTGCAGCCTAGGGGAGCAAGTCAAAGTAAAATAGTCTCGCCCAACTATTAAGTCTTAACACATTCAGCCTCACCTGGTACTCAAAATTGCCTTACCAAAACTTGTTTCAGATACCAGGAACCCTGTTAATCCAGCATTTGCATCCTAGGGGCGCAACTCAAAGCCAAAACAGGCTCAACTGACTATTTAATCTTAAAACATATTGCCCCATCTTGCAGCCAAAACTGATTTACCAAAACTTATCTCAGTTACCAGGAACCCTCTTAATCTAGCATTTTGCAGCTTAGGGGAGCAAGACAAAGCCAAATAGTCTCACCCGACTATTAAATTTTAAAACATATAGCCCCATCTGGCCGCCAAAACTGATTTACCAAAACTTGTCTCAGATACCAGGAACCCTGTTAATCCAGCATTTGCATCCTAGGGGAGCAAGTCAAAGCCAAACAGGCTCACCCGACAATTTAATCTTAAAACATACAGACTAACGTAGTTGCCAAAGCTGCTTTACCAAAACTTGTCTCAGATACCAGGAACCCTGTTAATGCAGCATTTGCATCCTAGGGGCGCAAGTCAAAGCCAAACAGGCTCTCCTGACTATTAAATCTTAAAACATATAGCCCCATCTGGCCGCCAAAAATGATTTACCAAAACTTGTCTCAGATACCAGGAACCCTGTTAATCCAGCATTTGCATCCTAGGGGAGCAAGTCAAAGCCAAACAGGCTCACCCGACAATTTAATCTTAAAACATACAGACTAACGTAGTTGCCAAAGCTGCTTTACCAAAACTTGTCTTAGATGCCAGGAACCCTGTTAGTCCAGCATTTTCATCCTAGGGGTGCAAGTCAAAGCCAAACACGCTCACCCGACTATTTAATCTTAAAGCATACAGCCTTACCTAGCTGTCAAAACTGTTTTACCAAAACTTGTCTTAGATTCCAGGAGCACCGGCAATCTGGCATGTGCATCCTAGTGGAGCAAGTCAAAGCTAAATAGTCTCACCCAACTATTAAGTCTTAACACATTCAGCCTCACCTGGTACTCAAAATTGCCTTACCAAAACTTGTTTCAGATACCAGGAACCCTGTTAATCCAGCATTTGCATCCTAGGGGCGCAACTCAAAGCCAAACAGGCTCAACCGACTATTTAATCTTAAAACATACAGTCTTGCCCTGCTGTCAAAACTGTTTTACCAAACCTTGTCTTAGATTCCAGGAGCCAAGCCAATCTGGCATGTGGAGCCTAAGGGAGCAAGTCAAAGCCAAACAGGCTCACCCGACAATTTAATCTTAAAACATACAGACTTACGTAGTTGCCAAAGCTGCTTTACCAAAACTTGTCTCAGATACAAGGAACCCTGTTAATGCAGCATTTGCATGCTAGGGGCGCAAGTCAAAGCCAAACAGGCTCTCCCGACTATTAAATCTTAAAACATATAGCCCCATCTGGCCGCCAAAAATGATTTACCAAAACTTGTGTTAGATGCCAGGAACCGTGTTATTCCAGCATTTTCATCCTAGGGGCGCAAATCAAAGCCAAACACGCTCACCCGACTATTAAATCTTAAAGCATACAGCCTTACCTAGCTGTCAAAACTGTTTTACCAAAACTTGTCTTAGATTCCAGGAGCACCGCCAATCTGGCATGTGCACCCTAGTGGAGCAAGTCAAAGCCAAACAGGCTCGCCGACTATTTAATCCTAAAACATATAGCCCCATCTTGCAGCCAAAACTGATTTACCAAAACTTATCTCAGTTACCAGGAACCCTCTTAATCTAGCATTTTGCAGCTTAGGGGAGCAAGACAAAGCCAAATAGTCTCACCCGACTATTAAATTTTAAAACATATAGCCCCATCTGGCCGCCAAAACTGATTTACCAAATCTTGTCTCAGATACCAGGAACCCTGTTAATCCAGCATTTGCATCCTAGGGGAGCAAGTCAAAGTCAAACAGACTCACCCGACTATTTAAACTTAAAACAGACAGACTTACGTAGCTGTTAAAACTGTTTTACCAAACCTTTTTTAGATTCCAGGAGCCCCGCCAATCTGGCGTGTGCCGCCTAGGGGAGAAAGTCAAAGCCAAATAGTCTCACACGAAACATAAAACATTCAGCCTCACCTGGAACTCAAAATTGCCATACCAAAACTTGTTTCAGATACCAGGAACCCTGTTAATCCAGCATTTGCATCCTAGGGGCGCAAGTCAAGGCCAAATAGGCTCAACCGACTATTTAATCTTAAAACATACAGTCTTGCCCAGCTGCCAAAACTGTTTTACCAAACCTTGTCTTAGATTCCAGGAGCCCCGCCAATCTGGCATGTGGAGCCTAGGGGAGCAAGTTAAAACCAAACAGGCTCACCCGAGAATTTAATCTTAAAACATACAGCCGCATCTGGCTGCCAAAACTGCTTTACCAAAACTTGCCTTAGAAACCAGGAGCCCTGTTAATCTAGCACTTGCAGCCTAGCGGAGCAAGTCAAAGCAATATAGTCTCACCCGACTATTAAGTCTTAACACATTCAGCCTCACCTGGAACTCAAAATTGCCTTACCAAAACTTGTTTCAGATACCAGGAACCCTGTTAATCCAGCATTTGCATCCTATGGGCGCAAGTCAAAGCCAAACACGCTCACCCGACTATTTAAACTTAAAGCATACAGCCTTACCTAGCTGTCAAAACTGTTTTACCAAAACTTGTCTTAGATTCCAGGAGCCCCGCCAATCTGGCATGTGGAGCCTAGGTGAGCAAGTCAAAGCCAAACAGGCTCACCCGACAGTTTAATCTTAAAACATACAGACTTACGTAGCTGCCAAAACTGATTTACCAAAACTTGCCTCAGAAACCAGGAGCCCTGTTAAGCTAGCATTTGCAGCCTATGGGAGCAAGTCAAAGCAAAATAGTCTCGCCCAACTATTAAGTCTTAACACATTCAGCCTCACCTGGTACTCAAAATTGCCTTACCAAAACTTGTTTCAGATACCAGGAGCCCTGTTAATCCAGCATTTGCATCCTAGGGGCGCAACTCAAAGCCAAACAGGCTCAACCGACTATTTAATCTTAAAACATACAGTCTTGCCCTGCTGTCAAAACTGTTTTACCAAACCTTGTCTTAAATTCCAGGAGCACCGCCAATCTGGCATGTGCAGCCTAGTGGAGCAAGTCAAAGCCAAACAGGCTCGCCGACTATTTAATCCTAAAACATATAGCCCCATCTTGCAGCCAAAACTGATTTACCAAAACTTATCTCAGTTACCAGGAACCCTGTTAATCTAGCATTTTGCAGCTTAGGGGAGCAAGACAAAGCCAAACAGGCTCTCCTGACTATTAAATCTTAAAACATATAGCCCCATCTGCCCGCCAAAAATGATTTACCAAAACTTGTCTTAGATGCCAGGAACCCTGTTAGTCCAGCATTTTCATCCTAGGGGCGCAAGTCAAAGCCAAACACGCTCACGCGACTATTTAATCTTAAAGCATACAGCCTTACCTAGCTGTCAAAACTATTTTACCAAAACTTGTCTTAGATTCCAGGAGCACCGGCAATCTGGCATGTGCATCCTAGTGGAGCAAGTCAAAGCAAAATAGTCTCACCCAACTATTAAGTCTTAACACATTCAGCCTCACCTAGTACTCAAAATTGCCTTACCAAAACTTGTTTCAGATACCAGGAACCCTGTTAATCCAGCATTTGCATCCTAGGGGCGCAACTCAAAGCCAAACAGGCTCGACCGACTATTTAATCTTAAAACATACAGTCTTGCCCTGCTGTCAAAACTGTTTTACCAAACCTTGTCTTAGATTCCAGGAGCCAAGCCAGTCTGGCATGTGGAGCCTAAGGGAGCAAGTCAAAGCCAAACAGGCTCACCCGACAATTTAATCTTAAAACATACAGACTTACGTAGTTGCCAAAGCTGCTTTACCAAAACTTGTCTCAGATACCAGGAACCCTGTTAATGCAGCATTTGCATGCTAGGGGCGCAAGTCAAAGCCAAACAGACTCTCCCGACTATTAAATCTTAAAACATATAGCCCCATCTGGCCGCCAAAAATGATTTACCAAAACTTGTGTTAGATGCCAGGAACCGTGTTATTCCAGCATTTTTATCCTAGGGGCGCAAGTCAAAGCCAAACACGCTCACCCGACTATTAAATCTTAAAGCATACAGCCTTACCTAGCTGTCAAAACTGTTTTACCAAAACTTGTCTTAGATTCCAGGAGCACCGCCAATCTGGCATGTGCAGCCTAGTGGAGCAAGTCAAAGCCAAACAGGCTCGCCGACTATTTAATCCTAAAACATATAGCCCCATCTTGCAGCCAAAACTGATTTACCAAAACTTATCTCAGTTACCAGGAACCCTCTTAATCTAGCATTTTGCAGCTTAGGGGAGCAAGACAAAGCCAAATAGTCTCACCCGACTATTAAATTTTAAAACATATAGCCCCATCTGGCCGCCAAAACTGATTTACCAAAACTTGTCTCAGATACCAGGAACCCTGTTAATCCAGCACTTGCATCCTAGGGGAGCAAGTCAAAGTCAAACAGACTCACCCGACTATTTAAACTTAAAACAGACAGACTTACGTAGCTGTTAAAACTGTTTTACCAAACCTTTTTAGATTCCAGGAGCCCCGCCAATCTGGCATGTGCCGCCTAGGGGAGAAAGTCAAAGCCAAATAGTCTCACACGAAACATAAAACATTCAGCCTCACCTGGAACTCAAAATTGCCATACCAAAACTTGTTTCAGATACCAGGAACCCTGTTAATCCAGCATTTGCATCCTAGGGGCGCAAGTCAAGGCCAAATAGGCTCAACCGACTATTTAATCTTAAAACATACAGTCTTGCCCAGCTGCCAAAACTGTTTTACCAAACCTTGTCTTAGATTCCAGGAGCCCCGCCAATCTGGCATGTGGAGCCTAGGGGAGCAAGTTAAAACCAAACAGGCTCACCCGAGAATTTAATCTTAAAACATACAGCCCCATCTGGCTGCCAAAACTGCTTTACCAAAACTTGCCTTAGAAACCAGGAGCCCTGTTAATCTAGCACTTGCAGCCTAGGGGAGCAAGTCAAAGCAAAATAGTCTCACCCGACTATTAAGTCTTAACACATTCAGCCTCACCTGGAACTCAAAATTGCCTTACCAAAACTTGTTTCAGATACCAGGAACCCTGTTAATCCAGCATTTGCATCCTATGGGCGCAAGTCAAAGCCAAACACGCTCACCCGACTATTTAAACTTAAAGCATACAGCCTTACCTAGCTGTCAAAACTGTTTTACCAAAACTTGTCTTAGATTCCAGGAGCCCCGCCAATCTGGCATGTGGAGCCTAGGGGAGCAAGTCAAAGCCAAACAGGCTCACCCGACAGTTTAATCTTAAAACATACAGACTTACGTAGCTGCCAAAACTGCTTTACCAAAACTTGCCTTATAAACCAGGAGCCCTGTTAATCTAGCATTTGCAGCCTAGGGGAGCAAGTCAAAGCAAAATAGTCTCACCAGACTATTAAGTCTTAACACATTCAGCCTCACCTGGAACTCAAAATTGCCTTACAACAACTTGTTTCAGATACCAGGAACCCTGTTAATCCAGCAACTGCATCCTAGGGGCGCAACTAAAAGCCAAACAGGCTCAACCGACTATTTAATCTTAAAACATAGAGCCTTGCCCAGCTGTCAAAACTGTTTTATTAAACCTTGTCTTAGATTCCAGGAGCCCCGCCAATCTGGCATGTGGAGCCTCGGGGAGCAAGTCAAAGCCAAACAGGCTCATCCGACAATTTAATCTTAAAACATACAGACTTACGTAGCTGCCAAAACTGCTTTACCAAAACTTGCCTTATAAACCAGGAGCCCTGTTAATCTAGCATTTGCAGCCTAGGGGAGCAAGTCAAAGCAAAATAGTCTCACCAGACTATTAAGTCTTAACACATTCAGCCTCACCTGGAACTCAAAATTGCCTTACCAAAACTTGTTTCAGATACCAGGAACCCTGTTAATCCAGCAACTGCATCCTAGGGGCGCAACTAAAAGCCAAACAGGCTCAACCGACTATTTAATCTTAAAACATAGAGCCTTGCCCAGCTGTCAAAACTGTTTTATTAAACCTTGTCTTAGATTCCAGGAGCCAAGCCAATCTGGCATGTGGAGCCTAAGGGAGCAAGTCAAAGCCAAACAGGCTCACCCGACAATTTAATCTTAAAACATACAGACTTACGTAGTTGCCAAAGCTGCTTTACCAAAACTTGTCTCAGATACCAGGAACCCTGTTAATGCAGCATTTGCATCCTAGGGGCGCAAGTCAAAGCCAAACAGGCTCTCCCGTCTACTAAATCTTAAAACATATAGCCCCATCTGGCCGCCAAAAATGATTTACCAAAACTTGTCTTAGATACCTTGAACCCTGTTATTCCAGCATTTGCATCCTAGGGGCGCAAGTCAAAGCCAAACACGCTCACCCGACTATTTAATCTTTAAGCATACAGCCTTACCTAGCTGTCAAAACTGTTTTACCAAAACTTGTCTTAGATTCCAGGAGCCCCGCCCATCTGGCATGTGGAGCCTAGGGGAGCAAGTCAAAGCCAAACAGGCTCATCCGACAATTTAATCTTAAAACATACAGACTTACGTAGCTGCCAAAACTGCTTTACCAAAAGTTGAATTAGAATCCAGGAGCCCTGTTAATCTAGCATTTGCAGCCTAGGGGAGCAACTCAAAGCAAAATAGTCTCACCAGACTTGCCTTGTCTTAGATTCCAGGAGCCAAGCCAATCTGGCATGTGGAGCCTAAGGGAGCAAGTCAAAGCCAAACAGGCTCACCCGACAATTTAATCTTAAAACATACAGACTTACGTAGTTGCCAAAGCTGTCTTCTAAAACTTGTCTCAGATACCAGGATCCCTGTTGATGCAGCATTTGCAGCCTAGGGGAGCAAGACAAAGCCAAACAGGCTCTCCAGACTATTAAATCTTTAAACATATAGCCCCATCTGGCCGCCAAAAATGATTTACCAAAACTTGTCTTAGATACCAGGAACCCTGTTATTCCAGCATTTGCATCCTAGGGGCGCAAGTCAAAGCCAAGCACGCTCACCCGACTATTTAATCTTAAAGCATACAGCCTTACCTAGCTGTCAAAACTGTTTTACCAAAATTTGTCTTAGATCCCAGGAGCACCGCCAATCTGGCATGTGCAGCCTAGTGGAGCAAGTCAAAGCCAAACAGGCTCATCCGACTATTAAGTCTTAAAACATTCAGACTCACCTGGAACTCAAAATTGCCATACCAAAACTTGTTTCAGATACCAGGAACAATGTTAATCCAGCATTTGCATCCTAGGGGCGCAAGTCAAGGCCAAATAGGCTCAACCGACTATTTAATCTTAAAACATACAGTCTTGCCCAGCTGCCAAAACTGTTTTTCCAAACCTTGTCTTAGATTCCAGGAGCCCCGCCAATCTGGCATGTGGAGCCTAGGGGAGCAAGTCAAAACCAAACAGGCTCACCCGAGAATTTAATCTTAAAACATACAGCCCGATCCGGCTGCCAAAACTGCTTTACCAAAACTTGCCTTAGAAACCAGGAGCCCTGTTAATCTAGCATTTGAAGCCTAGGGGAGCAAGTCAAAGCAAAATAGTCTCACCCGACTATTAAGTCTGAACACATTCAGCCTCACCTGGAACTCAGAATTGCCTTACCAAAACTTGTCTCAGATTCCAGGAACCCTGGTTATCCAGCATTTGCATCTTAGGGGCGCAAGTCAAAGCCAAACAGGCTCTCCCGACAATTTAATCTTAAAACATACAGACTTACGTAGCTGCCAAAACTGATTTACCAAAACTTGCCTTAGAAACCAGGAGACCTGTTAATCTAGCACTTGCAGCCTAGGGGAGCAAGTCAAAGCAAAATAGTCTCACCAGACTATTAAGTCTTAACACATTCAGCCTCACCTGGAACTCAAAATTGCCTTACCAAAACTTGTTTCAGATACCAGGAACCCTGTTAATCCAGCATTTGCATCCTATGGGCGCAAGTCAAAGCCAAACACGCTCACCCGACTATTTAAACTTAAAGCATACAGCCTTACCTAGCTGTCAAAACTGTTTTACCAAAACTTGTCTTAGATTCCAGGAGCCCCGCCAATCTGGCATGTGGAGCCCAGGGGAGCAAGTCAAAGCCAAACAGGCTCACCCGACAGTTTAATCTTAAAACATACAGACTTACGTAGCTGCCAAAACTGCTTTACCAAAACTTGCCTCAGAAACCAGGAGCCCTGTTAAGCTAGCATTTGCAGCCTAGGGGAGCAAGTCAAAGCAAAATAGTCTCGCCCAACTATTAAGTCTTAACACATTCAGCCTCACCTGGTACTCAAAATTGCCTTACCAAAACTTGTTTCAGATACCAGGAACCCTGTTAATCCAGCATTTGCATCCTAGGGGCGCAACTCAAAGCCAAAACAGGCTCAACCGACTATTTAATCTTAAAACATATAGCCCCATCTTGCAGCCAAAACTGATTTACCAAAACTTATCTCAGTTACCAGGAACCCTCTTAATCTAGCATTTTGCAGCTTAGGGGAGCAAGACAAAGCCAAATAGTCTCACCCGACTATTAAATTTTAAAACATATAGCCCCATCTGGCCGCCAAAACTGATTTACCAAAACTTGTCTCAGATACCAGGAACCCTGTTAATCCAGCATTTGCATCCTAGGGGAGCAAGTCAAAGCCAAACAGGCTCACCCGACAATTTAATCTTAAAACATACAGACTAACGTAGTTGCCAAAGCTGCTTTACCAAAACTTGTCTCAGATACCAGGAACCCTGTTAATGCAGCATTTGCATCCTAGGGGCGCAAGTCAAAGCCAAACAGGCTCTCCTGACTATTAAATCTTAAAACATATAGCCCCATCTGGCCGCCAAAAATGATTTACCAAAACTTGTCTTAGATGCCAGGAACCCTGTTAGTCCAGCATTTTCATCCTAGGGGCGCAAGTCAAAGCCAAACACGCTCACCCGACTATTTAATCTTAAAGCATACAGCCTTACCTAGCTGTCAAAACTGTTTTACCAAAACTTGTCTTAGATTCCAGGAGCATCGGCAATCTGGCATGTGCATCCTAGTGGAGCAAGTCAAAGCAAAATAGTCTCACCCAACTGTTAAGTCTTAACACATTCAGCCTCACCTGGTACTCAAAATTGCCTTACCAAAACTTGTTTCAGATACCAGGAACCCTGTTAATCCAGCATTTGCATCCTAGGGGCGCAACTCAAAGCCAAACAGGCTCAACCGACTATTTAATCTTAAAACATACAGTCTTGCCCTGCTGTCAAAACTGTTTTACCAAACCTTGTCTTAGATTCCAGGAGCCAAGCCAATCTGGCATGTGGAGCCTAACGGAGCAAGTCAAAGCCAAACAGGCTCACCCGACAATTTAATCTTAAAACATACAGACTTACGTAGTTGCCAGAGCTGCTTTACCAAAACTTGTCTCAGATACCAGGAACCCTGTTAATGCAGCATTTGCATGCTAGGGGCGCAAGTCAAAGCCAAACAGGCTCTCCCGACTATTAAATCTTAAAACATATAGCCCCATCTGGCCGCCAAAAATGATTTACCAAAACTTGTGTTAGATGCCAGGAACCGTGTTATTCCAGCATTTTCATCCTAGGGGCGCAAGTCAAAGCCAAACACGCTCACCCGACTATTAAATCTTAAAGCATACAGCCTTACCTAGCTGTCAAAACTGTTTTACCAAAACTTGTCTTAGATTCCAGGAGCACCGCCAATCTGGCATGTGCCGCCTAGTGGAGCAAGTCAAAGCCAAACAGGCTCGCCGACTATTTAATCCTAAAACATATAGCCCCATCTTGCAGCCAAAACTGATTTACCAAAACTTATCTCAGTTACCAGGAACCCTCTTAATCTAGCATTTTGCAGCTTAGGGGAGCAAGACAAAGCCAAATAGTCTCACCCGACTATTAAATTTTAAAACATATAGCCCCATCTGGCCGCCAAAACTGATTTACCAAAACTTGTCTCAGTTACCAGGAACCCTGTTAATCCAGCATTTGCATCCTAGGGGAGCAAGTCAAAGTCAAACAGACTCACCCGACTATTTAAACTTAAAGCAGACAGACTTACGTAGCTGTTAAAACTGTTTTACCAAACCTTTTTTTAGATTCCAGGAGCCGCGCCAATCTGGCGTGTGCCGCCTAGGGGAGAAAGTCAAAGCCAAATAGTCTCACACGAAACATAAAACATTCAGCCTCACCTGGAACTCAAAATTGCCATACCAAAACTTGTTTCAGATACCAGGAACCCTGTTAATCCAGCATTTGCATCCTAGGGGCGCAAGTCAAGGCCAAATAGGCTCAACCGACTATTTAATCTTAAAACATACAGTCTTGCCCAGCTGCCAAAACTGTTTTACCAAACCTTGTCTTAGATTCCAGGAGCCCCGCCAATCTGGCATGTGGAGCCTAGGGGAGCAAGTTAAAACCAAACAGGCTCACCCGAGAATTTAATCTTAAAACATACAGCCCCATCTGGCTGCCAAAACTGCTTTACCAAAACTTGCCTTAGAAACCAGGAGCCCTGTTAATCTAGCACTTGCAGCCTAGGGGAGCAAGTCAAAGCAAAATAGTCTCACCCGACTATTAAGTCTTAACACATTCAGCCTCACCTGGAACTCAAAATTGCCTTACCAAAACTTGTTTCAGATACCAGGAACCCTGTTAATCCAGCATTTGCATCCTATGGGCGCAAGTCAAAGCCAAACACGCTCACCCGACTATTTAAACTTAAAGCATACAGCCTTACCTAGCTGTCAAAACTGTTTTACCAAAACTTGTCTTAGATTCCAGGATCCCCGCCAATCTGGCATGTGGAGCCTAGGTGAGCAAGTCAAAGCCAAACAGGCTCACCCGACAGTTTAATCTTAAAACATACAGACTTACGTAGCTGCCAAAACTGCTTTACCAAAACTTGCCTCAGAAACCAGGAGCCCTGTTAAGCTAGCATTTGCAGCCTATGGGAGCAAGTCAAAGCAAAATAGTCTCGCCCAACTATTAAGTCTTAACACATTCAGCCTCACCTGGTACTCAAAATTGCCTTACCAAAACTTGTTTCAGATACCAGGAGCCCTGTTAATCCAGCATTTGCATCCTAGGGGCGCAACTCAAAGCCAAACAGGCTCAACCGACTATTTAATCTTAAAACATACAGTCTTGCCCTGCTGTCAAAACTGTTTTACCAAACCTTGTCTTAAATTCCAGGAGCCAAGCCAATCTGGCATGTGGAGCCTAAGGGAGCAAGTCAAAGCCAAACAGGCTCACCCGACAATTTAATCTTAAAACATACAGACTAACGTAGTTGCCAAAGCTGCTTTACCAAAACTTGTCTCAGATACCAGGAACCCTGTTAATGCAGCATTTGCATCCTAGGGGCGCAAGTCAAAGCCAAACAGGCTCTCCTGACTATTAAATCTTAAAACATATAGCCCCATCTGGCCGCCAAAAATGAATTACCAAAACTTGTCTCAGATACCAGGAACCCTGTTAATGCAGCATTTTCATCCTAGGGGCGCAAGTCAAAGCCAAACACGCTCACCCGACTATTAAATCTTAAAGCATACAGCCTTACCTAGCTGTCAAAACTGTTTTACCAAAACTTGTCTTAGATTCCAGGAGCACCGCCAATCTGGCATGTGCAGCCTAGTGGAGCAAGTCAAAGCCAAACAGGCTCGCCGACTATTTAATCCTAAAACATATAGCCCCATCTTGCAGCCAAAACTGATTTACCAAAACTTATCTCAGTTACCAGGAACCCTGTTAATCTAGCATTTTGCAGCTTAGGGGAGCAAGACAAAGCCAAACAGGCTCTCCTGACTATTAAATCTTAAAACATATAGCCCCATCTGGCCGCCAAAAATGATTTACCAAAACTTGTCTTAGATGCCAGGAACCCTGTTAGTCCAGCATTTTCATCCTAGGGGCGCAAGTCAAAGCCAAACACGCTCACGCGACTATTTAATCTTAAAGCATACAGCCTTACCTAGCTGTCAAAACTGTTTTACCAAAACTTGTCTTAGATTCCAGGAGCACCGGCAATCTGGCATGTGCATCCTAGTGGAGCAAGTCAAAGCAAAATAGTCTCACCCAACTTTTAAGTCTTTACACATTCAGCCTCACCTGGTACTCAAAATTGCCTTACCAAAACTTGTTTCAGATACCAGGAACCCTGTTAATCCAGCATTTGCATCCTAGGGGCGCAACTCAAAGCCAAACAGGCTCAACCGACTATTTAATCTTAAAACATACAGTCTTGCCCTGCTGTCAAAACTGTTTTATCAAACCTTGTCTTAGATTCCAGGAGCCAAGCCAATCTGGCATGTGGAGCCTAAGGGAGCAAGTCAAAGCCAAACAGGCTCACCCGACAATTTAATCTTAAAACATACAGACTTACGTAGTTGCCAAAGCTGCTTTACCAAAACTTGTCTCAGATACCAGGAACCCTGTTAATGCAGCATTTGCATGCTAGGGGCGCAAGTCAAAGCCAAACAGACTCTCCCGACTATTAAATCTTAAAACATATAGCCCCATCTGGCCGCCAAAAATGATTTACCAAAACTTGTGTTAGATGCCAGGAACCGTGTTATTCCAGCATTTTCATCCTAGGGGCGCAAGTCAAAGCCAAACACGCTCACCCGACTATTAAATCTTAAAGCATACAGCATTACCTAGCAGTCAAAACTGTTTTACCAAAACTTGTCTTAGATTCCAGGAGCACCGCCAATCTGGCATGTGCAGCCTAGTGGAGCAAGTCAAAGCCAAACAGGCTCGCCGACTATTTAATCCTAAAACATATAGCCCCATCTTGCAGCCAAAACTGATTTACCAAAACTTATCTCAGTTACCAGGAACCCTCTTAATCTAGCATTTTGCAGCTTAGGGGAGCAAGACAAAGCCAAATAGTCTCACCCGACTATTAAATTTTAAAACATATAGCCCCATCTGGCCGCCAAAACTGATTTACCAAAACTTGTCTCAGATACCAGGAACCCTGTTAATCCAGCATTTGCATCCTAGGGGAGCAAGTCAAAGTCAAACAGACTCACCCGACTATTTAAACTTAAAACAGACAGACTTACGTAGCTGTTAAAACTGTTTTACCAAACCTTTTTTAGATTCCAGGAGCCCCGCCAATCTGGCATGTGCCGCCTAGGGGAGAAAATCATAGCCAAATAGTCTCACACGAAACATAAAACATTCAGCCTCACCTGGAACTCAAAATTGCCATACCAAAACTTGTTTCAGATACCAGGAACCCTGTTAATCCAGCATTTGCATCCTAGGGGCGCAAGTCAAGGCCAAATAGGCTCAACCGACTATTTAATCTTAAAACATACAGTCTTGCCCAGCTGCCAAAACTGTTTTACCAAACCTTGTCTTAGATTCCAGGAGCCCCGCCAATCTGGCATGTGGAGCCTAGGGGAGCAAGCTAAAACCAAACAGGCTCACCCGAGAATTTAATCTTAAAACATACAGCCCCATCTGGCTGCCAAAACTGCTTTACCAAAACTTGCCTTAGAAACCAGGAGCCCTGTTAATCTAGCACTTGCAGCCTAGGGGAGCAAGTCAAAGCAAAATAGTCTCACCCGACTATTAAGTCTTAACACATTCAGCCTCACCTGGAACTCAAAATTGCCTTACCAAAACTTGTTTCAGATACCAGGAACCCTGTTAATCCAGCATTTGCATCCTATGGGCGCAAGTCAAAGCCAAACACGCTCACCCGACTATTGAAACTTAAAGCATACAGCCTTACCTAGCTGTCAAAACTGTTTTACCAAAACTTGTCTTAGATTCCAGGAGCCCCGCCAATCTGGCATGTGCAGCCTAGGGGAGCAAGTCAAAGCCAAACAGGCTCACCCGACAGTTTAATCTTAAAACATACAGACTTACGTAGCTGCCAAAACTGCTTTACCAAAACTTGCCTCAGAAACCAGGAGCCCTGTTAAGCTAGCATTTGCAGCCTATGGGAGCAAGTCAAAGCAAAATAGTCTCGCCCGACTATTAAGTCTTAACACATTCAGCCTCACCTGGAACTCAAAATTGCCTTACCAAAACTTGTTTCAGATGCCAGGAGCCCTGTTAATCCAGCATTTGCATCCTAGGGGCGCAAGTCAAAGCCAAACAGGCTCAACCGACTATTTAATCTTAAAACATACAGTCTTGCCCTGCTGTCAAAACTGTTTTACCAAACCTTGTCTTAAATTCCAGGAGCCAAGCCAATCTGGCATGTGGAGCCTAAGGGAGCAAGTCAAAGCCAAACAGGCTCACCCGACAATTTAATCTTAAAACATACAGACTAACGTAGTTGCCAAAGCTGCTTTACCAAAACTTGTCTCAGATACCAGGAACCCTGTTAATGCAGCATTTGCATCCTAGGGGCGCAAGTCAAAGCCAAACAGGCTCTCCTGACTATTAAATCTTAAAACATATAGCCCCATCTGGCCGCCAAAAATGATTTACCAAAACTTGTCTTAGATGCCAGGAACCCTGTTAATCCAGCATTTTCATCCTAGGGGCGCAAGTCAAAGCCAAACACGCTCACCCGACTATTAAATCTTAAAGCATACAGCCTTACCTAGCTGTCAAAACTGTTTTACCAAAACTTGTCTTTGATTCCAGGAGCACCGCCAATCTGGCATGTGCAGCCTAGTGGAGCAAGTCAAAGCAAAATAGTCTCACCCAACTATTAAGTCTTAACACATTCAGCCTCACCTGGTACTCAAAATTGCCTTACCAAAACTTGTTTCAGATACCAGGAACCCTGTTAATCCAGCATTTGCATCCTAGGGGCGCAACTCAAAGCCAAACAGGCTCAACCGACTATTTAATCTTAAAACATACAGACTTACGTAGTTGCCAAAGCTGCTTTACCAAAACTTGTCTCAGATACCAGGAACCCTGTTAATGCAGCATTTGCATCCTAGGGGCGCAAGTCAAAGCCAAACAGGCTCGCCGACTATTTAATCGTAAAACATATAGCCCAATCTTGCAGCCAAAACAGATTTACCAAAACTAAGCTTAGTTACCAGGAACCCTGTTAATCTAGCATTTTGCAGCTTAGGGGAGCAAGACAAAGCCAAATAGTCTCACCCGACTATTAAATTTTAAAACATATAGCCCCATCTGGCCGCCAAAACTGATTTACCAAAACTTGTCTCAGATACCAGGAACCCTGTTAATCCAGCATTTGCATCCTAGGGGAGCAAGTCAAAGTCAAACAGACTCACCCGACTATTTAAACTTAAAACATACAGACTTACGTAGCTATTAAAACTGTTTTACCAAACCTTTTTTTAGATTCCAGGAGCCCCGCCAATCTGGCATGTGCCGCCTAGGGGAGAAAGTCAAAGCCAAATAGTCTCACACGAAACATAAAACATTCAGCCTCACCTGGAACTCAAAATTGCCATACCAAAACTTGTTTCAGATACCAGGAACCCTGTTAATCCAGCATTTGCATCCTAGGGGCGCAAGTCAAGGCCAAATAGGCTCAACCGACTATTTAATCTTAAAACATACAGTCTTGCCCAGCTGCCAAAACTGTTTTACCAAACCTTGTTTTAGATTCCAGGAGCCCCGCCAATCTGGCATGTGGAGCCTAGTGGAGCAAGTCAAAGCCAAACAGGCTCATCCGACTATTTAATCCTAAAACATACAGCCCCATCTTGCCGCCAAAACTGATTTACCAAAACTTATCTCAGTTACCAGGAACCCTGTTAATCTAGCATTTGCAGCCTAGGGGAGCAAGACAAAGCAAAATAATCTCATCCGACTATTAAGTCTGAACACATTCAGCCTCACCTGGAACTCAGAATTGCCTTCCCAAAACTTGTTTCAGATACCAGGAACCCTGTTAATCCAGCATTTGCATCCTAGGGGCGCAAGTCAAGGCCAAATAGGCTCAACCGACTATTTAATCTTAAAACATACAGTCTTGCCCAGCTGCCAAAACTGTTTTACCAAACCTTGTCTTAGATTCCAGGAGCCCCGCCAATCTGGCATGTGGAGCCTCGTGGAGCAAGTTAAAACCAAACAGGCTCACCCGAGAATTTAATCTTAAAACATACAGCTCCATCTGTCTGCCAAAACTGCTTTACCAAAACTTGCCTTAGAAACCAGGAGCCCTGTTAATCTAGCATTTGCAGTCTAGGGGAGCAAGTCAAAGCAAAATAATCTCATCCGACTATTAAGTCTGAACACATTAAGCCTCACCTGGAACTCAGAATTGCCTTACCAAAACCTGTCTCAGATTCCAGGAACCCTGGTTATCCAGCATTTGCATCCTAGGGGAGCAAGTCAAAGTCAAACAGACTCACCCGACTATTTAAACTTAAAACATACAGACTTACGTAGCTATTAAAACTGTTTTACCAAACCTTTTTTTAGATTCCAGGAGCCCCGCCAATCTGGCATGTGCCGCCTAGGGGAGAAAGTCAAAGCCAAATAGTCTCACACGAAACATAAAACATTCAGCCTCACCTGGAACTCAAAATTGCCATACCAAAACTTGTTTCAGATACCAGGAACCCTGTTAATCCAGCATTTGCATCCTAGGGGCGCAAGTCAAGGCCAAATAGGCTCAACCGACTATTTAATCTTAAAACATACAGTCTTGCCCAGCTGCCAAAACTGTTTTACCAAACCTTGTCTTAGATTCCAGGAGCCCCGCCAATCTGGCATGTGGAGCCTAGGGGAGCAAGCTAAAACCAAACAGGCTCACCCGAGAATTTAATCTTAAAACATACAGCCCCATCTGGCTGCCAAAACTGCTTTACCAAAACTTGCCTTAGAAACCAGGAGCCCTGTTAATCTAGCACTTGCAGCCTAGGGGAGCAAGTCAAAGCAAAATAGTCTCACCCGACTATTAAGTCTTAACACATTCAGCCTCACCTGGAACTCAAAATTGCCTTACCAAAACTTGTTTCAGATACCAGGAACCCTGTTAATCCAGCATTTGCATCCTAGGGGCGCAACTCAAAGCCAAACAGGCTCAACCGACTATTTAATCTTAAAACATACAGACTTACGTAGTTGCCAAAGCTGCTTTACCAAAACTTGTCTCAGATACCAGGAACCCTGTTAATGCAGCATTTGCATCCTAGGGGCGCAAGTCAAGGCCAAATAGGCTCAACCGACTATTTAATCTTAAAACATACAGTCTTGCCCAGCTGCCAAAACTGTTTTACCAAACCTTGTCTTAGATTCCAGGAGCCCCGCCAATCTGGCATGTGGAGCCTAGGGGAGCAAGCTAAAACCAAACAGGCTCACCCGAGAATTTAATCTTAAAACATACAGCCCCATCTGGCTGCCAAAACTGCTTTACCAAAACTTGCCTTAGAAACCAGGAGCCCTGTTAATCTAGCACTTGCAGCCTAGGGGAGCAAGTCAAAGCAAAATAGTCTCACCCGACTATTAAGTCTTAACACATTCAGCCTCACCTGGAACTCAAAATTGCCTTACCAAAACTTGTTTCAGATACCAGGAACCCTGTTAATCCAGCATTTGCATCCTATGGGCGCAAGTCAAAGCCAAACACGCTCACCCGACTATTTAAACTTAAAGCATACAGCCTTACCTAGCTGTCAAAACTGTTTTACCAAAACTTGTCTTAGATTCCAGGAGCCCCGCCAATCTGGCATGTGCAGCCTAGGGGAGCAAGTCAAAGCCAAACAGGCTCACCCGACAGTTTAATCTTAAAACATACAGACTTACGTAGCTGCCAAAACTGCTTTACCAAAACTTGCCTCAGAAACCAGGAGCCCTGTTAAGCTAGCATTTGCAGCCTATGGGAGCAAGTCAAAGCAAAATAGTCTCGCCCGACTATTAAGTCTTAACACATTCAGCCTCACCTGGAACTCAAAATTGCCTTACCAAAACTTGTTTCAGATGCCAGGAGCCCTGTTAATCCAGCATTTGCATCCTAGGGGCGCAAGTCAAAGCCAAACAGGCTCAACCGACTATTTAATCTTAAAACATACAGTCTTGCCCTGCTGTCAAAACTGTTTTACCAAACCTTGTCTTAGATTCCAGGAGCCAAGCTAATCTGGCATGTGGAGCCTAAGGGAGCAAGTCAAAGCCAAACAGGCTCACCCGACAATTTAATCTTAAAACATACAGACTAACGTAGTTGCCAAAGCTGCTTTACCAAAACTTGTCTCAGATACCAGGAACCCTGTTAATGCAGCATTTGCATCCTAGGGGCGCAAGTCAAAGCCAAACAGGCTCTCCTGACTATTAAATCTTAAAACATATAGCCCCATCTGGCCGCCAAAAATGATTTACCAAAACTTGTCTTAGATGCCAGGAACCCTGTTAATCCAGCATTTTCATCCTAGGGGCGCAAGTCAAAGCCAAACACGCTCACCCGACTATTAAATCTTAAAGCATACAGCCTTACCTAGCTGTCAAAACTGTTTTACCAAAACTTGTCTTAGATTCCAGGAGCACCGCCAATCTGGCATGTGCAGCCTAGTGGAGCAAGTCAAAGCAAAATAGTCTCACCCAACTATTAAGTCTTAACACATTCAGCCTCACCTGGTACTCAAAATTGCCTTACCAAAACTTGTTTCAGATACCAGGAACCCTGTTAATCCAGCATTTGCATCCTAGGGGCGCAACTCAAAGCCAAACAGGCTCAACCGACTATTTAATCTTAAAACATACAGACTTACGTAGTTGCCAAAGCTGCTTTACCAAAACTTGTCTCAGATACCAGGAACCCTGTTAATGCAGCATTTGCATCCTAGGGGCGCAAGTCAAAGCCAAACAGGCTCGCCGACTATTTAATCGTAAAACATATAGCCCAAACTTGCAGCCAAAACAGATTTACCAAAACTAAGCTTAGTTACCAGGAACCCTGTTAATCTAGCATTTTGCAGCTTAGGGGAGCAAGACAAAGCCAAATAGTCTCACCCGACTATTAAATTTTAAAACATATAGCCCCATCTGGCCGCCAAAACTGATTTACCAAAACTTGTCTCAGATACCAGGAACCCTGTTAATCCAGCATTTGCATCCTAGGGAAACAAGTCAAAGTCAAACAGACTCACCCGACTATTTAAACTTAAAACATACAGACTTACGTAGCTATTAAAACTGTTTTACCAAACCTTTTTTTAGATTCCAGGAGCCCCGCCAATCTGGCATGTGCCGCCTAGGGGAGAAAGTCAAAGCCAAATAGTCTCACACGAAACATAAAACATTCAGCCTCACCTGGAACTCAAAATTGCCATACCAAAACTTGTTTCAGATACCAGGAACCCTGTTAATCCAGCATTTGCATCCTAGGGGCGCAAGTCAAGGCCAAATAGGCTCAACCGACTATTTAATCTTAAAACATACAGTCTTGCCCAGCTGCCAAAACTGTTTTACCAAACCTTGTCTTAGATTCCAGGAGCCCCGCCAATCTGGCATGTGGAGCCTAGTGGAGCAAGTCAAAGCCAAACAGGCTCATCCGACTATTTAATCCTAAAACATACAGCCCCATCTTGCCGCCAAAACTGATTTACCAAAACTTATCTCAGTTACCAGGAACCCTGTTAATCTAGCATTTGCAGCCTAGGGGAGCAAGACAAAGCAAAATAATCTCATCCGACTATTAAGTCTGAACACATTCAGCCTCACCTGGAACTCAGAATTGCCTTCCCAAAACTTGTTTCATATACCAGGAACCCTGTTAATCCAGCATTTGCATCCTAGGGGCGCAAGTCAAGGTCAAATAGGCTCAACCGACTATTTAATCTTAAAACATACAGTCTTGCCCAGCTGCCAAAACTGTTTTACCAAACCTTGTCTTAGATTCCAGGAGCCCCGCCAATCTGGCATGTGGAGCCTCGTGGAGCAAGTTAAAACCAAACAGGCTCACCCGAGAATTTAATCTTAAAACATACAGCTCCATCTGTCTGCCAAAACTGCTTTACCAAAACTTGCCTTAGAAACCAGGAGCCCTGTTAATCTAGCATTTGCAGTCTAGGGGAGCAAGTCAAAGCAAAATAATCTCATCCGACTATTAAGTCTGAACACATTAAGCCTCACCTGGAACTCAGAATTTCCTTACCAAAACCTGTCTCAGATTCCAGGAACCCTGGTTATCCAGCATTTGCATCCTAGGGGCGCAAGTCAAAGCCAAACAGGCTCACCCGACTATTAAATCTTAAAACATATAGCCCCATCTGGCCGCCAAAACTGATTTACCAAAACTTGTCTTAGATACCAGGAACCCTGTTATTCCAGCATTTGCATCCTAGGGGCGCAAGTCAAAGCCAAACACGCTCTTCCGACTATTTAATCTGAAAGCATACAACCTTACCTAGCTGTCAAAACTGTTTAACCAACTTGTCTTAGATTCCAGGAGCCCCGCCAATCTGGCATGTGGAGCCTAGGGGAGCAAGTCAAAGCCAAACAGGCTCACCTGACAATTTAATCTTAAAACATTCAGTCTTACGTAGCTGCCAAAACTGCTTTACCAAAACTTGCCTTAAAAACCAGGAGCCCTGTTAATCTAGCATTTGCAGCCTATGGGAGCAAGTCAAAGCCAAACAGGCTCACCCGACAATTTAATCTTAAAACATACAGACTTACGTAGTTGCCAAAGCTGCTTTACCAAAACTTGTTTCAGATACCAGGAACCCTGTTAATGCAGCATTTGCATCCTAGGGGCGCAAGTCAAAGCCAAACAGGCTCGCCGACTATTTAATCGTAAAACATATAGCCCAAACTTGCAGCCAAAACAGATTTACCAAAACTAAGCTTAGTTACCAGGAACCCTGTTAATCTAGCATTTTGCAGCTTAGGGGAGCAAGACAAAGCCAAATAGTCTCACCCGACTATTAAATTTTAAAACATATAGCCCCATCTGGCCGCCAAAACTGATTTACCAAAACTTGTCTCAGATACCAGGAACCCTGTTAATCCAGCATTTGCATCCTAGGGAAACAAGTCAAAGTCAAACAGACTCACCCGACTATTTAAACTTAAAACATACAGACTTACGTAGCTATTAAAACTGTTTTACAAAACCTTTTTTTAGATTCCAGGAGCCCCGCCAATCTGGCATGTGCCGCCTAGGGGAGAAAGTCAAAGCCAAATAGTCTCACACGAAACATAAAACATTCAGCCTCACCTGGAACTCAAAATTGCCATACCAAAACTTGTTTCAGATACCAGGAACCCTGTTAATCCAGCATTTGCATCCTAGGGGCGCAAGTCAAGGCCAAATAGGCTCAACCGACTATTTAATCTTAAAACATACAGTCTTGCCCAGCTGCCAAAACTGTTTTACCAAACCTTGTCTTAGATTCCAGGAGCCCCGCCAATCTGGCATGTGGAGCCTAGTGGAGCAAGTCAAAGCCAAACAGGCTCATCCGACTATTTAATCCTAAAACATACAGCCCCATCTTGCCGCCAAAACTGATTTACCAAAACTTATCTCAGTTACCAGGAACCCTGTTAATCTAGCATTTGCAGCCTAGGGGAGCAAGACAAAGCAAAATAATCTCATCCGATTATTAAGTCTGAACACATTCAGCCTCACCTGGAACTCAGAATTGCCTTCCCAAAACTTGTTTCAGATACCAGGAACCCTGTTAATCCAGCATTTGCATCCTAGGGGCGCAAGTCAAGGCCAAATAGGCTCAACCGACTATTTAATCTTAAAACATACAGTCTTGCCCAGCTGCCAAAACTGTTTTACCAAACCTTGTCTTAGATTCCAGGAGCCCCGCCAATCTGGCATGTGGAGCCTCGTGGAGCAAGTTAAAACCAAACAGGCTCACCCGAGAATTTAATCTTAAAACATACAGCTCCATCTGTCTGCCAAAACTGCTTTACCAAAACTTGCCTTAGAAACCAGGAGCCCTGTTAATCTAGCATTTGCAGTCTAGGGGAGCAAGTCAAAGCAAAATAATCTCATCCGACTATTAAGTCTGAACACATTAAGCCTCACCTGGAACTCAGAATTGCCTTACCAAAACCTGTCTCAGATTCCAGGAACCCTGGTTATCCAGCATTTGCATCCTAGGAGCGCAAGTCAAAGCCAAACAGGCTCACCCGACTATTAAATCTTAAAACATATAGCCCCATCTGGCCGCCAAAACTGATTTACCAAAACTTGTCTTAGATACCAGGAACCCTGTTATTCCAGCATTTGCATCCTAGGGGCGCAAGTCAAAGCCAAACACGCTCTTCCGACTATTTAATCTGAAAGCATACAACCTTACCTAGCTGTCAAAACTGTTTTACCAACTTGTCTTAGATTCCAGGAGCCCCGCCAATCTGGCATGTGGAGCCTAGGGGAGCAAGTCAAAGCCAAACAGGCTCACCTGACAATTTAATCTTAAAACATTCAGTCTTACGTAGCTGCCAAAACTGCTTTACCAAAACTTGCCTTAAAAACCAGGAGCCCTGTTAATCTAGCATTTGCAGCCTATGGGAGCAAGTCAAAGCCAAACAGGCTCACCCGACAATTTAATCTTAAAACATACAGACTTACGTAGTTGCCAAAGCTGCTTTACCAAAACTTGTTTCAGATACCAGGAACCCTGTTAATCCAGCATTTGCATCCTAGGGGCGCAAGTCAAAGCCAAACAGGCTCTCCCGACTATTAAATCTTAAAACATATAGCCCCATCTGGCCGCCAAAAATGATTTACCAAAACTTGTCTTAGATGCCAGGAACCCTGTTATTCCAGCATTTTCATCCTAGGGGCGCAAGTCAAAGCCAAACACGCTCACCCGACTATTTAATCTTAAAGCATACAGCCTTACCTAGCTGTCAAAACTGCTTTACCAAAACTTGTCTTAGATTCCAGGAGCACCGCCAATCTGGCATGTGCAGCCTAGTGGAGCAAGTCAAAGCCAAACAGGCTCATCCGACTATTTAATCCTAAAACATATAGCCCCATCTGGCCGCCAAAACTGATTTACCAAAACTTGTCTCAGATGTCAGGAACCCTGTTAATCTAGCATTTGCAGCCTAGGGGAGCAAGACAAAGCGAAATATTCTCACCCGACTATTAAATCTTAAAACATATAGCCCCATCTGGCCGCCAAAACTGATTTACCAAAACTTGTCTCAGATGTCAGGAACCCTGTTAATCCAGCATTTGCATCCTAGGGAAGCAAGTCAAAGTCAAACAGACTCACCCGACTATTTAAACTTAAAACATACAGACTTAGGTAGTTGTTAAAACTGTTTTACCAAAACCTTTTTGGATTCCAGGAGCCCCGATAATCTGGCATGTGACGCCTAGGGGAGAAAGTCAAAGCCAAATAGTCTCACACGAAACATAAAACATTCAGCCTCACCTGGAACTCAAAATTGCCATACCAAAACTTGTTTAAAATACCAGGAAACCTGTTAATCCAGCATTTGCACCCTAGGGGCGCAAGTCAAGGCCAAATAGGCTCTACCGACTATTTAATCTTAAAACATACAACCTTACCCACCTGTCAAAACTGTTTTACCAAAACTTGTCTTAGATTCCAGGAGCCTTGCCAATCTGGCATGTACAGCCTAGGGGAGCAAGTCAAAGCAAAATAGTCTCATCCGACTATTAAGTCTGAACACATTCAGCCTCACCTGGAACTCAGAATTGCCTTACCAAAACTTGTCTCAGATTCCAGGAACCCTGGTTATTCAGAATTTGCATCCTAGGGGCGCAAGTCAAAGCCAAACAGGCTCACCCGACTATTAAATCTTAAAACATATAGCCCCAACTGGCTGCCGCCTAGGGGAGCAAGTCAAAGCCAAATAGTCTCACCCGACTATTGAGTCTTAAAGCATACAGCCTCACCTGGAAGTCAAAATTGCTTTACGGAAACTTGTCTCAGATGCCAGGAACCCTGTTCCTCCAGCATTTGCATCCTAGGCGAGCAAGTCAAAGCCAAACAGGCTCATCCGACTATTTAACCTTCAAACATGTAACCTGACCTAGCTGTCAAAACTGTTTTACCAAACCTTGTCTCAGATAGCAGGAGCCCTGCCAATCTGGCGTGTGCAGCCTAGGGGAGAAAGTCAAAGCCAAATAGTCTCACACGAAACATAAAACATTCAGCCTCACCTGGAACTCAAAATTGCCTTACCAAAACTTGTCTCAGATACCAGGAACCCTGTTAATCCAGCATTTGCATCCTAGGGGCGCAAGTCAAAGCCAAACAGGCTCATCCGACTATTTAATCCTATAACATACAGCCTCCCCTGGCAGTCAAAATTGCTTTACCGAAACTTGTCTCAGATGCCAGGAACCCTGTACCTCCACCATTTGCATCCTACGGGAGCAAGTCAAAGCCAAACAGGCTCACCCGACTATTTAACCTTCAAACATGTAGCCTGACCTAGCTATCAAAACTGTTTAACCAAACCTTGTCTCAGATACCAGGAGCCCTGCCAATCTGGCGTGTGCAGCCTAGGGGAGAAGTTCAAAGCCAAACAGGGCTCATCCCACAATTTAATCTTAAAACAAACAGCCCCATCTGGCTGTCAAAACTGTTTTACTAAAACTTTTTTTAGATTCCAGGAGCCTTGCCAATCTGGCATGTGCCGCCTAGGGGAGCAAGTTAAAGCCAAATAGTCTCACACGACTATTAAGTCTTAAAACATTCAGCCTCACCTGGAACTCAAAATTGCCTTGACAAAACTTGTCTCAGATACCAGGAACCCTGTTAATCCAGCATTTGCATCCTAGGGGCGCAAGTCAAAGCCAAACAGGGTCATCCGACTATTTAATCCTAAAACATACAGCCTCCCCTGGCAGTCAAAATTGCTTTACGGAAACTTGTCACAGATACAAGGATCTCAGTTAATCTAGCATTTGCAGCCTAGGATAGAAAGTCAAAGCCAAATAGTCTCACCCGACTATTAAATCTTAAAACATACAGCCCCATATGGCCGCCATAACTGCTTTACCAAAACTTGTCTCAGATACCAGGAACCCTGTTAATCCAGTATTTGCATCCTGGGGGCGCAAGTCAAAATCATACAGGCTCACCCTACAATTTAATCTTAAAACAAACAGCCCCATCTGGCCGCCAAAACTGACTTACCTAAACTTGTCTCAGATACCAGGAACCCTGTTAATCTAGCATTTGCAGCCTAGGGGAGCAAGATAAAGACAAATAGTCTCACCCGACTATTAAATCTTAAAACATATAGCCCGATCTTGCCGTCAAAACTGATAAACCAAAACTTGTCTCAAATACCAGGAACCCTGTTAATCCAGTATTTGCATCCTGGGGGCGCAAGTCAAAGTCATACAGGCTCACCCGACTCTTTAATCTTAAAACAAACAGCCCCATCTGTCTGTCAAAACTGTTTTACCAAAACTTGTCTTAGATTCCAGGAGCCCCGCCAATCTGGCATGTGGAGCCTAGGGGAGCAAGTCAAAGCCAAACAGGCTAACCCGACAGTTTAATCTTAAAACATACAGACTTACGTAGCTGCCAAAACTGCTTTACCAAAACTTGCCTCAGAAACCAGGAAACCTGTTAATGCAGCATTTGCATCCTAGGGGCGCAAGTCAAAGCCAAACAGGCTCTCCTGACTATTTAATCTTAAAACATATAGCCCAATCTGGCCGCCAAAAATGATTTACCAAAACTTGTCTTAGATGCCAGGAACCCTGGTAATCCAGCATTTTCATCCTGGGGGCGCAACACAAAGCCAAACAGGCTCAACCGACTATTTAATCTTAAAACATACAGTCTTGCCCTGCTGTCAAAACTGTTTTACCAAACATTGTCTTAGATTCCAGGAGCCAGGCCAATCTGGCATGTGGAGCCTAAGGGAGCAAGTCAAAGCAAAATAGTCTCACCCAACTATTAAGTCTTAACACATTCAGTCTCACCTGGTACTCAAAATTGCCTTACCAAAACTTGTTTCAGATACCAGGAACCCTGTTAATCCAGTTCAAATCAAACAAGGCTCATCCTACAATTTAATCATAAAACAAACAGCCCCATCTGGCTGTCAAAACTGTTTTACTAAAACTTTTTTAGTTTCCAGGAGCCCTGCCAATCTGGCGTGTGCAGCCTAAGGGAGCACGTCAAAGCCAAATAGTCTCACACGACTATTAAGTCTTAAAACATTCAGCCTCACCTGGAACTCAAAATTGCCTTACCAAAACTTGTCTCAGATACCAGGAACCCTGTTAATCCAGCATTTGCATCCTAGGGGCGCAAGGCAAAGTCATACAGGCTCACCCGACTCTTTAATCTTAAAACAAACAGCCCCATCTGTCTGTCAAAACTGTTTTACCAAACCCTGTCTTAGATTCCAGGAGCCAAGCCAATCTGGCATGTGGAGCCTAAGGGAGCAAGTCAAAGCCAAACAGGCTCACCCGACAATTTAATCTTAAAACATACAGACTTACGTAGTTGCCAAAGCTGCTTTACCAAAACTTGTCGCAGATACCAGGAACCCTGTTAATGCAGCATTTGCATCCTACGGGCGCAAGTCAATGTCAAACAGGCTCTCCTGACTATTAAATCTCAAAACATATAGCCCCATCTGGCCGCCAAAAATGATTTACCAAAACTTGTCTTAGATGCCAGGAACCCTGTTAATCCAGCATTTTTATCCTAGGGGCGCAAGTCAAAGACAAACTCGCTCACCCGACTATTTAATCTTAAAGCATACAGCCTTACCTAGCTGTCAAAACTGTTTTACCAAAACTTGTCTAAGATTCCAGGAGCACCGCCAATCTGGCATGTGCAGCCTAGTGGAGCAAGACAAAGCAAAATAGTCTCACCCAACTATTAAGTCTTAACACATTCAGCCTCACCTGGTACTCAAAATTGTCTTACCAAAACTTGTTTCAGATAATTAGGAACCCGCTTAATCCAGTTCAAATCAAACAAGGCTCATCCTACAATTTAATCTTAAAACAAACAGCCCCATCTGGCTGTCAAAACTGTTTTACTTAAACTTTTTTTAGCTTCCAGGAGCCCTGCCAATCTGGCGTGTGCAGCCTAGGGGAGCAAGTCAAAGCCAAATAGTCTCACACGACTATTAAGTCTTAAAACATTCAGCCTCCCCTGGCAGTCAAAATTGCTTTACCGAAACTTGTCTCAGATGCCAGGAACCCTGTTCCTCCACCATTTGCATCCTACGGGAGCAAGTCAAAGCCAAACAGGCTCACCCGACTATTTAATCTTAAAACAAACAGCCTCATCTGGCCGCCAAAACTGATTTACCTAAACTTGTCAAAGATACCAGGAACCCTGTTAATCTAACATTTGCAGCCTAAGGGAGCAAGATAAAGAATAATAGTCTCACCCGACTATTAAATCTTAAAACATATAGCCCGATTTGGCCGTCAAAACTGATAAACCAAAACTTGTCTCAAATACCAGGAACCCTGTTAATCCAGTATTTGCATCCTGGGGTCGCAAGTCAAAGTCATACAGGCTCACCCGACTCTTTAATCTTAAAACAAACAGCCCCATCTGGCTGTCAAAACTGTTTTACTAAAACTTTTTTAGATTCCAGGAGCCTTGCCAATCTGGCATGTGCCGCCTAGGGGAGCAAGTCAAAGCCAAATAGTCTCACCCGACTATTAAGTCTTAAAGCATACAGCCTCACCTGGAAGTCAAAATTGCTTTACGGAAACTTGTCTCAGATGCCAGGAACCCTGTTCCTTCAGCATTTGCATTATAGGGGCGCAAGTCAAAGCCAATCAGGCTCATCCGACTATTTAATCCTAAAACTTACAGCCTCCCCTGGCAGTCAAAATTGCTTTACCGAAACTTGTCTCAGATGCCAGGAACCCTGTTCCTCCACCATTTGCATCCTACGGGAGCAAGTCAAAGCCAAAGAGGCTCACCGGCTATTTAACCTTCAAACATGTAGCCTGACCTAGCTGTCAAAACTGTTTTACTAAAACTTTTTTAAGTTTCCAGGAGCTTTGCCAATCTGGCATGTGCCGCCTAGGGGAGCAAGTCAAGCCAAATAGTCTCACACGACTATTAAGTCTTAAAGCATACAGCTTCACCTGGAAGTCAAAATTGCTTTACCGAAACTTGTCTCAGATGCCAGGAACTCTGTTCCTCCAGCATTTGCATCCTAGGGGAGCAAGTCAAAGCCAAACAGGCTCATCCGACTATTTAACCTTCAAACATGTAGCCTGACCTAGCTGTCAAAACTGTTTTACCAAACTTTGTCTCAGATACCAGGAGCCCTGCCAATCTGGCGTGTGTAGCCTAGGGGAGAAGTTCAAAGCCAAATAGGGCTCATCCTACAATTTAATCTTAAAACAAACAGCCCCATCTGGCTGTCAAAATTGTTTTACTAAAACTTTTTTTAGTTTCCAGGAGCCTTGCCAATCTGGCATGTGCCGCCTAGGGGAGCAAGTCAAAGCCAAATAGTCTCACACGCCTATTAAGTCTTAAAACTTTCAGCCTCACCTGGAACTCAAAATTGCCTCACCAAAACTTCTCTCAGATACCAGGAACCCTGTTAATCCAGCATTTGCATCCTAGGGGCGCAAGTCAAAGCCAAACAGGCTCATCCGGCTATTTAATCCTAAAACATACAGCCTCCCCTGGAAGTCAAAATTGCTTTACCAAAACTTTCCTTAGAAACCAGGAACCCTGTTAATCTAGCATTTGCAGCCTAGGGGAGCAAGATAAAGCCAAATAGTCTCACACGACTATTAAGTCTTAAAGCATACAGCTTCACCTGGAAGTCAAAATTGCTTTACCGAAACTTGTCTCAGATGCCAGGAACTCTGTTCCTCCAGCATTTGCATCCTAGGGGAGCAAGTCAAAGCCAAAGAGGCTCACCCGACTATTTAACCTTCAAACATGTAGCCTGACCTAGCTGTCAAAACTGTTTTACCAAACCTTGTCTCAGATACCAGGAGCCCTGCCAATCTGGCGTGTGCAGCCTAGGGGAGAAGTTCAAATCAAACAAGGCTCATCCTACAATTTAATCTTAAAACAAACAGCCCCATCTGGCTGTCAAAACTGTTTTACTCAAACTTTTTTTAGTTTCCAGGAGGCTTGCCAATCTGGCATGTGCCGCCTAGGGGAGCAAGTCAAAGCCAAATAGTCTCACACGACTATTAAGTCTTAAAACATTCAGCCTCACCTGGAACTCAAAATTGCCTCACCAAAACTTCTCTCAGATACCAGGAACCCTGTTAATCTAGCATTTGCATCCTAGGGGAGCAAGTCAAAGCCAAAAAGGCTCATCCGACTATTTAACCTTCAAACATGTAACCTGACCTAGCTGTCAAAACTGTTTTACCAAACCTTGTCTCAGATAGCAGGAGCCCTGCCAATCTGGCGTGTGCAGCCTATGGGAGCAAGTCAAAGCCAAATAGTCTCACACGACTATTAAGTCTTAAAACATTCAGCCTCACCTGGAACTCAAAATTGCCTTACCAAAACTTGTCTCAGATACCAGGAACCCTGTTAATCCAGCATTTGCATCCTAGGGGCGCAAGTCAAAGCCAAACAGGCTCATCCGGCTATTTAATCCTAAAACATACAGCCTCCCCTGGAAGTCAAAATTGCTTTACCAAAACTTTCCTTAGAAACCAGGAACCCTGTTAATCTAGCATTTGCAGCCTAGGGGAGCAAGATAAAGCCAAATAGTCTCACCCGACTATTAAATCTTAAAACATATAGCCCGATCTGGCCGTCAACCAAAACTTGTCTCAAATACAAGGAACCCTGTTAATCCAGTATTTGCATCCTGGGGGCGCAAGTCAAAGTCATACAGGCTCACCCGACTCTTTAATCTTAAAACAAACAGCCCCATCTGGCTGTCAAAACTGTTTTACTAAAACTTTTTTTTAGATTCCAGGAGCCTTGCCAATCTGGGATGTGCCGCGTAGGGGAGCAAGTCAAAGCCAAATAGTCTCACCCGACTATTAAGTCTTAAAGCATACAGCCTCACCTGGAAGTCAAAATTGCTTTACGGAAACTTGTCTCAGATGCCAGGAACCCTGTTCCTTCAGAATTTGCATCCTAGGGGCGCAAGTCAAAGCCAATCAGGCTCATCCGACTATTTAACCTTCAAACATGTAGCCTGACCTAGCTGTCAAAACTGTTTAACCAAACCTTGTCTCAGATACCAGGAGCCCTGCCAATCTGGCGTGTGCAGCCTAGGGGAGAAGTTCAAAGCAAAACAGGGCTCATCCCACAATTTAATCTTAAAACAAACAGCCCCATCTGGCTGTCAAAACTGTTTTACTCAAACTTTTTTTAGTTTCCAGGAGGCTTGCCAATCTGACATGTGCCGCCTAGGGGAGCAAGTCAAAGCCAAATAGTCTCACACGACTATTAAGTCTTAAAACATTCAGCCTCACCTGGAACTCAAAATTGCCTCACCAAAACTTCTCTCAGATACCAGGAACCCTGTTAATCCAGCATTTGCATCCTAGGGGAGCAAGTCAAAGCCAAACAGGCTCATCCGACTATTTAACCTTCAAACATGTAACCTGACCTAGCTGTCAAAACTGTTTTACCAAACCTTGTCTCAGATAGCAGGAGCCCTGCCAATCTGGCGTGTGCAGCCTAGGGGAGCAAGTCAAAGCCAAATAGTCTCACACGACTATTAAGTCTTAAAACATTCAGCCTCACCTGGAACTCAAAATTGCCTTACCAAAACTTGTCTCAGATACCAGGAACCCTGTTAATCCAGCATTTGCATCCTAGGGGCGCAAGTCAAAGCCAAACAGGCTCATCCGACTATTTAATCCTAAAACATACAGCCTCCCCTGGCAGTCAAAATTGCTTTACCGAAACTTGTCTCAGATGCCAGGAACCCTGTTAATCCAGCATTTGCATCCTAGGGGCGCAAGTCAAAGCCAAACAGGCTCATCCGGCTATTTAATCCTAAAACATACAGCCTCCCCTGGAAGTCAAAATTGCTTTACCAAAACTTTCCTTAGAAACCAGGAACCCTGTTAATCTAGCATTTGCAGCCTAGGGGAGCAAGATAAAGCCAAATAGTCTCACCCGATTATTAAATCTTAAAACATATAGCCCGATCTGGCCGTCAACCAAAACTTGTCTCAAATACAAGGAACCCTGTTAATCCAGTATTTGCATCCTGGGGGCGCAAGTCAAAGTCATACAGGCTCACCCGACTCTTTAATCTTAAAACAAACAGCCCCATCTGGCTGTCAAAACTGTTTTACTAAAACTTTTTTAGATTCCAGGAGCCTTGCCAATCTGGCATGTGCCGCCTAGGGGAGCAAGTCAAAGCCAAATAGTCTCACACGACTATTAAGTCTTAAAGCATACAGCCTCACCTGGAAGTCAAAATTGCTTTACGGAAACTTGTCTCAGATGCCAGGAACCCTGTTCCTTCAGCATTTGCATCCTAGGGGCGCAAGTCAAAGCCAAACAGGCTCATCCGGCTATTTAATCCTAAAACATACAGCCTCCCCTGGAAGTCAAAATTGCTTTACCGAAACTTGTCTCAGATGCCATGAACCCTGTTCCTCCACCATTTGCATCCTACGGGAGCAAGTCAAAGCCAAAGAGGCTCACCCGACTATTTAACCTTCAAACATGTAGCCTGACCTAGCTGTCAAAACTGTTTTACCAAACCTTGTCTCAGATACCAGGAGCCCTGCCAATCTGGCGTGTGCAGCCTAGGGGAGAAGTTCAAATCAAACAAGGCTCATCCTACAATATAATCTTAAAACAAACAGCCCCATCTGGCTGTCAAAACTGTTTTTCTAAAACTTTATTTAGTTTCCAGGAGCCTTGCCAATCTGGCATGTGCCGCCTAGGGGAGCAAGTCAAAGCCAAATAGTCTCACACGACTATTAAGTCTTAAAACATTCAGCCTCACCTGGAACTCAAAATTGCCTCACCAAAACTTCTCTCAGATACCAGGAACCCTGTTAATCCAGCATTTGCATCCTAGGGGCGCAAGTCAAAGCCAAACAGGCTCATCCGGCTATTTAATCCTAAAACATACAGCCTCCCATGGAATTCAAAATTGCGTTACCGAAACTTGTCTCAGATGCCAGGAACCCTGTTCCTCCACCATTTGCATCCTACGGGAGCAAGTCAAAGCCAAAGAGGCTCACCCGACTATTTAACCTTCAAACATGTAGCCTGACCTAGCTGTCAAAACTGTTTTACCAAACCTTGTCTCAGATACCAGGAGCCCTGCCAATCTGGCGTGTGCAGCCTAGGGGAGAAGTTCAAATCAAACAAGGCTCATCCTACAATTTAATCTTAAAACAAACAGCCCCATCTGGCTGTCAAAACTGTTTTACTCAAACTTTTTTTAGTTTCCAGGAGGCTTGCCAATCTGGCATGTGCCGCCTAGGGGAGCAAGTCAAAGCCAAATAGTCTCACACGACTATTAAGTCTTAAAACATTCAGCCTCACCTGGAACTCAAAATTGCCTCACCAAAACTTCTCTCAGATACCAGGAACCCTGTTAATCCAGCATTTGCATCCTAGGGGAGCAAGTCAAAGCCAAACAGGCTCATCCGACTATTTAATCCTAAAACATACAGCCTCCCCTGGCAGTCAAAATTGCTTTACCGAAACTTGTCTCAGATGCCAGGAACCCTGTTCCTCCACCATTTGCATCCTACGGGAGCAAGTCAAAGCCAAAGAGGCTCACCCGACTATTTAACCTTCAAACATGTAGCCTGACCTAGCTGTCAAAACTGTTTTACCAAACCTTGTCTCAGATAGCAGGAGCCCTGCCAATCTGGCGTGTGCAGCCTAGGGGAGCAAGTCAAAGCCAAATAGTCTCACACGACTATTAAGTCTTAAAACATTCAGCCTCACCTGGAACTCAAAATTGCCTTACCAAAACTTGTCTCAGATACCAGGAACCCTGTTAATCCAGCATTTGCATCCTAGGGGAGCAAGTCAAAGCCAAACAGGCTCACCCGACTATTTAACCTTCAAACATGTAGCCTGACCTAGCTGTCAAAACTGTTTAACCAAACCTTGTCTCAGATACCAGGAGCCCTGCCAATCTGGCGTGTGCAGCCTAGGGGAGAAGTTCAAAGCCAAACAGGGCTCATCCCACAATTTAATCTTAAAACAAACAGCCCCATCTGGCTGTCAAAACTGTTTTACTCAAACTTTTTTTAGTTTCCAGGAGGCTTGCCAATCTGGCATGTGCCGCCTAGGGGAGCAAGTCAAAGCCAAATAGTCTCACACGACTATTAAGTCTTAAAACATTCAGCCTCACCTGGAACTCAAAATTGCCTCACCAAAACTTCTCTCAGATACCAGGAACCCTGTTAATCCAGCATTTGCATCCTAGGGGAGCAAGTCAAAGCCAAACAGGCTCATCCGACTATTTAACCTTCAAACATGTAACCTGACCTAGCTGTCAAAACTGTTTTACCAAACCTTGTCTCAGATAGCAGGAGCCCTGCCAATCCGGCGTGTGCAGCCTAGGGGAGCAAGTCAAAGCCAAATAGTCTCACACGACTATTAAGTCTTAAAACATTCAGCCTCACCTGGAACTCAAAATTGCCTTACCAAAACTTGTCTCAGATACCAGGAACCCTGTTAATCCAGCATTTGCATCCTAGGGGCGCAAGTCAAAGCCAAACAGGCTCATCCGACTATTTAATCCTAAAACATACAGCCTCCCCTGGCAGTCAAAATTGCTTTACCGAAACTTGTCTCAGATGCCAGGAACCCTGTTAATCCAGCATTTGCATCCTAGGGGCGCAAGTCACAGCCAAACAGGCTCATCCGGCTATTTAATCCTAAAACATACAGCCTCCCCTGGAAGTCAAAATTGCTTTACCAAAACTTTCCTTAGAAACCAGGAACAATGTTAATCTAGCATTTGCAGCCTAGGGGAGGAAGATAAAGCCAAATAGTCTCACCCGACTATTAAATCTTAAAACATATAGCCCGATCTGGCCGTCAACCAAAACTTGTCTCAAATACAAGGAACCCTGTTAATCCAGTATTTGCATCCTGGGGGCGCAAGTCAAAGTCATACAGGCTCACCCGACTCTTTAATCTTAAAACAAACAGCCCCATCTGGCTGTCAAAACTGTTTTACTAAAACTTTTTTTAGATTCCAGGAGCCTTGCCAATCTGGCATGTGCCGCCTAGGGGAGCAAGTCAAAGCCAAATAGTCTCACCCGACTATTAAGTCTTAAAGCATACAGCCTCACCTGGAAGTCAAAATTGCTTTACGGAAACTTGTCTCAGATGCCAGGAACCCTGTTCCTTCAGCATTTGCATCCTAGGGGCGCAAGTCAAAGCCAATCAGGCTCATCCGACTATTTAATCCTAAAACTTACAGCCTCCCCTGGCAGTCAAAATTGCTTTACCGAAACTTGTCTCAGATGCCAGGAACCCTGTTCCGCCACCATTTGCATGCTACGGGAGCAAGTCAAAGCCAAACAGGCTCACCCGACTAATTAACCTTCAAACATGTAGCCTGACCTAGCTGTCAAAACTGTTTAACCAAACCTTGTCTCAGATACCAGGAGCCCTGCCAATCTGGCGTGTGCAGCCTAGGGGAGAAGTTCAAAGCCAAACAGGGCTCATCCCACAATTTAATCTTAAAACAAACAGCCCCATCTGGCTGTCAAAACTGTTTTACTAAAACTTTTTTTTAGATTCCAGGAGCCTTGCCAATCTGGCATGTGCCGCCTAGGGGAGCAAGTTAAAGCCAAATAGTCTCACACGACTATTAAGTCTTAACACATTCAGCCTCACCTGGAACTCAAAATTGCCTTACCAAAACTTGTCTCAGATACCAGGAACCCTGTTAATCCACTATTTGCATCCTAGGGGCGCAAGTCAAAGCCAAACAGGCTCATCCGGCTATTTAATCCTAAAACATACAGCCTCCCCTGGAAGTCAAAATTGCTTTACCGAAACTTGTCTCAGATACCAGGAACCCTGTTCCTCCACCATTTGCATCCTACGGGAGCAAGTCAAAGCCAAAGAGGCTCAACCGACTATTTAACCTTCAAACATGTAGCCTGACCTAGCTGTCAAAACTGTTTTACCAAACCTTGTCTCAGATACCAGGAGCCCTGCCAATCTGGCGTGTGCAGCCTAGGGGAGAAGTTCAAAGCCAAACAGGGCTCATCCCACAATTTAATCTTAAAACAAACAGCCCCATCTGGCTGTCAAAACTGTTTTACTAAAACTTTTTCTAGATTCCAGGAGCCTTGCCAATCTGGAATGTGCCGCCTAGGGGAGCAAGTTAAAGCCAAATAGTCTCACACGACTATTAAGTCTTAAAACATTCAGCATCACCTGGAACTCAAAATTGCCTTACCAAAACTTGTCTCAGATACCAGGAACCCTGTTAATCCAGCATTTGCATCCTAGGGGCGCAAGTCAAAGCCAAACAGGCTCATGCGACTATTTAATCCTAAAACATACAGCCTCCCCTGGAAGTCAAAATTGCTTTACGGAAACTTGACACAGATACAAGAATCTCAGTTAATCTAGCATTTGCAGCCTAGGATAGCAAGTCAAAGCCAAATAGTCTCACCCGACTATTAAATCTTAAAACATACAGCCCCTTCTGGCCGCCATAACTGCTTTACCAAAACTTGTCTCAGCTACCAGGAACCCTGTTAATCCAGTATTTGCATCCTGGGGGTGCAAGTCAAAATCATACAGGCTCACCCTACAATTTAATCTTAAAACAAACAGCCCCATCTGGCCGCCAAAACTGATTTACCTAAACTTGTCTCAGATACCAGGAGCCCTGTTAATCTAGCATTTGCAGCCTAGGGGAGCAAGATAAAGAATAATAGTCTCACCCGACTATTAAATCTTAAAATATAAAGCCCGATCTGGCCGTCAAAACTGATTAACCAAAACTTGTCTCAAATACCAGGAACCCTGTTAATCCAGTATTTGCATCCTGGGGGCGCAAGTCAAAGTCATACAGGCTCACCCGACTCTTTAATCTTAAAACAAACAGCCCCATCTGTCTGTCAAAACTCTTTTACTACAACTTTTTTAGATTCCAGGAGCCTTGCCAATCTGGCATGTGCCGCATAGGGGAGCAAGTCAAAGCCAATAGTCTCACCCGACTATTAAGTCTTAAAGCATACAGCTTCACCTGGAAGTCAAAATTGCTTTACCGAAACTTGTCTCAGATGCCAGGAACTCTGTTCCTCCAGCATTTGCATCCTAGGGGAGCAAGTCAAAGCCAAACAGGCTCATCCGACTATTTAACCTTCAAACATGTAGCCTGACCTAGCTGTCAAAACTGTTTCACCAAACTTTGTCTCAGATACCAGGAGCCCTGCCAATCTGGCGTGTGTAGCCTAGGGGAGAAGTTCAAAGCCAAACAGGGCTCATCCTACAATTTAATCTTAAAACAAACAGCCCCATCTGGCTGTCAAAATTGTTTTACTAAAACTTTTTTTAGTTTCCAGGAGCCTTGCCAATCTGGCATGTGCCGCCTAGGGGAGCAAGTTAAAGCCAAATAGTCTCACACGACTATTAAGTCTTAAAACATTCAGCATCACCTGGAACTCAAAATTGCCTTACCAAAACTTGTCTCAGATACCAGGAACCCTGTTAATCCAGCATTTGCATCCTAGGGGCGCAAGTCAAAGCCAAACAGGCTCATCCGGCTATTTAATCCTAAAACATACAGCCTCCCCTGGAAGTCAAAATTGCTTTACCGAAACTTGTCTCAGATGCCAGGAACCCTGTTCCTCCACCATTTGCATCCTACGGGAGCAAGTCAAAGCCAAAGAAGCTCACCCGACTATTTAACCTTCAAACATGTAGCCTGACCTAGCTGTCAAAACTGTTTTTCTAAAACTTTTTAAGTTTCCAGGAGCCTTGCCAATCTGGCATGTGCCGCCTAGGGGAGCAAGTCAAGCCAAATAGTCTCACACGACTATTAAGTCTTAAAACATTCAGCCTCACCTGGAACTCAAAATTGCCTTACCAAAACTTCTCTCAGATACCAGGAACCCTGTTAATCCAGCATTTGCATCCTAGGGGCGCAAGTCAAAGCCAAACAGGCTCATCCGGCTATTTAATCCTAAAACATACAGCCTCCCCTGGAAGTCAAAATTGCTTTACCGAAACTTGTCTCAGATGCCAGGAACCCTGTTCCTCCACCATTTGCATCCTACGGGAGCAAGTCAAAGCCAAAGAGGCTCACCCGACTATTTAACCTTCAACCATGTAGCCTGACCTAGCTGTCAAAACTGTTTTACCAAACCTTGTCTCAGACACCAGGAGCCCTGCCAATCTGGTGTGTGCAGCCTAGGGGAGAAGTTCAAAGTCAAACAGGGCTCATCCCACAATTTAATCTTAAAACAAACAGCCCCATCTGGCTGTCAAAACTGTTTTACTAAAACTTTTTTTAGATTCCAGGAGCTTTGCCAATCTAGCATGTGCCGCCTAGGGGAGCAAGTTAAAGCCAAATAGTCTCACACGACTATTAAGTCTTAAAACATTCAGCCTCACCTGGAACTCAAAATTGCCTTACCAAAACTTGTCTCAGATACCAGGAACCCTGTTAATCCAGTATTTGCATCCTAGGGGCGCAAGTCAAAGCCAAACAGGCTCATCCGACTATTTAATCCAAAAAAACATACAGCCTCCCCTGGAAGTCAAAATTGCTTTACGGAAACTTGTCACAGATACAAGGATCTCAGTTAATCTAGCATTTGCAGCCTACGATAGCAAGTCAAAGCCAAATAGTCTCACCCGACTATTAAATCTTAAAACATACAGCCCCATCTGGCCGCCATAACTGCTTTACCAAAACTTGTCTCAGATACCAGGAACCCTGTTAATCCAGTATTTGGATCCTGGGGGCGCAAGTCAAAATCATACAGGCTCACCCTACAATTTAATCTTAACACAAAGAGCCTCATCTGGCCGCCAAAACTGATTTACCTAAACTTGTCTCAGATACCAGGAACCCTGTTAATCTAGCATTTGCAGCCTAAGGGAGCAAGATAAGGAATAATAGTCTCACCCGACTATTAAATCTTAAAACATATAGCCCGATCTGGCCGTCAAAACTGATAAACCAAAACTTGTCTCAAATACCAGGAACCCTGTTAATCCAGTATTTGCATCCTGGGGGCGCAAGTCAAAGTCATACAGGCTCACCCGACTCTTTAATCTTAAAACAAACAGCCCCATCTGTCTGTCAAAACTGTTTTACCAAAAATTGTCTTAGATTCCAGGAGCCCCGCCAATCTGGCATGTGGAGTTTAGGGGAGCAAGTCAAAGCCAAATAGTCTTACCCGACTATTAAGTCTTAAAGCATACAGCTTCACCTGGAAGTCAAAATTGCTTTACCGAAACTTGTCTCAGATGCCAGGAACACTGTTCCTCCAGCATTTGCATCCTAGGGGAGCAAGTCAAAGCCAAACAGGCTCACCCGACTATTTAACCTTCAAACATGTAGCCTGACCTAGCTGTCAAAACTGTTTTACCAAACCTTGTCTCAGATACCAGGAGCCCTGCCAATCTGGCGTGTGCAGCCTAGGGGAGCAAGTCAAAGCCAAATAGTCTCACACGACTATTAAGTCTTAAAACATTCAGCCTCACCTGGAACTCAAAATTGCCTCACCAAAACTTCTCTCAGATACCAGGAACCCTGTTAATCCAGCATTTGCATCCTAGGGGCGCAAGTCAAAGCCAAACAGGCTCATCCGGCTATTTAATCCTAAAACATAAAGCCTCCCCTGGAAGTCAAAATTGCTTTACCGAAACTTGTCTCAGATGCCAGGAACCCTGTTAATCCAGTATTTGCATCCTGGGGGCGCAAGTCAAAGTCATACAGGCTCACCCGACTCTTTAATCTTAAAACAAACAGCCCCATCTGTCTGTCAAAACTCTTTTACTACAACTTTTTTTAGATTCCAGGAGCCTTGCCAATCTGGCATGTGCCGCATAGGGGAGCAAGTCAAAGCCAATAGTCTCACCCGACTATTAAGTCTTAAAGCATACAGCTTCACCTGGAAGTCAAAATTGCTTTACCGAAACTTGTCTCAGATGCCAGGAACTCTGTTCCTCCAGCATTTGCATCCTAGGGGAGCAAGTCAAAGCCAAACAGGCTCATCCGACTATTTAACCTTCAAACATGTAGCCTGACCTAGCTGTCAAAACTGTTTCACCAAACTTTGTCTCAGATACCAGGAGCCCTGCCAATCTGGCGTGTGTAGCCTAGGGGAGAAGTTCAAAGCCAAACAGGGCTCATCCTACAATTTAATCTTAAAACAAACAGCCCCATCTGGCTGTCAAAATTGTTTTACTAAAACTTTTTTTAGTTTCCAGGAGCCTTGCCAATCTGGCATGTGCCGCCTAGGGGAGCAAGTTAAAGCCAAATAGTCTCACACGACTATTAAGTCTTAAAACATTCAGCATCACCTGGAACTCAAAATTGCCTTACCAAAACTTGTCTCAGATACCAGGAACCCTGTTAATCCAGCATTTGCATCCTAGGGGCGCAAGTCAAAGCCAAACAGGCTCATCCGGCTATTTAATCCTAAAACATACAGCCTCCCCTGGAAGTCAAAATTGCTTTACCGAAACTTGTCTCAGATGCCAGGAACCCTGTTCCTCCACCATTTGCATCCTACGGGAGCAAGTCAAAGCCAAAGAAGCTCACCCGACTATTTAACCTTCAAACATGTAGCCTGACCTAGCTGTCAAAACTGTTTTTCTAAAACTTTTTAAGTTTCCAGGAGCCTTGCCAATCTGGCATGTGCCGCCTAGGGGAGCAAGTCAAGCCAAATAGTCTCACACGACTATTAAGTCTTAAAACATTCAGCCTCACCTGGAACTCAAAATTGCCTTACCAAAACTTCTCTCAGATACCAGGAACCCTGTTAATCCAGCATTTGCATCCTAGGGGCGCAAGTCAAAGCCAAACAGGCTCATCCGGCTATTTAATCCTAAAACATACAGCCTCCCCTGGAAGTCAAAATTGCTTTACCGAAACTTGTCTCAGATGCCAGGAACCCTGTTCCTCCACCATTTGCATCCTACGGGAGCAAGTCAAAGCCAAAGAGGCTCACCCGACTATTTAACCTTCAACCATGTAGCCTGACCTAGCTGTCAAAACTGTTTTACCAAACCTTGTCTCAGACACCAGGAGCCCTGCCAATCTGGTGTGTGCAGCCTAGGGGAGAAGTTCAAAGTCAAACAGGGCTCATCCCACAATTTAATCTTAAAACAAACAGCCCCATCTGGCTGTCAAAACTGTTTTACTAAAACTTTTTTAGATTCCAGGAGCTTTGCCAATCTAGCATGTGCCGCCTAGGGGAGCAAGTTAAAGCCAAATAGTCTCACACGACTATTAAGTCTTAAAACATTCAGCCTCACCTGGAACTCAAAATTGCCTTACCAAAACTTGTCTCAGATACCAGGAACCCTGTTAATCCAGTATTTGCATCCTAGGGGCGCAAGTCAAAGCCAAACAGGCTCATCCGACTATTTAATCCAAAAAAACATACAGCCTCCCCTGGAAGTCAAAATTGCTTTACGGAAACTTGTCACAGATACAAGGATCTCAGTTAATCTAGCATTTGCAGCCTACGATAGCAAGTCAAAGCCAAATAGTCTCACCCGACTATTAAATCTTAAAACATACAGCCCCATCTGGCCGCCATAACTGCTTTACCAAAACTTGTCTCAGATACCAGGAACCCTGTTAATCCAGTATTTGGATCCTGGGGGCGCAAGTCAAAATCATACAGGCTCACCCTACAATTTAATCTTAACACAAAGAGCCTCATCTGGCCGCCAAAACTGATTTACCTAAACTTGTCTCAGATACCAGGAACCCTGTTAATCTAGCATTTGCAGCCTAAGGGAGCAAGATAAGGAATAATAGTCTCACCCGACTATTAAATCTTAAAACATATAGCCCGATCTGGCCGTCAAAACTGATAAACCAAAACTTGTCTCAAATACCAGGAACCCTGTTAATCCAGTATTTGCATCCTGGGGGCGCAAGTCAAAGTCATACAGGCTCACCCGACTCTTTAATCTTAAAACAAACAGCCCCATCTGTCTGTCAAAACTGTTTTACCAAAAATTGTCTTAGATTCCAGGAGCCCCGCCAATCTGGCATGTGGAGTTTAGGGGAGCAAGTCAAAGCCAAATAGTCTTACCCGACTATTAAGTCTTAAAGCATACAGCTTCACCTGGAAGTCAAAATTGCTTTACCGAAACTTGTCTCAGATGCCAGGAACACTGTTCCTCCAGCATTTGCATCCTAGGGGAGCAAGTCAAAGCCAAACAGGCTCACCCGACTATTTAACCTTCAAACATGTAGCCTGACCTAGCTGTCAAAACTGTTTTACCAAACCTTGTCTCAGATACCAGGAGCCCTGCCAATCTGGCGTGTGCAGCCTAGGGGAGCAAGTCAAAGCCAAATAGTCTCACACGACTATTAAGTCTTAAAACATTCAGCCTCACCTGGAACTCAAAATTGCCTCACCAAAACTTCTCTCAGATACCAGGAACCCTGTTAATCCAGCATTTGCATCCTAGGGGCGCAAGTCAAAGCCAAACAGGCTCATCCGGCTATTTAATCCTAAAACATAAAGCCTCCCCTGGAAGTCAAAATTGCTTTACCGAAACTTGTCTCAGATGCCAGGAACCCTGTTCCTCCACCATTTGCATCCTACGGGAGCAAGTCAAAGCCAAAGAGGCTCACCCGACTATTTAACCTTCAAACATGAAGCCTGACCTAGCTGTCAAAACTGTTTTACTAAAACTTTTTTAAGTTTCCAGGAGCCTTGCCAATCTGGCATGTGCCGCCTAGGGGAGCAAGTCAAGCCAAATAGTCTCACACGACTATTAAGTCTTAACACATTCAGCCTCACCTGGAACTCAAAATTGCCTCACCAAAACTTCTCTCAGATACCAGGAACCCTGTTAATCCAGCATTTGCATCCTAGGGGCGCAAGTCAAAGCCAAACAGGCTCATCCGGCTATTTAATCCTAAAACATACAGCCTCCCCTGGAAGTCAAAATTGCTTTACCGAAACTTGTCTCAGATGCCAGGAACCCTGTTCCTCCACCATTTGCATCCTACGGGAGCAAGTCAAAGCCAAAGAGGCTCACCCGACTATTTAACCTTCAAACATGTAGCCTGACCTAGCTGTCAAAACTGTTTTACCAAACCTTGTCTCAGATACCAGGAGCCCTGCCAATCTGGCGTGTGCAGCCTAGGGGAGAAGTTCAAAGCCAAACAGGGCTCATCCCACAATTTAATCTTAAAACAAACAGCCCCATCTGGCTGTCAAAACTGTTTTACTCAAACTTTTTTAGTTTCCAGGAGGCTTGCCAATCTGGCATGTGCCGCCTAGGGGAGCAAGTCAAAGCCAAATAGTCTCACACGACTATTAAGTCTTAAAACATTCAGCCTCACCTGGAACTCAAAATTGCCTCACCGAAACTTCTCTCAGATACCAGGAACCCTGTTAATCCAGCATTTGCATCCTAGGGGAGCAAGTCAAAGCCAAACAGGCTCATCCGACTATTTAACCTTCAAACATGTAACCTGACCTAGCTGTCAAAACTGTTTTACCAAACCTTGTCTCAGATAGCAGGAGCCCTGCCAATCTGGCGTGTGCAGCCTAGGGGAGCAAGTCAAAGCCAAATAGTCTCACACGACTATTAAGTCTTAAAACATTCAGCCTCACCTGGAACTCAAAATTGCCTTACCAAAACTTGTCTCAGATACCAGGAACCCTGTTAATCCAGCATTTGCATCCTAGGGGCGCAAGTCAAAGCCAAACAGGCTCATCCGACTATTTAATCCTAAAACATACAGCCTCCCCTGGCAGTCAAAATTGCTTTACCGAAACTTGTCTCAGATGCCAGGAACCCTGTTAATCCAGCATTTGCATCCAAGGGGCGCAAGTCAAAGCCAAACAGGCTCATCCGGCTATTTAATCCTAAAACATAAAGCCTCCCCTGGAAGTCAAAATTGCTTTACCAAAACTTTCCTTAGAAACCAGGAACCCTGTTAATCTAGCATTTGCAGCCTAGGGGAGCAAGATAACGCCAAATAGTCTCACCCGACTATTAAATCTTAAAACATATAGCCCGATCTGGCCGTCAACCAAAACTTGTCTCAAATACAAGGAACCCTGTTAATCCAGTATTTGCATCCTGGGGGCGCAAGTCAAAGTCATACAGGCTCACCCGACTCTTTAATCTTAAAACAAACAACCCCATCTGGCATGTGCCGCCTAGGGGAGAAAGTCAAAGCCAAATAGTCTCACCCGACTATTAAGTCTTAAAGCATACAGCCTCACCTGGAAGTCAAAATTGCTTTACGGAAACTTGTCTCACATGCCAGGAACCCTGTTCCTTCAGCATTTGCATCCTAGGGGCGCAAGTCAAAGCCAATCAGGCTCATCCGACTATTTAATCCTAAAACTTACAGCCTCCCCTGGCAGTCAAAATTGCTTTACCGAAACTTGTCTCAGATGCCAGGAACCCTGTTCCTCCACCATTTGCATCCTACGGGAGCAAGTCAAAGCCAAACAGGCTCACCCGACTATTTAACCTTCAAACATGTAGCCTGACCTAGCTGTCAAAAATGTTTAACCAAACCTTGTCTCAGATACCAGGAGCCCTGCCAATCTGGCGTGTGCAGCCTAGGGGAGAAGTTCAAAGCCAAACAGGGCTCACCCCACAATTTAATCTTAAAACAAACAGCCCTATCTGGCTGTCAAAACTGTTTTACTAAAACTTTTTTTAGATTCCAGGAGCCTTGCCAATCTTGCATGTGCCGCCTAGGGGAGCAAGTTAAAGCCAAATAGTCTCACACGACTATTAAGTCTTAACACATTCAGCCTCACCTGGAACTCAAAATTGCCTTACCAAAACTTCTCTCAGATACCAGGAACCCTGTTAATCCAGCATTTGCATCCTAGGGGCGCAAGTCAAAGCCAAACAGGCTCATCCGGCTATTTAATCCTAAAACATACAGCCTCCCATGGAAGTCAAAATTGCTTTACCGAAACTTGTCTCAGATGCCAGGAACCCTGTTCCTCCACCATTTGCATCCTACGGGAGCAAGTCAAAGCCAAAGAGGCTCACCCGACTATTTAACCTTCAAACATGTAGCCTGACCTAGCTGTCAAAACTGTTTTACCAAACCTTGTCTCAGATACCAGGAGCCCTGCCAATCTGGCGTGTGCAGCCTAGGGGAGAAGTTCAAAGCCAAACAGGGCTCATCCCACAATTTAATCTTAAAACAAACAGCCCCATCTGGCTGTCAAAACTGTTTTACTCAAACTTTTTTTAGTTTCCAGGAGGCTTGCCAATCTGGCATGTGCCGCCTAGGGGAGCAAGTCAAAGCCAAATAGTCTCACACGACTATTAAGTCTTAAAACATTCAGCCTCACCTGGAACTCAAAATTGCCTCACCAAAACTTCTCTCAGATACCAGGAACCCTGTTAATCCAGCATTTGCATCCTAGGGGAGCAAGTCAAAGCCAAAGAGGCTCACCCGACTATTTAACCTTCAAACATGTAGCCTGACCTAGCTGTCAAAACTGTTTTACCAAACCTTGTCTCAGATACCAGGAGCCCTGCCAATCTGGCGTGTGCAGCCTAGGGGAGAAGTTCAAAGCCAAACAGGGCTCATCCCACAATTTAATCTTAAAACAAACAGCCCCATCTGGCTGTCAAAACTGTTTCACTCAAACTTTTTTTAGTTTCCAGGAGGCTTGCCAATCTGGCGTGTGCAGCCTAGGGGAGCAAGTCAAAGCCAAATAGTCTCACACGACTATTAAGTCTTAAAACATTCAGCCTCACCTGGAACTCAAAATTGCCTTACCAAAACTTGTCTCAGATACCAGGAACCCTGTTAATCCAGCATTTGCATCCTGGGGGCGCAAGTCAAAGCCAAACAGGCTCATCCGACTATTTAATCCTAAAACATACAGCCTCCCCTGGCAGTCAAAATTGCTTTACCAAAGCCAAACAGGCTCATCCGGCTATTTAATCCTAAAACATAAAGCCTCCCCTGGAAGTCAAAATTGCTTTACCGAAACTTGTCTCAGATGCCAGGAACCCTGTTCCTCCACCATTTGCATCCTACGGGAGCAAGTCAAAGCCAAAGAGGCTCACCCGACTATTTAACCTTCAAACATGAAGCCTGACCTAGCTGTCAAAACTGTTTTACTAAAACTTTTTTAAGTTTCCAGGAGCCTTGCCAATCTGGCATGTGCCGCCTAGGGGAGCAAGTCAAGCCAAATAGTCTCACACGACTATTAAGTCTTAAAACATTCAGCCTCACCTGGAACTCAAAATTGCCTCACCAAAACTTCTCTCAGATACCAGGAACCCTGTTAATCCAGCATTTGCATCCTAGGGGCGCAAGTCAAAGCCAAACAGGCTCATCCGGCTATTTAATCCTAAAACATACAGCCTCCCCTGGAAGTCAAAATTGCTTTACCGAAACTTGTCTCAGATGCCAGGAACCCTGTTCCTCCACCATTTGCATCCTACGGGAGCAAGTCAAAGCCAAAGAGGCTCACCCGACTATTTAACCTTGAAACATGTAGCCTGACCTAGCTGTCAAAACTGTTTTACCAAACCTTGTCTCAGATACCAGGAGCCCTGCCAATCTGGCGTGTGCAGCCTAGGGGAGAAGTTCAAAGCCAAACAGGGCTCATCCCACAATTTAATCTTAAAACAAACAGCCCCATCTGGCTGTCAAAACTGTTTTACTCAAACTTTTTTTAGTTTCCAGGAGGCTTGCCAATCTGGCATGTGCCGCCTAGGGGAGCAAGTCAAAGCCAAATAGTCTCACACGACTATTAAGTCTTAAAACATTCAGCCTCACCTGGAACTCAAAATTGCCTCACCAAAACTTCTCTCAGATACCAGGAACCCTGTTAATCCAGCATTTGCATCCTAGGGGAGCAAGTCAAAGCCAAAGAGGCTCACCCGACTATTTAACCTTCAAACATGTAGCCTGACCTAGCTGTCAAAACTGTTTTACCAAACCTTGTCTCAGATACCAGGAGCCCTGCCAATCTGGCGTGTGCAGCCTAGGGGAGAAGTTCAAAGCCAAACAGGGCTCATCCCACAATTTAATCTTAAAACAAACAGCCCCATCTGGCTGTCAAAACTGTTTCACTCAAACTTTTTTTAGTTTCCAGGAGGCTTGCCAATCTGGCGTGTGCAGCCTAGGGGAGCAAGTCAAAGCCAAATAGTCTCACACGACTATTAAGTCTTAAAACATTCAGCCTCACCTGGAACTCAAAATTGCCTTACCAAAACTTGTCTCAGATACCAGGAACCCTGTTAATCCAGCATTTGCATCCTAGGGGCGCAAGTCAAAGCCAAACAGGCTCATCCGACTATTTAATCCTAAAACATACAGCCTCCCCTGGCAGTCAAAATTGCTTTACCGAAACTTGTCTCAGATGCCAGGAACCCTGTTAATCCAGCATTTGCATCCAAGGGGCGCAAGTCAAAGCCAAACAGGCTCATCCGGCTATTTAATCCTAAAACATACAGCCTCCCCTGGAAGTCAAAATTGCTTTACCAAAACTTTCCTTAGAAACCAGGAACCCTGTTAATCTAGCATTTGCAGCCTAGGGGAGCAAGATAAAGCCAAATAGTCTCACCCGACTATTAAATCTTAAAACATATAGCCCGATCTGGCCGTCAACCAAAACTTGTCTCAAATACAAGGGACCCTGTTAATCCAGTATTTGCATCCTGGGGGCGCAAGTCAAAGTCATACAGGCTCACCCGACTCTTTAATCTTAAAACAAACAGCCCCATCTGGCTGTCAAAACTGTTTTACTAAAACTTTTTTAGATTCCAGGAGCCTTGCCAATCTGGCATGTGCCGCCTAGGGGAGCAAGTCAAAGCCAAATAGTCTCACCCGACTATTAAGTCTTAAAGCATACAGCCTCACCTGGAAGTCAAAATTGCTTTACGGAAACTTGTCTCAGATGCCAGGAACCCTGTTCCTTCAGCATTTGCATCCTAGGGGCGCAAGTCAAAGCCAATCAGGCTCATCCGACTATTTAATCCTAAAACTTACAGCCTCCCCTGGCAGTCAAAATTGCTTTACCGAAACTTGTCTCAGATGCCAGGAACCCTGTTCCTCCACCATTTGCATCCTACGGGAGCAAGTCAAAGCCAAACAGGCTCACCCGACTATTTAACCTTCAAACATGTAGCCTGACCTAGCTGTCAAAACTGTTTAACCAAACCTTGTCTCAGATACCAGGAGCCCTGCCAATCTGGCGTGTGCAGCCTAGGGGAGAAGTTCAAAGCCAAACAGGGCTCATCCCACAATTTAATCTTAAAACAAACAGCCCTATCTGGCTGTCAAAACTGTTTTACTAAAACTTTTTTTAGATTCCAGGAGCCTTGCCAATCTTGCATGTGCCGCCTAGGGGAGCAAGTTAAAGCCAAATAGTCTCACACGACTATTAAGTCTTAACACATTCAGCCTCACCTGGAACTCAAAATTGCCTTACCAAAACTTCTCTCAGATACCAGGAACCCTGTTAATCCAGCATTTGCATCCTAGGGGCGCAAGTCAAAGCCAAACAGGCTCATCCGGCTATTTAATCCTAAAACATACAGCCTCCCATGGAAGTCAAAATTGCTTTACCGAAACTTGTCTCAGATGCCAGGAACCCTGTTCCTCCACCATTTGCATCCTACGGGAGCAAGTCAAAGCCAAAGAGGCTCACCCGACTATTTAACCTTCAAACATGTAGCCTGACCTAGCTGTCAAAACTGTTTTACCAAACCTTGTCTCAGATACCAGGAGCCCTGCCAATCTGGCGTGTGCAGCCTAGGGGAGAAGTTCAAAGCCAAACAGGGCTCATCCCACAATTTAATCTTAAAACAAACAGCCCCATCTGGCTGTCAAAACTGTTTTACTTAAACTTTTTTAGTTTCCAGGAGGCTTGCCAATCTGGCATGTGCCGCCTAGGGGAGCAAGTCAAAGCCAAATAGTCTCACACGACTATTAAGTCTTAAAACATTCAGCCTCACCTGGAACTCAAAATTGCCTCACCAAAACTACTCTCAGATACCAGGAACCCTGTTAATCCAGCATTTGCATCCTAGGGGAGCAAGTCAAAGCCAAACAGGCTCATCCGACTATTTAACCTTCAAACATGTAACCTGACCTAGCTGTCAAAACTGTTTTACCAAACCTTGTCTCAGATAGCAGGAGCCCTGCCAATCTGGCGTGTGCAGCCTAGGGGAGCAAGTCAAAGCCAAATAGTCTCACACGACTATTAAGTCTTAAAACATTCAGCCTCACCTGGAACTCAAAATTGCCTTACCAAAACTTGTCTCAGATACCAGGAACCCTGTTAATCCAGCATTTGCATCCTAGGGGCGCAAGTCAAAGCCAAACAGGCTCATCCGACTATTTAATCCTAAAACATACAGCCTCCCCTGGCAGTCAAAATTGCTTTACCGAAACTTGTCTCAGATGCCAGGAACCCTGTTAATCCAGCATTTGCATCCAAGGGGCGCAAGTCAAAGCCAAACAGGCTCATCCGGCTATTTAATCCTAAAACATACAGCCTCCCCTGGAAGTCAAAATTGCTTTACCAAAACTTTCCTTAGAAACCAGGAACCCTGTTAATCTAGCATTTGCAGCCTAGGGGAGCAAGATAAAGCCAAATAGTCTCACCCGACTATTAAATCTTAAAACATATAGCCCGATCTGGCCGTCAACCAAAACTTGTCTCAAATACAAGGGACCCTGTTAATCCAGTATTTGCATCCTGGGGGCGCAAGTCAAAGTCATACAGGCTCACCCGACTCTTTAATCTTAAAACAAACAGCCCCATCTGGCTGTCAAAACTGTTTTACTAAAACTTTTTTTAGATTCCAGGAGCCTTGCCAATCTGGCATGTGCCGCCTAGGGGAGCAAGTCAAAGCCAAATAGTCTCACCCGACTTTTAAGTCTTAAGGCATACAGCCTCACCTGGAAGTCAAAATTGCCTTACCAAAACTTGTCTCAGATGCCAGGAACCCTGTTCCTTCAGCATTTGCATCCTAGGGGCGCAAGTCAAAGCCAATCAGGCTCATCCGACTATTTAATCCTAAAACTTACAGCCTCCCCTGGCAGTCAAAATTGCTTTACCGAAACTTGTCTCAGATGCCAGGAACCCTGTTCCTCCACCATTTGCATCCTACGGGAGCAAGTCAAAGCCAAACAGGCTCACCCGACTATTTAACCTTCAAACATGTAGCCTGACCTAGCTGTCAAAACTGTTTAACCAAACCTTGTCTCAGATACCAGGAGCCCTGCCAATCTGGCGTGTGCAGCCTAGGGGAGAACTTCAAAGCCAAACAGGGCTCATCCCACAATTTAATCTTAAAACAAACAGCCCTATCTGGCTGTCAAAACTGTTTTACTAAAACTTTTTTTAGATTCCAGGAGCCTTGCCAATCTTGCATGTGCCGCCTAGGGGAGCAAGTTAAAGCCAAATAGTCTCACACGACTATTAAGTCTTAACACATTCAGCCTCACCTGGAACTCAAAATTGCCTCACCAAAACTTCTCTCAGATACCAGGAACCCTGTTAATCCAGCATTTGCATCCTAGGGGAGCAAGTCAAAGCCAAACAGGCTCATCCGACTATTTAACCTTCAAACATGTAACCTGACCTAGCTGTCAAAACTGTTTTACCAAACCTTGTCTCAGATAGCAGGAGCCCTGCCAATCTGGCGTGTGCAGCCTAGGGGAGCAAGTCAAAGCCAAATAGTCTCACACGACTATTAAGTCTTAAAACATTCAACCTCACCTGGAACTTAAAATTGGCTTACCAAAACTTGTCTCAGATACCAGGAACCCTGTTAATCCAGCATTTGCATCCTAGGGGCGCAAGTCAAAGCCAAACAGGCTCATCCGACTATTTAATCCTAAAACATACAGCCTCCCCTGGCAGTCAAAATTGCTTTACCGAAACTTGTCTCAGATGCCAGGAACCCTGTTAATCCAGCATTTGCATCCTAGGGGCGCAAGTCAAAGCCAAACAGGCTCATCCGGCTATTTAATCCTAAAACATACAGCCTCCCCTGGAAGTTAAAATTGCTTTACCAAAACTTTCCTTAGAAACCAGGAACCCTGTTAATCTAGCATTTGCAGCCTAGGGGAGCAAGATAAAGCCAAATAGTCTCACCCGACTATTAAATCTTAAAACATATAGCCCGATCTGGCCGTCAACCAAAACTTGTCTCAAATACAAGGAACCCTGTTAATCCAGTATTTGCATCCTGGGGGCGCAAGTCAAAGTCATACAGGCTCACCCGACTCTTTAATCTTAAAACAAACAGCCCCATCTGGCTGTCAAAACTGTTTTACTAAAACTTTTTTTAGATTCCAGGAGCCTTGCCAATCTGGCATGTGCCGCCTAGGGGAGCAAGTCAAAGCCAAATAGTCTCACCCGACTATTAAGTCTTAAAGCATAAAGCCTCACCTGGAAGTCAAAATTGCTTTACGGAAACTTGTCTCAGATGCCAGGAACCCTGTTCCTTCAGCATTTGCATCCTAGGGGCGCAAGTCAAAGCCAATCAGGCTCATCCGACTATTTAATCCTAAAACTTACAGCCTCCCCTGGCAGTCAAAATTGCTTTACCGAAACTTCTCTCAGATACCAGGAACCCTGTTAATCCAGCATTTGCATCCTAGGGGCGCAAGTCAAAGCCAAACAGGCTCATCCGGCTATTTAATCCTAAAACATACAGCCTCCCATGGAAGTCAAAATTGCTTTAGCGAAACTTGTCTCAGATGCCAGGAACCCTGTTCCTCCACCATTTGCATCCTACGGGAGCAAGTCAAAGCCAAAGAGGCTCACCCGACTATTTAACCTTCAAACATGTAGCCTGACCTAGCTGTCAAAACTGTTTTACCAAACCTTGTCTCAGATACCAGGAGCCCTGCCAATCTGGCGTGTGCAGCCTAGGGGAGAAGTTCAAAGCCAAACAGGGCTCATCCCACAATTTAATCTTAAAACAAACAGCCCCATCTGGCTGTCAAAACTGTTTTACTTAAACTTTTTTTAGTTTCCAGGAGGCTTGCCAATCTGGCATGTGCCGCCTAGGGGAGCAAGTCAAAGCCAAATAGTCTCACACGACTATTAAGTCTTAAAACATTCAGCCTCACCTGGAACTCAAAATTGCCTCACCAAAACTACTCTCAGATACCAGGAACCCTGTTAATCCAGCATTTGCATCCTAGGGGAGCAAGTCAAAGCCAAACAGGCTCATCCGACTATTTAACCTTCAAACATGTAACCTGACCTAGCTGTCAAAACTGTTTTACCAAACCTTGTCTCAGATAGCAGGAGCCCTGCCAATCTGGCGTGTGCAGCCTAGGGGAGCAAGTCAAAGCCAAATAGTCTCACACGACTATTAAGTCTTAAAACATTCAGCCTCACCTGGAACTCAAAATTGCCTTACCAAAACTTGTCTCAGATACCAGGAACCCTGTTAATCCAGCATTTGCATCCTAGGGGCGCAAGTCAAAGCCAAACAGGCTCATCCGACTATTTAATCCTAAAACATACAGCCTCTCTGGCAGTCAAAATTGCTTTACCGAAACTTGTCTCAGATGCCAGGAACCCTGTTAATCCAGCATTTGCATCCAAGGGGCGCAAGTCAAAGCCAAACAGGCTCATCCGGCTATTTAATCCTAAAACATACAGCCTCCCCTGGAAGTCAAAATTGCTTTACCAAAACTTTCCTTAGAAACCAGGAACCCTGTTAATCTAGCATTTGCAGCCTAGGGGAGCAAGATAAAGCCAAATAGTCTCACCCGACTATTAAATCTTAAAACATATAGCCCGATCTGGCCGTCAACCAAAACTTGTCTCAAATACAAGGGACCCTGTTAATCCAGTATTTGCATCCTGGGGGCGCAAGTCAAAGTCATACAGGCTCACCCGACTCTTTAATCTTAAAACAAACAGCCCCATCTGGCTGTCAAAACTGTTTTACTAAAACTTTTTTTAGATTCCAGGAGCCTTGCCAATCTGGCATGTGCCGCCTAGGGGAGCAAGTCAAAGCCAAATAGTCTCACCCGACTATTAAGTCTTAAAGCATACAGCCTCACCTGGAAGTCAAAATTGCCTTACCAAAACTTGTCTCAGATGCCAGGAACCCTGTTCCTTCAGCATTTGCATCCTAGGGGCGCAAGTCAAAGCCAATCAGGCTCATCCGACTATTTAATCCTAAAACTTACAGCCTCCCCTGGCAGTCAAAATTGCTTTACCGAAACTTGTCTCAGATGCCAGGAACCCTGTTCCTCCACCATTTGCATCCTACGGGAGCAAGTCAAAGCCAAACAGGCTCACCCGACTATTTAACCTTCAAACATGTAGCCTGACCTAGCTGTCAAAACTGTTTAACCAAACCTTGTCTCAGATACCAGGAGCCCTGCCAATCTGGCGTGTGCAGCCTAGGGGAGAAGTTCAAAGCCAAACAGGGCTCATCCCACAATTTAATCTTAAAACAAACAGCCCTATCTGGCTGTCAAAACTGTTTTACTAAAACTTTTTTAGATTCCAGGAGCCTTGCCAATCTTGCATGTGCCGCCTAGGGGAGCAAGTTAAAGCCAAATAGTCTCACACGACTATTAAGTCTTAACACATTCAGCCTCACCTGGAACTCAAAATTGCCTCACCAAAACTTCTCTCAGATACCAGGAACCCTGTTAATCCAGCATTTGCATCCTAGGGGAGCAAGTCAAAGCCAAACAGGCTCAACCGACTATTTAACCTTCAAACATGTAACCTGACCTAGCTGTCAAAACTGTTTTACCAAACCTTGTCTCAGATAGCAGGAGCCCTGCCAATCTGACGTGTGCAGCCTAGGGGAGCAAGTCAAAGCCAAATAGTCTCACACGACTATTAAGTCTTAAAACATTCAGCCTCACCTGGAACTCAAAATTGGCTTACCAAAACTTGTCTCAGATACCAGGAACCCTGTTAATCCAGCATTTGCATCCTAGGGGCGCAAGTCAAAGCCAAACAGGCTCATCCGACTATTTAATCCTAAAACATACAGCCTCCCCTGGCAGTCAAAATTGCTTTACCGAAACTTGTCTCAGATGCCAGGAACCCTGTTAATCCAGCATTTGCATCCTAGGGGCGCAAGTCAAAGCCAAACAGGCTCATCCGGCTATTTAATCCTAAAACATACAGCCTCCCCTGGAAGTTAAAATTGCTTTACCAAAACTTTCCTTAGAAACCAGGAACCCTGTTAATCTAGCATTTGCAGCCTAGGGGAGCAAGATAAAGCCAAATAGTCTCACCCGACTATTAAATCTTAAAACATATAGCCCGATCTGGCCGTCAACCAAAACTTGTCTCAAATACAAGGAACCCTGTTAATCCAGTATTTGCATCCTGGGGGCGCAAGTCAAAGTCATACAGGCTCACCCGACTCTTTAATCTTAAAACAAACAGCCCCATCTGGCTGTCAAAACTGTTTTACTAAAACTTTTTTTAGATTCCAGGAGCCTTGCCAATCTGGCATGTGCCGCCTAGGGGAGCAAGTCAAAGCCAAATAGTCTCACCCGACTATTAAGTCTTAAAGCATAAAGCCTCACCTGGAAGTCAAAATTGCTTTACGGAAACTTGTCTCAGATGCCAGGAACCCTGTTCCTTCAGCATTTGCATCCTAGGGGCGCAAGTCAAAGCCAATCAGGCTCATCCGACTATTTAATCCTAAAACTTACAGCCTCCCCTGGCAGTCAAAATTGCTTTACCGAAACTTGTCTCAGATGCCAGGAACCCTGTTCCTCCACCATTTGCATCCTACGGGAGCAAGTCAAAGCCAAACAGGCTCACCCGACTATTTAACCTTCAAACATGTAGCCTGACCTAGCTGTCAAAACTGTTTTACCAAACCTTGTCTCAGATACCAGGAGCCCTGCCAATCTGGCGTGTGCAGCCTAGGGGAGAAGTTCAAATCAAACAAGGCTCATCCTACAATTTAATCTTAAAACAAACAGCCCCATCTGGCTGTCAAAACTGTTTTACTCAAACTTTTTTTAGTTTCCAGGAGGCTTGCCAATCTGGCATGTGCCGCCTAGGGGAGCAAGTCAAAGCCAAATAGTCTCACACGACTATTAAGTCTTAAAACATTCAGCCTCACCTGGAACTCAAAATTGCCTCACCAAAACTTCTCTCAGATACCAGGAACCCTGTTAATCCAGCATTTGCATCCTAGGGGAGCAAGTCAAAGCCAAACAGGCTCATCCGACTATTTAACCTTCAAACATCTAACCTGACCTAGCTGTCAAAACTATTTTACCAAACCTTGTCTCAGATAGCAGGAGCCCTGCCAATCTGGCGTGTGCAGCCTAGGGGAGCAAGTCAAAGCCAAATAGTCTCACACGACTATTAAGTCTTAAAACATTCAGCCTCACCTGGAACTCAAAATTGCCTTACCAAAACTTGTCTCAGATACCAGGAACCCTGTTAATCCAGCATTTGCATCCTAGGGGCGCAAGTCAAAGCCAAACAGGCTCATCCGACTATTTAATCCTAAAACATACAGCCTCCCCTGGCAGTCAAAATTGCTTTACCGAAACTTGTCTCAGATGCCAAGAACCCTGTTAATCCAGCATTTGCATCCTAGGGGCGCAAGTCAAAGCCAAACAGGCTCATCCGGCTATTTAATCCTAAAACATACAGCCTCCCCTGGAAGTCAAAATTGCTTTACCAAAACTTTTCCTTAGAAACCAGGAACCCTGTTAATCTAGCATTTGCAGCCTAGGGGAGCAACATAAAGCCAAATAGTTTCACCCGATTATTAAATCTTAAAACATATAGCCCGATCTGGCCGTCAACCAAAACTTGTCTCAAATACAAGGAACCCTGTTAATCCAGTATTTGCATCCTGGGGGCGCAAGTCAAAGTCATACAGGCTCACCCGACTCTTTAATCTTAAAACAAACAGCCCCATCTGGCTGTCAAAACTGTTTTACTAAAACTTTTTTTAGATTCCAGGAGCCTTGCCAATCTGGCATGTGCCGCCTAGGGGAGCAAGTCAAAGCCAAATAGTCTCACCCGACTATTAAGTCTTAAAGCATACAGCCTCACCTGGAACTCAAAATTGCCTCACCAAAACTTCTCTCAGATACCAGGAACCCTGTTAATCCAGCATTTGCATCCTAGGGGAGCAAGTCAAAGCCAAACAGGCTCATCCGACTATTTAACCTTCAAACATGTAACCTGACCTAGCTGTCAAAACTATTTTACCAAACCTTGTCTCAGATAGCAGGAGCCCTGCCAATCTGGCGTGTACAGCCTAGGGGAGCAAGTCAAAGCCAAATAGTCTCACACGACTATTAAGTCTTAAAACATTCAACCTCACCTGGAACTCAAAATTGGCTTACCAAAACTTGTCTCAGATACCAGGAACCCTGTTAATCCAGCATTTGCATCCTAGGGGCGCAAGTCAAAGCCAAACAGGCTCATCCGACTATTTAATCCTAAAACATACAGCCTCCCCTGGCAGTCAAAATTGCTTTACCGAAACTTGTCTCAGATGCCAGGAACCCTGTTAATCCAGCATTTGCATCCTAGGGGCGCAAGTCAAAGCCAAACAGGCTCATCCGGCTATTTAATCCTAAAACATACAGCCTCCCCTGGAAGTTAAAATTGCTTTACCAAAACTTTCCTTAGAAACCAGGAACCCTGTTAATCTAGCATTTGCAGCCTAGGGGAGCAAGATAAAGCCAAATAGTCTCACCCGACTATTAAATCTTAAAACATATAGCCCGATCTGGCCGTCAACCAAAACTTGTCTCAAATACAAGGAACCCTGTTAATCCAGTATTTGCATCCTGGGGGCGCAAGTCAAAGTCATACAGGCTCACCCGACTCTTTAATCTTAAAACAAACAGCCCCATCTGGCTGTCAAAACTGTTTTACTAAAACTTTTTTTAGATTCCAGGAGCCTTGCCAATCTGGCATGTGCCGCCTAGGGGAGCAAGTCAAAGCCAAATAGTCTCACCCGACTATTAAGTCTTAAAGCATAAAGCCTCACCTGGAAGTCAAAATTGCTTTACGGAAACTTGTCTCAGATGCCAGGATCCCTGTTCCTTCAGCATTTGCATCCTAGGGGCGCAAGTCAAAGCCAATCAGGCTCATCCGACTATTTAATCCTAAAACTTACAGCCTCCCCTGGCAGTCAAAATTGCTTTACCGAAACTTGTCTCAGATGCCAGGAACCCTGTTCCTCCACCATTTGCATCCTACGGGAGCAAGTCAAAGCCAAACAGGCTCACCCGACTATTTAACCTTCAAACATGTAGCCTGACCTAGCTGTCAAAACTGTTTTACCAAACCTTGTCTCAGATACCAGGAGCCCTGCCAATCTGGCGTGTGCAGCCTAGGGGAGAAGTTCAAATCAAACAAGGCTCATCCTACAATTTAATCTTAAAACAAACAGCCCCATCTGGCTGTCAAAACTGTTTTACTCAAACTTTTTTTAGTTTCCAGGAGGCTTGCCAATCTGGCATGTGCCGCCTAGGGGAGCAAGTCAAAGCCAAATAGTCTCACACGACTATTAAGTCTTAAAACATTCAGCCTCACCTGGAACTCAAAATTGCCTCACCAAAACTTCTCTCAGATACCAGGAACCCTGTTAATCCAGCATTTGCATCCTAGGGGAGCAAGTCAAAGCCAAACAGGCTCATCCGACTATTTAACCTTCAAACATGTAACCTGACCTAGCTGTCAAAACTATTTTACCAAACCTTGTCTCAGATAGCAGGAGCCCTGCCAATCTGGCGTGTGCAGGCTAGGGGAGCAAGTCAAAGCCAAATAGTCTCACACGACTATTAAGTCTTAAAACATTCAGCCTCACCTGGAACTCAAAATTGCCTTACCAAAACTTGTCTCAGATACCAGGAACCCTGTTAATCCAGCATTTGCATCCTAGGGGCGCAAGTCAAAGCCAAACAGGCTCATCCGACTATTTAATCCTAAAACATACAGCCTCCCCTGGCAGTCAAAATTGCTTTACCGAAACTTGTCTCAGATGCCAAGAACCCTGTTAATCCAGCATTTGCATCCTAGGGGCGCAAGTCAAAGCCAAAAAGGCTCATCCGGCTATTTAATCCTAAAACATACAGCCTCCCCTGGAAGTCAAAATTGCTTTACCAAAACTTTCCTTAGAAACCAGGAACCCTGTTAATCTAGCATTTGCAGCCTAGGGGAGCAACATAAAGCCAAATAGTTTCACCCGATTATTAAATCTTAAAACATATTGCCCGATCTGGCCGTCAACCAAAACTTGTCTCAAATACAAGGAACCCTGTTAATCCAGTATTTGCATCCTGGGGGCGCAAGTCAAAGTCATACAGGCTCACCCGAATCTTTAATCTTAAAACAAACAGCCCCATCTGGCTGTCAAAACTGTTTTACTAAAACTTTGTTTAGATTCCAGGAGCCTTGCCAATCTGGCATGTGCCGCCTAGGGGAGCAAGTCAAAGCCAAATAGTCTCACCCGACTATTAAGTCTTAAAGCATACAGCCTCACCTGGAAGTCAAAATTGCTATACGGAAACTTGTCTCAGATGCCAGGAACCCTGTTCCTTCAGCATTTGCATCCTAGGGGCGCAAGTCAAAGCCAATCAGGCTCATCCGACTATTTAATCCTAAAACGTACAGCCTCCCCTGGCAGTCAAAATTGCTTTACCGAAACTTGTCTCAGATGCCAGGAACCCTGTTCCTCCACCATTTGCATCCTACGGGAGCAAGTCAAAGCCAAACAGGCTCACCCGACTATTTAACCTTCAAACATGTAGCCTGACCTAGCTGTCAAAACTGTTTAACCAAACCTTGTCTCAGATACCAGGAGCCCTGCCAATCTGGCGTGTGCAGCCTAGGGGAGAAGTTCAAAGCCAAACAGGGCTCATCCCACAATTTAATCTTAAAACAAACAGCCCCATCTGGCTATCAAAACTGTTTTACTAAAACTTTTTTTAGATTCCAGGAGCCTTGCCAATCTGGCATGTGCCGCCTAGGGGAGCAAGTTAAAGCCAAATAGTCTCACACGACTATTAAGTCTTAACAGATTCAGCCTCACCTGGAACTCAAAATTGCCTTACCAAAACTTCTCTCAGATACCAGGAACCCTGTTAATCCAGCATTTGCATCCTAGGGGCGCAAGTCAAAGCCAAACAGGCTCATCCGGCTATTTAATCCTAAAACATACAGCCTCCCCTGGAAGTCAAAATTGCTTTACCGAAACTTGTCTCAGATGCCAGGAACCCTGTTCCTCCACCATTTGCATCCTACGGGAGCAAGTCAAAGCCAAACAGGCTCACCCGACTATTTAACCTTCAAACATGTAGCCTGACCTAGCTGTCAAAACTGTTTTACCAAACCTTGTCTCAGATACCAGGAGCCCTGCCAATCTGGCGTGTGCAGCCTAGGGGAGAAGTTCAAAGCCAAACAGGGCTCATCCCACAATTTAATCTTAAAACAAACAGCCCCATCTGGCTGTCAAAACTGTTTTACTAAAACTTTTTCTAGATTCCAGGAGCCTTGCCAATCTGGCATGTGCCGCCTAGGGGAGCAAGTTTAAGCCAAATAGTCTCACACGACTATTAAGTCTTAAAACATTCAGCATCACCTGGAACTCAAAATTGCCTTACCAAAACTTGTCTCAGATACCAGGAACCCTGTTAATCCAGCATTTGCATCCTAGGGGCGCAAGTCAAAGCCAAACAGGCTCATGCGACTATTTAATCCTAAAACATACAGCCTCCCCTGGAAGTCAAAATTGCTTTACGGAAACTTGACACAGATACAAGGATCTCAGTTAATCTAGCATTTGCAGCCTAGGATACGTTTTCCCTGTCTCAGATCCGGACCCTTATCTTTTGCATCCTGGGGGAGCAAGTCAAAGCCAAATAGTCTCACCCGACTATTAAATCTTAAAACAAACAGCCCATCTGGCCGCCAAAACTGATTTACCTAAACTTGTCTCAGATACCAGGAGCCCTGTTAATCTAGCATTTGCAGCCTAGGGGAGCAAGATAAAGAATAATAGTCTCACCCGACTATTAAATCTTAAAATATAAAGCCCGATCTGGCCGTCAAAACTGATTAACCAAAACTTGTCTCAAATACCAGGAACCCTGTTAATCCAGTATTTGCATCCTGGGGGCGCAAGTCAAAGTCATACAGGCTCACCCGACTCTTTAATCTTAAAACAAACAGCCCCATCTGTCTGTCAAAACTCTTTTACTACAACTTTTTTTAGATTCCAGGAGCCTTGCCAATCTGGCATGTGCCGCATAGGGGAGCAAGTCAAAGCCAATAGTCTCACCCGACTATTAAGTCTTAAAGCATACAGCTTCACCTGGAAGTCAAAATTGCTTTACCGAAACTTGTCTCAGATGCCAGGAACTCTGTTTCTCCAGCATTTGCATCCTAGGGGAGCAAGTCAAAGCCAAACAGGCTCATCCGACTATTTAACCTTCAAACATGTAGCCTGACCTAGCTGTCAAAACTGTTTCACCAAACTTTGTCTCAGATACCAGGAGCCCTGCCAATCTGGCGTGTGTAGCCTAGGGGAGAAGTTCAAAGCCAAACAGGGCTCATCCTACAATTTAATCTTAAAACAAACAGCCCCATCTGGCTGTCAAAATTGTTTTACTAAAACTTTTTTAGTTTCCAGGAGCCTTGCCAATCTGGCATGTGCCGCCTAGGGGAGCAAGTCAAAGCCAAATAGTCTCACACGACTATTAAGTCTTAAAACATTCAGCCTCACCTGGAACTCAAAATTGCCTCACCAAAACTTCTCTCAGATACCAGGAACCCTGTTAATCCAGCATTTGCATCCTAGGGGCGCAAGTCAAAGCCAAACAGGCTCATCCGGCTATTTAATCCTAAAACATACAGCCTCCCCTGGAAGTCAAAATTGCTTTACCGAAACTTGTCTCAGATGCCAGGAACCCTGTTCCTCCACCATTTGCATCCTACGGGAGCAAGTTAAAGCCAAAGAGGCTCACCCGACTATTTAACCTTCAAACATGTAGCCTGACCTAGCTGTCAAAACTGTTTTACCAAACCTTGTCTCAGATACCAGGAGCCCTGCCAATCTGGCGTGTGCAGCCTAGGGGAGAAGTTCAAAGCCAAACAGGGCTCATCCCACAATTTAATCTTAAAACAAACAGCCCCATCTGGCTGTCAAAACTGTTTTACTAAAACTTTTTTTAGATTCCAGGAGCTTTGCCAATCTAGCATGTGCCGCCTAGGGGAGCAAGTTAAAGCCAAATAGTCTCACACGACTATTAAGTCTTAAAACATTTAGCCTCACCTGGAACTCAAAATTGCCTTACCAAAACATGTCTCAGATACCAGGAACCCTGTTAATCCAGTATTTGCATCCTAGGGGCGCAAGTCAAAGCCAAACAGGCTCATCCGACTATTTAATCCAAAAAAACATACAGCCTCCCCTGGAAGTCAAAATTGCTTTACGGAAACTTGTCACAGATACAAGGATCTCAGTTAATCTAGCATTTGCAGCCTAGGATAGCAAGTCAAAGCCAAATAGTCTCACCCGACTATTAAATCTTAAAACATACAGCCCCATCTGGCCGCCATAACTGCTTTACCAAAACTTGTCTCAGATACCAGGAACCCTGTTAATCCAGTATTTGGATCCTGGGGGCGCAAGTCAAAATCATACAGGCAAACCCTACAATTTAATCTTAAAACAAAGAGCCTCATCTGGCCGCCAAAACTGATTTACCTAAACTTGTCTCAGATACCAGGAACCCTGTTAATCTAGCATTTGCAGCCTAAGGGAGCAAGATAAGGAATAATAGTCTCACCCGACTATTAAATCTTAAAACATATAGCCCGATCTGGCCGTCAAAACTGATAAACCAAAACTTGTCTCAAATACCAGGAACCCTGTTAATCCAGTATTTGCATCCTGGGGGCGCAAGTCAAAGTCATACAGGCTCACCCGACTCTTTAATCTTAAAACAAACAGCCCCATCTGTCTGTCAAAACTGTTTTACCAAAAATTGTCTTGGATTCCAGGAGCCCCGCCAATCTGGCATGTGGAGTCTAGGGGAGCAAGTCAAAGCCAAATAGTCTTACCCGACTATTAAGTCTTAAAGCATACAGCTTCACCTGGAAGTCAAAATTGCTTTACCGAAACTTGTCTCAGATGCCAGGAACACTGTTCCTCCAGCATTTGCATCCTAGGGGAGCAAGTCAAAGCCAAACAGGCTCATCCGACTATTTAACCTTCAAACATGTAGCCTGACCTAGCTGTCAAAACTGTTTTACCAAACCTTGTCTCAGATACCAGGAGCCCTGCCAATCTGGCGTGTGCAGCCTAGGGGAGCAAGTCAAAGCCAAATAGTCTCACACGACTATTAAGTCTTAAAACATTCAGCCTCACCTGGAACTCAAAATTGCCTCACCAAAACTTCTCTCAGATACCAGGAACCCTGTTAATCCAGCATTTGCATCCTAGGGGCGCAAGTCAAAGCCAAACAGGCTCATCCGGCTATTTAATCCTAAAACATAAAGCCTCCCCTGGAAGTCAAAATTGCTTTACCGAAACTTGTCTCAGATGCCAGGAACCCTGTTCCTCCACCATTTGCATCCTACGGGAGCAAGTCAAAGCCAAAGAGGCTCACCCGACTATTTAACCTTCAAACATGTAGCCTGACCTAGCTGTCAAAACTGTTTTACTAAAACTTTTTTAAGTTTCCAGGAGCCTTGCCAATCTGGCATGTGCCGCCTAGGGGAGCAAGTCAAGCCAAATAGTCTCACACGACTATTAAGTCTTAAAACATTCAGCCTCACCTGGAACTCAAAATTGCCTCACCAAAACTTCTCTCAGATACCAGGAACCCTGTTAATCCAGCATTTGCATCCTAGGGGCGCAAGTCAAAGCCAAACAGGCTCATCCGGCTATTTAATCCTAAAACATACAGCCTCCCCTGGAAGTCAAAATTGCTTTACCGAAACTTGTCTCAGATGCCAGGAACCCTGTTCCTCCACCATTTGCATCCTACGGGAGCAAGTCAAAGCCAAAGAGGCTCACCCGACTATTTAACCTTCAAACATGTAGCCTGACCTAGCTGTCAAAACTGTTTTACCAAACCTTGTCTCAGATACCAGGAGCCCTGCCAATCTGGCGTGTGCAGCCTAGGGGAGAAGTTCAAAGCCAAACAGGGCTCATCCCACAATTTAATCTTAAAACAAACAGCCCCATCTGGCTGTCAAAACTGTTTTACTAAAACTTTTTTTAGATTCCAGGAGCCTTGCCAATCTGGCATGTGCCGCCTAGGGGAGCAAGTCAAAGCCAAATAGTCTCACACGACTATTAAGTCTTAAAACTTTCAGCCTCACCTGGAACTCAAAATTGCCTCACCAAAACTTCTCTCAGATACCAGGAACCCTGTTAATCCAGCATTTGCATCCCAGGGGCGCAAGTCAAAGCCAAACAGGCTCATCCGGCTATTTAATCCTAAAACATACAGCCTCCCCTGGAAGTCAAAATTGCTTTACCGAAACTTGTCTCAGATGCCAGGAACCCTGTTCCTGCACCATTTGCATCCTACGGGAGCAAGTCAAAGCCAAAGAGGCAAACCCGACTATTTAACCTTCAAACATGTAGCCTGACCTAGCTGTCAAAACTGTTTTACCAAACCTTGTCTCAGATACCAGGAGCCCTGCCAATCTGGCGTGTGCAACCTAGGGGAGAAGTTCAAATCAAACAAGGCTCATCCTACAATTTAATCTTAAAACAAACAGCCCCATCTGGCTGTCAAAACTGTTTTACTCAAACTTTTTTTAGTTTCCAGGAGGCTTGCCAACCTTGCATGTGCCGCCTAGGGGAGCAAGTCAAAGCCAAATAGTCTCACACGACTATTAAGTCTTAAAACATTCAGCCTCACCTGGAACTCAAAATTGCCTCACCAAAACTTCTCTCAGATACCAGGAACTCTGTTAATCCAGCATTTGCATCCTAGGGGATCAAGTCAAAGCCAAACAGGCTCATCCGACTATTTAACCTTCAAACATGTAACCTGACCTAGCTGTCAAAACTTTTTTACCAAACCTTGTCTCAGATAGCAGGAGCCCTGCCAATCTGGCGTGTGCAGCCTAGGGGAGCAAGTCAAAGCCAAATAGTCTCACACGACTTTTAAGTCTTAAAACATTCAGCCTCACCTGGAACTCAAAATTGCCTTACCAAAACTTGTCTCAGATACCAGGAACCCTGTTAATCCAGCATTTGCATCCTAGGGGCGCAAGTCAAAGCCAAACAGGCTCATCCGACTATTTAATCCTAAAACATACAGCCTCCCCTGGCAGTCAAAATTGCTTTACCGAAACTTGTCTCAGATGCCAGGAACCCTGTTAATCCAGCATTTGCATCCTAGGGGCGCAAGTCAAAGCCAAACAGGGTCATCCGGCTATTTAATCCTAAAACATACAGCCTCCTCTGGAAGTCAAAATTGCTTTACCAAAACTTTCCTTACAAACCAGGAACCCTGTTAATCTAGCATTTGCAGCCTAGGGGAGCAAGATAAAGCCAAATAGTCTCACCCGACTATTAAATCTTAAAACATATTGCCCGATCTGGCCGTCAACCAAAACTTGTCTCAAATACAAGGAACCCTGTTAATCCAGTATTTGCATCCTGGAGGCGCAAGTCAAAGTCATACAGGCTCACCAGACTCTTTAATCTTAAAACAAACAGCCCCATCTGGCTGTCAAAACTGTTTTACTAAAACTTTTTTTAGATTCCAGGAGCCTTGCCAATCTGGCATGTGCCGCCTAGGGGAGCAAGTCAAAGCCAAATAGTCTCACCCGACTATTAAGTCTTAAAGCATACAGCCTCACCTGGAAGTCAAAATTGCTTTACGGAAACTTGTCTCAGATGCCAGGAACCCTGTTCCTTCAGCATTTGCATCCTAGGGGAGCAAGTCAAAGCCAATCAGGCTCATCCGACTATTTAATCCTAAAACTTACAGCCTCCCCTGGCAGTCAAAATTGCTTTACCGAAACTTGTCTCAGATGCCAGGAACCCTGTTCCTCCACCATTTGCATCCTACGGGAGCGAGTCAAAGCCAAACAGGCTCACCCGACTATTTAACCTTCAAACATGTAGCCTGACCTAGCTGTCAAAACTGTTTAACCAAACCTTGTCTCAGATACCAGGAGCCCTGCCAATCTGGCGTGTGCAGCCTAGGGGAGAAGTTCAAATCAAACAAGGCTCATCCTACAATTTAATCTTAAAACAAACAGCCCCATCTGGCTGTCAAAACTGTTTTACTCAAACTTTTTTTAGTTTCCAGGAGGCTTGCCAACCTTGCATGTGCCGCCTAGGGGAGCAAGTCAAAGCCAAATAGTCTCACACGACTATTAAGTCTTAAAACATTCAGCCTCACCTGGAACTCAAAATTGCCTCACCAAAACTTCTCTCAGATACCAGGAACTCTGTTAATCCAGCATTTGCATCCTAGGGGATCAAGTCAAAGCCAAACAGGCTCATCCGACTATTTAACCTTCAAACATGTAACCTGACCTAGCTGTCAAAACTTTTTTACCAAACCTTGTCTCAGATAGCAGGAGCCCTGCCAATCTGGCGTGTGCAGCCTAGGGGAGCAAGTCAAAGCCAAATAGTCTCACACGACTTTTAAGTCTTAAAACATTCAGCCTCACCTGGAACTCAAAATTGCCTTACCAAAACTTGTCTCAGATACCAGGAACCCTGTTAATCCAGCATTTGCATCCTAGGGGCGCAAGTCAAAGCCAAACAGGCTCATCCGACTATTTAATCCTAAAACATACAGCCTCCCCTGGCAGTCAAAATTGCTTTACCGAAACTTGTCTCAGATGCCAGGAACCCTGTTAATCCAGCATTTGCATCCTAGGGGCGCAAGTCAAAGCCAAACAGGGTCATCCGGCTATTTAATCCTAAAACATACAGCCTCCTCTGGAAGTCAAAATTGCTTTACCAAAACTTTCCTTACAAACCAGGAACCCTGTTAATCTAGCATTTGCAGCCTAGGGGAGCAAGATAAAGCCAAATAGTCTCACCCGACTATTAAATCTTAAAACATATTGCCCGATCTGGCCGTCAACCAAAACTTGTCTCAAATACAAGGAACCCTGTTAATCCAGTATTTGCATCCTGGAGGCGCAAGTCAAAGTCATACAGGCTCACCCGACTCTTTAATCTTAAAACAAACAGCCCCATCTGGCTGTCAAAACTGTTTTACTAAAACTTTTTTTAGATTCCAGGAGCCTTGCCAATCTGGCATGTGCCGCCTAGGGGAGCAAGTCAAAGCCAAATAGTCTCACCCGACTATTAAGTCTTAAAGCATACAGCCTCACCTGGAAGTCAAAATTGCTTTACGGAAACTTGTCTCAGATGCCAGGAACCCTGTTCCTTCAGCATTTGCATCCTAGGGGAGCAAGTCAAAGCCAATCAGGCTCATCCGACTATTTAATCCTAAAACTTACAGCCTCCCCTGGCAGTCAAAATTGCTTTACCGAAACTTGTCTCAGATGCCAGGAACCCTGTTCCTCCACCATTTGCATCCTACGGGAGCGAGTCAAAGCCAAACAGGCTCACCCGACTATTTAACCTTCAAACATGTAGCCTGACCTAGCTGTCAAAACTGTTTAACCAAACCTTGTCTCAGATACCAGGAGCCCTGCCAATCTGGCGTGTGCAGCCTAGGGGAGAAGTTCAAAGCCAAACAGGGCTCATCCCACAATTTAATCTTAAAACAAACAGCCCCATCTGGCTGTCAAAACTGTTTTACTCAAACTTTTTTTAGTTTCCAGGAGGCTTGCCAATCTGGCATGTGCCGCCTAGGGGAGCAAGTCAAAGCCAAATAGTCTCACACGACTATTAAGTCTTAAAACATTCAGCCTCACCTGGAACTCAAAATTGCCTCACCGAAACTTCTCTCAGATACCAGGAACCCTGTTAATCCAGCATTTGCATCCTAGGGGAGCAAGTCAAAGCCAAACAGGCTCATCCGACTATTTAACCTTCAAACATGTAACCTGACCTAGCTGTCAAAACTGTTTTACCAAACCTTGTCTCAGATAGCAGGAGCCCTGCCAATCTGGCGTGTGCAGCCTAGGGGAGCAAGTCAAAGCCAAATAGTCTCACACGACTATTAAGTCTTAAAACATTCAGCCTCACCTGGAACTCAAAATTGCCTTACCAAAACTTGTCTCAGATACCAGGAACCCTGTTAATCCAGCATTTGCATCCTAGGGGCGCAAGTCAAAGCCAAACAGGCTCATCCGACTATTTAATCCTAAAACATACAGCCTCCCCTGGCAGTCAAAATTGCTTTACCGAAACTTGTCTCAGATGCCAGGAACCCTGTTAATCCAGCATTTGCATCCAAGGGGCGCAAGTGAAAGCCAAACAGGCTCATCCGGCTATTTAATCCTAAAACATAAAGCCTCCCCTGGAAGTCAAAATTGCTTTACCAAAACTTTCCTTAGAAACCAGGAACCCTGTTAATCTAGCATTTGCAGCCTAGGGGAGCAAGATAACGCCAAATAGTCTCACCCAACTATTAAATCTTAAAACATATAGCCCGATCTGGCCGTCAACCAAAACTTGTCTCAAATACAAGGAACCCTGTTAATCCAGTATTTGCATCCTGGGGGCGCAAGTCAAAGTCATACAGGCTCACCCGACTCTTTAATCTTAAAACAAACAGCCCCATCTGGCATGTGCCGCCTAGGGGAGAAAGTCAAAGCCAAATAGTCTCACCCGACTATTAAGTCTTAAAGCATACAGCCTCACCTGGAAGTCAAAATTGCTTTACGGAAACTTGTCTCACATGCCAGGAACCCTGTTCCTTCAGCATTTGCATCCTAGGGGCGCAAGTCAAAGCCAATCAGGCTCATCCGACTATTTAATCCTAAAACTTACAGCCTCCCCTGGCAGTCAAAATTGCTTTACCGAAACTTGTCTCAGATGCCAGGAACCCTGTTCCTCCACCATTTGCATCCTACGGGAGCAATTCAAAGCCAAACAGGCTCATCCGACTATTTAACCTTCAAACATGTAGCCTGACCTAGCTGTCAAAACTGTTTAACCAAAACTTGTCTCAGATACCAGGAGCCCTGCCAATCTGGCGTGTGCAGCCTAGGGGAGAAGTTCAAAGCCAAACAGGGCTCATCCCACAATTTAATCTTAAAACAAACAGCCCTATCTGGCTGTCAAAACTGTTTTACTAAAACTTTTTTTAGATTCCAGGAGCCTTGCCAATCTTGCATGTGCCGCCTAGGGGAGCAAGTTAAAGCCAAATAGTCTCACACGACTATTAAGTCTTAACACATTCAGCCTCACCTGGAACTCAAAATTGCCTTACCAAAACTTCTCTCAGATACCAGGAACCCTGTTAATCCAGCATTTGCATCCTAGGGGCGCAAGTCAAAGCCAAACAGGCTCATCCGGCTATTTAATCCTAAAACATACAGCCTCCCCTGGAAGTCAAAATTGCTTTACCGAAACTTGTCTCAGATGCCAGGAACCCTGTTCCTCCACCATTTGCATCCTACGGGAGCAAGTCAAAGCCAAAGAGGCTCACCCGACTATTTAACCTTCAAACATGTAGCCTGACCTAGCTGTCAAAACTGTTTTACCAAACCTTGTCTCAGATACCAGGAGCCCTGCCAATCTGGCGTGTGCAGCCTAGGGGAGAAGTTCAAAGCCAAACAGGGCTCATCCCACAATTTAATCTTAAAACAAACAGCCCCATCCGGCTGTCAAAACTGTTTTACTCAAACTTTTTTTAGTTTCCAGGAGGCTTGCCAATCTGGCATGTGCCGCCTAGGGGAGCAAGTCAAAGCCAAATAGTCTCACACGACTATTAAGTCTTAAAACATTCAGCCTCACCTGGAACTCAAAATTGCCTCACCAAAACTTCTCTCAGATACCAAGAACCCTGTTAATCCAGCATTTGCATCCTAGGGGAGCAAGTCAAAGCCAAACAGGCTCATCCGACTATTTAACCTTCAAACATGTAACCTGACCTAGCTGTCAAAACTGTTTTACCAAACCTTGTCTCAGATAGCAGGAGCCCTGCCAATCTGGCGTGTGCAGCCTAGGGGAGCAAGTCAAAGCCAAATAGTCTCACACGACTATTAAGTCTTAAAACATTCAGCCTCACCTGGAACTCAAAATTGCCTTACCAAAACTTGTCTCAGATACCAGGAACCTATTTAACTATTTAATCCTAAAACATACAGCCTCCCCTGGCAGTCAAAATTGCTTTACCGAAACTTGTCTCAGATGCCAGGAACCCTGTTAATCCAGCATTTGCATCCAAGGGGCGCAAGTCAAAGCCAAACAGGCTCATCCGGCTATTTAATCCTAAAACATACAGCCTCCCCTGGAAGTCAAAATTGCTTTACCAAAACTTTCCTTAGAAACCAGGAACCCTGTTAATCTAGCATTTGCAGCCTAGGGGAGCAAGATAAAGCCAAATAGTCTCACCCGACTATTAAATCTTAAAACATATAGCCCGATCTGGCCGTCAACCAAAACTTGTCTCAAATACAAGGGACCCTGTTAATCCAGTATTTGCATCCTGGGGGCGCAAGTCAAAGTCATACAGGCTCACCCGACTCTTTAATCTTAAAACAAACAGCCCCATCTGGCTGTCAAAACTGTTTTACTAAAACTTTTTTTAGATTCCAGGAGCCTTGCCAATCTTGCATGTGCCGCCTAGGGGAGCAAGTCAAAGCCAAATAGTCTCACCCGACTATTAAGTCTTAAAGCATACAGCCTCACCTGGAAGTCAAAATTGCTTTACGGAAACTTGTCTCAGATGCCAGGAACCCTGTTCCTTCAGCATTTGCATCCTAGGGGCGCAAGTCAAAGCCAATCAGGCTCATCCGACTATTTAATCCTAAAACTTACAGCTTCCCCTGGCAGTCAAAATTGCTTTACCGAAACTTGTCTCAGATGCCAGGAACCCTGTTCCTCCACCATTTGCATCCTACGGGAGCAAGTCAAAGCCAAACAGGCTCACCCGACTATTTAACCTTCAAACATGTAGCCTGACCTAGCTGTCAAAACTGTTTAACCAAACCTTGTCTCAGATACCAGGAGCCCTGCCAATCTGGCGTGTGCAGCCTAGGGGAGAAGTTCAAAGCCAAACAGGGCTCATCCCACAATTTAATCTTAAAACAAACAGCCCTATCTGGCTGTCAAAACTGTTTTACTAAAACTTTTTTTAGATTCCAGGAGCCTTGCCAATCTTGCATGTGCCGCCTAGGGGAGCAAGTTAAAGCCAAATAGTCTCACACGACTATTAAGTCTTAACACATTCAGCCTCACCTGGAACTCAAAATTGCCTCACCAAAACTTCTCTCAGATACCAGGAACCCTGTTAATCCAGCATTTGCATCCTAGGGGAGCAAGTCAAAGCCAAACAGGCATGTGCCGCCTAGGGGAGCAAGTCAAAGCCAAATAGTCTCACACGACTATTAAGTCTTAAAACATTCAGCCTCACCTGGAACTCAAAATTGCCTCACCAAAACTTCTCTCAGATACCAAGAACCCTGTTAATCCAGCATTTGCATCCTAGGGGAGCAAGTCAAAGCCAAACAGGCTCATCCGACTATTTAACCTTCAAACATGTAACCTGACCTAGCTGTCAAAACTGTTTTACCAAACCTTGTCTCAGATAGCAGGAGCCCTGCCAATCTGGCGTGTGCAGCCTAGGGGAGCAAGTCAAAGCCAAATAGTCTCACACGACTATTAAGTCTTAAAACATTCAGCCTCACCTGGTACTCAAAATTGCCTTACCAAAACTTGTCTCAGATACCAGGAACCCTGTTAATCCAGCATTTGCATCCTAGGGGCGCAAGTCAAAGCCAAACAGGCTCATCCGACTATTTAATCCTAAAACATACAGCCTCCCCTGGCAGTCAAAATTGCTTTACCGAAACTTGTCTCAGATGCCAGGAACCCTGTTAATCCAGCATTTGCATCCAAGGGGCGCAAGTCAAAGCCAAACAGGCTCATCCGGCTATTTAATCCTAAAACATACAGCCTCCCCTGGAAGTCAAAATTGCTTTACCAAAACTTTCCTTAGAAACCAGGAACCCTGTTAATCTAGCATTTGCAGCCTAGGGGAGCAAGATAAAGCCAAATAGTCTCACCCGACTATTAAATCTTAAAACATATAGCCCGATCTGGCCGTCAACCAAAACTTGTCTCAAATACAAGGGACCCTGTTAATCCAGTATTTGCATCCTGGGGGCGCAAGTCAAAGTCATACAGGCTCACCCGACTCTTTAATCTTAAAACAAACAGCCCCATCTGGCTGTCAAAACTGTTTTACTAAAACTTTTTTTAGATTCCAGGAGCCTTGCCAATCTGGCATGTGCCGCCTAGGGGAGCAAGTCAAAGCCAAATAGTCTCACCCGACTATTAAGTCTTAAAGCATACAGCCTCACCTGGAAGTCAAAATTGCTTTACGGAAACTTGTCTCAGATGCCAGGAACCCTGTTCCTTCAGCATTTGCATCCTAGGGGCGCAAGTCAAAGCCAATCAGGCTCATCCGACTATTTAATCCTAAAACTTACAGCCTCCCCTGGCAGTCAAAATTGCTTTACCGAAACTTGTCTCAGATGCCAGGAACCCTGTTCCTCCACCATTTGCATCCTACGGGAGCAAGTCAAAGCCAAACAGGCTCACCCGACTATTTAACCTTCAAACATGTAGCCTGACCTAGCTGTCAAAACTGTTTAACCAAACCTTGTCTCAGATACCAGGAGCCCTGCCAATCTGGCGTGTGCAGCCTAGGGGAGAAGTTCAAAGCCAAACAGGGCTCATCCCACAATTTAATCTTAAAACAAACAGCCCTATCTGGCTGTCAAAACTGTTTTACTAAAACTTTTTTTAGATTCCAGGAGCCTTGCCAATCTTGCATGTGCCGCCTAGGGGAGCAAGTTAAAGCCAAATAGTCTCACACGACTATTAAGTCTTAACACATTCAGCCTCACCTGGAACTCAAAATTGCCTCACCAAAACTTCTCTCAGATACCAGGAACCCTGTTAATCCAGCATTTGCATCCTAGGGGAGCAAGTCAAAGCCAAACAGGCTCATCCGACTATTTAACCTTCAAACATGTAACCTGACCTAGCTGTCAAAACTGTTTTACCAAACCTTGTCTCAGATAGCAGGAGCCCTGCCAATCTGGCGTGTGCAGCCTAGGGGAGCAAGTCAAAGCCAAATAGTCTCACACGACTATTAAGTCTTAAAACATTCAACCTCACCTGGAACTCAAAATTGGCTTACCAAAACTTGTCTCAGATACCAGGAACCCTGGTAATCCAGCATTTGCATCCTAGGGGCGCAAGTCAAAGCCAAACAGGCTCATCCGACTATTTAATCCTAAAACATACAGCCTCCCCTGGCAGTCAAAATTGCTTTACCGAAACTTGTCTCAGATGCCAGGAACCCTGTTAATCCAGCATTTGCATCCTAGGGGCGCAAGTCAAAGCCAAACAGGCTCATCCGGCTATTTAATCCTAAAACATACAGCCTCCCCTGGAAGTTAAAATTGCTTTACCAAAACTTTCCTTAGAAACCAGGAACCCTGTTAATCTAGCATTTGCAGCCTAGGGGAGCAAGATAAAGCCAAATAGTCTCACCCGACTATTAAATCTTAAAACATATAGCCCGATCTGGCCGTCAACCAAAACTTGTCTCAAATACAAGGAACCCTGTTAATCCAGTATTTGCATCCTGGGGGCGCAAGTCAAAGTCATACAGGCTCACCCGACTCTTTAATCTTAAAACAAACAGCCCCATCTGGCTGTCAAAACTGTTTTACTAAAACTTTTTTTAGATTCCAGGAGCCTTGCCAATCTGGCATGTGCCGCCTAGGGGAGCAAGTCAAAGCCAAATAGTCTCACCCGACTATTAAGTCTTAAAGCATACAGCCTCACCTGGAAGTCAAAATTGCTTTACGGAAACTTGTCTCAGATGCCAGGAACCCTGTTCCTTCAGCATTTGCATCCTAGGGGCGCAAGTCAAAGCCAATCAGGCTCATCCGACTATTTAATCCTAAAACTTACAGCCTCCCCTGGAAGTCAAAATTGCTTTACCGAAACTTGTCTCAGATGCCAGGAACCCTGTTCCTCCACCATTTGCATCCTACGGGAGCAAGTCAAAGCCAAACAGGCTCACCCGACTATTTAACCTTCAAACATGTAGCCTGACCTAGCTGTCAAAACTGTTTTACCAAACCTTGTCTCAGATACCAGGAGCCCTGCCAATCTGTCGTGTGCAGCCTAGGGGAGAAGTTCAAATCAAACAAGGCTCATCCTACAATTTAATCTTAAAACAAACAGCCCCATCTGGCTGTCAAAACTGTTTTACTCAAACTTTTTTTAGTTTCCAGGAGGCTTGCCAATCTGGCATGTGCCGCCTAGGGGAGCAAGTCAAAGCCAAATAGTCTCACACGACTATTAAGTCTTAAAACATTCAGCCTCACCTGGAACTCAAAATTGCCTCACCAAAACTTCTCTCAGATACCAGGAACCCTGTTAATCCAGCATTTGCATCCTAGGGGAGCAAGTCAAAGCCAAACAGGCTCATCCGACTATTTAACCTTCAAACATGTAACCTGACCTAGCTGTCAAAACTATTTTACCAAACCTTGTCTCAGATAGCAGGAGCCCTGCCAATCTGGCGTGTGCAGCCTAGGGGAGCAAGTCAAAGCCAAATAGTCTCACACGACTATTAAGTCTTAAAACATTCAGCCTCACCTAGAACTCAAAATTGCCTTACCAAAACTTGTCTCAGATAACAGGAACCCTGTTAATCCAGCATTTGCATCCTAGGGGCGCAAGTCAAAGCCAAACAGGCTCATCCGACTATTTAATCCTTAAACATACAGCCTCCCCTGGCAGTCAAAATTGCTTTACCGAAACTTGTCTCAGATGCCAGGAACCCTGTTAATCCAACATTTGCATCCTAGGGGCGCAAGTCAAAGCCAAACAGGCTCATCCGGCTATTTAATCCTAAAACATACAGCCTCCCCTGGAAGTCAAAATTGCTTTACCAAAACTTTCCTTAGAAACCAGGAACCCTGTTAATCTAGCATTTGCAGCCTAGGGGAGCAACATAAAGCCAAATAGTTTCACCCGATTATTAAATCTTAAAACATATTGCCCGATCTGGCCGTCAACCAAAACTTGTCTCAAATACAAGGAACCCTGTTAATCCAGTATTTGCATCCTGGGGGCGCAAGTCAAAGTCATACAGGCTCACCCGACTCTTTAATCTTAAAACAAACAGCCCCATCTGGCTGTCAAAACTGTTTTACTAAAACTTTTTTTAGATTCCAGGAGCCTTGCCAATCTGGCATGTGCCGCCTAGGGGAGCAAGTCAAGCCAAATAGTCTCACCCGACTATTAAGTCTTAAAGCATACAGCCTCACCTGGAAGTCAAAATTGCTATACGGAAACTTGTCTCAGATGCCAGGAACCCTGTTCCTTCAGCATTTGCATCCTAGGGGCGCAAGTCAAAGCCAATCAGGCTCATCCGACTATTTAATCCTAAAACTTACAGCCTCCCCTGGCAGTCAAAATTTCTTTACCGAAACTTGTCTCAGATGCCAGGAACCCTGTTCCTCCACCATTTGCATCCTACGGGAGCAAGTCAAAGCCAAACAGGCTCACCCGACTATTTAACCTTCAAACATGTAGCCTGACCTAGCTGTCAAAACTGTTTAACCAAACCTTGTCTCAGATACCAGGAGCCCTGCCAATCTGGCGTGTGCAGCCTAGGGGAGAAGTTCAAAGCCAAACAGGGCTCATCCCACAATTTAATCTTAAAACAAACAGCCCCATCTGGCTGTCAAAACTGTTTTACTAAAACTTTTTTTAGATTCCAGGAGCCTTGCCAATCTGGCATGTGCCGCCTAGGGGAGCAAGTTAAAGCCAAATAGTCTCACACGACTATTAAGTCTTAACACATTCAGCCTCACCTGGAATTCAAAATTGCCTTACCAAAACTTCTCTCAGATACCAGGAACCCTGTTAATCCAGCATTTGCATCCTAGGGGCGCAAGTCAAAGCCAAACAGGCTCATGCGACTATTTAATCCTAAAACATACAGCCTCCCCTGGAAGTCAAAATTGCTTTACGGCAACTTGTCACAGATACAAGGATCTCAGTTAATCTAACATTTGCAGCCTAGGATAGCAATTCAAAGCCAAATAGTCTCACCCGACTATTAAATCTTAAAACATACAGCCCCTTCTGGCCGCCATAACTGCTTTACCAAAACTTGTCTCAGATACCAGGAACCCTGTTAATCCAGTATTTGCATCCTGGGGGTGCAAGTCAAAATCATACAGGCTCACCCTACAATTTAATCTTAAAACAAACAGCCCCATCTGGCCGCCAAAACTGATTTACCTAAACTTGTCTCAGATACCAGGAGCCCTGTTAATCTAGCATTTGCAGCCTAGGGGAGCAAGATAAAGAATAATAGTCTCACCCGACTATTAAATCTTAAAACATATAGCCCGATCTGGCCGTCAAAACTGATTAACCAAAACTTGTCTCAAATACCAGGAACCCTGTTAATCCAGTATTTGCATCCTGGGGGCGCAAGTCAAAGTCATACAGGCTCACCCGACTCTTTAATCTTAAAACAAACAGCCCCATCTGTCTGTCAAAACTCTTTAACTTAAACTTTTTTTAGATTCCAGGAGCCTTGCCAATCTGGCATGTGCCGCATAGGGGAGCAAGTCAAAGCCAAATAGTCTCACCCGACTATTAAGTCTTAAAGCATACAGCTTCACCTGGAAGTCAAAATTGCTTTACCGAAACTTGTCTCAGATGCCAGGAACTCTGTTCCTCCAGCATTTGCATCCTAGGGGAGCAAGTCAAAGCCAAACAGGCTCATCCGACTATTTAACCTTCAAACATGTAGCCTGACCTAGCTGTCAAAACTGTTTTACCAAACTTTGTCTCAGATACCAGGAGCCCTGCCAATCTGGCGTGTGTAGCCTAGGGGAGAAGTTCAAAGCCAAACAGGGCTCATCCTACAATTTAATCTTAAAACAAACAGCCCCATCTGGCTGTCAAAATTGTTTTACTAAAACTTTTTTTAGTTTCCAGGAGCCTTGCCAATCTGGCATGTGCCGCCTGGGGGAGCAAGTCAAAGCCAAATAGTCTCACACGACTATTAAGTGTTAAAACATTCAGCCTCACCTGGAACTAAAAATTGCCTCACCAAAACTTCTCTCAGATACCAGGAACCCTGTTAATCTAGCATTTGCATCCTAGGGGCGCAAGTCAAAGCCAAACAGGCTCATCCGGCTATTTAATCCTAAAACATACAGCCTCCCCTGGAAGTCAAAATTGCTTTACCGAAACTTGTCTCAGATGCCAGGAACCCTGTTCCTGCACCATTTGCATCCTACGGGAGCAAGTCAAAGCCAAAGAGGCTCACCCGACTATTTAACCTTCAAACATGTAGCCTGACCTAGCTGTCAAAACTGTTTTACCAAACCTTGTCTCAGATACCAGGAGCCCTGCCAATCTGGCGTGTGCAGCCTAGGGGAGAAGTTCAAATCAAACAAGGCTCATCCTACAATTTAATCTTAAAACAAACAGCCCCATCTGGCTGTCAAAACTGTTTTACTCAAACTTTTTTAGTTTCCAGGAGGCTTGCCAATCTGGCATGTGCCGCCTAGGGGAGCAAGTCAAAGCCAAATAGTCTCACACGATTATTAAGTCTTAAAACATTCAGCCTCACCTGGAACTCAAAATTGCCTCACCAAAACTTCTCTCAGATACCAGGAACCCTGTTAATCCAGCATTTGCATCCTAGGGGAGCAAGTCAAAGCCAAACAGGCTCATCCGACTATTTAACCTTCAAACATGTAACCTGACCTAGCTGTCAAAACTGTTTTACCAAACCTTGTCTCAGATAGCAGGAGCCCTGCCAATCTGGCGTGTGCAGCCTAGGGGAGCAAGTCAAAGCCAAATAGTCTCACACGACTATTAAGTCTTAAAACATTCAGCCTCACCTGGAACTCAAAATTGCCTTACCAAAACTTGTCTCAGATACCAGGAACCCTGTTAATTCAGCATTTGCATCCTAGGGGCGCAAGTCAAAGCCAAACAGGCTCATCCGACTATTTAATCCTAAAACATACAGCCTCCCCTGGCAGTCAAAATTGCTTTACCGAAACTTGTCTCAGATGCCAGGAACCCTGTTAATCCAGCATTTGCATCCTAGGGGCGCAAGTCAAAGCCAAACAGGCTCATCCGGCTATTTAATCCTAAAACATACAGCCTCCCCTGGAAGTCAAAATTGCTTTACCAAAACTTTCCTTAGAAACCAGGAACCCTGTTAATCTAGCATTTGCAGCCTAGGGGAGCAAGATAAAGCCAAACAGGCTCACACGACTATTAAGTCTTAAAATATTCAGCCACACCTGGAACTCAAAATTACCTTTCCAAAACTTGTCTCTGATACCAGGAACCCTGTTAATCCAGCATTTGCATTCTAGGGGCGCAAGTCAAAGCCAAACAGGCTCATCCGACTATTTAATCCTAAAACATACAGCCTCCCCTGGAAGTCAAAATTGTTTTACCGAAACTTGTCTCAGATACAAGGATCCCTGTTAATCTAGCATTTGCAGCCTAGGGTAGCAAGTCAAAGCCAAATAGTCTCACCCGACTATTAAGTCTTAAAACATACAGCCTCACATGGAAGTCAAAATTGCTTTACCGAAACTTGTCTCAGATGCCAGGAACCCTGTTACTCCAGCATTTGCATCATAGGGGAGCAGGTCAAAGCCAAACAGGCTCACCCGACTATTTAGCCTTCAAACATGTAGCCTGACCTATCTGTCAAAACTGTTTTACCAAACCTTGTCTCAGATACCAGAAGCCCTGCCAATCTGGCGTGTGCAGCCTAGGGGAGAAGTTCAAAGCCAAACAGGGCTTACCCTACAATTTAATCTAAAAACAAACAGCCCCATCTGGCTGCCAAAACTGCTTTACCAAAACTTGTCTCAGATGACTGGAACCCAGTTAATCCAGTATTTGCATCCTGGGGGCGCAAGTCAAAGTCATACAGGCTCACCCGACTTTTTAATCAATGGGGCATTCAGCCCCATCTGGCTGTCAAAACTGTTTTACTAAAACTTTTTTTAGATTTCAGGAGCCTTGCCAATCTGGCATGTGCCGCCTAGGGGAGCAAGTCAAAGCCAAATAGGCTCACCCGACTATTAAGTCTTAAAGCATACAGCCTCACCTGGAAGTCAAAATTGCTTTACCGAAACTTGTCTCAGATGTCAGGAACCCTGTTCCTCCTGCATTTGCATCCTAGGGGAGCAAGTCAAAGCCAAATAGGCTCACCCGACTATTTAACCTTCAAACATGAAGCCTGACCTAGCTGCCAAAACTGTTTTACCAAACCTTGTCTCAGATACCAGGAGGCCTGCCAATCTGGCGTGTGCAGCCTAGGGGAGAAGTTCAAAGCCAAACAGGGCTCATTCTACAATTTAATCTTAAGACAAACAGCTCCATCTGGCAGTCAAAACTGTTTTACTAAAACTTTTTATAGATTCCAGGAGCTCCGTCAATCTGGCATGTGGAGCCTAGAGGAGCACGTCAAAGCCAAAACAGGCTCATCCGACTATTTAATCCTAAAACATATAGCCCCATCTGGCCGCCAAAACTGATTTACCAAAACTTATCTTTGATACCAGGAGCCCTTTTAATCTAGAATTTGCAGCCTAGGGGAGCAAGTCACAGCCAAATAGTTTCACCCGACTATTAAATCTTAAAACATACAGCCCCATCTGGCCGCCAAAACTGCTTTACCAAAACTTGTCTCAGATATCAGAAACCTTGTTAATCCAGCATTTGCATCATAGGGGCGCAAGTCGAAGCCAAACAGGCTCAACCGAATATTTAATCTTAAAACATCCAGTCTTGCCTAGCTGTCAAAACTGTTTTACCAAACCTTGTCTGAGATTCCAGGAGTCCCGCCAATCTGGCATGTGGAGCCTAGAGGACCAAGTCAAAGCCAAACAGTCTCATCCGACCATTTAATCCTAAACATACAGCCTCAGCTGGAAGAAAAATTTCAGAATTCGGACGTTTTGACAAATCTGCCATTCCTGTGTGTGGAAGTCGTAGGAAAGTGCAGGCTAAATTGCGGCGCCGCGTTATTGCGAGCCAAAAATAAAAATTACGCATAGCGCGTATTCCTTGTCGAAGCCAAAGCCAAAGCCCAAAGCACCAAATAGCGACAATCTACACTGGTAGCAGGGATCTAATTTCCTAAGGCCGAGCCAAGATTTCAGCATTGTCTCATTTTCTGAAAATAAGCTTTGAACCTCGCTAACCAATAGTTCTTGCTGCACGCACAGGCGGCCAACTTGACCTCGTGTTCGACCCATCTTGAGCGCAGATCTGGTGGATAGCTAACCAGTGCGCACCCACACTCGGATTTACAACATCTGATATAATTGTTAAACGGCATTCTGGCCGTAGGTATAAGCGAAGGGCATAAGTACACATGAAATTTAAATTGCAATTTTTTCCGTTTTATATCACTGACATTGTATTTTGATCCTGATTTAGCGTGTATATGTCGCTGACTACTATATTCCTACGTTACACAGTACAATTAAGATTCCACAGCCCATCATCGTCGTCAACAGGCCTGCTGACATCGTTGGATTATACTAAAGTAGTGAGTACTGTGTGAAAAAAAAAACATAAGGTAAAAAGCCAGCTTATCAAATTGTACGTATTGTTTGAATCGTGGTTATAGACAGCGGGTGTACTCCGAATCAGCCTTCGTAATTACAGATAATTTTTTTGTGGATCATTCAGATCAGAAGTGGTTTAACTTACTATCACTTTCGGAGTGTAATCTCATTCATGTGTGTTTTTGCCCAGATCGAGCTTAGTTTTATAGAAAGTAATAAGATTTGTTCTTTTCACGTAATGTATAATGAAGTACGATCATGAATTTAAATTTTCCAGGAATACAATTATATGATAAAATAAAATCTTAATTCCTTTTTGGGCACCTTAGGTAAATAATATCGCTTATGAAAGGGTAGTTGCAAAGACAATCACAGATGCAGCTACAGGTAGGGCGGGTAAAGACCGGGGTAGCCAACATCTTAGCTCCTCGGCTCTATATGATATATTCTGCTTGCAGATCGTAGTCTCTTCTTATATATCGTGGTATACCGTCATACCTTAACTCTGTCTACTTTTTTTTCTTTATTATATTTGACGCGTCGAGTGTGTTAGGGAGCAAAGAACCCACGCCCCTTCCCTGAGCACGGTCGGAAACCGTAAATTGCTTTACCGAAACTTGTCTCAGATACAAGGATCCCTGTTAATCTAGCATTTGCAGCATAGGGGAGCAAGTCAAAGCCAAATAGTTTCACCCGACTATTAAATCTTAAAACATACAGCCCCATCTGGCCGCCAAAACTGCTTTACCAAAACTTGTCTTAGATACCAGGAACCCTGTTAATCCAGTATTTGCATCCTGGGGGCGCAAGTCAAAATCATACAGGCTCACCCTACAATTTAATCTTAAAACAAACAGCCTCATCTGGCCGCCAAAACTGATTTACCTAAACTTGTCTCAGATACCAGGAATCCTGTTAATCTAGCATTTGCAGCCTAGGCGAGCAAGATAAAGCCAAATAGTCTCACCCGACTATTAAATCTTAAAACATATAGCCCGATCTGGCCGTCAAAACTGATTAACCAAAACTTGTCTCAAATACCAGGAACCCTGTTAATCCAGTATTTGCATCCTGGGGGCGCAAGTCAAAGTCATACAGGCTCAACCGACTCTTTAATCTTAAAACAAACAGCCCCATCTGGCTGTCAAAACTGTTTTACTAAAACTTTTTTTAGATTCCAGGAGCCTTGCCAATCTGGCATGTGCCGCCTAGGGGAGCAAGTCAAAGCCAAATAGTCTCACCCGACTATTAAGTCTTAAAGCATACAGCTTCACCTGGAAGTCAAAATTGCTTTACCGAAACTTGTCTCAGATGTCAGGAACCCTGTTCCTCCAGCATTTGCATCCTAGTGGAGCAAGTCAAAGCCAAACAGGCTCACCCGACTATTTAACCTTCAAACATGTAGCCTGACCTAGCTGTCAAAACTGTTTTACCAAACCTTGTCTCAGATACCAGGAGCCCTGCCAATCTGGCGTGTGCAGCCTAGGGGAGTAGTTCAAAGCCAAACAGGGCTCATCCTACAATTTAATATTACGACAAACAGCCCCATCTGGCTGTCAAAACAGTTTTACTAAAACTTTTTATAGATTCCAGGAGCCCAGTCAATCTGGCATGTGGAGCCTAGAGGAGCACGTCAAAGCCAAAACAGGCTCATCCGACTATTTAATCCTACAACATATAGCCCCATCTGGCCGCCAAAACTGATTTACCAAAACTTATTTTAGATACCAGGAGCCCTTTTAATCTAGAATTTGCTGCCTAGGGGAGCAAGTCACAGCCAAATAGTTTCACCCGACTATTAAATCTTAAAACATACAGCCCCATCTGGCCGCCAAAACTGCTTTACCAAAACTTGTCTCAGATACCAGGAACCCTGTTAATCCAGCATTTGCATCCTAGGGGCGCAAGTCAAAGCCAAACAGGCTCAACCGAATATTTAATCTTAAAACATCCAGTCTTGCCTAGCTGTCAAAACTGTTTTACCAAACCTTGTCTGAGATTCCAGGAGTCCCGCCAATCTGGCATGTGGAGCCTAGAGGACCAATTCAAAGCCAAACAGTCTCATCCGACCATTTAATCCTAAAACATACAGCCTCAGCTGGAAGAAAAATTTCAGAATTCGGACGTTTTGACAAATCTGCCATTCCTGTGTGTGGAAGTCGAAGGAAAGTGCAGGCTAAATTGCGGCGCCGCGTTATTGCGAGCCAAAAATAAAAATTACGCATAGCGCGTATTCCTTGTCGAAGCCAAAGCCAAAGCCCAAAGCACCAAATAGCGACAATCTACACTGGTATCAGGGATCTAATTTCCTAAGGCCGAACCAAGATTTCAGCATTGTCTCATTTTCTGAAAATAAGCTTTGAACCTCGAAAACATAAGGTAATAAGCCAGCTTATCAAATTGTACGTATTGTTTGAATCGTGGTTATAGACAGCGGGTGTACTCCGAATCAGCTTTCGTAATTACAGATAATTTTTTTGTGGATCATTCAGATCAGAAGTGGTTTAACTTACTATCACTTTCGGAGTGTAATCTCATTCATGTGTGTTTTTGCCCAGATCGAGCTTAGTTTTATAGAAAGTAATAAGATTTGTTCTTTTCACGTAATGTATAATGAAGTACGATCATGAATTTAAATTTTCCAGGAATACAATTATATGATAAAATAAAATCTTAATTCCTTTTTGGGCACCTTAGGTAAATAATATCGCTTATGAAAGGGTAGTTGCAAAGACAATCACAGATGCAGCTACAGGTAGGGCGGGTAAAGACCGGGGTAGCCAACATCTTAGCTCCTCGGCTCTATATGATATATTCTGCTTGCAGATCGTAGTCTCTTCTTATATATCGTGGTATACCGTCATACCTTAACTCTGTCTACTTTTTTTTCTTTATTCTATTTGACGCGTCGAGTGTGTTAGGGAGCAAAGAACCCACGCCCCTTCCCTGAGCACGGGCGGAACTCGTAGACGGAGTACGCTCCCAATACACAACACGAGTGTTAGGCGAGACGCGCCCAGCGTAGCCGTCGTGTTCGTTACAATCTTTAAACATACAGCTTTACCTAGCTGTCAAAACTGTTTTACCAAAACGTGTCTTAGATTCCAGGAGCCCCGCCAATCTGGCATTTGCAGCCTAGGGGAGCAAGTCAAAGCCAAACAGGCTCATCCGACTATTTAATCCTAGAACATATAGCCCCATCTGGCCGCCAAAACAGATTTACCAAAACTTGTCTCAGATACCAGGGACCCTGTTATTCCAGCATTTGCATTCTTGGGGCGCAAGTCAAAGCCAAACACACTCACTTGACTATTTAATTTTAAGACAATCTGGCAGTGCAGCCTAGGGGAGCAAGTCAAAGCCAAACAGGCTCACACGACTATTAAGTCTTAAAACATTCAGCCACACCTGGAACTCAAAATTGCCTTACCAAAACTTCTCTCAGATACCAGGAACCCTGTTAATCTAGCATTTGCATTCTAGGGGCGCAAGTCAAAGCCAAACAGGCTCATCCGACTATTTAATCCTAAAACATACAGCCTCCCCTGGAAGTCAAAATTGCTTTACCGAAACTTGTCTCAGATACAAGGATCCCTGTTAATCTAGCATTTGCAGCCTAGGGTAGCAAGTCAAAGCCAAAAAGTCTCACCCGACTATTAAGTCTTAAAACATACAGCCTTACCTGAAAGTCAAAATTGCTTTACCGAAACTTGTCCCAGATGCCAGGAACCCTGTTACTCCAGCATTTGCATCCTAGGGGAGCAAGTCAAAGCCAAATAGTTTCACCCGACTATTAAATCTTAAAACATACAGCCCCATCTGGCCGCCAAAACTGCTTGACCAAAACTTGTCTCAGATACCAGGAACCCTGTTAATCCAGTATTTGCATCCTGGGGGCGCAAGTCAAAATCATACAGGCTCACCCTACAATTTCATCTTAAAACAAACAGCCCCATCTGGCCGCCAAAACTGATTTACCTAAACTTGTCTCAGATACCAGAAATCCTGTTAATCTAGCATTTGCAGCCTAGGGGAGCAAGATAAAGCCAAATAGTCTCACCCGACTATTAAATCTTAAAACATATAGCCCGATCTGGCCGTCAAAACTGATTAACCAAAACTTGTCTCAAATACCAGGAACCCTGTTAATCCAGTATTTGCATCCTGGGGGCGCAAGTCAAAGTCATACAGGCTCACCCGACTCTTTAATCTTAAAACAAACAGCCCCATCTGGCTGTCAAAACTGTTTTACTAAAACTTTTTTTAGATTCCAGGAGCCTTGCCAATCTGGCATGTGCCGCCTAGGGGAGCAAGTCAAAGCCAAATAGTCTCACCCGACTATTAAGTCTTAAAGCATACAGCTTCACCTGGAAGTCAAAATTGCTTTACCGAAACTTGTCTCAGATGTCAGGAACCCTGTTCCTCCAGCATTTGCATCCTAGTGGAGCAAGTCAAAGCCAAACAGGCTCACCCGACTATTTAACCTTCAAACATGTAGCCTGACCTAGCTGTCAAAACTGTTTTACCAAACCTTGTCTCAGATACCAGGAGCCCTGCCAATCTGGCGTGTGCAGCCTAGGGGAGTAGTTCAAAGCCAAACAGGGCTCATCCTACAATTTAATATTACGACAAACAGCCCCATCTGGCTGTCAAAACAGTTTTACTAAAACTTTTTATAGATTCCAGGAGCCCCGTCAATCTGGCATGTGGAGCCTAGAGGAGCACGTCAAAGCCAAAACAGGCTCATCCGACTATTTAATCCTACAACATATAGTCCCATCTGGCCGCCAAAACTGATTTACCAAAACTTATTTTAGATACCAGGAGCCCTTTTAATCTAGAATTTGCAGCCTAGGGGAGCAAGTCACAGCCAAATAGTTTCAGCCGACTATTAAATCTTAAAACATACAGCCCCATCTGGCCGCCAAAACTGCTTTACCAAAACTTGTCTCAGATACCAGGAACCCTGTTAATCCAGCATTTGCATCCTAGGGGCGCAAGTCAAAGCCAAACAGGCTCAACCGAATATTTAATCTTAAAACATCCAGTCTTGCCTAGCTGTCAAAACTGTTTTACCAAACCTTGTCTGAGATTCCAGGAGTCCCGCCAATCTGGCATGTGGAGCCTAGAGGACCAATTCAAAGCCAAACAGTCTCATCCGACCAGTTAATCCTAAAACATACAGCCTCAGCTGGAAGAAAAATTTCAGAATTCGGACGTTTTGACAAATCTGCCATTCCTGTGTGTGGAAGTCGTAGGAAAGTGCAGGCTAAATTGCGGCGCCGCGTTATTGCGAGCCAAAAATAAAAATTACGCATAGCGCGTATTCCTTGTCGAAGCCAAAGCCAAAGCCCAAAGCACCAAATAGCGACAATCTACACTGGTAGCAGGGATCTAATTTCCTAAGGCCGAACCAAGATTTCAGCATTGTCTCATTTTCTGAAAATAAGCTTTGAACCTCGCTAACCAATAGTTCTTGCTGCACGCACAGGCGGCCAACTTGACCACGTGTTCCACCCATCGATGCCCGGACATTCTTGAGCGCAGATCTGGTGGATAGCTAACCAGTGCGCACCCACACTCGGATTTACAACATCTGATATAATTGTTAAACGGCATACTGGCCGTAGGTATAAGCGAAGGGCATAAGTACACATGAAATTTAAATTGAAATTTTTTCCGTTTTATATCACTGACATTGTCTTTTGATCCTGATTTAGCGTGTATATGTCGCTGACTACTATATTCCTACGTTACACAGTACAATTAAGATTCCACAGCCCATCATCGTCGTCAACAGGCCTGCTGACATCGTTGGATTATACTAAAGTAGTGAGTACTGTGTGAAAAAAAAAACATAAGGTAATAAGCCAGCTTATCAAATTGTACGTATTGTTTGAATCGTGGTTATAGTCAGCGGGTATACTCCGAATCAGCCTTCGTAATTACAGATAATTTTTTTGTGGATCATTCAGATCAGAAGTGGTTTAACTTACTATCACTTTCGGAGTGTAATCTCATTCATGTGTGTTTTTGCCCAGATCGAGTTTAGTTTTATATAAAATAATAAGATTTGTTCTTTTCACGTAATGTATAATGAAGTACGATCATGAATTTAAATTTTCCAGGAATACAATTATATGATAAAATAAAATCTTAATTCCTTTTTGGGCACCTTAGGTAAATAATATCGCTTATGAAAGGGTAGTTGCAAAGACAATCACAGATGCAGCTACAGGTAGGGCGGGTAAAGACCGGGGTAGCCAACATCTTAGCTCCTCGGCTCTATATGATATATTCTGCTTGCAGATCGTAGTCTCTTCTTATATATCGTGGTATTCCGTCATACCTTAACTCTGTTTACTTTTTTTTTGTTATTATATTTGACGCGTCGAGTGTGTTAGGGAGCAAAGAACCCACGCCCCTTCCCTGAGCACGGTCGGAACTCGTAGACGGAGTACGCTCCCAATACACAACACGAGTGTTAGGCGAGACGCGCCCAGCGTAGCCGTCGTGTTCGTTACAACCTTAAAACATACAGCTTTACCTAGCTGTCAAAACTGTTTTACCAAAACGTGTCTTAGATTCCAGGAGCCCCGCCAATCTGGCATTTGCAGCCTAGGTGAGCTAGACAAAGCCAAATAGTCTCACCCGACTATTAAATCTTAAAACTTATAGCCCGAACTGGCCGTCAAAACTGATTAACTAAAACTTGTCTCAGATACCAGGAACCCTGTTAATACAGTATTTGCATCCTGGGGCGCAAGTCAAACTCATACAGGCTCACCCTACAAGTTAATCTTAAAACAAACAGCCCCATCTGGCTGTCAAAACTGTTTTACTAAAACTTTTTTTAGATTCCAGGAGCCCCGCCAATCTGCCAAGTGGAGCCTAGAGGAGCAAGTCAAAGCCAAAAACAGGCTCATCCGACTATTTAATCCTAAAACAAACAGCCTCACCTGGAAGTCAAAATTGCTTCACCGAAACTTTTCTCAGATACAAAGATCTCTGTTAATCTAGCATTTGCAGCCTAGGATAGCAAGTCAAAGCCAAACAGGGCTTACCTTACATTTTAATCTTAAAACAAACAGCCCCATCTGGCCGCCAAAACTCCTTTACCAAAACTTGTGTCAGATACCAGGAACCCTGTTAATCCAGCATTTGCATCCTAGGGGCGCAAGTCAAAGCCAAACAGGCTCATCCCACTATTTAATCCTAAAACATAGAGCCTCCCCTGGAAGTCAAAATTGCTTTACCGAAACTTGTCTCAGATACCAGGAACCCTGTTAATCCAGCATTTGCATCCTAGGGGCGAAAGTCAAAGCCAAACAGGCTCATCCCACTATTTAATCCTAAAACATACAGCCTCCCCTGGAAGTCAAAATTGCTTTACCGAAACTTGTCTCAGATAGAAGGATCCCTGTTAATCTAGCATTTGCATCCTAGGGGCGCAAGTCAAAGCCAAACAGGCTCATCCAACTATTTAATCCTAAAACATACAGCCTCCCCTGGAAGTCAAAATTGCTTTACCGAAACTTGTCTCAGATACAAGGATCCATGTTAATCTAGCATTTGCATCCTAGGGGCGCACTTCAAAGCCAACCAGTCTCATCCGACCATTTAATCCTAAAACATACAGCCTCAGCTGGAAGAAAAATTTCAGAATTCGGACGTTTTGACAAATCTGCCACTCCTGTGTGTGGAAGTCGTAGGAAAGTGCAGGCTAAATTGCGGCGCCGCGTTATTGCGAGCCAAAAATAAATATTACGCATAGCGCGTATTCCTTGTCGAAGCCAAAGCCAAAGCCCAAAGCACCAAATAGCGACAATCTACACTGGTATCAGGGATCTAATTTCCTAAGGCCGAACCAAGATTTCAGCATTGTCTCATTTTCTGAAAATAAGCTTTGAACCTCGCTAACCAATAGTTGTTGCTGCACGCACAGGCGGCCAACTTGACCTCGTGTTCGACCCATCTTGAGCGCAGATCTGGTGGATAGCTAACCAGTGCGCACCCACACTCGGATTTACAACATCTGATATAATTGTTAAACGGCATTCTGGCCGTAGGTATAAGCGAAGGGCATAAGTACACATGAAATTTAAATTGCAATTTTTTCCGTTTTATATCACTGACATTGTATTTTGATCCTGATTTAGCGTGTATATGTCGCTGACTACTATATTCCTACGTTACACAGTACAATTAAGATTCCACAGCCCATCATCGTCGTCAACAGGCCTGCTGACATCGTTGGATTATACTAAAGTAGTGAGTACTGTGTGAAAAAAAAAACATAAGGTAATACGCCAGCTTATCAAACTGTACGTATTGTTTGAATCGTGGTTATAGTCAGCGGGTGTACTCCGAATCAGCCTTCGTAATTACAGATAATTTTTTTGTGGATCATTCAGATCAGAAGTGGTTTAACTTACTATCACTTTCGGAGTGTAATCTCATTCATGTGTGTTTTTGCCCAGATCGAGTTTAGTTTTATAGAAAGTAATAAGATTTGTTCTTTACACGTAATGTATAATGAAATACGATCATGAATTTAAAATTTCCAGGAATAAAATTATATGATAAAATGAAATCTTAATTCCTTTTTGGGCACCTTAGGTAAATAATATCGCTTATGAAAGGGTAGTTGCAAAGACAATCACAGGTGCAGCTACAGGTAGGGCGGGTAAAGACCGGGGGTAGCCAACATCTTAGCTCCTAGGCTCTATATGATATATTCTGCTTGCAGATCGTAGTCTCTTCTTATATATCGTGGTATTCCGTCATACCTTAACTCTGTTTACTTTTTTTTTTTTATTATATTTGACGCGTCGAGTGTGTTAGGGAGCAAAGAACCCACGCCCCTTCCCTGAGCACGGTCGGAACCCGTAGACGGAGTACGCTCCCAATACACAACACGAGTGTTAGGCGAGACACGCCCAGCGTAGCCGTCGTGTTCGTTACAATCTTAAAACATACAGCTTTACCTAGCTGTCAAAACTGTTTTACCAAAACATGTCTTAGATTCCAGGAGGCCCGCCAATCTGGCATGTGCAGCCTAGGGGAGCAAGTCAAAGCCAAACAGGCTCATCCGACTATTTAATCCAAAAAAATATAGCCCCATCTGGCCGCCAAAACAGATTTACCTAAACTTGTCTCAGATACCAGGAACCCCGTAAATCTAGCATTTGCAGCCTAGGGGAGCAAGACAAAGCCAAATAGTCTCACCCGACTATTAAATCTTAAAACATATAGCCCGAACTGGCCGTCAAAACTGATTAACCAAAACTTGTCTCAGATACCAGGAACCCTGTTAATACAGTATTTGCATCCTGGGGCGCAAGTCAAAGTCATACAGGCTCACCCTACAAGTTAATCTTAAAACAAACAGCCCCATCTGGCTGTCAAAACTGTTTTACTAATACTTTTTTTAGATTCCAGGAGCCCGCCAATCTGCCAAGTGGAGCCTAGAGGAGCAAGTCAAAGCCAAAACAGGCTCATCCGCCTATTTAATCCTAAAACATACAGCCTCACCTGGAAGTCAAAATTGCTTCACCGAAACTTTTCTCAGATACCAGGATCTCTGTTAATCTAGCATTTGCAGCCTAGGATAGCAAGTCAAAGCCAAATAGTCTCACCCGACTATTAAATCTTAAAACATACAACCCCATCTGGCCGCAAAAACTGCTTTACCAAAACTTGCGTCAGATACCAGGAACCCTGTTAATCCAGCATTTGCATCCTAGGGGCGCAAATCAAAGCCAAACACACTCATTTGACTATTTAATCTGAATACATACAGCCTTACCTAGCTGTCAAAACTGTTTGAACAAAACTTGTCTTAGATTCCACGAGCCCCGCCAATCTGGCATGTGCAGCCTAGGGGAGCAAGTCAAAGCCAAACAGGCTCATCCGACTATTTAATCCTAAAACATGCAGCCTCACCTGGAAGTCAAAATTGCTTTACCGAAACTTGTCTCAGATACAAGGATCTCTGTTAATCTAGCATTTGCAGCCTGGGGTAGCAAGTCAAAGCCAAATAATCTCACCCGACTATTAAATCTTAAAACATACAACCCCATCTGGCCGCCAAAACTGCTTTACCAAAACTTGTGTCAGATACCGGGAACCCTGTTAATCCAGCATTTGCATCGTAGGGGCACAGTTCAATTCCAAAATGCTAAATCCGACCATTTAATCTTTAAACATACAGCCCCATCTGGCTGCCAAAACTGCTTTACCTTGTCTGAGATTCCAGGAGCCCCGCCAATCTGGCATGTGGAGCCTAGAGGACCAAGTCAAAGCCAAACAGGCTCATCCGACTATTTAATCCTAAAACATACAGCCTCAGCTGGAAGTCAAAATTGCTTTACCAAAACTTGTCTAAGCAACCACGAGCCCTGTTAATCTATCATTTGCAGCCAAGGGGAGCAAGTCAAAGCAAAATAGCCTCACCCGACTATTAAGTCTTAACACATTCAGTCTCACCTGGAACGCAAAATTGCCTTCCGAAAACTTGTCTAAGATACCAGGAACCCTGTTAATCCGGCATTTGCATCGTAGGGGCGCAGTTCAAAGCCCAAAATGCCCACCCGACAATTTAATCTTAAAACATACAGCCCCATCTGGCTGCCAAAACTGCTTTAGCAACACTTGTCTTAGAAACCTGGAGCCCTGTTAATCTAGCATTTGCAGCCTATGGGAGCAAGACAAAGCAAAATAGCCTCACCCGACTATTAAGTCTTAACACATTCAGTCTCACCTGGAACTCAAAATTGCCTTTCCAAAACTTGTCTCAGCTACCAGGAACCCTGTTAATCCAGCATTTGCATCCTAGGGGCGCAAGTCAAAGCCAAACAGGCTCACCCGACTATTAAATCTTAATACATAAAGCCCCATCTGGCCGCCAAAACCGATTTACCAAAACTTGACTCAGATACCAGGAACCCTGTTATTCCAGCATTTGCATCCTGGGGGCGCAAGTCAAAGTCATACAGGCTCACCCGACTCTTTAATCTTAAAACAAACAGCCCCATCTGGCTGTCAAAACTGTTTTACTAAAACTTTTTTTAGATTCCAGGAGCCTTGCCAATCTGGCATGTGGAGCCTAGAGGACCAAGTCAAAGCCAAATAGGCTCATCCGACTATTTAATCCTAAAACATACAGCCTCAGCTGGAAGTCAAAATTGCTTTACCGAAACTTGTCTCAGATACAAGGATCTCTGTTAATCTATCATTTGCAGCCTAGGGTAGCAAGTCACAGCCAAATAGTTTCACCCGACTATTAAATCTTAAAATATACAGCCCCATCTGGCCGCCAAAACTGCTTTACCAAAACTTGTCTCAGATACCAGGAACCCTATTAATCCAGCATTTGCATCCTAGGGGCGCAAGTCAAAGCCAAACGGGCTCAACCGACTATTTAATCTTAAAACATACAGTCTTGCCTAGCTTTCAAAACTGTTTTACTAAACCTTGTCTTAGATTCCAGGAGCCCCGCTAATCTGGCATGTGGAGAATAGAGGACCAAGTCAAAGCCTAACAGGCTCATCCGACTATTAAATATTAAAACATATAGCCCCATCTGGCCGCCAAAACTGATATACCAAAACTTGTCTCAGATACCAGGAACCCTGTTATTCCAGCATTTGCATCTTAGGGGCGCAAGTCAAAGCCAAACACACTCACTTGACTATTTAATCTTAATACATGCAGCCTTACCTAGCTGTCAAAACCGTTCAAACAAAACTTGTTTTAGATTCCACGAGCGCCGCCAATCTGGCATGTGCAGCCAAGGGGAGCAAGTCAAAGCCAAACAGGCTCACATGACTATTAAGTCTTAAGACATTCAGTCTCACCTGGAACTCAAAATTGCCTTCCCAAAACTTGTCTAAGATACCAGGAACCCTGTTAATCCAGCATTTGCATCCTAGGGGCGCAAGTCAAAGCCAACCAGTCTCATCCGACCATTTAATCCTAAAACATACAGCTTAAGCTGGAAGAAAAATTTCAGAATTCGGACGTTTTGACAAATCTGCCAATCCTGTGTGTGGAAGTCGTAGGAAAGTGCAGGCTAAATTGCGGCGCTGCGTTATTGCGAGCCAAAAATAAAAATTACGCATAGCGCGTATTCCTTGTCGAAGCCAAAACCAAAGCCCAAAGCACCAAATAGCGACAATCTACACTGGTAGCAGGGATCTAATTTCCTAAGGCCGAACCAAGATTTCAGCATTGTCTCATTTTCTGAAAATATGCTTTGAACGTCGCCAATCAATAGTTCTTGCTGCACACATAGGCGGCCAACTTGACCACGTGTTCGACCCATCGATGCCCGGACATTCTTGAGCGCAGATCTGGTGGATAGCTAACCAGTGCGCACCCACATATATATACCACTGGCCGTAGGTATAAGCGAAGGGCATAAGTACACATGAAATTTAAATTGAAATTTTTTCCGTTTTATATCACTGACATTGTTATTTGATCCTGATTTAGCGTGTATATGTCGCTGACTACTATATTCATACGTTACACAGTACAATTAAGATTCCACAGCCCATCATCGTCGTCAACAGGCCTGCTGACATCGTTGGATTATACTAAAGTAGTGGGTACTGTGTGAAAAAAAAACATAAGGTAATACGCCAGCTTATCAAACTGTACGTATTGTTTGAATCGTGGTTATAGTCAGCGGGTGTACTCCGAATCAGCCTTCGTAATTACAGATAATTTTTTTGTGGATCATTCAGATCAGAAGTGGTTTAACTTACTATCACTTTCGGAGTGTAATCTCATTCATGTGTGTTTTTGCCCAGATCGAGTTTAGTTTTATAGAAAGTAATAAGATTTGTTCTTTACACGTAATGTATAATGAAGTACGATCATGAATTTAAAATTTCCAGGAATAAAATTATATGATAAAATGAAATCTTAATTCCTTTTTGGACACCTTAGGTAAATAATATCGCTTATGAAAGGGTAGTTGCAAAGACAATCACAGATGCAGCTACAGGTAGGGCGGGTAAAGACCGGGGGTAGCCAACATCTTAGCTCCTAGGCTCTATATGATATATTCTGCTTGCAGATCGTAGTCTCTTCTTATATATCGTGGTATTCCGTCATACCTTAACTCTGTTTACTTTTTTTTTTTATTATATTTGACGCGTCGAGTGTGTTAGGGAGCAAAGAACCCACGCCCCTTCCCTGAGCACGGTCGGAACCCGTAGACGGAGTACGCTCCCAATACACAACACGAGTGTTAGGCGAGACACGCCCAGCGTAGCCGTCGTGTCATATATATACCACTGGCCGTAGGTATAAGCGAAGGGCATAAGTACACATGAAATTTAAATTGAAATTTTTTCCGTTTTATATCACTGACATTGTTATTTGATCCTGATTTAGCGTGTATATGTCGCTGACTACTATATTCCTACGTTACACAGTACAATTAAGATTCCACAGCCCATCATCGTCGTCAACAGGCCTGCTGACATCGTTGGATTATACTAAAGTAGTGAGTACTGTGTGAAAAAAAAAACATAAGGTAATACGCCAGCTTATCAAACTGTACGTATTGTTTGAATCGTGGTTATAGTCAGCGGGTGTACTCCGAATCAGCCTTCGTAATTACAGATAATTTTTTTGTGGATCATTCAGATCAGAAGTGGTTTAACTTACTATCACTTTCGGAGTGTAATCTCATTCATGTGTGTTTTTGCCCAGATCGAGTTTAGTTTTATAGAAAGTAATAAGATTTGTTCTTTACACGTAATGTATAATGAAGTACGATCATGAATTTAAAATTTCCAGGAATAAAATTATATGATAAAATAAAATCTTGATTCCTTTTTGGGCACCTTAGGTAAATAATATCGCTTATGAAAGGGTAGTTGCAAAGACAATCACAGATGCAGCTACAGGTAGGGCGGGTAAAGACCGGGGGTAGCCAACATCTTAGCTCCTAGGCTCTATATGATATATTCTGCTTGCAGATCGTAGTCTCTTCTTATATATCGTGGTATACCGTCATACCTTAACTCTGTTTACTTTTTTCTTTATTATATTTGACGCGTCGAGTGTGTTAGGGAGCAAAGAACCCACGCCCCTTCCCTGAGCACGGTCGGAACCCGTAGACGGAGTACGCTCCCAATACACAACACGAGTGTTAGGCGAGACACGCCCAGCGTAGCCGTCGTGTTCGTTACAATCTTAAAACATACAGCTTTACCTAGCTGTCAAAACTGTTTTACCAAAACATGTCTTAGATTCCAGGAGCCCCGCCAATCTGGCATGTGCAGCCTAGGGGAGCAAGTCAAAGCCAAACAGGCTCATCCGACTATTTAATCCAAAAAAATATAGCCCCATCTGGCCGCCAAAACAGATTTACCGAAACTTGTCTCAGATACAAGGATCTCTGTTAATCTAGCATTTGCAGCCTGGGGTAGCAAGTCAAAGCCAAATAGTCTCACCCGACTATTAAATCTTAAAACATACAACCCCATCTGGCCGCCAAAACTGCTTTACCAAAACTTGTGTCAGATACCGGGAACCGTGTTAATCCAGCATTTGCATCGTAGGGGCCCAGTTCAAAGCCCAAAATGCTAAATCCGACCATTTAATCTTTAAACATACAGCCCCATCTGGCTGCCAAAACTGCTTTACCTTGTCTGAGATTCCAGGAGCCCCGCCAATCTGGCATGTGGAGCCTAGAGGACCAAGTCAAAGCCAAACAGGCTCATCCGACTATTTAATCCTAAAACATACAGCCTCAGCTGGAAGTCAAAATTGCTTTACCAAAACTTGTCTAAGCAACCAGGAGCCCTGTTAATCTAGCATTTGCAGCCAAGGGGAGCAAGTCAAAGCAAAATAGCCTCACCCGACTATTAAGTCTTAACACATTCAGTCTCACCTGGAACGCAAAATTGCCTTCCGAAAACTTGTCTAAGATACCAGGAACCCTGTTAATCCGGCATTTGCATCGTAGGGGCGCAGTTCAAAGCCCAATATGCCCACCCGACAGTTTAATCTTAAAACATACAGCCCCATCTGGCTGCCAAAACTGCTTTAGCAACACTTGTCTTAGAAACCTGGAGCCCTGTTAATCTAGCATTTGCAGCCTATGGGAGCAAGTCAAAGCCAAACAGGCTCACCCGACTATTAAATCTTAAAACATATAGCCCCATCTGGCCGCCAAAAACCGATTTACCAAAACTTGACTCAGATACCAGGAACCCTGTTATTCCAGCATTTGCACCATAGGGGCGCAAGTCAAAGACAAGCACGCTCACCCGACTATTTAATCTTAAAACATACAGACTTACCTAGCTGTCAAAACTGTTTTACCAAAGTTGTCCTAGATTCCAGAAGCCCCGCCAATCTGGCAAGTGCAGCCTAGGGGAGCCAGTCAAAGCCTAACAGGCTCATCCGACTATTTAATCCTAAAAAATATAGCCCCATCTGGCCGCCAAAACTGATTTACCAAAACTTGTCTCAGATACCAGGAACCCTGTTAATCCAGCCTTACCTAGCTGTCAAAACTGTTTTACCAAAACTTGTCTTAGATTCCACGAGCCCCGCCAATCTGGCATGTGCAGCCTAGGGGAGCAAGTCAAAGCCAAACAGGCTCACACGACTATTAAGTCTTAAAACATTCAGCCTCACCTGGAACTCAAAATTGCCTTACCAAAACTTGTCTCAGATACCAGGAACCCTGTTAATCCAGCATTTGCATCCTAGGGGCGCAAGTCAAAGCCAAACAGGCTCATCCGACTATTTAATCCTAAAGCATACAGCCTCCCCTGGAAGTCAAAATTGCTTTACCGAAACTTGTCTCAGATACAAGGATCCCTGTCAATCAATTTAATCTTAAAACACACAGCCCCATATGGCTGCAAAAACTGCTTTACCAAAACTTGTCTTTGATACCAGGAGCCCTGTTAATCTAGCATTTGCAGCCTAGGGGAGCGAGTTAAAGCAAAATATACTCACCCGACTATTAAGTCTTAACACATTCAGCCTCAGCTGGAACTCAAAATTGCCTTACCAAAACTTGTCTCAGATACCAGGAACCCTGTTAATCCAGCTTTTGCATCCTAGGGGCGCACGTCAAAGCCAAACAGGCTCACCCGACTATTAAATCTTAAAACATATAGACCCATCTGGCCGCCAAAACTGATTTACCAAAACTTGTCTCAGATACCAGGAACCCTGTTATTCCAGCATTTGCATCCTAGGGGCGCAAGTCAAAGCCAAGCACGCTCACCCGACTATTTAATCTTAAAACATACAGCCTTACCTAGCATTTAAAACTGTTTTACCAACACTTGTCTTAGATTCCAGGAGCCCCGCCAATCTGGCATGTGCAGCCTAGGGGAGCAAGTCAAAGCCAAACAGGCTCATCCGACTATTTAATCCTAAAAAATATAGCCCCATCTGGCCGCCAAAACTGATTTACCAAAACTTGTCTCAGATACCAGGAACCCTGTTAATCTAGCATTTGTGTGCAAGCCAAATAGTCTCACCCGACTATTAAATCTTAAAACATATAGCCCCATCTGGCCGTTAAAACTGATTTACCAAAACTTGTCTCAGATACCGGGAACCCTGTTAATCCAGTGTTTGCATCCTGGGGGAGCAAGTCAAAGTCATACAGGCTCACCCTACAATTTAATCTTAAAACAAATCTGGCTGTCAAAACTGTTTTACTAAAATTTTTTCTAGACTCCAGGAGCCCCGCCAATCTGGCATGTGCCGCCTAGGGGAGCAAGTCAAAGCCAAATAGTCTCACCCGACTATTAAGTCTTAATACATTCAGCCTCACCTGGAACTCAAAATTGCCTTACCAAAACTTGTCTCAGATACCAGGAACCCTGTTAACCAGCATTTGCATCCTAGGGGCGCAAGTCAAAGCCAAACACGCTCATCCGACTATTTAATCCTAAAACATACAGCCTCACCTGGAAGTAAAAATTGCTTTACCGAAACGTGTCTCAGATACAAGGATCCCTGTTAATCAATTTAATCTTTAAACTTACAACCCCATCTGGCCGCCAAAACTGCGTTAACAAAACTTGTCTCAGATACCAGGAGCCCTGCCAATCTGGCATGTGCAGCCTAGGGGAGCAGGTCAAAGCAAAACAGGCTCACCCGACTATTTAATACTAAAACATACAGTCCCATCTGGCCGCCAAAACTGCTCTACCAAACCCTGCCAATCTGGCATTTGCAGCCTAGGGGATCAAGTCAAAGCCAATTAGTCTGACCTCATTATCCAATCTGAAAGCACATAGTCCCATCTGCTTGCCCTGTTAATCTAGCATTTGCATCCTAGGGGAGCAAGTCTAAGCCAAATAGCCTCACCCGACTATTAAATCTTAAAAGATACAGCCCCATCTGGCCGCCAAAATTGCCTTACCAAAACTTGTCTCAGATACCAGGAACCCTGTTAGGGGCGCAAGTCAAAGCCAAACACACTCACTTGACTATTTAATCTTAAAACATACAGTCTTGCCTAGCTGTCAAAACTGTTTTACCAAACCTTGTCTTAGATTCCAGGAGCCCCGCCAATCTGGCATGTGGAGCCTAGAGGACCAAGTCAAAGCCAAACAGGCTCATCCGACTATTTAATCCTAAAACATACAGCCTCAGCTGGAAGTCAAAATTGCTTTACCGAAACTTGTCTCAGATACAAGGATCTCTGTTAATCTAGCATTTGCAGCCTAGGGTAGCAAGTCACAGCCAAACAGTCTCATCCGACCATTTAATCCTAAAACATACAGCCTCAGCTGGAAGAAAAATTTCAGAATTCGGACGTTTTGACAAATCTGCCATTCCTGTGTGTGGAAGTCGTAGGAAAGTGCAGGCTAAATTGCGGCGCCGCGTTATTGCAAGCCAAAAATACAAATAACGCATAGCGCGTATTCCTTGTCGAAACCAAAGCCAAAGCCCAAAGCACCAAATAGCGACAATCTACACTGGTAGCAGGGATCTAATTTCCTAAGGCCGAACCAAGATTTCAGCATTGTCTCATTTTCTGAAAATAAGCTTTGAACCTCGCTAACCAATAGTTCTTGCTGCACGCACAGGCGGCCAACTTGACCACGTGTTCGACCCATCGATGCCCGGACATTCTTGAGCGCAGATCTGGTGGATAGCTAACCAGTGCGCACCCACACTCGGATTTACAACATCTGATATAATTGTTAAACGGCATACTGGCCGTAGGTATAAGCGAAGGGCATAAGTACTCATGAAATTTAAATTGAAATTTTTTCCGTTTTATATCACTGACATTGTCTTTTGATCCTGATTTAGCGTGTATATGTCGCTGACTACTATATTCCTACGTTACATAGTACAATTAAGATTCCACAGCCCATCATCGTCGTCAACAGGCCTGCTCACATCGTTGGATTATACTAAAGTAGTGAGTACTGTGTGAAAAAAAAACATAAGGTAATAAGCCAGCTTATCAAATTGTACGTATTGTTTGAATCGTGGTTATAGTCAGCGGGTGTACTCCGAATCAGCCTTCGTAATTACAGATAATATTTTTGTGGATCATTCAGATCAGAAGTGGTTTAACTTACTATCACTTTCGGAGTGTAATCTCATTCATGTGTGTTTTTGCCCAGATCGAGTTTACTTTTATAGAAAGTAATAAGATTTGTTCTTTTCACGTAATGTATAATGAAGTACGATCATGAATTTAAATTTTCCAGGAATACAATTATATGATAAAATGAAATCTTAATTCCTTTTTGGGCACCTTAGGTAAATAATATCGCTTATGAAAGGGTAGTTGCAAAGACAATCACAGATGCAGCTACAGGTAGGGCGGGTAAAGACCGGGGGTAGCCAACATCTTAGCTCCTCGGCTCTATATGATATATTCTGCTTGCAGATCGTAGTCTCTTCTTATATATCGTGGTATACCGTCATTCCTTAACTCTGTCTACTTTTTTTTCTTTATTATATTTGACGCGTCGAGTGTGTTAGGGAGCAAAGAACCCACGCCCCTTCCCTGAGCACGGTCGGAACCCGTAGACGGAGTACGCTCCCAATACACAACACGAGTGTTAGGCGAGACGCGCCCTGCGTAGCCGTCGTGTTCGTTACAATCTTAAAACATACAGCTTTACCTAGCTGTCAAAACTGTTTTACCAAAACGTGTCTTAGATTCCAGGAGCCCCGCCAATCTGGCATGTGCAGCCTAGGGGACCAAGTCAAAGCCAAACAGGCTCATCCGACTATTTAATCCTAAAACATACAGCCTCAGCTGGAAGTCAAAATTGCATTACCGAAACTTGTCTCAGATACAAGGATCTCTGTTAAGCTAGCATTTGCAGCCTAGGGTAGCAAGTCAAAGCCAAATAGTCTCACCCGACTATTAAATCTTAAAACATACAACCCCATCTGGCCGCCAAAACTGCTTTACCAAAACTTGTGTCAGATACCGGGAACCCTGTTAATCCAGCATTTGCATCGTAGGGGCACAGTTCAAAGCCCAAAATGCTCATCCGACAATTTAATCTTAAAACATACAGCCCCATCTGGCTGCCAAAACTGCTTTACCTTGTCTGAGATTCCAGGAGCCCCGCCAATCTGGCATGTGGAGCCTAGAGGACCAAGTCAAAGCCAAACAGGCTCATCCGACTATTTAATCCTAAAACATACAGCCTCAGCTGGAAGCCAAATTGCTTTACCAAAACTTGTCTTAGCAACCAGGGGCCCTGTTAATCTAGCATTTGCAGCCAATGGGAGCAAGTCAAAGCAAAATAGCCTCACCCGACTATTAAGTCTTAACACATTCAGTCTCACCTGGAACTCAAAATTGCCTTACCAATACTTGTCTAAGATACCAGGAACCCTGTTAATCCAGCATTTGCATCGTAGGGGCGCAGATCAAAGCCCAAAATGCCCACCCGACAATTTAATCTTAAAACATACAGCCCCATCTGGCTGCCAAAACTGCTTTACCAACACTTGTCTTAGAAACCTGGGGCCCTGTTAATCTAGCATTTCCAGCCTATGGGAGCAAGTCAAAGCAAAATAGCTTCACCCGGCTATTAAGTCTTAACACATTCAGTCTCACCTGGAACTCAAAATTGCCTTACCAAAACTTGTCTCAGATACCAGGAACGCTGTTAATCCAGCATTTGCATCCTAGGGGCGCAAGTCAAAGCCAAACAGGCTCACCCGACTATTAAATCTTAAAACATATAGCCCCATCTGGCCGCCAAAACCGATTTACCAAAACTTGACTCAGATGCCAGGAACCCTGTTATTCCAGCATTTGCATCCTAGGGGCGCAAGTCAAAGACAAGCACGCTCACATGAGTATTTAATCTTAAAACATACAGCCTTACCTATCTGTCAAAACTATTTTACCAAAGTTGTCTTAGATTCCAGGAGCCCCGCCAATCTGGCATGTGCAGCCTAGGGGAGCCAGTCAAAGCCTAACAGGCTCATCCGACTATTTAATCCTAAAAAATATAGCCCCATCTGGCCGCCAAAACTGATTTACCAAAACTTGTCTCAGATACCAGGAACCCTGTTAATCCAGCATTTGCATCTTAGGGGCGCAAGTCAAAGCCAAACACACTCACTTGACTATTTAATCTTAATTCATACAGCCTTACCTAGCTGTCAAAACTGTTTTACCAAAACTTGTCTTAGATTCCACGAGCCCCGCCAATCTGGCATGTGCAGCCTAGGGGAGCAAGTCAAAGCCAAACAGGCTCACACGACTATTAAGTCTTAAAACATTCAGCCTCACCTGGAACTCAAAATTGCCTTACCAAAACTTGTCTCAGATACCAGGAACCCTGTTAATCCAGTATTTGCATCCTAGGGGCGCAAGTCAAAACCAAACAGTCTCACCCGACTATTTAATCCTAAAACATACAGCCTCACCTGGAAGTAAAAATTGCTTTACCGAACCTTATCTCAGATATAAGGATCCCTGTTAATCAATTTAATCTTAAAACATATAACCCTATCTGGCCGCCAAAACTGCTTTAAAAAAACTTGTCTCAGATACCAGGAGCCCTGCCAATCTGGCATGTGCAGCCTAGGGGAGCAGGTCAAAGCAAAACAGGCTCACCCGACTATTTAATACTAAAATATACAGTCCCATCTGGCCGCCAAAACTGCTCTACCAAACCCTGCCAATCTGGCATTTGCAGCCTAGGGGATCAAGTCAAAGCCAATTAGTCTGACCTCATTATCCAATCTGAAAGCACACAGTCCCATCTGGTTGCCCAGTTAATCTAGCATTTGCAGCCTAGGGGAGCAAGTCAAAGCCAAATAGCCTCACTCGACTATTAAATCTTAAAGCATACAGCCCCACCTCGCCGCCAAAACTGCTTTACCAAAACTTGTCTCAGATACCAGGAACCCTGTTAATCCAGTATTTGCATCCTGGGGGCGCAAGTCAAAATCATACAGGCTCACCCTACAATTTAATCTTAAAACAAACAGCCCCATCTGGCTGTCAAAACTGTTTTACCAAAACTTGTCTTAGATTCCACGAGCCCCGCCAATCTGGCATGTGCAGCCTAGGGGAGCAAGTCAAAGCCAAACAGGCTCACACGACTATTAAGTCTTAAAACATTCAGCCTCACCTGGAACTCAAAATTGTCTTACCAAAACTTGTCTCAGATACCAGGAACCCTGTTAATCCAGCATTTGCATCCTAGGGGCGAAAGTCAAAGCCAAACAGGCTCTTCCGACTCTTAAATCTTCAGACATACAGTCTTGCCTAGCAGTCAAAACTGTTTTACGAAACCTTGTCTTAGATTCCAGGAGCCCCGCCAATCTGGCATGTGGAGCCTAGGGGACCAAGTCAAAGCCAAACAAGCTCATCCGACTATTTAGTTCTAAAACATACAGCCTCACCTGGAAGTCAAAATTGCTTTACCAAAACTTGTCTCAGATACCAGGAACCCTGTTATTCCAGCATTGGCATCTTAGGGACGCAAGTCAAAGCCAAACACACTCACTTGACTATTTAATCTTAATACATGCAGCCTTACCTAGCTGTCAAAACTGTTTAAACAAAACTTGTCTTAGATTCCAGGAGCCCCGCCAATCTGGCATGTGCATCCTAGGGGAGCAAGTCAAAGCCAAACAGGCTCACATGACTATTAAGTCTTAACACATTCAGTCTCACCTGGAACTCAAAATTGCCTTCCCAAAACTTGTCTAAGATACCAGGAACCCTGTTAATCCAGCATTTTAATCCTAGGGGCGCAAGTCAAAGCCAAACAGTCTCATCCGACCATTTAATCCTAAAACATACAGCCTCAGCTGGAAGAAAAATTTCAGAATTCGGACGTTTTGACAAATCTGCCATTCCTGTGTGTGGAAGTCGTAGGAAAGTGCAGGCTAAATTGCGGCGCCGCGTTATTGCGAGCCAAAAATAAAAATTACGCATAGCGCGTATTCCTTGTCGAAGCCAAAGCCAAAGCCCAAAGCACCAAATAGCGACAATCTACACTGGTAGCAGGGATCTAATTTCCTAAGGCCGAACCAAGATTTCAGCATTGTCTCATTTTCTGAAAATAAGCTTTGAACCTCGCTAACCAATAGTTCTTGCTGAACGCACAGGCGGCCAACTTGACCACGTGTTCGACCCATAGATGCCCGGACATTCTTGAGCGCAGATCTGGTGGATAGCTAACCAGTGCGCACCCACACTCGGATTTACAACATCTGATATAATTGTTAAACGGCATACTGGCCGTAGGTATAAGCGAAGGGCATAAGTACTCATGAAATTTAAATTGAAATTTTTTCCGTTTTATATCACTGACATTGTCTTTTGATCCTGATTTAGCGTGTATATGTCGCTGACTACTATATTCCTACGTTACATAGTACAATTAAGATTCCACAGCCCATCATCGTCGTCAACAGGCCTGCTCACATCGTTGGATTATACTAAAGTAGTGAGTACTGTGTGAAAAAAAAACATAAGGTAATAAGCCACCTTATCAAATTGTACGTATTGTTTGAATCGTGGTTATAGTCAGCGGATGTACTCCGAATCAGCCTTCGTAATTACAGATAATATTTTTGTGGATCATTCAGATCAGAAGTGGTTTAACTTACTATCACTTTCGGAGTGTAATCTCATTCATGTGTGTTTTTGCCCAGATCGAGTTTAGTTTTATAGAAAGTAATAAGATTTGTTCTTTACACGTAATGTATAATGAAGTACGATCATGAATTTAAAATTTCCAGGAATAAAATTATATGATAAAATAAAATCTTGATTCCTTTTTGGGCACCTTAGGTAAATAATATCGCTTATGAAAGGGTAGTTGCAAAGACAATCACAGATGCAGCTACAGGTAGGGCGGGTAAAGACCGGGGGTAGCCAACATCTTAGCTCCTAGGCTCTATATGATATATTCTGCTTGCAGATCGTAGTCTCTTCTTATATATCGTGGTATACCGTCATACCTTAACTCTGTTTACTTTTTTCTTTATTATATTTGACGCGTCGAGTGTGTTAGGGAGCAAAGAACCCACGCCCCTTCCCTGAGCACGGTCGGAACCCGTAGACGGAGTACGCTCCCAATACACAACACGAGTGTTAGGCGAGACACGCCCAGCGTAGCCGTCGTGTTCGTTACAATCTTAAAACATACAGCTTTACCTAGCTGTCAAAACTGTTTTACCAAAACATGTCTTAGATTCCAGGAGCCCCGCCAATCTGGCATGTGCAGCCTAGGGGACCAAGTCAAAGCCAAACAGGCTCATCCGACTATTTAATCCTAAAACATACAGCCTCAGCTGGAAGTCAAAATTCCATTACCGAAACTTGTCTCAGATACAAGGATCTCTGTTAAGCTAGCATTTGCAGCCTAGGGTAGCAAGTCAAAGCCAAATAGTCTCACCCGACTATTAAATCTTAAAACATACAACCCCATCTGGCCGCCAAAACTGCTTTACCAAAACTTGTGTCAGATACCGGGAACCCTGTTAATCCAGCATTTGCATCGTAGGGGCACAGTTCAAAGCCCAAAATGCTCATCCGACAATTTAATCTTAAAACATACAGCCCCATCTGGCTGCCAAAACTGCTTTACCTTGTCTGAGATTCCAGGAGCCCCGCCAATCTGGCATGTGGAGCCTAGAGGACCAAGTCAAAGCCAAACAGGCTCATCCGACTATTTAATCCTAAAACATACAGCCTCAGCTGGAAGCCAAATTGCTTTACCAAAACTTGTCTTAGCAACCAGGGGCCCTGTTAATCTAGCATTTGCAGCCAATGGGAGCAAGTCAAAGCAAAATAGCCTCACCCGACTATTAAGTCTTAACACATTCAGTCTCACCTGGAACTCAAAATTGCCTTGCCAATACTTGTCTAAGATACCAGGAACCCTGTTAATCCAGCATTTGCATCGTAGGGGCGCAGATCAAAGCCCAAAATGCCCACCCGACAATTTAATCTTAAAACATACAGCCCCATCTGGCTGCCAAAACTGCTTTACCAACACTTGTATTAGAAACCTGGGGCCCTGTTAATCTAGCATTTCCAGCCTATGGGAGCAAGTCAAAGCAAAATAGCTTCACCCGGCTATTAAGTCTTAACACATTCAGTCTCACCTGGAACTCAAAATTGCCTTACCAAAACTTGTCTCAGATACCAGGAACGCTGTTAATCCAGCATTTGCATCCTAGGGGCGCAAGTCAAAGCCAAACAGGCTCACCCGACTATTAAATCTTAAAACATATAGCCCCATCTGGCCGCCAAAACCGATTTACCAAAACTTGACTCAGATGCCAGGAACCCTGTTATTCCAGCATTTGCATCCTAGGGGCGCAAGTCAAAGACAAGCACGCTCACATGAGTATTTAATCTTAAAACATACAGCCTTACCTATCTGTCAAAACTATTTTACCAAAGTTGTCTTAGATTCCAGGAGCCCCGCCAATCTGGCATGTGCAGCCTAGGGGAGCCAGTCAAAGCCTAACAGGCTCATCCGACTATTTAATCCTAAAAAATATAGCCCCATCTGGCCGCCAAAACTGATTTACCAAAACTTGTCTCAGATACCAGGAACCCTGTTAATCCAGCATTTGCATCTTAGGGGCGCAAGTCAAAGCCAAACACACTCACTTGACTATTTAATCTTAATTCATACAGCCTTACCTAGCTGTCAAAACTGTTTTACCAAAACTTGTCTTAGATTCCACGAGCCCCGCCAATCTGGCATGTGCAGCCTAGGGGAGCAAGTCAAAGCCAAATAGTCTCACCCGACTATTAAGTCTTAATACATTCAGCCTCACCTGGAACTCAAAATTGCCTTACCAAAACTTGTCTCAGATACCAGGAACCCTGTTAACCAGCATTTGCATCCTAGGGGCGCAAGTCAAAGCCAAACACGCTCATCCGACTATTTAATCCTAAAACATACAGCCTCACCTGGAAGTAAAAATTGCTTTACCGAAACGTGTCTCAGATACAAGGATCCCTGTTAATCAATTTAATCTTTAAACTTACAACCCCATCTGGCCGCCAAAACTGCGTTAACAAAACTTGTCTCAGATACCAGGAGCCCTGCCAATCTGGCATGTGCAGCCTAGGGGAGCAGGTCAAAGCAAAACAGGCTCACCCGACTATTTAATACTAAAATATACAGTCCCATCTGGCCGCCAAAACTGCTCTACCAAACCCTGCCAATCTGGCATTTGCAGCCTAGGGGATCAAGTCAAAGCCAATTAGTCTGACCTCATTATCCAATCTGAAAGCACACAGTCCCATCTGGTTGCCCAGTTAATCTAGCATTTGCAGCCTAGGGGAGCAAGTCAAAGCCAAATAGCCTCACTCGACTATTAAATCTTAAAGCATACAGCCCCACCTCGCCGCCAAAACTGCTTTACCAAAACTTGTCTCAGATACCAGGAACCCTGTTAATCTAGCATTTGCATCCTAGTGTCACCCGACTATTAAATCTTAAAACATACAACCCCATCTGGCCGACAAAACTGCTTTACCAACACTTGTCTCAGATACCAGGAGCCCTGTTAATCCAGTATTTGCATCCTGGGGGCGCAAGTCAAAGTCATACAGGCTCACCCTACAATTTAATCTCAAAACAAACAGCCCCATCTGGCTGTCAAAACCGTTTACTAAAACTTTTTTTAGATTCCAGGAGCCTTGCCAATCTGGCATGTGCCGCCTAGGGGAGCAAGTCAAAGCCAAATATTCTCACCCGACTATTAAGTCTTAAAACATACAGCCTCACCTGGAAGACAAAATTCCTTTACCGAAACTTGTCTCAGATGCCAAGAACCCTGTTACTCCAGCACTTGCATCCTATGGGAGCAAGTCAAAGCCAAACCGGCTTACCCGACTATTTAACCTTCAAACATGTAGCCTGACCTAGCTGTCAAAACTGTTTTACCAAACCTTGTCTCAGATACCAGGAGCCCTACCAATCTGGCGTGTGCAGCCTAGGGGAGAAGTTCAAAGCCAAACAGGGCTCACCCTACAATTTAATCTTAAAACAAACGGCCTCATCTGGCTGCCAAAACTGCTTTACCAAAACTTGTCTTAGATACCAGGAGCCCAGTTAATCTAGAATTTGCAGCCTAGGGGAGCAAGTCAAAGCCAAATAGTTTCACCCGACTATTAAATCTTAAAACATACAGCCCCACCTGGCCGCCAAAACTGCTTTACCAAAACTTGTCTCAGATACCAGGAACCCTGTTAATCCAGTATTTGCATCTCGGGGGCGCAAGTCAAAATTATACAGGCTCACCCTACAATTTAATCTTAAAACAAACAGCCCCATCTGGCTGTCAAAACTGTTTTACTAAAACTTTTTTTAGATTCCAGGAGCCCCGCCAATCTGGCATGTGCCGCCTAGGGGAGCAAGTCAAAGCCAAATAGTCTCACCCGACTATTAAGTTTTAATACATTCAGCCTCACCAGGAACTCAAAATTGCCTTACCAAAACTTGTCTCAGATACCAGGAACCCTGTAAACCAGCATTTGCATCCTAGGGGCGCAAGTCAAAGCCAAACGGGGTCATCCGACTATTTAATCCTAAAACATACAGCCTCACCTGGAAGTAAAAATTGCTTTACCGAAACTTGTCTCAGATACAAGATCCCTGTTAATCAATTTAATCTTAAAACATACAACCCTATCTGGCCGCCAAAACTGCTTTAAAAAAACTTGTCTCAGATACCAGGAGCCCTGCCAATCTGGCATGTGCAGCATAGGGGAGCAGGTCAAAGCAAAACAGGCTCACCCGACTATTTAATACTAAAACATACAGTCCCATCTGGCCGCCAAAACTGCTCTACCAAACCCTGCCAATCTGGCATTTGCAGCCTAGGGGATCAAGTCAAAGCCAATTAGTCTGACCTCATTATCCAATCTGAAAGCACACAGTCCCATCTGGTTGCCCTGTTAATCTAGCATTTGCAGCCTAGGGGAGCAAGTCAAAGCCAAATAGCCTCACCCGACTATTAAATCTTAAAAGATACAGCCCCATCTGGCCGCCAAAATTGCCTTACCAAAACTTGTCTCAGATACCAGGAACCCTGTTAATCCAGCATTTGCATCCTAGGGGCGAAAGTCAAAGCCAAACAGGCTCTCCCGACTATTTAATACTAAAACATACAGTCTTGCCTACCTGTCAAAATTGTTTTACCAAACCTTGTCTTAGATTCCAGGAGCCCCGCCAATCTGGCATGTGGAGCCTAGAGGACCAAGTCAAAGCCAAACAGGCTCATCCGACTATTAAATATTAAAACATATAGCCCCATCTGGCCGCCAAAACTGATTTACCAAAACTTGTCTCAGATACCAGGAACCCTGTTATTCCAGCATTTGCATCTTAGGGACGCAAGTCAAAGTCAAACACACTCACTTGACTATTTAATCTTAATACATTCAGCCTTATCTAGCTGTCAAAACTGTTAAAACAAAACTTGTCTTAGATTCCACGAGCCCCGCCAATCTGGCATGTGCAGCCTAGGCGAGCAAGTCAAAGCCAAACAGGCTCACATGACAATGAAGTCCTAACACATTCATTCTCACCTGGAACTCAAAATTGCCTTCCCAAAACTTGTCTAAGATACCAGGAACCCTGTTAATCCAGCATTTGCATCCTAGGGGCGCAAGTCAAAGCCAAACAGTCTCATCCGACCATTTAATCCTAAAACATACAGCCTCAGCTGGAAGAAAAATTTCAGAATTCGGACGTTTTGACAAATCTGCCATTCCTGTGTGTGGAAGTCGTAGGAAAGTGCAGGCTAAATTGCGGCGCCGCGTTATTGCGAGCCAAAAATAAAAATTAAGCATAGCGCGTATTCCTTGTCGAAGCCAAAGCCAAAGCCCAAAGCACCAAATAGCGACAATCTACACTGGTAGCAGGGATCTAATTTCCTAAGGCCTAAGGAACCAAGATTTCAGCATTGTCTCATTTTCTGAAAATATGCTTTGAACCTCGCTAACCAATAGTTCTTGCTGCACGCACAGGCGGCCAACTTGACCACGTGTTCGACCCATCGATGCCCGGACATTCTTGAGCGCAGATCTGGTGGGTAGCTAACCAGTGCGCACCCACACTCGGATTTACAACATCTGATATAATTGTTAAACGGCATACTGGCCGTAGATATAAGCGAAGGGCATAAGTACTCATGAAATTTAAATTGAAATTTTTTCCGTTTTATATCACTGACATTGTCTTTTGATCCTGATTTAGCGTGTATATGTCGCTGACTACTATATTCCTACGTTACACAGTACAATTAAGATTCCACAGCCCATCATCGTCGTCAACAGGCCTGCTCACATCGTTGGATTATACTAAAGTAGTGAGTACTGTGTGAAAAAAAAAAAAATAAGGTAATAAGCCCGCTTATCAAATTGTACGTATTGTTTGAATCGTGGTTATAGTCAGCGGGTGTACTCCGAATCAGCCTTCGTAATTACAGATAATTTTTTTGTGAATCATTCAGATCAGAAGTGGTTTAACTTACTATCACTTTCGGAGTGTAATCTCATTCATGTGTGTTTTTGCCCAGATCGAGTTTAGTTTTATAGAAAGTAATAAGATTTGTTCTCTTCACGTAATGTATAATGAAGTACGATCATGAATTTAAATTTTCCAGGAATACAATTATATGATAAAATGAAATCTTAATTCCTTTTTGGGCACCTTAGGTAAATAATATCGCTTATGAAAGGGTAGTTGCAAAGACAATCACAGATGCAGCTGCAGGTAGGGCGGGTAAAGACCGGGGGTAGCCAACATCTTAGCTCCTCGGCTCTATATGATATATTCTGCTTGCAGATCGTAGTCTCTTCTTATATATCGTGGTATACCGTCATTCCTTAAGTCTGTCTACTTTTTTTCTTTATTATATTTGACGCGTCGAGTGTGTTAGGGAGCAAAGAACCCACGCCCCTTCCCTGAGCACGGTCGGAACCCGTAGACGGAGTACGCTCCCAATACACAACACGAGTGTTAGGCGAGACACACCCAGCGTAGCCGTCGTGTTCGTTACAATCTTAAAACTTACAGCTTTACCTAGCTGTCAAAACTGTTTTACCAAAACGTGTCTTAGATTCCAGGAGCCCCGCCAATCTGGCATGTGCAGCCTAGGGGAGCAAGTCAAAGCCAAACAGGCTCATCGACTATTTAATCCTAAAACATATAGCCCCATCTGGCCACCAAAACAGATTTATCAAAACTTGTCTCAGATACCAGGAACCCCGTAAGTCTAGCATTTGCAGCCTAGGGGAGCAAGACAAAGCCAAATAGTCTCACCCGACTATTAAATCTTAAAACATATAGCCCGAACTGGCCGTCAAAACTGATTAACCAAAACTTGTCTCAGATACCAGGAACCCTGTTAATACAGTATTTGCATCCTGGGGCGCAAGTCAAAGTCATACAGGCTCACCCTACAAGTTAATCTTAAAACAAACAGCCCCATCTGGCTGTCAAAACTGTTTTACTAAAACTTTTTTTAGATTCCAGGAGCCCCGCCAATCTGCCAAGTGGAGCCAAGAGGAGCAAGTCAAAGTCAAAACAGGCTCATCCGACTATTTAATCCTAAAACATACAGCCTCACCTGGAAGTCAAAATTGCTTCACCGAAACTTTTCTCAGATACAAGGATCTCTGTTAATCTAGCGTTTGCAGCCTAGGATTGCAAGTCAAAGCCAAATAGTCTCACCCGACTATTAATTCTTAAAACATACAACCCCATCTGGCCGCCACAACTGCTTTACCAAAACTTGTGTCAGATACCAGGAACCCTGCTAATCCAGCATTTGCATCCTAGGGGCGCAAGTCAAAGCCAAACAGGCTCATCCCACTATTTAATCCTAAAACATACAGCCGCAGCTGGAAGTTAAAATTGCTTTACCGAAACTTGTCTCAGCCTAGGGTAGCAAGTCAAAGCCAAATAGTCTTACCCGACTATTAAATCTTAATACATACAACCTAATCTGGCCGCCAAAACTGCTTTACCAAAACTTGTGTCAGATACCAGGAACCCTGTTAATCCAGCATTTGCATCCTAGGGGCGCAGTTCAAAGCCAAATAGGCTCACCCGCTATTAAATATTAAAACATGTAGCCCCATCTGGCCGCCAAAACTGATTTACCAAAACTTGTCTCAGACTATTTAACCTTAATACATACAGCCTTACCTAGATGTCAAAACTGTTTAAACAAAACTTGTCTTAGATTCCACGAGCCCCGCCAATCTTGCATATGCAGCCTAGGGGAGCAAGTCAAAGCCAAACAGGCTCATCCGACTATTTAATCCTAAAACATACAGCCTCAGCTGGAAGTCAAAATTGCTTTACCGAAACTTGCCTCAGATACAAGGATCTCTGTTATTCTAGCATTTGCAGCCTAGGGTAGCAAGTCAAAGCCAAATAGTCTCACCCGACTATTAAATCTTAAAACATATAGCCCCATCTGGCCGCCAAAACTGATTAACGAAAACTTGTCTTAGATACCAGGAACCCTGTTATTCCAGCATTTGCATCGTAGGGGCACAGTTCAAAGCCTAAAATGCTCATCCGACAATTTAATCTTAAAACATACAGCCCCATCTGGCTGCCAAAACTGCTTTACCTTGTCTGAGATCCCAGGAGCCCCGCCAGTCTGGCATGTGGAGCCTAGAGGAGCAAGTCAAAGCCAAACAGGCTCATCCGACTATTTAATACTAAAACATACAGCCTCAGCTGGAAGTCAAAATTGCTTTACCAAAACTTGTCTTAGTAACCAGGAGCCCTGTTAATCTAGCATTTGCAGTCAAGGGGAGCAAGTCAAAGCAAAATAGCCTCACCCGACTATTAAGTCTTAACACATTCAGTCTCACCTGGAACTCAAAATTGCCTTTCCAAAGCTTGTCTAAGATACCAGGAACCCTGTTAATCCAGCATTTGCATCGTAGGGGCGCAGTTAAAACATACAGCCCCATCTGGCTGCCAAAACTGCTTTACCAACACTTGTCTTAGAAACCTGGAGCCCTGTTAATCTAGCATTTCCAGCCTATGGGAGCAAGTCAAAGCAAAATAGCCTCACCCGACTATTTATTCTTAAAACATACAGCCCCATCTGCCTGCCAAAACTGCTTTACCAAAACTTGTCTCAGATACCAGGAACCCTGTTAATCCAGCATTTGCATCTTAGGGGCGCAAGTCAAAGCCAAACACACTCACTTGACTATTTAATCTTAATACATGCAGCCTTACCTAGCTGGCAAAACTGTTTTACCAGAACTTGTCTTAGATTCCACGAGGCCCGCCAATCTGGCATGTGCAGCCTAGGGGAGCAAGTCAAAGCCAAACAGGCTCAACCGACTATTAAATCTTAAAACATATAGCCCCATCTGGCCGCCAAAACCGATTTACCAAAACTTGACTCAGATACCAGGAACCCTGTTATTCCAGCATTTGCATCCTAGGGGCGCAAGTCAAAGACAAGTTCGCTCACCCGACTATTTAATCTTAAAACATACAGCCTTACCTAGCTGTCAAAACTGTTTTACCAAAGTTGTCTTAGATTCCAGGAGCCTAACAGGCTCATCCGACCATTAAATCTTAAAAAATATAGCCCCATCTGGCCGCCAAAACTGATTTACCAAAACTTGTCTCAGATACCAGGAACCCTGTTAATCCAGCATTTGCATCTTAGGGGCGCAAGTCAAAGCCAAACACACTCACTTGACTATTTAATCTTAATACATGCAGCCTTACCTAGCTGTCAAAACTGTTTTACCAAAACTTGTCTTAGATTCCACGAGGCCCGCCAATCTGGCATGTGCAGCCTAGGGGAACAAGTCAAAGCCAAACAGGCTCACACGACTATTAAGTCTTAAAACATTCAGCCTCATCTGGAACTCAAAATTGCCTTACCAAAACTTGTCTCAGATACCAGGAACCCTGTTAATTCAGCATTTGCATCCTAGGGGCGCAAGTTAAAGCCAAACAGGCTCATTCGACTATTTAATCCTAAAACATACAGCCTCCCCTGGAAGTCAAAATTGCTTTACCGAAACTTGTCTCAGATACAAGGATCCCTGTTAATCAATTTAATCTAAACATCTATCAGATTCCAGGAGCCCCGCCAATCTGGCATGTGCCGCCTAGGGGAGCAAGTCAAAGCCAAATAGCCCCACCCGACTCTTAAGTCTTAAAACATTCAGCCTGACCTGGAACTCAAAATTGCCTTACCAAAAACTTGTCTCAGATACCAGGAACCCTGTTAATCCAGCATTAGCATTCTAGGGCCGCAAGACAAAGCCAAACAGGCTCATCCGACTATTTAATCTGAGAACATACAGTCTTGCCTAGCTGTCAAAACTGTTTTACCAAACCTTGTCTCAGTTTCCAGGAGCCCTGCCAATCTGGTGTGTGCAGCCTAGGGGAGAAGTTCAAAGCCAGGCTCACCCTACAATTTAATCTTAAAACAAACAGCCCCATCTGGCTGCCAAAGCAGCTTTATCAAAACTTGTTATGGATACCAGGAGCCCTGTTAATCTAGCATTTGCAGCGTAGGGGAGCAAGTCAAAGCCAAACAGCCTCAGTCGACTAATAAATCTTAAAACATACAGCCCCATCTGGCCGCCAAAACTGCTTTACCAAAACTTGTCTCAGATACCAGGAACCCTGTTAATCCACTATTTGCATCCTGGGGGCGCTAGTCAAAGCCAAACAGGCTCACCCGACTATTTTATCTTAAAACATACAGCCTTACCTAGCTGTCAAATCTGTTTTACTAAAACTTTTTTTAGATTCCAGGAGCCCTGTTAATCTGGCATTTGCAGCCTAGTCTCACCCTACAATTAAATCTTAAAACAGACAACCCCATCTGGCCGACAAAACTGCTCTACCAAAACTTGTCTCAGATACCAGGAACACTGTTAATCCAGTATTTGCATCCTGATGCCGCAAGTCAAGGTCATACAGGCTCACCCTACAATTTAACTTTTTTAAAACTTGTCTCAGATACCAGGAACCCTGTTAATCCAGCTTTTGCATCCTTGGGGCGCACGTAAAAGCCAAACAGGCTCACCCGACTATTAAATCTTAATACATATAGCCCCATCTGGCCGCCAAATCTGATTTACCAAAACTTGTCTCAGATACCAGGAACCCTGTTATTCCAGCATTTGCATCCTAGGGGCGCAAGTCAAAGCCAAGCACGCTCACCCGACTATTTAATCTTGAAACATACAGCCTTACCTAGCAGTCAAAACTGTTTTGCCAACACTTGTCTTAGATTCCAGGAGCCCCGCCAATCTGGCATGTGCAGCCTAGGGGAGCAAGTCAAAGCCAAACAGGCTCATCCGACTATTTAATCCTAAAAAATATAACCCCATCTGGCCGACAAAACTGCTCTACCAAAACTTGTCTCAGATACCAGGAACCCTGTTAATCCAGTATTTGCATCCTGATGCCGCAAGTCAAAGTCATACAGGCTCAACCTACAATTTAACTTTTTTAAAACTTGTCTCAGATACCAGGAACCCTGTTAATCCAGCTTTTGCATCCTTGGGGCGCACGTAAAAGCCAAACAGGCTCACCCGACTATTAAATCTTAATACATATAGCCCCATCTGGCCGCCAAATCTGATTTACCAAAACTTGTCTCAGATACCAGGAACCCTGTTATTCCAGCATTTGCATCCTAGGGGCGCAAGTCAAAGCCAAGCACGCTCACCCGACTATTTAATCTTAAAACATACAGCCTTACCTAGCAGTCAAAACTGTTTTGCCAACACTTGTCTTAGATTCCAGGAGCCCCGCCAATCTGGCATGTGCAGCCTAGGGGAGCAAGTCAAAGCCAAACAGGCTCATCCGACTATTTAATCCTAAAAAATATAGCCCCATCTGGCCGCCAAAACTGATTTACCAAAACTTGTCTCAGATACCAGGAACCCTGTTAATCTAGCATTTGTTTGCAAGCCAAATAGTCTCACCCGACTATTAAATCTTAAAACATATAGCCCCATCTGGCCGTAAAAACCTATTTACCAAAACTTGTCTCAGATACCAGGAGCCCTGCCAATCTGGCGTGTGCAGCCTAGGGGAGAAGTTCAAAGCCAAACAGGGCTCACCCTACAATTTAATCTTAAAACAAATGGCCCCATCTGGCTGCCAAAACTGCTTTACCAAAACTTGTCTTAGATACCAGGAGCCCTGTTAATCTAGAATTGGCAGCCTAGGGGAGCAAGTCAAAGCCAAATAGTTTCACCCGACTATTAAATCTTAAAACATACAGCCCCACCTGGCCACCAAAACTGCTTTACCAAAACTTGTCTCAGATACCAGGAGCCCTGCCAATCTGGCATGTGCAGCCTAGGGAAGCAGGTCAAAGCAAAACAGGCTCACCCGACTATTTAATACTAAAACATACAGTCCCATCTGGCCGCCAAAACTGCTCTACCAAAACCCTGCCAATTTGGCATTGGCAGCCAAGGGGATCAAGTCAAAGCCAATTAGTCTGACCTCATTATCCAACCTGAAAGCACACAGTCCCATCTGGTTGCCCTGTTAATCTAGCATTTGCAGCCTAGGGAAGCAAGTCAAAGCCAAATAGCCCCACCCGACTATTAAATCTTAGAAGATACAGCCCCATCTGGCCGCCAAAATTGCCTTACCAAAACTTGTCTCAGATACCAGGAACCAGCATTTGCATCCTAGGGGCGCAAGTCAGAGCCAAACAGGCTCTCCCGACTCTTTAATCTTCAGACATACAGTCTTGCCTAGCAGTCAAAAATGTTTTACGAAACCTTGTCTTAGATTCCAGGAGCCCCGCCAATCTGGCATGTGCCGCCTAGGGGAGCAAGTCAAAGCCAAAAAGTCTCACCCGACTATTAAGTCTTAAAACATTCAGTCTCACCTGGATCTGAAAATTGCCTTACCAAAACTTGTCATGGATACCAGGAGCCCTGTTAACCCAGCATTTGCATCCTAGGGGCGCAAGTCAAAGCCAAACAGGCTCATCCGACTATTTAATCCTAAAACATACAGCCTCACCTGAAAGTCAAAATTGCTTTACCGAAACTTGTCTCAGATACAAAGATCCCTGATAATCTAGCATTTGCAGCCTAGTCTCACCCGACTATTAAATCTTAAAACATACAACCCCATCTGGCCGCCAAAACTGCTTTACCAAAACTTGTCTCAGATACCAGGAGCCCTGCCAATCTGGCATGTGCAGCCTAGGGGAGCAAGTCAAAGAAAAACAGGCTCACCCGACTATTCAATACTAAAACATACAGTCCCATCTGACCGCCAAAACTGCTCTACCAAAACCCTGCCAGTCTGGCATTTGCAGCCTAGGGGATCAAGTCGAAGCCAATTAGTCTGAGATCATTATCCAATCTGAAAACTCACAGTCCCATCTGGTTGCCAAAACTGCTTTACCAAAACATCTATCAGATTCCAGGAGCCCCGCCAATCTGGGATGTGCCGCCTAGGGGAGCAAGTCAAAGCCAAATAGCCTCACCCGACTATTACGTCTTAAAACATTCAGCCTCACCTGGAAGTCAAAATTGCTTTACCGAAACTTGTCTCAGATGCCAGGAACCCTGTTATTCCAGCTTTTGCATCCTGGGGGCGCAAGTCAAAGTCATACAGGCTCACCCGACTATTTAATCTTAAAGCATACAGCCTTACCTAGCTGTCAAAACTGTTTTACCAAACCTTGTCTCAGTTACCAGGAGCCCTGCCAATCTTGCGTGTGCAGCCTAGGGGAGAAGTTCAACGCTAAACAGGCTCACCCTACAATTTAATCTTTAAACAAACAGTCCCATCTGGGTGCCAAAGCTGCTTTATCAAAAGTTGTTATAGATACCAGGAGCCCTGTTAATCTAGCATTTGCAGCGTAGGGGAGCAAGTCAAAGCCAAATAGCCTCAGCCGACTAATAAATCTTAAAACATACAACCCCATCTGGCCGACAAAACTGCTTTACCAGCACTTGTCTCAGGTAACAGGAACCCTGTTAATCCAGTATTTGCAACCTGAAGGCGCAACTCACAACCAAACAGACTCACCCGACTATTAATTCTTAAAACATACAGCCTTACCTAGCTGTCAAAACTGTTTTACTAAAACTTTTTTTTGATTCCAGGAGCCCTGTTAATCTAGCATTTGCATCCTAGTGTCACCCGACTATTAAATCTTAAAACATACAACCCCATCTGGCCGACAAAACTGCTTTACCAACACTTGTCTCAGATACCAGGAGCCCTGTTAATCCAGTATTTGCATCCTGGGGGCGCAAGTCAAAGTCATACAGGCTCACCCTACAATTTATTCTTAAAACAAACAGCTCCATTTGGCTGTCAAAACTGTTTTACTAAAACTTTTTTTAGATTCCAGGAGCCTTGCCAATCTGGCATGTGCCGCCTAGGGGAGCAAGTCAAAACCAACCTAGGGAAGTAAGTCAAAGCCAAACAGGCTCATCCGACTATTTAATCCTAAAAAATATAGCCCGATGGGGCCGCCAAAACTGCTTTACCAAAACTTGACTCAGATACCAGGAGCCCTGTTAATCCAGTTTTTTCATCCTGGGGCGCAAGTCAAAGTCATAAAGGCCCACCCTACAATTTAATCTTAAAACAAAGAACCCCATCTGGCTGTCAATACTGTATTACTAAAACTTTTTTTAGATTCCAGGAGCCTTCCCAATCTGGCGTGTGCAGTCTAGGGGAGAAGTTTAAAGCCAAACAGGGCTCATCCTACAATTTAATCTTAAAACAAACAGTCCCATCTGGCTGCCAAAACTGCTTTACCATAACTTGTCTTAAATACCAGGAGCCCTGTTAATCTAGCATTTGCAGCGTAGGGGAGCAAGTCAAAGCCAAATAGCCTCACCCGACTAATAAATCTTAAAACATACAGCCCCATCTGGCCGCCAAAACTGCTTTACCAAAACTTGTCTCAGATACCAGGAACCCTGTTAATCCAGTATTTGCATCCTGGGGGCGCAACTCAAAACCAAACAGACTCAATCTTAAAACATACAGCCTTACCTAGCTGTCAAAACTGTTTTACTAAAACTTTTTTTAGATTCCACGAGCCCTGTTAATCTAGCATTTGCATCCTAGTCTCACCCGACTATTAAATCTTAAAACAGACAACCCCATCTGGCCGACAAAACTGCTTTACCAACACTTGTCTCAGATACCAGGAACCTTGTTAATCCAGTATTTGCATCCTGAAGGCGCAAATCAAAGTCATACAAGCTCACCCAAAAATTTAATCAAAACTGTCAAAACTGTTTTACCAAATATTCTTTTTAGATTCCAGGAGCCTTGCCAATCTGGCATGTGCCGCCTAGGGGAGCAAGTCAAAGCCAAATAGTCTCAACCGACTATTAAGTCTTTAAACATACAGCCTCATCTGGAAGTCAAATTGCTTTTTCGAAACTTGTCTCAGATGCCAGGAACACTGTTATTCCAGCTCTTGCATCCTAGGGGAGCAAGTCAAAGCCAAACAGGCTCACCCGACTATTTAACCTTTAAGCATATAGCCCCATCTGGCCGCCAAAACTGCTTTACCAAAACTTGTCTCAGATACCGGGAACCCTGTTAATCCAGCATTTGCATCCTAGGGGCGCAAGTCAAAGTTAAAGAGGCTCAACCGACTATTTAATCTTAAAACATACAGTCCTGCCTAGCTGTCAAAACTGTTTTACCAAACCTTGTCTTAGATTCCAGGAGCCCCGCCAATCAGGCATGTGGAGCCTAGAGGAGCAAGTCAAAGCCAAACAGGCTCATCCGACTATTTAATCCTAAAACATATAGCCTCACCTGGAAGTCAAAATTGCTTTACCGAAACTTGTCTCAGACACAAGGATCTCTGTTAATCTAGCATTTGCAGCCTAGGGTAGCAAGTCAAAGCCAAATAGTCTCACCCGACTATTAAATCTTAAAACATACAAACCCATCTGGCCGCCAAAACTGCTTTACCAAAACTTGTCTCAGATACCAGGAACCCTGTTAATCCAGTATTTGCATCCTGAGGTCGCAAGTCAAAGTCATACTGGCTCACCCTAAAATTTAATCTTAAAACAAACAGCCCCGTTTGGCTGTCAAAACTGTTTTACTAAAACTATTTTTAGATTCCAGGAGCCTTGCCAATCTGGCATGTGCCGCCTAGGGGAGCAAGTCAAAGCTAAATAATCTCAACCGACTATTAAGTCTTAAAACATACAGCCTCACCTGGAAGTCAAAATTGCTTTACCGAAACTTGTCTCAGATGCTAGGAACCCTGTTATTTCAGCTTTTGCATCCTAGGGGAGCAAGTCAATGCCAAACAGGCTCACCCGACTATTAAACCTTCAAACATGTAGCCTGGCCTAGCTGTCAAAACTGTTTTACCAAACCTTGTCTCAGATACCAGGAGCCCTGCCAATCTGGCGTGTGCAGCCAAGGGGAGAAGTTGACAGCCAAACAGGGCTCACCCTACAATTTTATCTTAAAACGTACAGTCTTGCCTAGCTGTCAAAACTGTTTTACCAAACCTTGTCTTAGTTGCCAGGAGCCCCGCCAATCTGGCATGTGGAGCCTAGCGGAGCAAGTCAAAGCCAAACAGGCTCATCCGACTATTTAATCCTAAAACATACAGCCTCACCTGGAAGTCAAAATTGCTTTACCAAAACTTGTCTCAGATACCAGGAACCCTGTTAATCCAGCATTTGCATCTTAGGGGCGCAAATCAAAGTTAAAGAGGCTCAACCGACTATTTAATCTTAAAACATACAGTCCTGCCCAGCTGTCAAAACTGTTTTACCAAACCTTGCCTTAGATTCCAGGAGCCCCGCCAATCAGGCATGTGGAGCCTAGAGGAGCAAGTCAAAGCCAAACAGGCTCATCCGACTATTTAATCCTAAAACATACAGCCTCACCTGGAAGTCAAAATTGCTTTACCGAAACTTGTCTCAGATACAAGGATCTCTGTTAATCTAGCATTTGCAGCCTAGGGTATCAAGTCAAAGCCAAATAGTCTCACCCGAGTAATAAATCTTATAACATACAACCCCATCTTGTCTCAGATACCAGGAGCCCTGTTAATCCGGTATTTGCATCCTGAGGGCGCAAGTCAAAATCATACAGGCTCACCCAACAGTTTAATCTTAAAACAAACAGCCCCTTCTGGCTGCCAAGACTGCTTTACCAAATCTTGTCTTAGATACCAGGAGCCCTGTAATCTGGCATTTGCAGCCTAGGGGAGCAAGTCAAAGCCAAACAGGCTCAACCGACTATTTAATCTTAAAACATACTGCCTTGTCTAGCTGTCAAAACTGTTTTACCAAACGCTGTCTTAGATGCCTGGAGCCCCTCCAATCTGGCATGTGGAGCCTAGAGGAGCAAGTCAAAGCCAAACAGGCTCATCCGACAATTTAAGCTTAAAACATACAGCCCAATCTGGCTGCCAAAACTGCTTTGCCAAAACTTGTCTTAGATACCAGGAGCCCTGTTAATCTAGCATTTGCAACCTAGGGGCGCAGTTCAAAGCCAAACAGGCTCACCCGACAATTTAATCTTAAAACATACAGCCCCATCTGGCTGCCAAATCTGCTTTACCAAAACTTGTCTTAGATACCAGGAGCCCTGTTAATCTAGCACTTGCAACCTAGGGGAGCAAGTCATAGCAAAATAGTCTCACCTGACTATTAAGTCTTAACACATTCAGCCTCACCTGTAACTCAAAATTGCCTTACCAAAACTTGTTTCAGATACCAGGAACCCTGTTAATCCAGTATTTGCATTGTGGGGGCGCAAGTCAAAGTCAAACCGGCTCACCCGACTATTTAATCTTAAGACACACAGCCTTACCTAGCTGTCAAAACTGTTTTACCAAAACTTTTTTTAGATTCCAGGAGCCCCACCAAATAGCCTCACCCGACTATTAAATCTTAAAACATACAGCCCCATCTGGCCGCCAAAACTGCTTGAACAAAACTTGTCTCAGATACCAGGAACCCTCTTAATCCAGTATTTGCATCCTGGGGGCGCAAGTCAAAGTCAAACAGGCTCACCCGACTATTTAATCTTAAAACATTCAGCCTAATCTAGCTGTCAAAACTGTTTTACCAAAACTTTTTTGAGATTCCAGGATCCCCACCACTCTGGCATGTCCCGCCTAGGGGAGCAAGTCAAAGCCAAATAGCCTCACCCGACTCTAAAGTCTTAAAACATTCAGCCTGACCTAGATCCCAAAATAGCCTTATCAAAACTAGTCTCAGATACCAGGAACCCTGTTAATCCAGCATTTGCATCCTAGGGGCGCAAGACAGAGCCAAACAGGCTCAGCGGACTATTAAATCTGAAAACATACAGTCTTGCCTAGCTGTCAAAACTGTTTTACCAATCCTTGTCTCAGTTACCAGGAGCCCCGCCAATCTGGCATGTGGAGCCTAGCGGAGCAAGTCAAAGCCAAACAGGCTCATCCGACTATTTAATCCTAAAACATATAGCCTCACCTGGAAGTCAAAATTGCTTTACCGAAACTTGTCTCAGACACAAGGATCTCTGTTAATCTAGCATTTGCAGCCTAGGGTAGCAAGTCAAAGCCAAATAGTGTCACCCGACTATTAAATCTTAAAACATACAAACCCATCTGGCCGCCAAAACTGCTTTACCAAAACTTGTCTCAGATACCAGGAACCCTGTTAATCCAGTATTTGCATCCTGAGGTCGCAAGTCAAAGTCATACTGGCTCACCCTAAAATTTAATCTTAAAACAAACAGCCCCGTTTGGCTGTCAAAACTGTTTTACTAAAACTATTTTTAGATTCCAGGAGCCTTGCCAATCTGGCATGTGCCGCCTAGGGGAGCAAGTCAAAGCTAAATAATCTCAACCGACTATTAAGTCTTAAAACATACAGCCTCACCTGGAAGTCAAAATTGCTTTACCGAAACTTGTCTCAGATGCCAGGAACCCTGTTATTTCAGCTTTTGCATCCTAGGGGAGCAAGTCAATGCCAAACAGGCTCACCCGACTATTAAACCTTCAAACATGTAGCCTGGCCTAGCTGTCAAAACTGTTTTACCAAACCTTGTCTCAGATACCAGGAGCCCTGCCAATCTGGCGTGTGCAGCCAAGGGGAGAAGTTGACAGCCAAACAGGGCTCACCCTACAATTTTATCTTAAAACGTACAGTCTTGCCTAGCTGTCAAAACTGTTTTACCAAACCTTGTCTTAGTTGCCAGGAGCCCCGCCAATCTGGCATGTGGAGCCTAGCGGAGCAAGTCAAAGCCAAACAGGCTCATCCGACTATTTAATCCTAAAACATACAGCCTCACCTGGAAGTCAAAATTGCTTTACCAAAACTTGTCTCAGATTCCAGGAACCCTGTTAATCCAGCATTTGCATCCTAGGGGCGCAAATCAAAGTTAAAGAGGCTCAACCGACTATTTAATCTTAAAACATACAGTCCTGCCTAGCTGTCAAAACTGTTTTACCAAACCTTGCCTTAGATTCCAGGAGCCCTGCCAATCAGGCATGTGGAGCCTAGAGGAGCAAGTCAAAGCCAAACAGGCTCATCCGACTATTTAATCCTAAAACATACAGCCTCACCTGGAAGTCAAAATTGCTTTACCGAAACTTGTCTCAGATACAAGGATCTCTGTTAATCTAGCATTTGCAGCCTAGGGTATCAAGTCAAAGCCAAATAGTCTCACCCGAGTAATAAATCTTATAACATACAACCCCATCTTGTCTCAGATACCAGGAGCCCTGTTAATCCGGTATTTGCATCCTGAGGGCGCAAGTCAAAATCATACAGGCTCACCCAACAGTTTAATCTTAAAACAAACAGCCCCTTCTGGCTGCCAAGACTGCTTTACCAAATCTTGTCTTAGATACCAGGAGCCCTGTAATCTGGCATTTGCAGCCTAGGGGAGCAAGTCAAAGCCAAACAGGCTCAACCGACTATTTAATCTTAAAACATACTGCCTTGTCTAGCTGTCAAAACTGTTTTACCAAACGCTGTCTTAGATGCCTGGAGCCCCTCCAATCTGGCATGTGGAGCCTAGAGGAGCAAGTCAAAGCCAAACAGGCTCATCCGACAATTTAAGCTTAAAACATACAGCCCAATCTGGCTGCCAAAACTGCTTTGCCAAAACTTGTCTTAGATACCAGGAGCCCTGTTAATCTAGCATTTGCAACCTAGGGGCGCAGTTCAAAGCCAAACAGGCTCACCCGACAATTTAATCTTAAAACATACAGCCCCATCTGGCTGCCAAATCTGCTTTACCAAAACTTGTCTTAGATACCAGGAGCCCTGTTAATCTAGCACTTGCAACCTAGGGGAGCAAGTCATAGCAAAATAGTCTCACCTGACTATTAAGTCTTAACACATTCAGCCTCACCTGTAACTCAAAATTGCCTTACCAAAACTTGTTTCAGATACCAGGAACCCTGTTAATCCAGTATTTGCATTGTGGGGGCGCAAGTCAAAGTCAAACCGGCTCACCCGACTATTTAATCTTAAGACACACAGCCTTACCTAGCTGTCAAAACTGTTTTACCAAAACTTTTTTTAGATTCCAGGAGCCCCACCAAATAGCCTCACCCGACTATTAAATCTTAAAACATACAGCCCCATCTGGCCGCCAAAACTGCTTGAACAAAACTTGTCTCAGATACCAGGAACCCTCTTAATCCAGTATTTGCATCCTGGGGGCGCAAGTCAAAGTCAAACAGGCTCACCCGACTATTTAATCTTAAAACATTCAGCCTAATCTAGCTGTCAAAACTGTTTTACCAAAACTTTTTTGAGATTCCAGGATCCCCACCACTCTGGCATGTCCCGCCTAGGGGAGCAAGTCAAAGCCAAATAGCCTCACCCGACTCTAAAGTCTTAAAACATTCAGCCTGACCTAGATCCCAAAATAGCCTTATCAAAACTAGTCTCAGATACCAGGAACCCTGTTAATCCAGCATTTGCATCCTAGGGGCGCAAGACAGAGCCAAACAGGCTCAGCGGACTATTAAATCTGAAAACATACAGTCTTGCCTAGCTGTCAAAACTGTTTTACCAATCCTTGTCTCAGTTACCAGGAGCCCTGCCAATCTGGCGTGTGCTGCCGAAGGGAGAAGTTCAAAGCCAAACATGCTCATCATACAATTTAATCTTAAAACAAACAGCCCCATCTGGCTGCCAAAGCTGCTTTATCAAAACTTGTTATGGATACCAGGAGCCCTGTTAATCTAGCAATTGCAGCGTAGGGGAGCAAGTCAAAGCCAAATAGCCTCAACCGACTATTAAGTCTTAAAACATACAGCCTCACCTGGAAGTCAAAATTGATTTACCGAAACTTGTCTCAGATGCCAGGAACCTTGTTATTCCAGCTTTTGCATCCTAGGGGAGCAAGTCAAGGCCAAACAGGCTCACCCGACTATTTTACCTTCAAACATGTAGGCTGACCTAGCTGTCAAAACTGTTTTACCAAACCTTGTCTCAGATACCAGGAGCCCTGCCAATCTGACGTGTGCAGCCAAGGGGAGAAGTTTAAAGCCAAACAGGGCTCACCCTACAATTTAATCTTAAAACATACAGTCTTGCCTAGCTGTCAAAACTGTTTTACCAATCCTTGTCTTAGATGCCAGGAGCCCCGCCAATCTGGCATGTGGTGCCTAGAGGAGCAAGTCAAAGCCAAACAAGCTCATCCGCCTATTAAATCTTAAAACGTACAACCCCATCTGGAAGACAAAACTGCTTTACCAAAACTTGTCTTAGATACCAGGAGCCCTGTTAATCCAGTATTTGCACCCTGAGGGCGCAAGTCACAGTCATACAGGCTCACCCTACAATTTAATCTTAAAGCAAACAGCCCCATCTGGCTGCCAAAACTGCTTTACCAAAACTCTCCTTAGATACCAGGAGCCCTGCCAATCTGGCGTGTGCAGCCAAGGGGAGAAGTTTAAAGCCAAACAGGGCTCACCCTACAATTTAATCTTAAAACATACAGTCTTGCCTAGCTGTCAAAACTGTTTTACCAATCCTTGTCTTAGATGCCAGGAGCCCCGCCAATCTGGCATGTGGTGCCTAGAGGAGCAAGTCAAAGCCAAATAGTCTCACCCGACTATTAAATCTTAAAACATACAACCCCATCTGGCCGCCAAAACTGCTTTACCAAAACTTGTCTTAGATACCAGGAACCCTGTTAATCCAGTATTTGCATCCTGAGGTCGCAAGTCAAAGTCATACTGGCTCACCCTAAAATTTAATCTTAAAACAAACAGCCCCATTTGGCTGTCAAAACTGTTTTACCAAAACTTGTCTTAGATACCAGGAGCCCTGTTAATCTAGCATTTGCAACCTAGGGGCGCAGTTCAAAGCCAAACAGGCTCACCCGACAATTTAATCTTAAAACATACAGCCCCATCTGGCTGCCAAATCTGCTTTACCAAAACTTGTCTTAGATACCAGGAGCCCTGTTAATCTAGCACTTGCAACCTAGGGGAGCAAGTCATAGCAAAATAGTCTCACCTGACTATTAAGTCTTAACACATTCAGCCTCACCTGTAACTCAAAATTGCCTTACCAAAACTTGTTTCAGATACCAGGAACCCTGTTAATCCAGTATTTGCATTGTGGGGGCGCAAGTCAAAGTCAAACCGGCTCACCCGACTATTTAATCTTAAGACACACAGCCTTACCTAGCTGTCAAAACTGTTTTACCAAAAGTTTTTTTAGATTCCAGGAGCCCCACCAAATAGCCTCACCCGACTATTAAATCTTAAAACATACAGCCCCATCTGGCCGCCAAAACTGCTTGAACAAAACTTGTCTCAGATACCAGGAACCCTCTTAATCCAGTATTTGCATCCTGGGGGCGCAAGTCAAAGTCAAACAGGCTCACCCGACTATTTAATCTTAAAACATTCAGCCTAATCTAGCTGTCAAAACTGTTTTACCAAAACTTTTTGAGATTCCAGGATCCCCACCACTCTGGCATGTCCCGCCTAGGGGAGCAAGTCAAAGCCAAATAGCCTCACCCGACTCTAAAGTCTTAAAACATTCAGCCTGACCTAGATCCCAAAATAGCCTTATCAAAACTAGTCTCAGATACCAGGAACCCTGTTAATCCAGCATTTGCATCCTAGGGGCGCAAGACAGAGCCAAACAGGCTCAGCGGACTATTAAATCTGAAAACATACAGTCTTGCCTAGCTGTCAAAACTGTTTTACCAATCCTTGTCTCAGTTACCAGGAGCCCTGCCAATCTGGCGTGTGCTGCCGAAGGGAGAAGTTCAAAGCCAAACATGCTCATCATACAATTTAATCTTAAAACAAACAGCCCCATCTGGCTGCCAAAGCTGCTTTATCAAAACTTGTTATGGATACCAGGAGCCCTGTTAATCTAGCAATTGCAGCGTAGGGGAGCAAGTCAAAGCCAAATAGCCTCAACCGACTATTAAGTCTTAAAACATACAGCCTCACCTGGAAGTCAAAATTGATTTACCGAAACTTGTCTCAGATGCCAGGAACCTTGTTATTCCAGCTTTTGCATCCTAGGGGAGCAAGTCAAGGCCAAACAGGCTCACCCGACTATTTTACCTTCAAACATGTAGGCTGACCTAGCTGTCAAAACTGTTTTACCAAACCTTGTCTCAGATACCAGGAGCCCTGCCAATCTGACGTGTGCAGCCAAGGGGAGAAGTTTAAAGCCAAACAGGGCTCACCCTACAATTTAATCTTAAAACATACAGTCTTGCCTAGCTGTCAAAACTGTTTTACCAATCCTTGTCTTAGATGCCAGGAGCCCCGCCAATCTGGCATGTGGTGCCTAGAGGAGCAAGTCAAAGCCAAACAAGCTCATCCGCCTATTAAATCTTAAAACGTACAACCCCATCTGGAAGACAAAACTGCTTTACCAAAACTTGTCTTAGATACCAGGAGCCCTGTTAATCCAGTATTTGCACCCTGAGGGCGCAAGTCACAGTCATACAGGCTCACCCTACAATTTAATCTTAAAGCAAACAGCCCCATCTGGCTGCCAAAACTGCTTTACCAAAACTCTCCTTAGATACCAGGAGCCCTGCCAATCTGGCGTGTGCAGCCAAGGGGAGAAGTTTAAAGCCAAACAGGGCTCACCCTACAATTTAATCTTAAAACATACAGTCTTGCCTAGCTGTCAAAACTGTTTTACCAATCCTTGTCTTAGATGCCAGGAGCCCCGCCAATCTGGCATGTGGTGCCTAGAGGAGCAAGTCAAAGCCAAATAGTCTCACCCGACTATTAAATCTTAAAACATACAACCCCATCTGGCCGCCAAAACTGCTTTACCAAAACTTGTCTTAGATACCAGGAACCCTGTTAATCCAGTATTTGCATCCTGAGGTCGCAAGTCAAAGTCATACTGGCTCACCCTAAAATTTAATCTTAAAACAAACAGCCCCATTTGGCTGTCAAAACTGTTTTACTAAAACTTTTTTTAGATTCCAGGAGCCTTGCCAATCTGGCATGTGTCGCCTAGGGGAGCAAGTCAAAGCCAAATAGTCTCAACCGACTATTAAGTCTTAAAACATACAGCCTCACCTGGAAGTAAAAATGCTTTACCGAAACTTGTCTCAGAAGCCAGGAACCCTGTTATTCCAGCTTTTGCATCCTAGGGGAGCAAGTCAAAGCCAAACAGGCTCACCCGACTATTAAACCTTCAAACATGTAGCCTGGCCTAGCTGTCAAAACTGTTTTACCAAACCTTGTCTCAGATACCAGGAGCCCTGCCAATCTGGCGTGTGCAGCCAAGAGGAGAAGTTTAAAGCCAAACAGGGCTCACCCTACAATTTTATCTTAAAACGTACAGTCTTGCCTAGCTGTCAAAACTGTTTTACCAAACCTTGTCTTAGTTGCCAGGAGCCCCGCCAATCTGGCATGTGGAGCCTAGCGGAGCAAGTCAAAGCCAAACAGGCTCATCCGACTATTTAATCCTAAAACATACAGCCTCACCTGGAAGTCAAAATTGCTTTACCGAAACTTGTCTCAGATACAATGATCTCTGTTAATCTAGCATTTGCAGCCTAGGGTAGCAAGTCAAAGCCAAATAGTCTCACCCGACTATTAAATCTTATAACTTACAACCCCATCTGGCCGACAAAACTGCTTTACCAAAACTTGTCTCAGATACCAGGAGCCCTGTTAATCCAGTATTTGCATCCTGAGGGCGCAAGTCAAAGTTATACAGGCTCACCCTACAATTTAATCTTAAAACAAACAGCCCCTTCTGGCTGCCAAGACTGCTTTACCAAGTCTTGTCTTAGATACCAGGAGCCATGTGAATCTGGCATTTGCAGCCTAGGGGAGCAAGTCAAAGCCAAACAGGCTCAACCGACTATTTAATCTTAAAACATACTGCCTTGCCTAGCTGTCAAAACTGTTTTACCAAACCCTGTCTTAGATGCCTGGAGCCCCGCCAATCTGGCATGTGAAGCCTAGAGGAGCAAGTCAAAGCCAAACAGGCTCATCCGACAATTTAATCTTAAAACATACAGCCCCATCTTGCTGCCAAAACTGCTTTACCAAAACTTGTCTTAGATACCAGGAGCCCTGTTAATCTAGCATTTGCAACCTAGGGGAGCAAGTCATAGCAAAATAGTCTCACCTGACTATTAAGTCTTAACACATTCAGCCTCACCTGTAACTCAAAATTGCCTTACCAAAACTTGTTTCAGATACCAGAAACCCTGTTAATCCAGTATTTGCATTGTGGGGGCGCAAGTCAAAGTCAAACAGGCTCACCCGACTATTTAATCTTAAGACACGCAGCCTTACCTAGCTGTCAAAACTGTTTTACCAAAACTTTTTTTAGATTCCAGGAGCCCCACCAATCTGGCATGTACCGTCTAGGAGAGCAAGGCAAAGCCAAATAGCCTCACCCGACTATTAAATCTTAAAACATACAGCCCCATCTGGCCGCCAAAACTGCATGAACAAAACTTGTCTCAGATACCAGGAACCCTGTTAATTAAGTTTTTGCATCCTGGGGGCGCAAGTCAAAGTCTAACAGGCTCACCCGACTATTTAATCTTAAAACATTCAGCCTAATCTAGCTGTCAAAACTGTTTTACCAAAACTTTTTTTAGATTCCAGGATCCCCACCAATCTGGCATGTCCCGCCTAGGGGAGCAAGTCAAAGCCAAATAGCCTCACCCGACTCTTAAGTCTTAAAACATTCAGCCTGACCTAGATCACAAAATAGCCTTATCAAAACTAGTCTCAGATACCAGGAACCCTGTTAATCCAGTATTTGCATCCTGGGGGCGCAAGTCAAAGCCAAACAGGCTCACCCGACTATTTAATCTTAAATCATACAGCCATACCTAGCTGTCAAAACTGTTTAACTAAAATTTTTTTTAGATTCCAGGAGCCCTGTTAATCTAGAATTTGCTGCTTGGGGGAGCAAGTCAAAGCAAAATAAACTCACACGATTATTAAGTCTTAACACATTCAGCCTCACCTGGAACTCAAAATTGCCTTACCAAAACTTGTCTCAGATACCAGGAACCAATCCAGTATTTGCATCCTAGGGGCGCAAGTCAAAGCCAAACAGGCTCACCCGATTCTTTAATCTTAAAACATACAGTCTTGCCTAGCTCTCAAAACTGTTTTATCAAACCTTGTCTTAGATTCCAGGAGCCCCGCCAATCAGGCATGTGGAGCCTAGGGGAGCAAGTCAAAGCCAAATAGCCTCACCCGACTATTAAGTCGTAAAACATTCAGCCTGACCTGGAACTCAAAATTGCCTTACCAAAACTTGTCCCAGATACCAGGAACCCTGTTAATCCAGCATTTGCATCCTAGGGGCGCAAGACAAAGCCAAACAGACTCACCCGACTACTTAATCTGAAGACATACAGTCTTGCCTAGCTGTCAAAACTGTTTTACCAAACCTTGTCTCAGTTACCAGGAGCCCTGCCAATTTGGCGTGTGCAGCCTAGGGGAGAAGTTCAAAGCCAAACAGGCTCATCCCACAATTTAATCCTAAAACAAACAGCCCCATCTGGCTGCCAAAACTGCTTTATCTAAACTTGTCATGGATACCAGGAGCCCTGTTAATCTAGCATTTGCAGCGTAGGGGAGCAAGTAAAAGCCAAATAGTCTCACCCGACTATTAAATCTTAAAACATACAGCCCCATCTGGCCGCCAAAACTGCTTGAACAAAACTTGTCTCAGATACCAGGAACCCTGTTAATCCAGTATTTGCATCCTGGGGGCGCAAGTCAAAGCCAAACAGGCTCACCCGACTATTTAATCTTAAATCATACAGCCATACCTAGCTGTCAAAAATGTTTAACTAAAACTTTTTTTAGATTCCAAAAGCCCTGTTAATCTATCATTTGCAGCATAGGGGAGCAAGTCAAAGCAAAATAGTCTCACCCGACTATTAAGTCTTAACACATTCAGCCTCACCTGGAACTCAAAATTCCCTTACCAAAACTTGTTTTAAATACCAGGAACCCTGTTAATCCAGCATTTGCATCCTAGGGGCACAGTTCAAAGCCAAACAGGCTCACCCGACAATTTAATCTTTAAACATACAGCCCCATCTGGCTGCCAAAACTGCCTTACCAAAACTTGTCTTAGATACCAGGAGCCCTGTTAATCTAGCATTTGCAGTCTAGGGGAGCAAGTCAAAGCAAAATATTCTCACCTGACTATTAAATCTTAAAACATACAACCCCATCTGGCCGCCAAAACTGCTTTACCAAAACTTGTGTCAGATACCAGGAACCCTGTTAATCCAGCACTTGCATCCTAGGGGCGCAGTTCAAAGCCAAACAGGCTCACCCGACAATTTAATCTTAAAACATACAGCCCCATCTGGCTGCCAAAACTGCTTTACCAAAACTTGTCTTAGATACCAGGAGCCCTGTTAATCTAGCATTTGCAGCCTAGGGGAGCAAGTCAAAGCAAAATAGTCTCACCTGACTATTAAGTCTTAACACATTCAGCCTCACCTGTAACTCAAAATTGCCTTACCAAAACTTGTTTCAGATACCAGGAACCCTGTTAATCCAGTATTTGCTTCCTGGGGGCGCAAGTCAAAGTCAAACAGGCTCACCCGACTATTTAATCTTAAGACATACAGCCTTACCTAGCTGTCAAAACTGTTTTACCAAAACTTTTTTTAGATTCCAGGAGCCCCACCAATCTGGCATGTGCCGTCTAGGGGAGCAAGGCAAAGCCAAATAGCCTCACCCGGATATTAAGTCTTAAAACATTCAGCCTGACCTGGAACACAAAATTGCGTAACCAAAACTTGTCTCAGATACCAGGATCCCTGTTAATCCAGCATTTGCATCCTAGGGGCGCAAGACAAAGCCAAACAGACTCACCCGACTACTTAATCTGAAAATATACAGTCTTGCCTAGCTGTCAAAACTGTTTTGCCAAACCTTGTCTCAGTTACCAGGAGCCCTGCCAATTCGGTGTATGCAGCCTAGGGAAGAAGTTCAAAGCCAAACAGGCTCATCCTACAATTTAATCTGAAAACAAACAGCCCCATCCTGCTGCCAAAGCTGCTTTATCAAAACTTGTCATGGATACCAGGAGCCCTGTTAATCTAGCATTTGCAGCGTAGGGGATCAAGTAAAAGCCAAATAGTCTCACCCGACTATTAAATCGTAAAACATACACCCCCATCTGGCCGCCAAAACTGCTTGAACAGAACTTTCCTCGGATACCAGGAACCCTGTTAATCCAGTATTTGCATCCTGGGGGCGCAAGTCAAAGCCAAAAAAACATACAGCCATACCTAGCTGTCAAAACTGTTTTACTTAAACTTTTTTTTAGATTCCAGGAGCCCTGTTAATCTAGCATTTGCATCTTGGGGGAGCAAGTCAAAGCAAAATAGACTCACACGACTATTAAGTCTTAACACATTCAGCCTTACCTGTAACTCAAAACTGCCTTACCAAAACTTGTCTCAGATACCAGGATCCCTGTTAATCCAGAATTTGCATCCTGGGGGCGCAAGTCAAAGTCAAACAGGCCCACCCGACTATTTAATCTTATAACATTCAGCCTAATCTAGCTGTCAAAACTGTTTTACCAAAACTTTTTTTAGATTCCTGGATCCCCTCCAATCTGGCATGTCCCGCCTAGGGGAGCAACTCAAAGCCAAATAGCCTCACCCAACTCTTTTGTCTTAAAACATTCAGCCTGACCTGGAACTCAAAACTGCCTTACCAAAACTAGTCTCAGATACCAGGAACCATGTTAATCCAGCATTTGCATCCTGGGGGCGCAAGACAAAGCCAAACAGGCTCACCCGACTATTTAATCTGAAAACATACAGTCTTGCCTAGCTCTCAAAACTGTTTTACCAAACCTTGTCTTAGATTCCAGGAGCCCCGCCAATCTGGCATGTGAAGCCTAGGGGAGCAAGTCAAAGCCAAATAGCCTCACCCGAATATTAAGTCGTTAAACATTCAGCCTGAACTGGAACTCAAAATTGCCGTACCAAAACTTGTCTCAGATACCAGGAACCCTGTTAACCTAGCATTTGCAGCCTAGGGCCGCAAGTCAAAGTTAAAGAGGCTCACCCGACTATTTAATCTTAAAACATACAGCCTTACCTAGCTGTCAAAGCTGTTTTAACAAACCTTGTCTTAGATTCCAGGAGCCCCGCCAATCAGGCATGTGCCGCCTAGGGGAGCAAGTCAAAGCCAAATAGTCTCACCCGACTATTAAGTCTTAAAAATTCAGCCTCACCTGGAACTCAAAATTGCCTTAACAAATCTTGTCTCAGATACCAGGAGCCCTGTTAATCCAGTATTTGCATCCTGAGGGCGCAAGTCAAAGTCATACAGGCTCACCCTACAATTTAATCTTAAAACATACAGTCTCGCCTAGCTGTCAAAACTGTTTTACCAAACCCTGTCTTAGATGCCTGGAGCCCCGCCAATCTTGCATGTGGAGCCTAGAGGAGCATGTCAAAGCCAAACAGGCTCATCCGACTATTTAATCCTAGAACATACAGCCTCACCTGGAAGTCAAAATTGCTTTACCGAAACTTGTCTCAGATACAAGGATCTCTGTCAATCTAGCACTTGCAGCCTAGTGTAGCAAGTCAAAGCCAAATAGTCTCACCCGACTATTAAATCTTAAAACATACAACCCCATCTGGCCGCCAAAACTGCTTTACCAAAACTTGTGTCAGATACCAGGAACCCTGTAAATCCAGCATTTGCATCCTAGGGGCGCAGTTCAAAGCCAAACAGGCTCACCCGACAATTTAATCTTAAAACATACAGCCCCATCTGGCTGCCAAAACTGCTTTACCAAAACTTGTCTTAGATACCAGGAGCCCTGTTAATCTAGCATTTGCAGCCTAGGGGAGCAAGTCAAAGCAAAATAGTCTCAGCCGACTATTAAGTCTTAACACATTCAGCCTCACCTGTAACTCAAAATTGCCTTACCAAAACTTGTTTCAGATACCAGGAACCCTGTTAATCCAGTATTTGCATCCTGGGGGCGCAAGTCAAAGTCAAACAGGCTCACCCGACTATTTAATCTTAAGACATACAGCCTTACCTAGCTGTCAAAACTGTTTTACCAAAACTTTTTTTAGATTCCAGGAGCCCCACCAATCTGGCATGTGCCGTCTAGGGTAGCAAGGCAAAGCCAAATAGCCTCACCCGGATATTAAGTCTTAAAACATTCAGCCTGACCTGGAACTCGAAATTGCGTAACCAAAACTTGTCTCAGATACCAGGATCCCTGTTAATCCAGCATTTGCATCCTAGGGGCGCAAGGCAAAGCCAAACAGACACACCCGACTACTTAATCTGAAAATATACAGTCTTGCCTAGCTGTCAAAACTGTTTTGCCAAACCTTGTCTCAGTTACCAGGAGCCCTGCCAATTCGGCGTATGCAGCCTAGGGAAGAAGTTCAAAGCCAAACAGGCTCATCCTACAATTTAATCTGAAAACAAACAGCCCCATCCTGCTGCCAAAGCTGCTTTATCAAAACTTGTCATGGATACCAGGAGCCCTGTTAATCTAGCATTTGCAGCGTAGGGGAGCAAGTAAAAGACAAATAGTCTCACCCGACTATTAAATCGTAAAACATACACCCCCATCTGGCCGCCAAAACTGCTTAAACAGAACTTTCCTCAGATACCAGGATCCCTGTTAATCCAGTATTTGCATCCTGGGGGCGCAAGTCAAAGCCAAACAGGCTCACCCGATTATTTAACCTTAAAACATACAGCCATACCTAGCTGTCAAAACTGTTTTACTGTTAATCTAGCATTTGCATCTTGGGGGAGCAAGTCAAAGCAAAATAGACTCACACGACTATTAAGTCTTAACACATTCAGCATCACCTGTAACTCAAAATTGCCTTACCAAAACTTGTCTCAGATACCAGGAACCCTGTTAATCCAGAATTTGCATCCTGGGGGCGCAAGTCAAAGTCAAAAAGGCTCACCCGACTATTTAATCTTAAAACATTCAGCCTAATCTAGCTGTCAAAACTGTTTTACCAAAACTTTTTTTAGATTCCAGGATCCCCTCCAATCTGGCATGTCCCGCCTAGGGGAGCAAGTCAAAGCCAAATAGCCTCACCCGACTCGTTTGTCTTAAAACATTCAGCCTGACCTGGAACTCAAAATTGCCTTACCAAAACTAGTCTCAGATACCAGGAACCCTGTTAATCCAGCATTTGCATCCTGGGGGCGCAAGACAAAGCCAAACAGGCTCACCCGACTATTTAATCTGAAAACATACAGTCTTGCCTAGCTCTCAAAACTGTTTTACCAAACCTTGTCTTAGATTCCAGGAGCCCCGCCAATCTGGCATGTGGAGCCTAGGGGAGCAAGTCAAAGCCAAATAGCCTCACCCGAATATTAAGTCGTAAAACATTCAGCCTGAACTGGAACTCAAAATTGCCTTACCAAAACTTGTCTCAGATACAAGGATCCCTGATAATCTAGCATTTGCAGCCTAGTCTCACCCGACTATTTAATCCTAAAACATACAACCCCATCTGGCCGCCAAGACTGCTTTACCAAAACTTGTCTCAGAAACCAGGAGCCCTGCCAATCTGGCATGTGCAGCCTAGGGGAGCAGGTCAAAGCAAAACAGGCTCACCCGACTATTTAATACTAAAATAAATGCAGCCCCATCTGGCCGCCAAAACTGCTCTACCAAAACCCTGCCAATCTGGCATTTGCAGCCTAAGGGATCAGGTCAAAGCCAATTAGTCTGAGCTCATTATCCAGTCTGCAAACATACAAAGCCAAACAGGCTCACCCGACAATTTAATCTTAAAACATACAGACTTACGTAGCTGCCAAAACTGATTTACCAAAACTTGTCTTAGATACCAGGAACCCTGTTATTCCAGCATTTGCATCCTAGGGGCGCAAATCAAAGCCAAACACGCTCACCCGACTATTTAATCTTAAAACATACAGCCTTACCTAGCTGTCAAAACTGTTTTACCAAAACTTGTCTTAGATTCCAGGAGCCCCGCCAATCTGGCATGTGCAGCCTAGGGGAGCAAGTCAAAGCCAAACAGGCTCACCCGACAATTTAATCTTAAAACATACAGACTTACGTAGCTGCCAAAACTGATTTTCCAAAACTTGTCTTAGATACCAGGAACCCTGTTATTCCAGCATTTGCATGCTAGGGGCGCAAGTCAAAGCCAAACACGCTCACGCGACAATTTAATCTTAAAGCATACAGCCTTACCTAGCTGTCAAAACTGTTTTACCAAAACTTGTCTTAGATTTCAGGAGCCCCGCCAATCTGGCATGTGCAGCCTAGGGGAGCAAGTCAAAGCCAAACAGGCTCATCCGACTATTTAATCCTAAAACATATAGCCCCATCTGGCCGCCAAAACTGATTTACCAAAACTTGTCTCAGATACCAGGAACCCTGTTAATCCAGCATTTCCATCCTAGGGGCGCCAGTCAAAGCCAAACAGGTTCACAAAACTATTAAATCTTAAAACATATAGCCCCATCTGGCCGGCAAAACTGATTTACCAAAACTTGTCTCAGATACCAGAAACCCTGTTAATCCAGCATTTCCATCCTAGGGGCGCCAGTCGAAGCCAAACAGGTTCACAAAACTATTAAATCTTAAAACAAAGAGCCCCATCTGGCCGCCAAAACCGACTTACCAAAACATGTCTTAGATACTAGGAACCCTGTTATTCCAGCATTTGCATCCTAGGGGCGCAAGTCAAAGCCAAACAGGCTCACCCGACTATTAAATCTTAAAACATATAGCCTCATCTGGACGCCATAATTGATTTACCAAAACTTGTCATAGATACCAGGAACCCTGTTATTCCAGCATTTGCATCCTAGGGGCGCAAGTCAAAGCCAAACACGCTCACCCGACTATTTAATCTTAAAACATACAGTCTTGCCCAGCTGTCAAAACTGTTTTACCAAACCTTGTCTCAGATACCAGGAACACTGTTAATGCAGCATTTGCATCCTAGGGGCGCAAGTCAAAGCCAAACAGGCTCACCCGACTATTAAATCTTAAAACATATAGCCTCATCTGGACGCCAAAACTGATTTACCAAAACTTGTCATAGATACCAGGAACCCTGTTATTCCAGCATTTGCATCCTAGGGGAGCAAGTCAAAGCCAAACACGCTCACCCGACTATTTAATCTTAAAACATACAGTCTTGCCCAGCTGTCAAAACTGTTATACCAAACCTTGTCTAAGATTCCAGGAGCCAAGCCAATCTGGCATGTGGAGCCTAGGGGAGCAAGTCAAAGCCAAACAGGCTGCCCCGACAGTTTAATCTTAAAACATACAGACTTACGTAGCTGCCAAAACTGTTTTACCAAAACTTTTTTTAGATTCCAGGAGCCCCGCCAATCTGGCATGTGCCGCCTAGGGGAGAAAGTCAAAGCCAAATAGTCTCAAACGACTATTAAGTCTGAATGCATTCAGTCTCACCTGGAACTCAAAATTGCCCTACCAAAACTTGTCTCAGATACCAGGAACCCTGTTAATCCAGCATATGCATCCTAGGGGAGCAAGTCAAAGTCAAATAGTCTCACCCGACTATTGAATTTTAAATCATATAGGCCCACCTGGCCGCCAAAACTGATTTACCAAAACTTGTCTCAAATACCAGGAACCCTGTTAATCCAGCATTTGCATCCTAGGGGCGCAAGTCAAAGCCAAACTGGCGCACCCAACTATTAAATCTTAAAACATGTAGCCCCATCTGGCCGCCAAAACTGATTTACGAAAACTTGTCTTAGATACCAGGAACCCTGTTATTCCAGCATTTGCATCCTAGGGACGCAAGTCAAAGCCAAACAGGCTCACCCAACTATTAAATCTTAAAACATATAGCCCCATCTGGCCGCCAAAACCGACTTACCAAAACATGTCTTAGATACCAGGAACCCTGTTATTCCAGCATTTGCATCCTAGGGGCGCAAGTCAAAGCCAAACACGCTCACCCGACTATTTAATCTTAAAGCATACAGCCTTACCTAGCTGTCAAAACTGTTTTACCGCAACTTGTCTTAGATTCCAGGAGTCCCGCCAATCTGGCATGTGGAGCCTAGGGGAGCAAGTCAAAGCCAAACAGGCTCACCCGACAATTTAATCTTAAAACATACAGACTTACGTAGCTGCCAAAACTGCTTTCCCAAAACTTGCCTTAAAAACCAGGAGCCTTGTTAATCTAGCATTTGCAGCCTAGGGGAGCAAGTCAAAGCGAAATAGTCTCACCCGACTATTAAGTCTTAACACATTTAGCCTCACCTGAACTCAAAATTGCCTTACCAATACCAGGAACCCTGTTTATCCAGCATTTGCATCCTAGGGGCGCAACTCAAAGCCAAACAGGCTCAACCGACTATTTAATCTTAACACACACAGTCTTGCCCAGCTGTCAAAACTGTTATACCAAACCTTGTCTAAGATTCCAGGAACCAAGCCAATCTGGCATGTGGAGCCTAGGGGAGCAAGTCAAAGCCAAACAGGCTCCCCCGACAGTTTAATCTTAAAAAATACAGACTTACCTAGCTGTCAAAACTGTTTTACCAAAACTTTTTTTAGATTCCAGGTGCCCCGCCAATCTGGCATGTGCCGCCTAGGGGAGAAAGTCAAAGCCAAATAGTCTCAAACGACTATTAAGTCTGAATACATTCAGTCTCACCTGGAACTCAAAATTGCCTTACCAAAACTTGTCTCAGTTACCAGGAACCCTGTTAATCCAGCATTTGCATCCTAGGGGAGCAAGTCAAAGTCAAATAGTCTCACCCGACTATTGAATTTTAAACTTGTCTCAAATACCAGGAACCCTGTTAATCCAGCATTTGCATCCTAGGGGCGCAAGTCAAAGCCAAACAGGCTCACCCAACTATTAAATCTTAAAACATGTAGCCCCATCTGGCCGCCAAAACTGATTTACGAAAACATGTCTTAGATACCAGGACCACTGTTAATGCAGCATTTGCATCCTAGGTGCGCAAGTCAAAGCCAAACAGGCTCACCCAACTATTAAATCTTAAAACATATAGCCCCATATGGCCGCCAAAACCGACTTACCAAAACATGTCTTAGATACCAGGAACCCTGTTATTCCAGCATTTGCATCCTAGGGGCGCAAGTCAAAGCGAATCACGCTCACCCGACTATTTAATCTTAAAGCATACAGCCATACCTAGCTGTCAAAACTGTTTTACCGCAACTTGTCTTAGATTCCAGGAGTCCCGCCAATCTGGCATGTGGAGCCTAGGGGAGCAAGTCAAAGCCAAACAGGCTCACCCGACAATTTAATCTTAAAACATACAGACTTACGTAGCTGCCAAAACTGCTTTACCAAAACTTGCCTTAAAAACCAGGAGCCTTGTTAATCTAGCATTTGCAGCCTAGGGGAGCAAGTCAAAGCGAAATAGTCTCACCCGACTATTAAGTCTTAACACATTTAGCCTCACCTGAACTCAAAATTGCCTTACCAATACCAGGAACCCTGTTTATCCAGCATTTGCATCCTAGGGGCGCAACTCGAAGCCAAACAGGCTCAACCGACTATTTAATCTTAACACACACAGTCTTGCCCAGCTGTCAAAACTGTTATACCAAACCTTGTCTAAGATTCCAGGAACCAAGCCAATCTGGCATGTGGAGCCTAGGGGAGCAAGTCAAAGCCAAACAGGCTCCCCCGACAGTTTAACCTTAAAAAATACAGACTTACGTAGCTGTCAAACTGTTTTACCAAAACTTGTCTTAGATTCCAGGAGCCCCGCCAATCTGTCATGTGCAGCCTAGGGGAGCAAGTCAAAGCCAAACAGGCTCATCCGATTATTAAATCTGAAAACATTCAGCATCACCTGGAACCCAAAATTGCCTTACCAAAACTTGTTTCAGATACCAGGAACCCTGTTAATCCAGCATTTGCATCCTAGGGGAGCAAGTCAAAGCCAAACAGGCTCATCCGACTATTAAATCTTAAAACATATAGCCCCATCTGGCCGCCAACACTGATTTACGAAAACTTGTCTTAGATACCAGGAACCCTGTTATTCCAGCATTTGCATCCTAGGGGCGCAAATCAAAGCCAAACACGCTCACCCGACTTTTTAATCTTAAAGCATACAGCCTTACCTAGCTGTCAAAACTGTTTTACCAAAACTTGTCTTACATTCCAGGAGCCCCGCCAATCTGGCATGTGCAGCCTAGGGGAGAAAGTCAAAGCCAAACAGGCTCATCCGACTATTTAATCCTAAAACATATAGCCCCATAGACGCCAAAACTGATTTACCAAAACTTGTCTTAGATACCAGGAACCCTGTTATTCCAGCATTGCATCCTAGATGCGCAAGTCAAAGCCAAACACGCTCACCCGACTATTTAATCTTAAAGCATACAGCCTTACCTAGCTGTCAAAACTGTTTTACCAAAACTTGTCTTAGATTCCAGGAGCCCCGCCAATCTGGCATGTGCAGCCTAGGGGAGCAAGTCAAAGCCAAACAGGCTCATCCGACTATTTAATCCTGAAAACATATCAGCATCACCATAGATGCCAAAACTGATTTACCAAAACTTGTTTTAGATACCAGGAACCCTGTTAATCCAGCATTTGCATCCTAGGGGAGCAAGTCAAAGCCAAACAGGCTCATCCAAACTATTAAATCTTAAAACATATAGCCCCATCTGGCCGCCAACACTGATTTACCAAAACTTGTCTTAGATACCAGGAACCCTGTTATTCCAGCATTTGCATCCTAGGGGCGAAAGTCAAAGCCAAACACGCTCACCCGACTATTTAATCTGAAAGCATACAGCCTTACCTAGCTGTCAAAACCGTTTTACCAAAACTTGTCTTAGATTCCAGGAGCCCCGCCAATCTGGCATGTGGAGCCTAGGGGAGCAAGTCAAAGCCAAACAGGCTCACCCGACAATTTAATCTTAAAAAACACAGACTTACGTAGCTGCCAAAACTGCTTTACCAAAACTTACCTTAGAAACCAGGAGCCCTGTTAATCTAGCATTTTCAGCCTAGGGGAGCAAGGCAAAGCAAAATAGTCTCACCCGACTATTAAGTCTTAACACATTCAGCCTTACCTGGAACTCAAAATTGCCTTACCAAAACTTGTTTCAGATACCAGGAACCCTGTTAATCCAGCATTGGCATCCTAAGGGCGCAACTCAAAGCCAAACAGGCTCAACCGACTATTTAATCTTAAAACATACAGTCTTGCCCAGCTGTCAAAACTGTTTTACCAAACCTCGTCTTAGATTCCAGCAGCCAAGCCAATCTGGCATGTGGAGCCTAAGGGAGCAAGTCAAAGCCAAACAGGCTCACCCGACAATTTAATCTTAAAACATACAGACTTACGTAGTTGCCAAAGCTGCTTTACCAAAACTTGTCTCAGATACCAGGAACCCTTTTAATTCAGCATTTGCAGCCTAGGTGCGCAAGTCAAAGCCAAACAGGCTCACCAAACTATTAAATCTTAAAACATATAGCCCCATCTGGCCGCCAAAACTGATTTACGAAAACTTGTCTTAGATACCAGGAACCCTGTTATTCCAGCATTTGCATCCTAGGGGCGCAAGTCAAAGCCAAACACGCTCACCCGACTATTTAATCTTAAAACATACAGCCTTACCTAGCTGTCAAAACTGTTGTACCAAAACTTGTCTTAGATTCCAGGAGCCCCGCCAATCTGGCATGTGCAGTCTAGGGGAGCAAGTCAAAGCCAAACAGGCTCACCCGACAATTTAATCTTAAAACATACAGACTTACGGAGCTGCCAAAACTGATTTACCAAAACTTGTCTTAGATACCAGGAACCCTGTTATTCCAGCATTTGCATCCTAGGGGCGCAAGTCAAAGCCAAACACGCTCACCCGACTATTTAATCTTAAAACATACAGCCTTACCTAGCTGTCAAAACTGTTTTACCAAAACTTGTCTTACATTCCAGGAGCCCCGCCAATCTGGCCTGTGGAGCCTAGGGGAGCAAGTCAATGCCAAACAGGCTCTTCCGACCATTTAATCCTAAAACATTTAGCTCCATCTGGCCGCCAAAACTGCTTTACCAAAACTTGCCTTAGAAACCAGGAGCCCTGTTATTCTAACATTTGCATCCTAGGGGAGCAAGTCAAAGTCAAACAGACTCACCCGACTATTTAACCTTAAACGAGGAAGAAAGGCTATCTTCGGCACGCCGAAGATCTAATACCCTTGCAACCTTTTAATGCCGAGAAAATGGTTAATGCCGAGCTTGGTGAAGGTATCTTGATAAACAAAAAAGGCTTTTAATCAAAAACCTAGTTTTCGACCGATCGTTCCTATGGCAGCTATATGATATAGTGGTCCGATCTTAAAAGGATTTTGCATATATATGAGGAGCTTAGTAAAACTTATAAATGCCGAGTTTGGTCAAGATATCTTGAAAAACAAAATGTTTTTTCATACAAAATCTTAATTTTCGACCGATCGTTCCTATGGCAGCTATATGATATAGTGGTCCGATCTTAATAGGATTTTGCATATATATGAGGAGCTTAGTAAAACTAATAAATGCCGAGTTTGGTCAAGATATCTTGAAAAACAAAATGTTTTTTCATACAAAATCTTAATTTTCGACCGATCGTTCCTATGGCAGCTATATGATATAGTGGTCCGATCTTAATAGGATTTTGCATATATATGAGGAGCTTAGTAAAACTAATAAATGTCGAGTTTGGTCAAGATATCTTGAAACACAAAATGTTTTTTCATACAAAAACTTAATTTTCGACCGATCTTTCCTATGGCAGCTATATGATATAGTAGTCAGATCCAGCTGGTTTTGACATATGTGCTGCGTGCAACAGAAAAAAGGACTTCTGCAAAGTTTCATTAAGATAGCTTTAAAACTGAGAGACTAGTTCGCATAGAAACAGACAGCCGGACAGACGGACAGACGGACATGGCTATATCGACTCGACTGTTGATGCTGATCAAGAATATATATAATTTATGGGGTCGGAGATGTCTCCTTCTATGCGTTACACATTTTACGACAAAATTATAATACCCTCTGCAAGGGTATAAAAATACAGACTTACGTAGCAGTCAAAACTGTTTTACCAAAACTTGTCTTAGATTCCAGGAGCCCCGCCAATCTGGCATGTGCATCCTAGGGGAGCAAGTCAAAGCCAAACGACTATTTAATCTTAAAACATACAGTCTTGCCCTGCTGTCAAAACTGTTTTACCAAACCTTGTCTTAGATTCCAGGAGCCAAGCCAATCTGGCATGTGGAGCCTAACGGACCAAGTCAAAGCCAAACAGGCTCACCCGACAATTTAATCTTAAAACATACAGACTTACGTAGTTGCCAAAGCTGCTTTACCAAAACTTGTCTCAGATACCAGGAACCCTGTTAATTCAGCATTTGCATCCTAGGTGCGCAAGTCAAAGCCAAACAGGCTCACCAAACTATTAAATCTTAAAACATATAGCCCCATCTGGCCGCCAAAACTGATTTACGAAAACTTGTCTTAGGTACCAGGAACCCTGTTATTCCAGCATTTGCATCCTAGGGGCGCAAGTCAAAGCCAAACACGCTCACCCGACTATTTAATCTTAAAACATACAGCCTTACCTAGCTGTCAAAACTGTTGTACCAAAACTTGTCTTAGATTCCAGGAGCCCCGCCAATCTGGCATGTGCAGCCTAGGGGAGCAAGTCAAAGCCAAACAGGCTCACCCGACAATTTAATCTTAAAACATACAGACTTACGTAGCTGCCAAAACTGTTTTACCAAAACTTTTTTTAGATTCCAGGTGCCCCGCCAATCTGGCATGTGCCGCCTAGGGGAGAAAGTCAAAGCCAAATAGTCCCAAACGACTATTAAGTCTTAACACATTCAGTCTCACCTTGAACTCAAAATTGCCTTACCAAAACTTGTTTGTTAAAACATACAGACTTACGTAGCTGCCAAAACTGATTTACCTAAACCTATCTCAGTTACCAGGAACCCTGTTAATCTAGCATTTGTAGCCTAGGGGAGCAAGACAAAGCCAAATAGTCTCACCCGACTATTAAATTTTAAATCATATTGCCCCACCTGGCCGCCAAAACTGATTTACCAAAACATGTCTCAGATACCAGGAGCCCTGTTAATACAGCATTTGCATCCTAGGCGAGCAAGTCAAAGTCAAACAGACTCACCCGACTATTTAACCTTAAAAAATACAGACTTACGTAGCTGTCAAAACTGTTTTACCAAAACTTGTCTTAGATTCCAGGAGCCCCGCCAATCTGGCATGTGCAGCCTAGGGGAGCAAGTCAAAGCCAAACAGACTCATCCGACTATTAAATCTGAAAACATTCAGCATCACCTGGAACCCAAAATTGCCTTACCAAAACTTGATTCAGAAACCAGGAACCCTGTTAATCCAGCATTTGCATCCTAGGGGAGCAAGTCAAAGCCAAACAGGATCATCCGACTATTAAATCTTAAAACATATAGCCCCATCTGGCCGCCAACACTGATTTACGAAAACTTGTCTTAGATACCAGGAACCCTGTTCTTCCAGCATTTGCATCCTAGGGGCGCAAGTCAAAGCCAAACACGCTCACCCGACTATTTAATCTTAAAGCATACAGCCTTACCTAGCTGTCAAAACTGTTTTGCCTACACTTGTCTTACATTCCAGGAGCCCCGCCAATCTGGCATGTGCAGCCTAGGGGAGCAAGTCAAAGCCAAACAGGCTCATCCGACTATTTAATCCTAAAACATATAGCCCCATAGATGCCAAAACTGATTTACCAAAACTTGTCTTAGATACCAGGAACCCTGTTATTCCAGCATTTGCATCCTAGGGGCGCAAGTCAAAGCCAAACACGCTCACCCGACTATTTAATCTTAAAGCATACAGCCTTACCTAGCTGTCAAAACTGTTCTACCAAAACTTGTCTTACATTCCAGGAGCCCCGCCAATCTGGCATGTGCAGCCTAGGGGAGCAAGTCAAAGCCAAACAGGCTCACCCGACAATTTAATCTTAAAACATACAGACTTACGTAGCTGCCAAAACTGCTTTACCAAAACTTGCCTTAGAAACCAGGAGCCCTGTTAATCTAGCATTTGCAGCCTAGGGGAGCAAGTCAAAGCAAAATAGTCTCACCCGACTATTAAGTCTTAACACATTTAGCCTCACCTGGAACTCAAAATTGCCTAACCAAAACTTGTTTGTTAAAACATACAGACTTACGTAGCTGCCAAAATTGATTTACCTAAACCTATCTCAGTTACCAGGAACCCTGTTAATCTAGCATTTGTAGCCTAGGGGAGTAAGACGAAGCCAAATAGTCTCACCAGACTATTAAATTTTAAATCATATTGCCCCACCTGGCCGCCAAAACTGATTTACCAAAACATGTCTCAGATACCAGGTACCCTGTTAATACAGCATTTGCATCCTAGGGGAGCAAGTCAAAGTCAAACAGACAAAACATACAGACTTACGTAGCTGCCAAAACTGCTTTACCAAAACCATGTGCAGCCTAGGGGAGCAAGTCAAAGCCAATCAGGCTCATCCGACTATTTAATCCTAAAACATATAGCCCCATAGACGCCAAAAATGATTTACCAAAACTTGTCTTAGATAACAGGAACCCTGTTATTCCAGCATTTGCATCCTAGGGGCGCAAGTCAAAGCCAAACACGCTCACCTGATTATTTAATCTTAAAACATACAGCCTTACCTAGCTGTCAAAACTGTTTTACCAAAACTTGTCTTAGATTCCAGGAGCCCCGCCAATCTGGCATGTGGAGCCTAGGGGAGTAAGTCAAAGCCAAACAGGCTCACCCGACAATTTAATCTTAAAACATACAGACTTACGTAGCTGCCAAAACTGCTTTACCAAAGCTTGCCTTAGAAACCAGGACCCCTGTTAATCTAGCATTTGCAGCCTAGGGGAGCAAGTCAAAGCAAAATAGTCTCACCCGACAATTAAGTCTTAACACATTTAGCCTCACCTGGAACTCAAAATTGCCTTACCAAAACTTGTTTGTTAAAACATACAGACTTACGTAGCTGCCAAAACTGATTTACCTAAACCTATCTCAGTTACCAGGAACCCTGTTATTCTAGCATTTGTAGCCTAGGGGAGCAAGACAAAGCCAAATAGTCTCACCCGACTATTAAATTTTAAATCATATTGCCCCACCTGGCCGCCAAAACTGATTTACCAAAACATGTCTCAGATACCAGGAACCCTGTTAATACAGCATTTGCATCCTAGGGGAGCAAGTCAAAGTCAAACAGACTCACCCGACTATTTAACCTTAAAAAATACAGACTTACGTAGCTGTCAAAACTGTTTTACCAAAACTTGTCTTAGATTCCAGGAGCCCCGCCAATCTGGCATATGGAGCCTAGGGGAGCAAGTCAAAGCCAAACAGGCTCACCCGACAATTTAATCTTAAAACATACAGACTTACGTAGCTGCCAAAACTGCTTTACCAAAACTTGCCTTAGAAACCAGGAACCCTGTTAATCTAGCATTTGCAGCCTAGGGGAGCAAGTCAAAGCAAAATAGTCTCACCCGACTATTAAGTCTTAACACATTCAGCCTCACCAGGAACTCAAAATTGCCTTACCAAAACTTGTTTAAGATACCAGGAACACTGTTAATCCAGCATTTGCATCCTAGGGGCGCAACTCAAAGCCAAACAGGCTCAACCGACTATTTAATCTTAAAACATACAGTCTTGCCCAGCTGTCAAAACTGTTTTACCAAACCTTGTCTTATATTCCAGGAGCCAAGCCAATCTGGCATGTGGAGCCTAAGGGAGCAAGTCAAAGCCAAACAGGCTCACCCGACAATTTAATCTTAAAACATACATACTTACGTAGTTGCCAAAGCTGCTTTACCAATACTTGTCTCAGATACCAGGAACCCTGTTAATGCAGCATTTGCATGCTAGGGGCGCAAGTCAAAGCCAAACAGGCTCTCCCGACTATTAAATCTTAAAACATATAGCCACATCTGGCCGCCAAAAATGATTTACCAAAACTTGTCTTAGATACCAGGAACCCTGTTATTCCAGCATTTGCATACTAGGGGCGCAAGTCCAAGCCAAACACGCTCAATCTTGAAGCATACGGCCTTACCTAGCTGTCAAAACTGTTTTACCAAAACTTGTCTTAGATTCCAGGAGCACCGCCAATCTGGCATGTGCAGCCTAGGGGAGCAAGTCAAAGCCAATCAGCCTCATCCGACTATTTAATCCTAAAACATATAGCCCCACAGACGCCAAAACTGATTTACCAAAACTTGTCTTAGATAACACGAACCCTGTTATTCCAGCATTTGCATCCTAGGGGTGCAAGTCAAAGCCAAACACGCTCACCCGACTATTTAATCTTAAAGCATACAGCCTTACCTAGCTGTCAAAACTGTTTTACCAAAACTTGTCTTAGATTCCAGGAGCCCCGCCAATCTGGCATGTGGAGCCTAGGGGAGCAAGTCAAAGCCAAACAGGCTCACCCGACAATTTAATCTTAAAACATACAGACTTACGTAGCTGCCAAAACTGCTTGACCAAAACTTGCCTTAGAAACCAGGAGCCCTGTTAATCTAGCATTTGCAGCCTAGGGGAGCAAGTCAAAGCAAAATAGTCTCACCCGACTATTAAGTCTTAACACATTCAGCCTCACCTGGAACTCAAAATTGCCTTACCAAAACTTGTTTAAGATACCAGGAACACTGTTAATCCAGCATTTGCATCCTAGGGGCGCAACTCAAAGCCAAACAGGCTCAACCGAATATTTAATCTTAAAACATACAGCTGTCAAAACTGTTATACCAAACCTTGTCTTAGATTCCAGGAGCCAAGCCAATCTGGCATGTGGAGCCTAAGGGAGCAAGTCAAAGCCAAACAGGCTCACCCGACAATTTAATCTTAAAACATACATACTTACGTAGTTGCCAAAGCTGCTTTACCAAAACTTGTCTCAGATACCAGGAACACTGTTAATGCAGCATTTGCATGCTAGGGGTGCAAGTCAAAGCCAAACAGGCTCTCCCGACTATTAAATCTTAAAACATATAGCCCCATCTGGCCGCCAAAAATGATTTACCAAAACTTGTCTTAGATACCAGGAACCCTGTTATTCTAGCCTTTGCATCCCAGGGGCGCAAGTCAAAGCCAAACACGCTCAATCTTGAAGCATACAGCCTTACCTAGCTGTTAAAACTGTATTACCAAAACTTGTCTTAGATTCCAGGAGCACCGCCAATCTGGCATGTAGAGCCTAGTGGAGCAAGTCAAAGCCAAACAGGCTCATCCGACTATTTAATCCTAAAACATACAGCCCCATCTTGCCTCCAAAACTGATTTACCAAAACTTATCTCAGTTACCAGGAACCCTGTTAATCTAGCATTTGCAGCCTACGGGCGCAAGTCAAAGCCAAACAGGCACTCCCGACTATTAAATCTTAAAACATATAGCCCCATCTGGCCGCCAAAAATGATTTACCAAAACTTGTCTTAGATACCAGGAACCCTGTTATTCCAGGATTTGCATCCTAGGGGCTCAAGTCAAAGCCAAACACGCTCAGTCTTGAAGCATACAGCCTTACCTAGCTGTCAAAACTGTTTTACCAAAACTTGTCTTAGATTCCAGGAGCACCGCCAATCTGGCATGTAGAGCCTTGTGGAGCAAGTCAAAGCCAAACAGGCTCATCCGACTATTTAATCCTAAAACATACAGCCCCATCTTGCCGCCAAAACTGATTTACCAAAACTTGTCTCAGATACCAGGAACCCTGTTAATCTAGCATTTGCAGCCTAGGGGAGCAAAACAAAGCCACATAGCCTCACCCGACAATTAAATTTGAACTCATTCAGCCACACCTGGAACTCAAAATTGCCTTACCAAAACTTGTCTCAGATACCAGGAACCCTGTTAATCCAGCATTTGCATCCTAGGGGCGCAAGTCAAAGCCAAACAGGCTCACCAAACTATTAAATCTTACAACATATAGCCCCATCTGGCCGCCAAAACTGACTTACCAAAACATGTCTTAGATACCAGGAACCCTGTTATTCCAGCATTTGCATTCTAGGGGCGCAAGTCAAAGCCAAACACGCTCACCCGACTATTTAATCTTAAAGCATACAGCCTTACCTAGCTGTCAAAACTGTTTTACCAAAACTTGTCTTAGATTCCAGGAGCCCTGCCAATCTGGCATGTGGTGCCTAGGGGAGCAAGTCAAAGCCAAACAGGCTCACCCGACAATTTAATCTTAAAACATACAGCCCCATCTGGCTGCCAAAACTGCTTTACCAAAACTTGCCTTAGAAACCAGGAGCCCTGTTAATCCTGCATTTGCAGCCTAGGGGAGCAAGTCAAAGCAAAATAGTCTCACCCGACTATTAAGTCTGAACACATTCAGCCTCAAATGGAACTCAGAATTGCCTGACCAAAACTTGTCTCAGATTCCAGGAACCCTGTTTATCCAGCATTTGCATCCTAGGAGCGCAAGTCAAAGCCAAACAAGCTCACCCGACTATTAAATCTTAAAACATATAGCCCCATAGACGCCAAAACTTATTTACCAAAACTTGTCCTAGATACCAGGAGCCCTGTTAATCCAGCATTTGCATCCTAGGGGCGCAAGTCAAAGCCAAACACGCTCACCCGACTATTTAATCTTAAAGCATACAGCCTTACCTAGCTGTCAAAACTGTTTTACCAAAACTTGTCTTAGATTCCAGGAGCCCCGCCAATCTGGCATGTACAGCCTAGGGGAGCAAGTCAAAGCCAACCAGGCTCATCCGACTATTTAATCTTAAAGCATACAGCCTTACATAGCTGCCAAAACTGTTTTACCAAAACTTGTCTTAGATTCCAGGAGCCCCGCCAACCTGGCATGTGGAGCCTAGGGGAGCACGTCAAAGCCAAACAGGCTCACCCGACTATTAAATCCTAAAACATATAGCCCCATCTGGCCGCCAAAACTGATTTACCAAAACTTGTCTCAGATACCAGGAACCCTGTTAATCTAGCATTTACAGCCTAGGGGAGCAAGAAAAAGCCAATTAGCCTCACCCGACTATTAAATCTTAACACATTCAGCCTCACCTGGAACTCAAAATTGCCTTACCAAAACTTATTTCAGATACCAAGAACCCTCTTTATCCAGCATTTGCATCCTAGGAGCGCAAGTCAAAGCCAAACAGGCTCACCCGACTATTAAATCTTAAAACATATAGCCCCATAGACGCCAAAACTTATTTACCAAAACTTGTCCTAGATACCAGGAACCCTGTTAATCCAGCATTTGCATCCTAGGGGCGCAAGTCAAAGCCAAACACGCTCACCCGACTATTTAATCTTAAAGCATACAGCCTTACCTAGCTGTCAAAACTGTTTTACCAAAACTTGTCTTAGATTCCAGGAGCCCCGCCAACCTGGCATGTGGAGCCTAGGGGAGCAAGTCAAAGCCAAACAGGCTCACCCGACAATTTAATCTTAAAACATACAGACTTACTTAGCTGCCAAAACTGCTTTACCAAAACTTGCCTTAGAAACCAGGAGCCCTGTTAATCTAGCATTTGCAGGCAAGGGGAGAAAGTCTAAGCCAAACAAAATCCTTAAACACATAGTCCCATCTGGCCGCCAAGACTGATTTACCAAAACTTGTCTCAGATACCAGGAACCCTGTTAATCTAGCATTTGCAGCCTAGGGGAGCAAAACAAAGCCAAATAGCCTCACCCGACAATTAAATTTGAACTCATTCAGCCACACCTGGAACTCAAAATTGCCTTACCAAAACTTGTCTCAGATACCAGGAACCCTGTTAATCCAGCATTTGCATCCTAGGGGCGCAAGTCAAAGCCAAACAGGCTCACCAAACTATTAAATCTTACAACATATAGCCCCATCTGGCCGCCAAAACTGACTTACCAAAACATGTCTTAGATACCAGGAACCCTGTTATTCCAGCATTTGCATTCTAGGGGCGCAAGTCAAAGCCAAACACGCTCACCCGACTATTTAATCTTAAAGCATACAGCCTTACCTAGCTGTCAAAACTGTTTTACCAAAACTTGTCTTAGATTCCAGGAGCCCTGCCAATCTGGCATGTGGTGCCTAGGGGAGCAAGTCAAAGCCAAACAGGCTCACCCGACAATTTAATCTTAAAACATACAGACTTACGTAGCTGCAAAAACTGCTTTACCAAAACTTGTGTCAGATACCAGGAACCCTGTTAATCCAGCATTTGCATCCTAGGGGCGCAGCTCAAAGCCAAACAGGCTCACCCGACAATTTAATCATAAAACATACAGCCCCATCTGGCTGCCGAAACTGATTTACCAAAACTTGTCATAGATACCAGGAGCCCTGTTAATCTAGCATTTGCAGCCTAGGGGAGCAAGTCAAAGCAAAATAGTCTCACCTGACTATTAAGTCTTAACACATTCAGCCTCACCTGTAACTCAAAATTGCCTTACCAAAACTTGTCTCAGATACCAGGAACCCTGATAATCCAGCATTTGCAGCCTAGGGAGCAAGTCAAAGCCAAACAGGCTCATCCGACTATTTAATCCTAAAACATATAGCCCCATCTGGCCGCCAAGACTGATTTACCAAAACTTGTCTCAGATACCAGGAACCCTGTTAATCTAGCATTTGCAGCCTAGGGGAGCAAAACAAAGCCAAATAGCCTCACCCGACTATTAAATTTGAAATCATTCAGCCACACCTGGAACTCAAAATTGCCTTACCAAAACTTGTCTCAGATACCAGGAACCCTGTTAATCCAGCATTTGCATCCTAGGGGAGCAAGTCAAAGCCAAACAGGCTCATCCGACTATTTAATCCTAAAACATATAGCCCCATCTGGCCGAAAAAACTGACTTACCAAAACATGTCTTAGATACCAGGAACCCTGTTATTCCAGCATTTGCATCCTAGGGGCGCAACTCAAAGCCAAACAGCCTCAACCGACTATTTAATCTTAAAACATACAGTCTTGCCCAGCTGTCAAAACTGTTTTACCAAACCTTGTCTTAGATTCCAGGAGCCAAGCCAATCTGGCATGTGGAGCCTAAGGGAGCAAGTCAAAGCCAAACAGGCTCACCCGACAATTTAATCTTAAAACATGCAGACTTACGTAGTTGCCAAAGCTGCTTTACCAAAACTTGTCTCAGATACCAGGAACCCTGTTAATGCATTATTTGCATGCTAGGGGCGCAAGTCACAGCCAAACACGCTCAATCTTAAAGCATACAGCCTTACCTAGCTGTCAAAACTGTTTTACCAAAACTTGTCTTAGATTCCAGGAGCACCGCCAATCTGGCATATGCAGCCTAGTGGAGCAAGTCAAAGCCAAACAGGCTCATCCGACTATTTAATCCTAAAACATATAGCCCCATCTTGCCGCTAAAACTGATTTACCAAAACTTGTCTCAGATACCAGGAACCCTGTTAATGCGTTATTTGCATGCTAGGGGCGCAAGTCAAAGCCAAACACGCTCAATCTTAAAGCATACAGCCTTACCTAGCTGTCAAAACTGTTTTACCAAAACTTATCTCAGTTACCAGGAACCCTGTTAATCCAGCATTTGCAGCCTAGGGGAGCAAGACAAAGCCAAATAGTCTCACCCGACTATTAAATTTTAAAACATATAGCCCCATCTGGCCGCCAAAACTGATTTACCAAAACTTGTCTCAGATACCAGGAACCCTGTTAATCCAGCATTTGCATCCTAGGGGAGCAAGTCAAAGTCAAACAGACTCACCCGACTATTTAAACTTAAAACATACAGACTTACGTAGCTGTTAAAACTGTTTTACCAAAACTTTTTTTAGATTCCAGGAGCCCCGCCAATCTGGCATGTACAGCCTAGGGGAGCAAGTCAAAGCCAACCAGGCTCATCCGACTATTTAATCTTAACACATTCAGCCTCACCTGGAACTCAAAATTGCCTTACCAAAACTTGTTTCAGATGCCAAGAACCCTGTTTATCCAGCATTTGCATCCTAGGAGCGCAAGTCAAAGCCAAACAGCCTTACCTAGCTGTCAAAACTGTTTTACCAAAACTTGTCTTAGATAACAGGAACCCTGTTATTCCAGCATTTGCATCCTAGGGGCGCAAGTCAAAGCCAAACACGCTCACCCGACTATTTAATCTTAACACATTCAGCCTCACCTGGAATTCAAAATTGCCTTACCAAAACTTGTTTCAGATACCAAGAACCCTGTTTATCCAGCATTTGCATCCTAGGAGCGCAAGTCAAAGCCAAACAGCCTTACCTATCTGTCAAAACTGTTTTACCAAAACTTGTCTTAGATTCCCGGAGCCCCGCCAAGCTGGCATGTACAGCCTAGGGGAGCAAGTCAAAGTTAACCAGGCTCATCCGACTATTTAATCCTTAAACATATAGCCCCATCTGGCCGCCAAAACTTATTTACCAAAACTTGTCTCAGATACCAGGAACCCTGTTAATCTAGCATTTGCAGCATAGGGGAGCAAGACAAAGCCAAAAAGCCTCACCCGACTATTAAATTTGAACTCATTCAGCCACAACTGGAACTCAAAATTGCCTTACCAAAACTTGTCTCAGATACCAGGAACCCTGTTAATCCAGCATTTGCATCCTAGGGGCGCAAGTCAAAGCCAAACAGGCTCACCAAACTATTAAATCTTAAAACATATAGCCCCATCTGGCCGCCAAAACTGACTTACCAAAACATGTCTTAGATACCAGGAACCCTGATATTCCAGCATTTGCATCCTAGGGGCGCAAGTCAAAGCCAAACACCCTCACCCGACTATTTAATCTTAAAGCATACAGCCTTACCTAGCTGTCAAAACTGTTTTACCAAAACTTGTCTCAGATACCAGGAACACTGTTAATGCAGCATTTACATCCTAGGGGCGCAAGTCAAAGCCAAAAAGGCTCACCCGACTATTAAATCTTAAAACATATAGCCCCATCTGGCCGCCAAAACTGATTTACCAAAACTTGTCTTAGATACCAGGAACCCTGTTATTCCAGCATTTGCATCCTAGGGGCGCAAGTCAAAGCCAAACACGCTCACCCGACTATTTAATCTTAAAGCATACAGCCTTACCTAGCTGTCAAAACTGTTTTACCAAAACTTGTCTTAGATTCCAGGAGCCAAGCCAATCTGGCATGGAGCCTAGGAGAGCAAGTCAAAGCCAATCAGGCTCACCCATCAATTTAATCTTAAAACATACAGACTTACGTAGTTGCCAAAGCTGCTTTTCCAAAACTTGTCTCAGAAACCAGGAGCCCTGTTAATCTAGCATTTGCAGCCTAGGGGAGCAAGTCAAAGCAAAATAGTCTCACCCGACTATCAAATCTTAACACATTCAGCCTCACCTGGAACTCTAAATTGCCTTACCAAAACTTGTTTCAGATACCAGGAACCCTGTTAAACCAGCATTTGCATCCTAGGGGCGCAACTCAAAGCCAAACAGGCTCAACCGACTATTTAATCTTAAAACATACAGTCTTGCCCAGCTGTCAAAACTGTTTTACCAAACCTTGTCTTAGATTCCCGGAGCCAAGCCAATCTGGCATGTGGAGCCTAGGAGAGCAAGTCAAAGCCAATCAGGCACACCCATCAATTTAATCTTAAAACATACATACTTACGTAGTTGCCAAAGCTGCTTTACCAAAACTTGTCTCAGATACCAGGAACCCTGTTAATCCAGTATTTGTATCCTAGGGGCGCAAGTCAAAGCCAAACAGGCTCACCCGACTATTAAATCTTAAAACATATAGCCCCATCTGGACGCCAAAATTGATTTACCAAAACTTGTCTTAGATACCATGAACCCTGTTATTCCCGCATTTGCATCCTAGGGGCGCAAGTCAAAGCCAAACACGCTCACCCGACTATTTAATCTTAAAGCATACAGCCTTACCTAGCTGTCAAAACTGTTTTACCAAAACTTGTCTTAGATTCCAGGAGCCAAGCCAATCTGGCATGGAGCCTAGGAGAGCAAGTCAAAGCCAATCAGGCTCACCCATCAATTTAATCTTAAAACATACAGACTTACGTAGTTGCCAAAGCTGCTTTTCCAAAACTTGTCTCAGAAACCAGGAGCCCTGTTAATTTAGCATTTGCAGCCTAGGGAGCAAGTCAAAGCAAAATAGTCTCACCCGACTATTAAGTCTTAACACATTCAGCCTCACCTGGAACTCAAAATTGCCTTACCAAAACTTGTTTCAGATACCAGGAACTCTGTTAATCCAGCATTTGCATCCTCGAGGCGCAAGTCAAAGCCAAACACGCTCACCCGACTATTTAATCTTAAAGCATACAGCCTTGCCCAGCTGTCAAAACTGTTTTACCAAACCTTGTCTTAGATTCCAGGAGCCAAGCCAATCTGGCATGTGGAGCCTAAGGGAGCAAGTCAAAGCCAAACAGGCTCACCCGACAATTTAATCTTAAAACATACAGACTTACGTAGTTGCCAAAGCTGCTTTACCAAAACTTGTCTCAGATACCAGGAACCCTGTTAATGAAGCATTTGCATCCTAGGGGCGCAAGTCAAAGCCAAACAGGCTCTCCCGACTACTAAATCTTAACACATATAGCCCCATCTGGCCGCCAAAAATGATTTACCAAAACTTGTCTTAGATACCATGAACCCTGTTATTCCAGCATTTGCATCCTAGGGGCGCAAGTCAAAGCCAAACACACTCACCCGACTATTTAATCTTGAAGCATACAGCCTTACCTAGCTGTCAAAACTGTTTTACCAAAACTTGTCTTAGATTCCAGGAGCCCCGCCAATCAGGCATGTGGAGCCTAGGGAAGCAAGTCAAAGCCAAACAGGCTCACCCGACAATTTAATTTTAAAACATACAGACTTACGTAGCTGCCAAAACTGCTTTACCAAAACTTGCCTTAGAAACCAGGAGCCCTGTTAATCAAGCATTTGCAGCCTAGGGGAGCAAGTCAAAGCAAAATAGTCTCACCCGACTATTAAGTCTTAACACATTCAGCCTAGGGGCGCAACTCAAAGCCAAACAGGCTCAACCGACTTTTTAATCTTAAAACATATAGCCCCATCTGGCCGCCAAAACTGATTTACCAAAACTTGTCTTAGATACCAGGAACCCTGTTATTCCAGCATTTGCATCCTAGGGGCGCAAGTCAAAGCCAAACACGCTCACCCGACTATTTAATCTTAAAGCATACAGCCTTACCTAGCTGTCAAAACTGTTTTACCAAAACTTGTCTTAGATTCCAGGAGCCCCGCCAATCTGGAGCCTAGGGGAGCAAGTCAAAGCCAAACAGGCTCACCCGACTATTTAATTTTAAAACATACAGACTTACGTAGCTGCCAAAACTGCTTTACCAAAACTTGCCTTAGATACCAGGAGCCCTGTTAATCTAGCTTTTGCAGCCTAGGGGAGCAAGTCAAAGCAAAATAGTCTCACCCGACTATTAAGTCTTAACACATTCAGCCTCACCTGGAACTCAAAATTGCCTTACCAAAACTTGTTTCAGATACCAAGAACCCTGTTAATCCAGCATTTGCATCCTAGGGGCGCAACTCAAAGCCAAACAGGCTCAACCGACTATTTAATCTTAAAACATACAGTCTTGCCCAGCTGTCAAAACTGTTTTACCAAGCCTTGTCTTAGATTCCAGGAGCCAAGCCAATCTGGCATGTGGAGCCTAAGGGAGCAAGTCAAAGCCAAACAGGCTCACCCGACAATTTAATCTTAAAACATACAGACTTACGTAGTTGCCAAAGCTGTTTTCCAAAACTTGTCTCAGATACCAGGAACCCTGAAGATGCAGCATTTGCCGCCTAGGGGAGCAAGACAAAGCCAAACAGGCTCTCCCGACTATTAAATCTTAAAACATATAGCCCCATCTGGCCGCCAAAAATGATTTACCAAAACTTGTCTTAGATAACAGGAACCCTGTTATTCCAGCATTTGCATCCTAGGGGCGCAAGTCAAAGCCAAACACGCTCACCCGACTATTTACTTTTAAAGCATACAGCCTTACCTAGCTGTCAAAACTGTTTTACCAAAATTTGTCTTAGATTCCAGGAGCACCGCCAATCTGGCATGTGCAGCCTAGTGGAGCAAGTCAAAGCCAAACAGGATCATCCGACTATTAAGTCTTAAAACATTCAGCCTCACCTGGAACTCAAAATTGCCATACCAAAACTTGTGTCAGATACCAGGAACAATGTTAATCCAGCATTTGCATCCTAGGGGCGCAAGTCAAGGCCAAATAGGCTCAACCGACTATTTAATCTTAAAACATACAGTCTTGCCCAGCTGCCAAAACTGTTTTTCCAAACCTTGTCTTAGATTCCAGGAGCCCCGCCAATCTGGCATGTGGAGCCTAGGGGAGAGAGTCAAAACCAAACAGGCTCACCCGAGAATTTAATCTTAAAACATACAGCCCCATCTGGCTGCCAAAACTGCTTTACCAAAATTTGCCTTAGAAACCAGGAGCCCTGTTTATCTAGCATTTGCAGCCTAGGGGAGCAAGTCAAAGCAAAATAGTCTCACCCGACTATTAAGTCTGAACACATTCAGCCTCACCTGGAACTCAGAATTGCCTTACCAAAACTTGTCTCAGATTCCAGGAACCCTGGTTATCCAGCATTTGCATCCTAGGGGCGCAAGTCAAAGCCAAACAGGCTCTCCCGACTATTTAATCTTAAAACATACAGCCCCATCTGCCTGCCAAAACTGCTTTACCAAAACTTGCCTTAAAAACCAGGAGCCCTGTTAATTTAGCATTTGCAGCCTAGGGGAGCAAGTCAAAGCAAAATAGTCTCACCCGACTATTAAGTCTTAACAAATTCAGCCTCACCTGGAACTCAAAATTGCCTTACCAAAACTTGTTTCAGATACCAGGAACCCTGTTAATCCAGCATTTGCATCCTAGGGGCGCAAGTCAAAGCCAAACACGCTCACCCGACTATTTAATCTTAAAGCATACAGCCTTGCCCAGCTGTCAAAACTGTTTTACCAAACCTTGTCTTAGATTCCAGGAGCCAAGCCAATCTGGCATGTGGAGCCTAAGGGAGCAAGTCAAAGCCAAACAGGCTCTCCCGACTATTTAATCTTAAAACATACAGACTTACGTAGTTTCCAAAGCTGCTTTACCAAAACTTGTCTCAGATACCAGGAACACTGTTAACGCAGCATTTGCATCCTAGGGGCGCAAGTCAAAGCCAAACAGGCTCTCCCGACTACTAAATCTTAAAACATATAGCCCCATCTGGTCGCCAAAAATGATTTACCAAAACTTGTCTTAGATACCATGAACCCTGTTATTCCAGCATTTGCATCCTAGGGGCGCAAGTCAAAGCCAAACACGCTCACCCGACTATTTAATCTTAAAGCATACAGCCTTACCTAGCTGTCAAAACTGTTTTACCAAAACTTGTCTTAGATTCCAGGAGCCCCGCCAATCTGGAGCCTAGGGGAGCAAGTCAAAGCCAAACAGGCTCACCCGACTATTTAATTTTAAAACATACAGACTTACGTAGCTGCCAAAACTGCTTTACCAAAACTTGCCTTAGATACCAGGAGCCCTGTTAATCTAGCTTTTGCAGCCTAGGGGAGCAAGTCAAAGCAAAATAGTCTCACCCGACTATTAAGTCTTAACACATTCAGCCTCACCTGGAACTCTAAATTGCCTTACCAAAACTTGTTTCAGATACCAGGAACCCTGTTAATCCAGCATTTGCATCCTAGGGGCGCAACTCAAAGCCAAACAGGCTCAACCGACTATTTAATCTTAAAACATACAGTCTTGCCCAGCTGTCAAAACTGTTTTACCAAGCCTTGTCTTAGATTCCAGGAGCCAAGCCAATCTGGCATGTGGAGCCTAAGGGAGCAAGTCAAAGCCAAACAGGCTCACCCGACAATTTCATATTAAAACATACAGACTTACGTAGTTGCCAAAGCTGCTTTACCAAAACTTGTCTCAGATACCAGGAACCCTGAAGATGCAGCATTTGCAGCCTAGGGGAGCAAGACAAAGCCAAACAGGCTCTCCCGACTATTAAATCTTAAAACATATAGCCCCATCTGGCCGCCAAAAATGATTTACCAAAACTTGTCTTAGATACCAGGAACCCTGTTATTCCAGCATTTGCATCCTAGGGGCGCAAGTCAAAGCCAAACACGCTCACCCGACTATTTAATCTTAAAGCATACAGCCTTACCTAGCTGTCAAAACTGTTTTACCAAAATTTGTCTTAGATTCCAGGAGCACCGCCAATCTGGCATGTGCAGCCTAGTGGAGCAACTCAAAGCCAAACAGGATCATCCGACTATTAAGTCTTAAAACATTCAGCCTCACCTGGAACTCAAAATTGCCATACCAAAACTTGTGTCAGATACCAGGAACAATGTTAATCCAGCATTTGCATCCTAGGGGCGCAAGTCAAGGCCAAATAGGCTCAACCGACTATTTAATCTTAAAACATACAGTCTTGCCCAGCTGCCAAAACTGTTTTTCCAAACCTTGTCTTACATTCCAGGAGCCCCGCCAATCTGGCATGTGGAGCCTAGGGGAGAGAGTCAAAAACAAACAGGCTCACCCGATTATTTAATCTTAAAACATACAGCCCCATCTGGCTGCCAAAACTGCTTTACCAAAATTTGCCTTAGAAACCAGGAGCCCTGTTTATCTAGCATTTGCAGCCTAGGGGAGCAAGTCAAAGCAAAATAGTCTCACCCGACTATTAAGTCTGAACACATTCAGCCTCACCTGGAACTCAGAATTGCCTTACCAAAACTTGTCTCAGATTCCAGGAACCCTGGTTATCCAGCATTTGCATCCTAGGAGCGCAAGTCAAAGCCAAACAGGCTCTCCCGACTATTTAATCTTAAAACATACAGACTTACGTAGCTGCCAAAACTGCTTTACCAAAACTTGCCTTAGAAACCAGGAGCCCTGTTAATTTAGCATTTGCAGCCTAGGGGAGCAAGTCAAAGCAAAATAGTCTCACCCGACTATTAAGTCTTAACACATTCAGCCTCACCTGGAACTCAAAATTGCCTTACCAAAACTTGTTTCAGATACCAGGAACCCTGTTAATCCAGCATTTGCATCCTAGGGCGCAAGTCAAAGCCAAACACGCTCACCCGACTATTTAATCTTAAAGCATACAGCCTTACCTAGCTGTCAAAACTGTTTTACCAAAACTTGTCTTAGATTCCAGGAGCATCGCCAATCTGGCATGTGCAGCCTAGTGGAGCAAGTCAAAGCCAAACAGGCTCATCCGACTATTAAGTCTTAAAACATTCAGCCTCACCTGGAACTCAAAATTGCCATACCAAAACTTGTTTCAGATACCAGGAACAATGTTAATCCAGCATTTGCATCCTAGGGGCGCAAGTCAAGGCCAAATAGGCTCAACCGACTATTTAATCTTAAAACATACAGTCTTGCCCAGCTGCCAAAACTGTTTTTCCGCCAATCTGGCATGTGGAGCCTAGGGGAGCAAGACAAAACCAAACAGGCTCACCCGATAATTTAATCTTAAAACATACAGCCCCATCTGGCTGCCAAAACTGCTTTACCAAAACTTGCCTTAGATACCAGGAGCCCTGTTAATCTAGCTTTTGCAGCCTAGGGGAGCAAGTCAAAGCAAAATAGTCTCACCCGACTATTAAGCCTTAACACATTCAGCCTCACCTGGGACTCAAAATTGCCCTACCAAAACTTGTTTCAGATACCAGGAACCCTGTTAATCCAGCATTTGCATCCTAGGGGCGCAACTCAAAGCCAAACAAGCTCAACCGACTATTTAATCTTAAAACATACAGTCTTGCCCAGCTGTCAAAACTGTTTTACCAAGCCTTGTCTTAGATTCCAGGAGCCAAGCCAATCTGACATGTGGAGCCTAAGGGAGCAAGTCAAAGCCAAGCAGGCTCACCCGACAATTTAATCTTAAAACATACAGACTTACGTAGTTGCCAAAGCTGCTTTACCAAAACTTGTCTCAGATACCAGGAACCCTGTTAATGCAGCATTTGCATCCTAGGGGCGCAAGTCAAAGCCAAACAGGCTCTCCCGACTACTAAATCTTAAAACATATAGCCCCATCTGGCCGCCAAAAATGATTTACCAAAACTTGTCTTAGATACCATGAACCCTGTTATTCCAGCATTTGCATCCTAGGGGCGCAAGTCAAAGCCAAACACGCTCACCCGACTATTTAATCTTAAAGCATACAGCCTTACCTAGCTGTCAAAACTGTTTTACCAAAACTTGTCTTAGATTCCAGGAGCCCCGCCAATCTGGCATGTGGAGCCTAGGGAAGCAAGTCAAAGCCAAACAGGCTCATCCGACTATTAAGTCTTAAAACATTCAGCCTCACCTGGAACTCAAAATTGCCATACCAAAACTTGTTTCAGATACCAGGAACAATGTTAATCCAGCATTTGCATCCTAGGGGAGCAAGTCAAGGCCAAATAGGCTCAACCGACTATTTAATCTTAAAACATACAGTCTTGCCCAGCTGCCAAAACTGTTTTTCCAAACCTTGTCTTAGATTCCAGGAGCCCCGCCAATCTGGCATGTGGAGCCTAGGGGAGAGAGTCAAAACCAAACAGGCTCACCCGAGAATTTAATCTTAAAACATACAGCCCCATCTGGCTGCCAAAACTGCTTTACCAAAATTTGCCTTAGAAACCAGGAGCCCTGTTTATCTAGCATTTGCAGCCTAGGGGAGCAAGTCAAAGCAAAATAGTCTCACCCGACTATTAAGTCTGAACACATTCAGCCTCACCTGGAACTCAGAATTGCCTTACCAAAACTTGTCTCAGATTCCAGGAACCCTGGTTATCCAGCATTTGCATCCTAGGGGCGCAAGTCAAAGCCAAACAGGCTCTCCCGACTATTTAATCTTAAAACATACAGCCCCATCTGCCTGCTAAAACTGCTTTACCAAAACTTGCCTTAAAAACCAGGAGCCCTGTTAATTTAGCATTTGCAGCCTAGGGGAGCACGTCAAAGCAAAATAGTCTCACCCGACTATTAAGTCTTAACAAATTCAGCCTCACCTGGAACTCAAAATTGCCTTACCAAAACTTGTTTCAGATACCAGGAACCCTGTTAATCCAGCATTTGCATCCTAGGGGCGCAAGTCAAAGCCAAACACGCTCACCCGACTATTTAATCTTAAAGCATACAGCCTTGCCCAGCTGTCAAAACTGTTTTACCAAACCTTGTCTTAGATTCCAGGAGCCAAGCCAATCTGGCATGTGGAGCCTAAGGGAGCAAGTCAAAGCCAAACAGGCTCACCCGACAATTTAATCTTAAAACATACAGACTTACGTAGTTTCCAAAGCTGCTTTACCAAAACTTGTCTCAGATACCAGGAACCCTGTTAATGCAGCATTTGCATCCTAGGGGCGCAAGTCAAAGCCAAACAGGCTCTCCCGACTACTAAATCTTAAAACATATAGCCCCATCTGGTCGCCAAAAATGATTTACCAAAACTTGTCTTAGATACCATGAACCCTGTTATTCCAGCATTTGCATCCTAGGGGCGCAAGTCAAAGCCAAACACGCTCACCCGACTCTTTAATCTTAAAGCATACAGCCTTACCTAGCTGTCAAAACTGTTTTACCAAAACTTGTCTTAGATTCCAGGAGCCCCGCCAATCTGGAGCCTAGGGGAGCAAGTCAAAGCCAAACAGGCTCACCCGACTATTTAATTTTAAAACATACAGACTTACGTAGCTGCCAAAACTGCTTTACCAAAACTTGCCTCAGATACCAGGAGCCCTGTTAATCTAGCTTTTGCAGCCTAGGGGAGCAAGTCAAAGCAAAATAGTCTCACCCGACTATTAAGTCTTAACACATTCAGCCTCACCTGGAACTCAAAATTGCCTTACCAAAACTTGTCTTAGATACCAGGAACCCTGTTAATCCAGCATTTGCATCCTAGGGGCGCAAGTCAAAGCCAAACACGCTCACCCGACTATTTAATCTTAAAGCATACAGTCTTGCCCAGCTGTCAAAACTGTTTTACCAAGCCTTGTCTTAGATTCCAGGAGCCAAGCCAATCTGGCATGTGGAGCCTAAGGGAGCAAGTCAAAGCCAAACAGGCTCACCCGACAATTTAATCTTAAAACATACAGACTTACGTAGTTGCCAAAGCTGTTTTCCAAAACTTGTCTCAGATACCAGGAACCCTGAAGATGCAGCATTTGCAGCCTAGGGGAGCAAGACAAGCCAAACAGGCTCTCCCGACTATTAAATCTTAAAACATATAGCCCCATCTGGCCGCCAAAAATGATTTACCAAAACTTGTCTTAGATACCAGGAACCCTGTTATTCCAGCATTTGCATCCTAGGGGCGCAAGTCAAAGCCAAACACGCTCACCCGACTATTTAATCTTAAAGCATACAGCCTTACCTAGCTGTCAAAACTGTTTTACCAAAATTTGTCTTAGATTCCAGGAGCACCGCCAATCTGGCATGTGCAGCCTAGTGGAGCAACTCAAAGCCAAACAGGATCATCCGACTATTAAGTCTTAAAACATTCAGCCTCACCTGGAACTCAAAATTGCCATACCAAAACTTGTGTCAGATACCAGGAACAATGTTAATCCAGCATTTGCATCCTAGGGGCGCAAGTCAAGGCCAAATAGGCTCAACCGACTATTTAATCTTAAAACATACAGTCTTGCCCAGCTGCCAAAACTGTTTTTCCAAACCTTGTCTTAGATTCCAGGAGCCCCGCCAATCTGGCATGTGGAGCCTAGGGGAGAGAGTCAAAAACAAACAGGCTCACCCGATTATTTAATCTTAAAACATACAGCCCCATCTGGCTGCCAAAACTGCTTTACCAAAATTTGCCTTAGAAACCAGGAGCCCTGTTTATCTAGCATTTGCAGCCTAGGGGAGCAAGTCAAAGCAAAATAGTCTCACCCGACTATTAAGTCTGAACACATTCAGCCTCACCTGGAACTCAGAATTGCCTTACCAAAACTTGTCTCAGATTCCAGGAACCCTGGTTATCCAGCATTTGCATCCTAGGGGCGCAAGTCAAAGCCAAACAGGCTCTCCCGACTATTTAATCTTAAAACATACAGACTTACGTAGCTGCCAAAACTGCTTTACCAAAACTTGCCTTAGAAACCAGGAGCCCTGTTAATTTAGCATTTGCAGCCTAGGGGAGCAAGTCAAAGCAAAATAGTCTCACCCGACTATTAAGTCTTAACACATTCAGCCTCACCTGGAACTCAAAATTGCCTTACCAAAACTTGTTTCAGATACCAGGAACCCTGTTAATCCAGCATTTGCATCCTAGGGCGCAAGTCAAAGCCAAACACGCTCACCCGACTATTTAATCTTAAAGCATACAGCCTTACCTAGCTGTCAAAACTGTTTTACCAAAACTTGTCTTAGATTCCAGGAGCATCGCCAATCTGGCATGTGCAGCCTAGTGGAGCAAGTCAAAGCCAAACAGGCTCATCCGACTATTAAGTCTTAAAACATTCAGCCTCACCTGGAACTCAAAATTGCCATACCAAAACTTGTTTCAGATACCAGGAACAATGTTAATCCAGCATTTGCATCCTAGGGGCGCAAGTCAAGGCCAAATAGGCTCAACCGACTATTTAATCTTAAAACATACAGTCTTGCCCAGCTGCCAAAACTGTTTTTCCGCCAATCTGGCATGTGGAGCCTAGGGGAGCAAGACAAAACCAAACAGGCTCACCCGATAATTTAATCTTAAAACATACAGCCCCATCCGGCTGCCAAAACTGCTTTACCAAAACTTGCCTTAGATACCAGGAGCCCTGTTAATCTAGCTTTTGCAGCCTAGGGGAGCAAGTCAAAGCAAAATAGTCTCACCCGACTATTAAGCCTTAACACATTCAGCCTCACCTGGAACTCAAAATTGCCTTACCAAAACTTGTTTCAGATACCAGGAACCCTGTTAATCCAGCATTTGCATCCTAGGGGCGCAACTCAAAGCCAAACAAGCTCAACCGACTATTTAATCTTAAAACATACAGTCTTGCCCAGCTGTCAAAACTGTTTTACCAAGCCTTGTCTTAGATTCCAGGAGCCAAGCCAATCTGACATGTGGAGCCTAAGGGAGCAAGTCAAAGCCAAGCAGGCTCACCCGACAATTTAATCTTAAAACATACAGACTTACGTAGTTGCCAAAGCTGCTTTACCAAAACTTGTCTCAGATACCAGGAACCCTGTTAATGCAGCATTTGCATCCTAGGGGCGCAAGTCAAAGCCAAACAGGCTCTCCCGACTACTAAATCTTAAAACATATAGCCCCATCTGGCCGCCAAAAATGATTTACCAAAACTTGTCTTAGATACCATGAACCCTGTTATTCCAGCATTTGCATCCTAGGGGCGCAAGTCAAAGCCAAACACGCTCACCCGACTATTTAATCTTAAAGCATACAGCCTTACCTAGCTGTCAAAACTGTTTTACCAAAACTTGTCTTAGATTCCAGGAGCCCCGCCAATCTGGCATGTGGAGCCTAGGGAAGCAAGTCAAAGCCAAACAGGCTCATCCGACTATTAAGTCTTAAAACATTCAGCCTCACCTGGAACTCAAAATTGCCATACCAAAACTTGTTTCAGATACCAGGAACAATGTTAATCCAGCATTTGCATCCTAGGGGCGCAAGTCAAGGCCAAATAGGCTCAACCGACTATTTAATCTTAAAACATACAGTCTTGCCCAGCTGCCAAAACTGTTTTTCCGCCAATCTGGCATGTGGAGCCTAGGGGAGCAAGACAAAACCAAACAGGCTCACCCGATAATTTAATCTTAAAACATACAGCCCCATCTGGCTGCCAAAACTGCTTTACCAAAACTTGCCTTAGAAACCAGGAGCCCTGTTAATCTAGCATTTGCAGCCTAGGGGAGCAAGACAAAGCCAAACAGGCTCTCCCGACTATTAAATCTTAAAACATATAGCCCCATCTGGCCGCCAAAAATGATTTACCAAAACTTGTCTTAGATACCAGGAACCCTGTTATTCCAGCATTTGCATCCTAGGGGCGCAAGTCAAAGCCAAACACGCTCACCCGACTATTTAATCTTAAAGCATACAGCCTTACCTAGCTGTCAAAACTGCCTTACCAAAATTTGTCTTAGATTCCAGGAGCACCGCCAATCTGGCATGTGCAGCCTAGTGGAGCAAGTCAAAGCCAAACAGGCTCATCCGACTATTAAGTCTTAAAACATTCAGCCTCACCTGGAACTCAAAATTGCCATACCAAAACTTGTTTCAGATACCAGGAACAATGTTAATCCAGCATTTGCATCCTAGGGGCGCAAGTCAAGGCCAAATAGGCTCAACCGACTATTTAATCTTAAAACATACAGTCTTGCCCAGCTGCCAAAACTGTTTTTCCGCCAATCTGGCATGTGGAGCCTAGGGGAGCAAGACAAAACCAAACAGGCTCACCCGATAATTTAATCTTAAAACATACAGCCCCATCTGGCTGCCAAAACTGCTTTACCAAAACTTGCCTTAGAAACCAGGAGCCCTGTTAATCTAGCATTTGCAGCCTAGGGGAGCAAGTCAAAGCAAAATAGTCTCACCCGACTATTAAGTCTTAACACATTCAGCCTCACCTGGAACTCAAAATTGCCTTACCAAAACTTGTTTCAGATACCAGGAACCCTGTTAATCCAGCATTTGCATCCTAGGGGCGCAAGTCAAAGCCAAACACGCTCACCCGACTATTTAATCTTAAGGCATACAGCCTTGCCCAGCTGTCAAAACTGTTTTACCAAACCTTGTCTTAGATTCCAGGAGCCAAGCCAATCTGGCATGTGGAGCCTAAGGGAGCAAGTCAAAGCCAAACAGGCTCACCCGACAATTTAATCTTAAAACATTCAGACTTACGTAGTTGCCAAAGCTGCTTTACCAAAACTTGTCTCAGATACCAGCAACCCTGTTAATGCAGCATTTGCATCCTAGGGGCGTAAGTCAAAGCCAAACAGGCTCTCCCGACTACTAAATCTTAAAACATATAGCCCCATCTGGCCGCCAAAAATGATTTACCAAAACTTGTCTTAGATACCATGAACCCTGTTATTCCAGCATTTGCATCCTAGGGGCGCAAGTCAAAGCCAAACACGCTCACCCGACTATTTAAACTTAAAGCATACAGCCTTGCCTAGCTGTCAAAACTGTTTTACCAAAACTTGTCTTAGATTCCAGGAGCCCCGCCAATCTGGCATGTGGAGCCTAGGGAAGCAAGTCAAAGCCAAACAGGCTCACCCGACAATTTAATTTTAAAACATACAGACTAACGTAGCTGCCAAAACTGCTTTACCAAAACTTGCCTTAGAAACCGGGAGCCCTGTTAATCTAGCATTTGCAGCCTAGGTGAGCAAGTCAAAGCTAAATAGTCTCACCCGACTATTAAGTCTTAACACATTCAGCCTAGGGGCGCAACTCAAAGCCAAACAGGCTCAACCGACTATTTAATCTTAAAACATACAGTCTTGCCCAGCTGTCAAAACTGTTTTACCAAGCCTTGTCTTAGATTCCAGGAGCCAAGCCAATCTGGCATGTGGAGCCTAAGGGAGCAAGTCAAAGCCAAACAGGCTCACCCGACAATTTAATCTTAAAACATACAGACTTACGTAGTTGCCAAAGCTGTTTTCCAAAATTTGTCTCAGATACCAGGAACCCTGTTAATGCAGCATTTGCAGCCTAGGGAAGCAAGACAAAGCCAAACAGGCTCTCCCGACTATTAAATCTTAAAACATATTGCCCCATCTGGCCGCCAAAAATGACTTACCAAAACTTGTCTTAGATACCAGGAACCCTGTTATTCCAGCATTTGCATCCTAGGGCCGCAAGTCAAAGCCAAATACGCTCACCCGACTATTTAATCTTAAAGCATACAGCCTTACCTAGCTGTCAAACCTGTTTAACCAAAATTTGTCTTAGATTCCAGGAGCACCGCCAATCTGGCATGTGCAGCCTAGTGGAGCAAGTCAAAGCCAAACAGGCTCATCCGACTATTAAGTCTTAAAAGATTCAGCCTCACCTGGAACTCAAAATTGCCATACCAAAACTTGTTTCAGATACCAGGAACAATGTTAATCCAGCATTTGCATCCTAGGGGCGCAAGTCAAGGCCAAATAGGCTCAACCGACTATTTAATCTTAAAACATACAGCCTTGCCCAGCTGCCAAAACTGTTTTTCCGCCAATCTGGCATGTGGAGCCTAGGGGAGCAAGACAAAACCAAACAGGCTCACCCGATAATTTAATCTTAAAACATACAGCCCCATCTGGCTGCCAAAACTGCTTTACCAAAACTTGCCTTAGAAACCAGGAGCCCTGTTAATCTCGCATTTGCAGCCTAGGGGAGCAAGTCAAAGCAAAATAGTCTCACCCGACTATTAAGTCTTAACACATTCAGCCTCACCTGGAACTCAAAATTGCCTTACCAAAACTTGTTTCAGATACCAGGAACCCTGTTAATCCAGCATTTGCATCCTAGGGGCGCAACTCAAAGCCAAACAGGCTCAACCGACTATTAAATCTTAAAACATACAGTCTTGCCCAGCTGTCAAAACTGTTTTACCAAGCCTTGTCTTAGATTCCAGGAGCCAAGCCAATCTGGCATGTGGAGCCTAAGGGAGCAAGTCAAAGCCAAACAGGCTCACCCGACAATTTAATCTTAAAACATACAGACTTACGTAGTTGCCAAAGCTGTTTTCCAAAACTTGTCTCAGATACCAGGAACCCTGAAGATGCAGCATTTGCAGCCTAGGGGAGCAAGACAAAGCCAAACAGGCTCTCCCGACTATTAAATCTTAAAACATATAGCCCCATCTGGCCGCCAAAAATGATTTACCAAAACTTGTCTTAGATACCAGGAACCCTGTTATTCCAGCATTTGCATCCTAGGGCCGCAAGTCAAAGCCAAACACGCTCACCCGACTATTTAATCTTAAAGCATACAGCCTTACCTAGCTGTCAAAACTGTTTTACCAAAATTTGTCTTAGATTCCAGAAGCACCGCCAATCTGGCATGTGCAGCCTAGTGGAGCAAGTCAAAGCCAAACAGGCTCATCCGACTATTAAGTCTTAAAACATTCAGCCTCACCTGGAACTCAAAATTGCCATACCAAAACTTGTTTCAGATACCAGGAACAATGTTAATCCAGCATTTGCATCCTAGGGGAGCAAGTCAAGGCCAAATAGGCTCAACCGACTATTTAATCTTAAAACATACAGTCTTGCCCAGCTGCCAAAACTGTTTTTCCGCCAATCTGGCATGTGGAGCCTAGGGGAGCAAGACAAAACCAAACAGGCTCACCCGATAATTTAATCTTAAAACATACAGCCCCATCTGGCTGCCAAAACTGCTTTACCAAAACTTGCCTTAGAAACCAGGAGCCCTTTTTAATCTAGCATTTGCAGCCTAGGGGAACAAGTCAAAGCAAAATAGTCTCACCCGACTATTAAGTCTGAACACATTCAGCCTCACCTGGAACTCAGAATTGCCTTACCAAAACTTGTCTCAGATTCCAGGAACCCTGGTTATCCAGCATTTGCATCCTAGGGGCGCAAGTCAAAGCCAAACAGGCTCTCCCGACTATTTAATCTTAAAACATACAGACTTACGTAGCTGCCAAAACTGCTTTACCAAAACTTGCCTTAGAAACCAGGAGCCCTGTTAATTTAGCATTTGCAGCCTAGGGGAGCAAGTCAAAGCAAAATAGTCTCACCCGACTATTAAGTCTTAACGCATTCAGCCTCACCTGGAACTCAAAATTGCCTTACCAAAACTTGTTTCAGATACCAGGAACCCTGTTAATCCAGCATTTGCATCCTAGGGGCGCAAGTCAAAGCCAAACACGCTCACCCGACTATTTAATCTTAAAGCATACAGCCTTGCCCAGCTGTCAAAACTGTTTTACCAAACCTTGTCTTAGATTCCAGAAGCCAAGCCAATCTGGCATGTGGAGCCTAAGGGAGCAAGTCAAAGCCAAACAGGCTCACCCGACAATTTAATCTTAAAACATACAGACTTACGTAGTTGCCAAAGCTGCTTTACCAAAACTTGTCTCAGATACCAGGAACCCTGTTAATGCAGCATTTGCATTCTAGGGGCGCAAGTCAAAGCCAAACAGGCTCTCCCGACTATTAAATCTTAAAACATATAGCCCCATCTGGCCGCAAAAAATGATTTACCAAAACTTGTCTTAGATGCCAGGAACCCTGTTAACCCAGCATTTTTATCCTAGGGGCGCAAGTCAAAGCCAAACAGGCTCACCCGACTATTTAATCTTAAAGCATACAGCCTTACCTAGCTGTCAAATCTGTTTTACCAAAACTTGTCTTAGATTCCAGGAGCACCGCCAATCTGGCATGTGCAGCTTAGTGGAGCAAGTCAAAGCCAAACAGGCTCATCCGACTATTAAGTCTTAAAAGATTCAGCCTCACCTGGAACTCAAAATTGCCATACCAAAACTTGTTTCAGATACCAGGAACAATGTTAATCCAGCATTTGCATCCTAGGGGCGCAAGTCAAGGCCAAATAGGCTCAACCGACTATTTAATCTTAAAACATACAGCCTTGCCCAGCTGCCAAAACTGTTTTTCCGCCAATCTGGCATGTGGAGCCTAGGGGAGCAAGACAAAACCAAACAGGCTCACCCGATAATTTAATCTTAAAACATACAGCCCCATCTGGCTGCCAAAACTGCTTTACCAAAACTTGCCTTAGAAACCAGGAGCCCTGTTAATCTCGCATTTGCAGCCTAGGGGAGCAAGTCAAAGCAAAATAGTCTCACCCGACTATTAAGTCTTAACACATTCAGCCTCATCTGGAACTCAAAATTGCCTTACCAAAACTTGTTTCAGATACCAGGAACCCTGTTAATCCAGCATTTGCATCCTAGGGGCGCAACTCAAAGCCAAACAGGCTCAACCGACTATTAAATCTTAAAACATACAGTCTTGCCCAGCTGTCAAAACTGTTTTGCCAAGCCTTGTCTTAGATTCCAGGAGCCAAGCCAATCTGGCATGTGGAGCCTAAGGGAGCAAGTCAAAGCCAAACAGGCTCACCCGACAATTTAATCTTAAAACATACAGACTTACGTAGTTGCCAAAGCTGTTTTCCAAAACTTGTCTCAGATACCAGGAACCCTGAAGATGCAGCATTTGCAGCCTAGGGGAGCAGGACAAAGCCAAACAGGCTCTCCCGACTATTAAATCTTAAAACATATAGCCCCATCTGGCCGCCATAAATGATTTACCAAAACTTGTCTTAGATACCAGGAACCCTGTTATTCCAGCATTTGCATCCTAGGGGCGCAAGTCAAAGCCAAACACGCTCACCCGACTATTTAATCTTAAAGCATACAGCCTTACCTAGCTGTCAAAACTGTTTTACCAAAATTTGTCTTAGATTCCAGGAGCACCGCCAATCTGGCATGTGCAGCCTAGTGGAGCAAGTCAAAGCCAAACAGGCTCATCCGACTATTAAGTCTTAAAACATTCAGCCTCACCTGGAACTCAAAATTGCCATACCAAAACTTGTTTCAGATACCAGGAACAATGTTAATCCAGCATTTGCATCCTAGGGGCGCAAGTCAAGGCCAAATAGGCTCAACCGACTATTTAATCTTAAAACATACAGTCTTGCCCAGCTGCCAAAACTGTTTTTCCGCCAATCTGGCATGTGGAGCCTAGGGGAGCAAGACAAAACCAAACAGGCTCTCCCGATAATTTAATCTTAAAACATACAGCCCCATCTGGCTGCCAAAACTGCTTTACCAAAACTTGCCTTAGAAACCAGGAGCCCTTTTTAATCTAGCATTTGCAGCCTAGGGGAACAAGTCAAAGCAAAATAGTCTCACCCGACTATTAAGTCTGAACACATTCAGCCTCACCTGGAACTCAGAATTGCCTTACCAAAACTTGTCTCAGATTCCAGGAACCCTGGTTATCCAGCATTTGCAAAACAGGCTCTCCCGACTATTTAATCTTAAAACATACAGACTTACGTAGCTGCCAAAACTGCTTTACCAAAACTTGCCTTAGAAACCAGGAGCCCTGTTAATTTAGCATTTGCAGCCTAGGGGAGCAAGTCAAAGCAAAATAGTCTCACCCGACTATTAAGTCTTAACGCATTCAGCCTCACCTGGAACTCAAAATTGCCTTACCAAAACTTGTTTCAGATACCAGGAACCCTGTTAATCCAGCATTTGCATCCTAGGGGCGCAAGTCAAAGCCAAACACGCTCACCCGACTATTTAATCTTAAAGCATACAGCCTTGCCTAGCTGTCAAAACTGTTTTACCAAACCTTGTCTTAGATTCCAGAAGCCAAGCCAATCTGGCATGTGGAGCCTAAGGGAGCAAGTCAAAGCCAAACAGGCTCACCCGACAATTTAATCTTAAAACATACAGACTTACGTAGTTGCCAAAGCTGCTTTACCAAAACTTGTCTCAGATACCAGGAACCCTGTTAATGCAGCATTTGCATTCTAGGGGCGCAAGTCAAAGCCAAACAGGCTCTCCCGACTATTAAATCTTAAAACATATAGCCCCATCTGGCCGCAAAAAATGATTTACCAAAACTTGTCTTAGATGCCAGGAACCCTGTTAACCCAGCATTTTTATCCTAGGGGCGCAAGTCAAAGCCAAACAGGCTCACCCGACAATTTAACCTTTAAACATACAGACTTACGTAGTTGCCAAAGCTGCTTTACCAAAACTTGTCTCAGATACCAGGAACCCTGTTAATGCAGCATTTGCATCCTAGGGGCGCAAGTCAAAGCCAAACAGGCTCTCCCGACTATTAAATTTTAAAACATATAGCCTGACACCTGACACCTGACAATTTAATCTTAAAACATACAGACTTACGTAGCTGCCAAAACTGCTTTACCAAAACTTGCCTTAGAAACCAGGAGCCCTGTTAATCTAGCATTTGCAGCCTAGGGGAGCAAGTCAAAGCAAAATAGTCTAACCCGACTATTAAGTCTTAACACATTCAGCCTAGGGGCGCAACTCAAAGCCAAACAGGCTCAACCGACTATTTAATCTTAAAACATACAGTCTTGCCCAGCTGTCAAAACTGTTTTACCAAGCCTTGTCTTAGATTCCAGGAGCCAAGCCAATCTGGCATGTGGAGCCTAAGGGAGCAAGTCAAAGCCAAACAGGCTCACCCGACAATTTAATCTTAAAACATACAGACTTACGTAGTTGCCAAAGCTGTTTTCCAAAACTTGTCTCAGATACCAGGAACCCTGAAGATGCAGCATTTGCAGCCTAGGGGAGCAAGACAAAGCCAAACAGGCTCTCCCGACTATTAAATCTTAAAACATATAGCCCCATCTGGCCGCCAAAAATGACTTACCAAAACTTGTCTTAGCTACCAGGAACCCTGTTATTCCAGCATTTGCATCCTAGGGGCGCAAGTCAAAGCCAAACACGCTCACCCGACTATTTAATCTTAAAGCATACAGCCTTACCTAGCTGTCAAAACTGTTTTACCAAAACTTGTCTTAGATTCCAGGAGCACCGCCAATCTGGCATGTGCAGCCTAGTGGAGCAAGTCAAAGCCAAACACGCTCATCCGACTATTAAGTCTTAAAACATTCAGCCTCACCTGGAACTCAAAATTGCCATACCAAAACTTGTTTCAGATACCAGGAACAATGTTAATCCAGCATTTGCATCCTAGGGGCGCAAGTCAAGGCCAAATAGGCTCAACCGACTATTTAATCTTGAAACATACAGTCTTGCCCAGCTGCCAAAACTGTTTTTCCAAACCTTGTCTTAGATTCCAGGAGCCCCGCCAATCTGGCATGTGGAGCCTAGGGGAGCAAGTCAAAACCAAACAGGCTCACCCGAGAATTTAATCTTAAAACATACAGCCCCATCTGGCTGCCAAAACTTGCCTTAGAAACCAGGAGCCCTGTTAATCTAGCATTTGCAGCCTATGGGAGCAAGTCAAAGCAAAATAGTCTCACCCGACTATTAAGTCTTAACACATTCAGCCTCACCTGGTACTCAAAATTGCCTTACCAAAACTTGTTTCAGATACCAGGAACCCTGTTAATCCAGCATTTGCATCCTAGGGGCGCAACTCAAAGCCAAACAGGCTAGACCGACTATTTAATCTTAAAACATACAGTCTTGCCCAGCTGTCGAAACTGTTTTACCAAACCTTGTCTTAGATTCCAGGAGCCAAGCCAATCTGGCATGTGGAGCCTAAGGGAGCAAGTCAGAGCCAAACAGGCTCACCCGGCAATTTAATCTTAAAACATACAGACTTACGTACCAAACAAGCTCATCTGACTATTTAATCCTAAAACACATAGCCCCATCTGGCCTCCAAAACTGATTTACCAAAACTTGTCTCAGTTATCAGGAACCCTGTTAATCCAGAATTTGCATCCTAGGGGCGCAAGTCAAAGCAAAATAGTCTCACCCGACTATTAAGTCTTAACACATTCAGCCTCACCTGGTACTCAAAATTGCCTTACCAAAACTTGTTTCAGATACCAGGAACCCTGTTAATCCAGCATTTGCATCCTAGGGGCGCAACTCAAAGCCAAACAGGCTAGACCGACTATTTAATCTTAAAACATACAGTCTTGCCCAGCTGTTAAAACTTTTTTACCAAAACCTTGTCTTAGATTCCAGGAGCCCCGCCAATCTGGCATGTGGAGCCTAGGGTAGCAAGTCAAAACCAAACAGGCTCACCCGAGAATTTAATCTTAAAACATACAGCCCCATCTGGCTGCCAAAACTGCTTTACCAAAACTTGCCTTAGAAACCAGGAGCCCTGTCAATTTAGCATTTGCAGCCTAGGGGAGCAAGTCAAAGCAAAATAATCTCATCCGACTATTTAATCTTAAAGCATTCAGCCTCACCTGGAACTCAGAATTGCCTTACCAAAACTTGTCTCAGATTCCAGGAACCCTGGTTATCCAGCATTTGCATCCTAGGGGAGCAAGACAAAGCCAAACAGGCTCTCCCGACTATTAAATCTTAAAACATATAGCCCCATCTGGCCGCCAAAAATGACTTACCAAAACTTGTCTTAGCTACCAGGAACCCTGTTATTCCAGCATTTGCATCCTAGGGGCGCAAGTCAAAGCCAAACACGCTCACCCGACTATTTAATCTTAAAGCATACAGCCTTACCTAGCTGTCAAAACTGTTTTACCTAGTGGAGCAAGTCAAAGCCAAACAGGCTCATCCGACTATTAAGTCTTAAAACATTCAGCCTCACCTGGAACTCAAAATTGCCATACCAAAACTTGTTTCAGATACCAGGAACAATGTTAATCCAGCATTTGCATCCTAGGGGCGCAAGTCAAGGCCAAATAGGCTCAACCGACTATTTAATCTTGAAACATACAGTCTTGCCCAGCTGCCAAAACTGTTTTTCCAAACCTTGTCTTAGATTCCAGGAGCCCCGCCAATCTGGCATGTGGAGCCTAGGGGAGCAAGTCAAAACCAAACAGGCTCACCCGAGAATTTAATCTTAAAACATACAGCCCCATCTGGCTGCCAAAACTGCTTTACCAAAACTTGCCTTAGAAACCAGGAGCCCTGTTAATCTAGCATTTGCAGCCTATGGGAGCAAGTCAAAGCAAAATAGTCTCACCCGACTATTAAGTCTTAACACCTGGTACTCAAAATTGCCTTACCAAAACTTGTTTCAGATACCAGGAACCCTGTTAATCCAGCATTTGCATCCTAGGGGCGCAACTCAAAGCCAAACAGGCTAGACCGACTATTTAATCTTAAAACATACAGTCTTGCCCAGCTGTCAAAACTGTTTTACCAAACCTTGTCTTAGATTCCAGGAGCCAAGCCAATCTGGCATGTGCAGCCTAGTGGAGCAAGTCAAAGCCAAACACGCTCATCCGACTATTAAGTCTTAAAACATTCAGCCTCACCTGGAACTCAAAATTGCCATACCAAAACTTGTTTCAGATACCAGGAACAATGTTAATCCAGCATTTGCATCCTAGGGGCGCAAGTCAAGGCCAAATAGGCTCAACCGACTATTTAATCTTGAAACATACAGTCTTGCCCAGCTGCCAAAACTGTTTTTCCAAACCTTGTCTTAGATTCCAGGAGCCCCGCCAATCTGGCATGTGGAGCCTAGGGGAGCAAGTCAAAACCAAACAGGCTCACCCGAGAATTTAATCTTAAAACATACAGCCCCATCTGGCTGCCAAAACTGCTTTACCAAAACTTGCCTTAGAAACCAGGAGCCCTGTTAATCTAGCATTTGCAGCCTATGGGAGCAAGTCAAAGCAAAATAGTCTCACCCGACTATTAAGTCTTAACACATTCAGCCTCACCTGGTACTCAAAATTGCCTTACCAAAACTTGTTTCAGATACCAGGAACCCTGTTAATCCAGCATTTGCATCCTAGGGGCGCAACTCAAAGCCAAACAGGCTAGACCGACTATTTAATCTTAAAACATACAGTCTTGCCCAGCTGTCGAAACTGTTTTACCAAACCTTGTCTTAGATTCCAGGAGCCAAGCCAATCTGGCATGTGGAGCCTAAGGGAGCAAGTCAGAGCCAAACAGGCTCACCCGGCAATTTAATCTTAAAACATACAGACTTACGTACCAAACAAGCTCATCTGACTATTTAATCCTAAAACACATAGCCCCATCTGGCCTCCAAAACTGATTTACCAAAACTTGTCTCAGTTATCAGGAACCCTGTTAATCCAGAATTTGCATCCTAGGGGCGCAAGTCAAAGCAAAATAGTCTCACCCGACTATTAAGTCTTAACACATTCAGCCTCACCTGGTACTCAAAATTGCCTTACCAAAACTTGTTTCAGATACCAGGAACCCTGTTAATCCAGCATTTGCATCCTAGGGGCGCAACTCAAAGCCAAACAGGCTAGACCGACTATTTAATCTTAAAACATACAGTCTTGCCCAGCTGTTAAAACTTTTTACCAAAACCTTGTCTTAGATTCCGGGAGCCCCGCCAATCTGGCATGTGGAGCCTAGGGTAGCAAGTCAAAACCAAACAGGCTCACCCGAGAATTTAATCTTAAAACATACAGCCCCATCTGGCTGCCAAAACTGCTTTACCAAAACTTGCCTTAGAAACCAGGAGCCCTGTCAATTTAGCATTTGCAGCCTAGGGGAGCAAGTCAAAGCAAAATAATCTCATCCGACTATTTAATCTTAAAGCATTCAGCCTCACCTGGAACTCAGAATTGCCTTACCAAAACTTGTCTCAGATTCCAGGAACCCTGGTTATCCAGCATTTGCATCCTAGGGGAGCAAGACAAAGCCAAACAGGCTCTCCCGACTCTTAAATCTTAAAACATATAGCCCCATCTGGCCGCCAAAAATGACTTACCAAAACTTGTCTTAGCTACCAGGAACCCTGTTATTCCAGCATTTGCATCCTAGGGGCGCAAGTCAAAGCCAAACACGCTCACCCGACTATTTAATCTTAAAGCATACAGCCTTACCTAGCTGTCAAAACTGTTTTACCTAGTGGAGCAAGTCAAAGCCAAATAGGCTCATCCGACTATTAAGTCTTAAAACATTCAGCCTCACCTGGAACTCAAAATTGCCATACCAAAACTTGTTTCAGATACCAGGAACAATGTTAATCCAGCATTTGCATCCTAGGGGCGCAAGTCAAGGCCAAATAGGCTCAACCGACTATTTAATCTTGAAACATACAGTCTTGCCCAGCTGCCAAAACTGTTTTTCCAAACCTTGTCTTAGATTCCAGGAGCCCCGCCAATCTGGCATATGGAGCCTAGGGGAGCAAGTCAAAACCAAACAGGCTCACCCGAGAATTTAATCTTAAAACATACAGCCCCATCTGGCTGCCAAAACTGCTTTACCAAAACTTGCCTTAGAAACCAGGAGCCCTGTTAATCTAGCATTTGCAGCCTATGGGAGCAAGTCAAAGCAAAATAGTCTCACCCGACTATTAAGTCTTAACACCTGGTACTCAAAATTCCCTTACCAAAACTTGTTTCAGATACCAGGAACCCTGTTAATCCAGCATTTGCATCCTAGGGGCGCAACTCAAAGCCAAACAGGCTAGACCGACTATTTAATCTTAAAACATACAGTCTTGCCCAGCTGTCAAAACTGTTTTACCAAACCTTGTCTTAGATTCCAGGAGCCAAGCCAATCTGGCATGTGCAGCCTAGTGGAGCAAGTCAAAGCCAAACACGCTCATCCGACTATTAAGTCTTAAAACATTCAGCCTCACCTGGAACTCAAAATTGCCATACCAAAACTTGTTTCAGATACCAGGAACAATGTTAATCCAGCATTTGCATCCTAGGGGCGCAAGTCAAGGCCAAATAGGCTCAACCGACTATTTAATCTTGAAACATACAGTCTTGCCCAGCTGCCAAAACTGTTTTTCCAAACCTTGTCTTAGATTCCAGGAGCCCCGCCAATCTGGCATGTGGAGCCTAGGGGAGCAAGTCAAAACCAAACAGGCTCACCCGAGAATTTAATCTTAAAACATACAGCCCCATCTGGCTGCCAAAACTGCTTTACCAAAACTTGCCTTAGAAACCAGGAGCCCTGTTAATCTAGCATTTGCAGCCTATGGGAGCAAGTCAAAGCAAAATAGTCTCACCCGACTATTAAGTCTTAACACATTCAGCCTCACCTGGTACTCAAAATTGCCTTACCAAAACTTGTCTCAGATTCCAGGAACCCTGGTTATCCAGCATTTGCATCCTAGGGGAGCAAGACAAAGCCAAACAGGCTCTCCCGACTCTTAAATCTTAAAACATATAGCCCCATCTGGCCGCCAAAAATGACTTACCAAAACTTGTCTTAGCTACCAGGAACCCTGTTATTCCAGCATTTGCATCCTAGGGGCGCAAGTCAAAGCCAAACACGCTCACCCGACTATTTAATCTTAAAGCATACAGCCTTACCTAGCTGTCAAAACTGTTTTACCTAGTGGAGCAAGTCAAAGCCAAATAGGCTCATCCGACTATTAAGTCTTAAAACATTCAGCCTCACCTGGAACTCAAAATTGCCATACCAAAACTTGTTTCAGATACCAGGAACAATGTTAATCCAGCATTTGCATCCTAGGGGCGCAAGTCAAGGCCAAATAGGCTCAACCGACTATTTAATCTTGAAACATACAGTCTTGCCCAGCTGCCAAAACTGTTTTTCCAAACCTTGTCTTAGATTCCAGGAGCCCCGCCAATCTGGCATATGGAGCCTAGGGGAGCAAGTCAAAACCAAACAGGCTCACCCGAGAATTTAATCTTAAAACATACAGCCCCATCTGGCTGCCAAAACTGCTTTACCAAAACTTGCCTTAGAAACCAGGAGCCCTGTTAATCTAGCATTTGCAGCCTATGGGAGCAAGTCAAAGCAAAATAGTCTCACCCGACTATTAAGTCTTAACACCTGGTACTCAAAATTCCCTTACCAAAACTTGTTTCAGATACCAGGAACCCTGTTAATCCAGCATTTGCATCCTAGGGGCGCAACTCAAAGCCAAACAGGCTAGACCGACTATTTAATCTTAAAACATACAGTCTTGCCCAGCTGTCAAAACTGTTTTACCAAACCTTGTCTTAGATTCCAGGAGCCAAGCCAATCTGGCATGTGCAGCCTAGTGGAGCAAGTCAAAGCCAAACACGCTCATCCGACTATTAAGTCTTAAAACATTCAGCCTCACCTGGAACTCAAAATTGCCATACCAAAACTTGTTTCAGATACCAGGAACAATGTTAATCCAGCATTTGCATCCTAGGGGCGCAAGTCAAGGCCAAATAGGCTCAACCGACTATTTAATCTTGAAACATACAGTCTTGCCCAGCTGCCAAAACTGTTTTTCCAAACCTTGTCTTAGATTCCAGGAGCCCCGCCAATCTGGCATGTGGAGCCTAGGGGAGCAAGTCAAAACCAAACAGGCTCACCCGAGAATTTAATCTTAAAACATACAGCCCCATCTGGCTGCCAAAACTGCCTTACCAAAACTTGCCTTAGAAACCAGGAGCCCTGTTAATCTAGCATTTGCAGCCTATGGGAGCAAGTCAAAGCCAAACACGCTCACCCGACTATTTAATCTTAAAGCATACAGCCTTACCTAGCTGTCAAAACTGTTTTACCTAGTGGAGCAAGTCAAAGCCAAATAGGCTCATCCGACTATTAAGTCTTAAAACATTCAGCCTCACCTGGAACTCAAAATTGCCATACCAAAACTTGTTTCAGATACCAGGAACAATGTTAATCCAGCATTTGCATCCTAGGGGCGCAAGTCAAGGCCAAATAGGCTCAACCGACTATTTAATCTTGAAACATACAGTCTTGCCCAGCTGCCAAAACTGTTTTTCCAAACCTTGTCTTAGATTCCAGGAGCCCCGCCAATCTGGCATATGGAGCCTAGGGGAGCAAGTCAAAACCAAACAGGCTCACCCGAGAATTTAATCTTAAAACATACAGCCCCATCTGGCTGCCAAAACTGCTTTACCAAAACTTGCCTTAGAAACCAGGAGCCCTGTTAATCTAGCATTTGCAGCCTATGGGAGCAAGTCAAAGCAAAATAGTCTCACCCGACTATTAAGTCTTAACACATTCAGCCTCACCTGGTACTCAAAATTGCCTTACCAAAACTTGTCTCAGATTCCAGGAACCCTGGTTATCCAGCATTTGCATCCTAGGGGAGCAAGACAAAGCCAAACAGGCTCTCCCGACTCTTAAATCTTAAAACATATAGCCCCATCTGGCCGCCAAAAATGACTTACCAAAACTTGTCTTAGCTACCAGGAACCCTGTTATTCCAGCATTTGCATCCTAGGGGCGCAAGTCAAAGCCAAACACGCTCACCCGACTATTTAATCTTAAAGCATACAGCCTTACCTAGCTGTCAAAACTGTTTTACCTAGTGGAGCAAGTCAAAGCCAAATAGGCTCATCCGACTATTAAGTCTTAAAACATTCAGCCTCACCTGGAACTCAAAATTGCCATACCAAAACTTGTTTCAGATACCAGGAACAATGTTAATCCAGCATTTGCATCCTAGGGGCGCAAGTCAAGGCCAAATAGGCTCAACCGACTATTTAATCTTGAAACATACAGTCTTGCCCAGCTGCCAAAACTGTTTTTCCAAACCTTGTCTTAGATTCCAGGAGCCCCGCCAATCTGGCATATGGAGCCTAGGGGAGCAAGTCAAAACCAAACAGGCTCACCCGAGAATTTAATCTTAAAACATACAGCCCCATCTGGCTGCCAAAACTGCTTTACCAAAACTTGCCTTAGAAACCAGGAGCCCTGTTAATCTAGCATTTGCAGCCTATGGGAGCAAGTCAAAGCAAAATAGTCTCACCCGACTATTAAGTCTTAACACCTGGTACTCAAAATTCCCTTACCAAAACTTGTTTCAGATACCAGGAACCCTGTTAATCCAGCATTTGCATCCTAGGGGCGCAACTCAAAGCCAAACAGGCTAGACCGACTATTTAATCTTAAAACATACAGTCTTGCCCAGCTGTCAAAACTGTTTTACCAAACCTTGTCTTAGATTCCAGGAGCCAAGCCAATCTGGCATGTGCAGCCTAGTGGAGCAAGTCAAAGCCAAACACGCTCATCCGACTATTAAGTCTTAAAACATTCAGCCTCACCTGGAACTCAAAATTGCCATACCAAAACTTGTTTCAGATACCAGGAACAATGTTAATCCAGCATTTGCATCCTAGGGGCGCAAGTCAAGGCCAAATAGGCTCAACCGACTATTTAATCTTGAAACATACAGTCTTGCCCAGCTGCCAAAACTGTTTTTCCAAACCTTGTCTTAGATTCCAGGAGCCCCGCCAATCTGGCATGTGGAGCCTAGGGGAGCAAGTCAAAACCAAACAGGCTCACCCGAGAATTTAATCTTAAAACATACAGCCCCATCTGGCTGCCAAAACTGCCTTACCAAAACTTGCCTTAGAAACCAGGAGCCCTGTTAATCTAGCATTTGCAGCCTATGGGAGCAAGTCAAAGCAAAATAGTCTCACCCGACTATTAAGTCTTAACACATTCAGCCTCACCTGGTACTCAAAATTGCCTTACCAAAACTTGTTTCAGATACCAGGAACCCTGTTAATCCAGCATTTGCATCCTAGGGGCGCAACTCAAAGCCAAACAGGCTAGACCGACTATTTAATCTTAAAACATACAGTCTTGCCCAGCTGTCGAAACTGTTTTACCAAACCTTGTCTTAGATTCCAGGAGCCAAGCCAATCTGGCATGTGGAGCCTAAGGGAGCAAGTCAGAGCCAAACAGGCTCACCCGGCAATTTAATCTTAAAACATACAGACTTACGTACCAAACAAGCTCATCTGACCATTTAATCCTAAAACACATAGCCCCATCTGGCCTCCAAAACTGATTTACCAAAACTTGTCTCAGTTATCAGGAACCCTGTTAATCCAGAATTTGCATCCTAGGGGCGCAAGTCAAAGCAAAATAGTCTCACCCGACTATTAAGTCTTAACACATTCAGCCTCACCTGGTACTCAAAATTGCCTTACCAAAACTTGTTTCAGATACCAGGAACCCTGTTAATCCAGCATTTGCATCCTAGGGGCGCAACTCAAAGCCAAACAGGCTAGACCGACTATTTAATCTTAAAACATACAGTCTTGCCCAGCTGTTAAAACTTTTTTACCAAAACCTTGTCTTAGATTCCAGGAGCCCCGCCAATCTGGCATGTGGAGCCTAGGGTAGCAAGTCAAAACCAAACAGGCTCACCCGAGAATTTAATCTTAAAACATACAGCCCCATCTGGCTGCCAAAACTGCTTTACCAAAACTTGCCTTAGAAACCAGGAGCCCTGTCAATTTAGCATTTGCAGCCTAGGGGAGCAAGTCAAAGCAAAATAATCTCATCCGACTATTTAATCTTAAAGCATTCAGCCTCACCTGGAACTCAGAATTGCCTTACCAAAACTTGTCTCAGATTCCAGGAACCCTGGTTATCCAGCATTTGCATCCTAGGGGAGCAAGACAAAGCCAAACAGGCTCTCCCGACTATTAAATCTTAAAACATATAGCCCCATCTGGCCGCCAAAAATGACTTACCAAAACTTGTCTTAGCTACCAGGAACCCTGTTATTCCAGCATTTGCATCCTAGGGGCGCAAGTCAAAGCCAAACACGCTCACCCGACTATTTAATCTTAAAGCATACAGCCTTACCTAGCTGTCAAAACTGTTTTACCTAGTGGAGCAAGTCAAAGCCAAACAGGCTCATCCGACTATTAAGTCTTAAAACATTCAGCCTCACCTGGAACTCAAAATTGCCATACCAAAACTTGTTTCAGATACCAGGAACAATGTTAATCCAGCATTTGCATCCTAGGGGCGCAAGTCAAGGCCAAATAGGCTCAACCGACTATTTAATATTGAAACATACAGTCTTGCCCAGCTGCCAAAACTGTTTTTCCAAACCTTGTCTTAGATTCCAGGAGCCCCGCCAATCTGGCATGTGGAGCCTAGGGGAGCAAGTCAAAACCAAACAGGCTCACCCGAGAATTTAATCTTAAAACATACAGCCCCATCTGGCTGCCAAAACTGCTTTACCAAAACTTGCCTTAGAAACCAGGAGCCCTGTTAATCTAGCATTTGCAGCCTATGGGAGCAAGTCAAAGCAAAATAGTCTCACCCGACTATTAAGTCTTAACACCTGGTACTCAAAATTGCCTTACCAAAACTTGTTTCAGATACCAGGAACCCTGTTAATCCAGCATTTGCATCCTAGGGGCGCAACTCAAAGCCAAACAGGCTAGACCGACTATTTAATCTTAAAACATACAGTCTTGCCCAGCTGTCAAAACTGTTTTACCAAACCTTGTCTTAGATTCCAGGAGCCAAGCCAATCTGGCATGTGGAGCCTAAGGGAGCAAGTCAGAGCCAAACAGGCTCACCCGGCAATTTAATCTTAAAACATACAGACTTACGTACCAAACAAGCTCATCTGACTATTTAATCCTAAAACACATAGCCCTATCTGGCCGCCAAAACTGATTTACCAAAACTTGTCTCAGTTATCAGGAACCCTGTTATTCCAGAATTTGCATCCTAGGGGAGCAAGTCAAAGTCAAACAGACTCACCCGACTATTTAAACTTAAAACATACAGACTTACGTAGCTGTTAAAACTTTTTTACCAAAACCTTTTTTAGATTCCAGGAGCCCCGCCAATCTGGCATGTGCCGCCTAGGGGAGAAAGTCAAAGCCAAATAGTCTCACACGAAACATTAAACATTTAGCCTCACCTGGAACTCAAAATTGCCATACCAAAACTTGTTTCAGATACCAGGAACCCTGTTAATCCAGCATTTGCATCCTAGGGGCGCAAGTCAAGGCCAAATAGGCTCAACCGACTATTTAATCTTAAAACATACAGTCTTGCCCAGCTGCCAAAACTGTTTTACCAAACCTTGTCTTAGATTCCAGGAGCCCCGCCAATCTGGCATGTGGAGCCTAGGGTAGCAAGTCAAAACCAAACAGGCACACCCGAGAATTTAATCTGAAAACATACAGCCCCATCTGGCTGCCAAAACTGCTTTACCAAAACTTGCCTTAGAAACCAGGAGCCCTGACAATCTAGCACTTGCAGCCTAGGGGAGCAAGTCAAAGCAAAATAATCTCATCCGACTATTAAGTCTGAACACATTCAGCCTCACCTGGAACTCAGAATTGCCTTACCAAAACTTGTCTCAGATTCCAGGAACCCTGGTTATCCAGCATTTGCATCCTAGGGGCGCAAGTCAAAGCCAAACAGGCTCACCGGACTATTAAATCTTAAAACATATAGCCCCATCTGGCCGCCAAAACTGATTTACCAAAACTTGTCTTAGATACCAGAAACCCTGTTATTCCAGCATTTGCATCCTAGGGGCGCAAGTCAAAGCCAAACACGATCTTCCGACTATTTAATCTTAAAGCATACAACCTTACCTAGCTGTCAAAACTGTTTTACCAAAACTTGTCTTAGATTCCAGGAGCCCCGCCAATCTGGCATGTGGAGCCTAGGGGAGCAAGTCAAAGCCAAACAGGCTCACCTGACAATTTAATCTTAAAACATACAGACTTACGTAGCTGCCAAAACTACTTTACCAAAACTTGCCTTAGAAACCAGGAGCCCTGTTAATCTAGCATTTGCAGCCTATGGGAGCAAGTCAAAGCAAAATAGTCTCACCCGACTATTAAGTCTAAACACATTCAGCCTCACCTGGTACTCAAAATTGCCTTACCAAAACTTGTTTCAGATACCAGGAACCCTGTTAATCCAGCATTTGCATCCTAGGGGCGCAACTCAAAGCCAAACAGGCTAGACCGACTATTTAATCTTAAAACATACAGTCTTGCCCAGCTGTCAAAACTGTTTTACCAAACCTTGTCTTAGATTCCAGGAGCCAAGCCAATCTGGCATGTGGAGCCTAAGGGAGCAAGTCAAAGCCAAACAGGCTCACCCGACAATTTAATCTTAAAACATACAGACTTACGTAGTTGCCACAGCTGCTTTACCAAAACTGGTCTCAGATACCAGGAACCCTGTAAATGCAGCATTTGCATCCTAGGGGCGCAAGTCAAAGCCAAACAGGCTCACCAGACTATTAAATCATAAAACATATAGCCCCATCTGGCCGCCAAAAATGATTTACCAAAACTTGTCTTAGATGCCAGGAACCCTGTTATTCAAGCATTTTCATCCTAGGGGCGCAAGTCAAAGCCAAACACGCTCACCCGACTATTTAATCTTAAAGCATACAGCCTTACCTAGCTGTCAAAACTGTTTTACCAAAATTTGTCTTAGATTCCAGGAGCCAAGCCAATCTGGCATGTGGAGCCTAAGGGAGCAAGTCAAAGCCAAACAGGCTCATCTGACTATTTAATCCTAAAACATATAGCCCCATCTTGCCGCAAAAACTGATTTACCAAAACTTATCTCAGTTACCAGGAACCCTGTTAATCTAGCATTTGCAGCCTAGGGAGCAAGACAAAGCCAAATATTCTCACCCGACTATTAAATTTTAAAACATATAGCCCCATCTGGCCGCCAAAACTGATTTACCAAAACGTGTCTCAGATATCAGGAACCCTGTTAATCCAGCATTTGCATCCTAGGGGCGCAAGTCAAAGTCAAACAGACTCACCCGACTATTTAAACTTAAAACATACAGACTTACGTAGCTGTTAAAACTGTTTTACCAAAACCTTTTTTAGATTCCAGGAGCCCCGCCAATCTGGCACGTGCCGCCTAGGGGAGAAAGTCAAAGCCAAATAGTCTCACACGAAACATAAAATATTCAGCCTCACCTGGAACTCAAAATTGCCATACCAAAACTTGTTTCAGATACCAGGAACCCTGTTAATCCAGCATTTGCATCCTAGGGGCGCAAGTCAAGGCCAAATAGGCTCAACCGACTATTTAATCTTAAAACATACAGTCTTGCCCAGCTGCCAAAACTGTTTTACCAAACCTTGTCTTAGATTCCAGGAGCCCCGCCAATCTGGCATGTGGAGCCTAGGGGAGCAAGTCAAAACCAAACAGGCTCACCCGAGAATTTAATCTTAAAACATATAGACTTACGTAGTTGCCAAAGCTGCTTTACCAAAACTTGTCTTAGATACCAGAAACCCTGTTATTCCAGCATTTGCATCCTAGGGGCGCAAGTCAAAGCCAAACTCGCTCTTCCGACTATTTAATCTTAAAGCATACAACCTTACCTAGCTGTCAAAACTGTTTTACCAAAACTTTTTTTAGATTCCAGGAGCCCCGCCAATCTGGCATGTGGAGCCTAGGGGAGCAAGTCAAAGCCAAACAGGCTCACCTGACAATTTAATCTTAAAACATACAGACTTACGTAGCTGCCAAAACTGCATTACCAAAACTTGCCTTAGAAACCAGGAGCCCTGTTAATCTAGCATTTGCAGCCTATGGGAGCAAGTCAAAGCAAAATAGTCTCACCCGACTATTAAGGTTTAACACATTCAGCCTCACATGGTACTCAAAATTGCCTTACCCAAACTTGTTTCAGATACCAGGAACCCTGTTAATCCAGCATTTGCATCCTAGGGGCGCAACTCAAAGCCAAACAGGCTAGACCGACTATGTAATCTTAAAACATACAGTCTTGCCCAGCTGTCAAAACTGTTTTACCAAACCTTGTCTTAGATTCCAGGAGCCAAGCCAATCTGGCATGTGGAGCCTAAGGGCGCAAGTCAAAGCCAAACAGGCTCACCCGACAATTTAATCTTAAAACATATAGACTTACGTAGTTGCCAAAGCTGCTTTACCAAAACTTGTCTCAGATACCAGGAACCCTGTTAATGCAGCATTTGCATCCTAGGGGCGCAAGTCAAAGCCAAACTGGTTCACCCGACTATTTAATCTTAAAGCATACAGCCTTACCTAGCTGTCAAAACAGTTTTACCAAAACTTGTCTTAGATTCCAGGAGCACCGCCAATCTGGCATGTGCAGCCTAGTGGAGCAAGTCAAAGCCAAACAGGCTCATCTGACTATTTAATCCTAAAACATATAGCCCCATCTGGCCGCCAAAACTGATTTACCAAAACTTATCTCAGATATCAGGAACCCTGTTAATCCAGCATTTGCATCCTAGGGGAGCAAGTCAAAGTCAAACAGACTCACGCGACTATTTAAACTTAAAACATACAGACTTACGTAGCTGTTAAAACTGTTTTACCAAAACCTTTTAGATTCCAGGAGCCACGCCAATCTGGCATGTGCCGCCTAGGGGAGAAAGTCAAAGCCAAATAGTCTCACACGAAACATAAAATATTCAGCCTCACCTGGAACTCAAAATTGCCATACCAAAACTTGTTTCAGATACCAGGAACCCTGTTAATCCAGCTTTTGCATCCTAGGGGCGCAAGTCAAGGCCAAATAGGCTCAACCGACTATTTAATCTTAAAACATACAGTCTTGCCCAGCTGCCAAAACTGTTTTACCAAACCTTGTCTTAGATTCCAGGAGCCCCGCCAATCTGGCATGTGGAGCCTAGGGGAGCAAGTCAAAACCAAACAGGCTCACCCGAGAATTTAATCTTAAAACATACAGCCCCATCTGGCTGCCAAAACTGCTTTACCAAAACTTGCCTTAGAAACCAGGAGCCCTGTTAATCTAGCATTTGCAGCCTATGGGAGCAAGTCAAAGCCAAATAGTCTCACCCGACTATTAAGTCTTAACACATTCAGCCTCACCTGGTACTCAAAATTGCCTTACCAAAACTTGTTTCACATACCAGGAACCCTGTTAATCCAGCATTTGCATCCTAGGGGCGCAACTCAAAGCCAAACAGGCTAGACCGACTATTTAATCTTAAAACATACAGTCTTGCCCAGCTGTCAAAACTGTTTTACCAAACCTTGTCTTAGATTCCAGGAGCCAAGCCAATCTGGCATGTGGAGCCTAAGGGCTCAAGTCAAAGCCAAACAGGCTCACCCGACAATTTAATCTTAAAACATACAGACTTACGTAGTTGCCAAAGCTGCTTTACCAAAACTTGTCTCAGATACCAGGAACCCTGTTAATGCAGCATTTGCATCCTAGGGGCGCAAGTCAAAGCCAAACAGGCTCACCCGACTCTTTAATCTTAAAGCATACAGCCTTACCTAGCTGTCAAAACTGTTTTACCAAAACTTGTCTTAGATTCCAGGAGCACCGCCAATCTGGCATGTGCAGCCTAGTTGAGCAAGTCAAAGCCAAACAGGCTCATCTGACTAATTAATCCTAAAACATATAGCCCCATCTTGCCGCCAAAACTGATTTACCAAAACTTATCTCAGTTACCAGGAACCCTCTTAATCTAGCATTTGCAGCCTAGGGGAGCAAGACAAAGCCAAATATTCTCACCCGACTATTAAATTTTAAAACATATAGCCCCATCTGGCCGCCAAAACTGATTTACCAAAACTTGTCTCAGATATCAGGAACCCTGTTAATCCAGCATTTGCATCCTAGGGGAGCAAGTCAAAGTCAAACAGACTCACCCGACTATTTAAACTTAAAACATACAGACTTACGTAGCTGTTAAAACTGTTTTACCAAAACCTTTTTAGATTCCAGGAGCCCCGCTAATCTGGCATGTGCCGCCTAGGGGAGAAAGTCAAAGCCAAATAGTCTCACACGAAACATAAAACATTCAGCCTCACCTGGAAATCAAAATTGCCATACCAAAACTTGTTTCAGATACCAGGAACACTGTTAATCCAGCATTTGCATCCTAGGGGCGCAAGTCAAGGCCAAATAGGCTCAACCGACTATTTAATCTTAAAACATACAGTCTTGCCCAGCTGCCAAAACTGTTTTACCAAACCTTGTCTTAGATTCCAGGAGCCCCGCCAATCTGGCATGTGGACCCTAGGGGCGCAAGTCAAAGCCAAACAGGCTCACCAAACTATTAAATCTTAAAACATACAGCCCCATCTGGCTGCGAAAACTGCTTTACCAAAACTTGCCTTAGAAACCAGGAGCCCTGTTAATCTAGCATTTGCAGTCTAGGGGAGCAAGTCAAAGCAATAATCTCATCCGACTATTAAGTCTGAACACATTCAGCCTCACCTGGAACTCAGAATTGCCTTACCAAAACTTGTCTCAGATTCCAGGAACCCTGGTTATCCAGCATTTGCATCCTAGGGGCGCAAGTCAAAGCCAAACAGGCTCACCGGACTATTAAATCTTAAAACATATAGCCCCATCTGGCCGCCAAAACTGATTTACCAAAACTTGTCTTAGATACCAGAAACCCTGTTATTCCAGCATTTGCATCCTAGGGGCGCAAGTCAAAGCCAAACAAGCTCTTCCGACTATTTAATCTTAAAGCATACAACCTTACCTAGCTGTCAAAACTGTTTTACCAAAACTTGTCTTAGATTCCAGGAGCCCCGCCAATCTGGCATGTGGAGCCTAAGGGAGCAAGTCAAAGCCAAACAGGCTCACCTGACAATTTAATCTTAAAACATACAGACTTACGTAGCTGCCAAAACTGATTTACCAAGACTTGCCTTAGAAACCAGGAGCCCTGTTATTCTAGCATTTGCAGCCTATGGGAGCAAGTCAAAGCAAAATAGTCTCACCCGACTATTAAGTCTTAACACATTCAGTCTCACCTGCTACTCAAAATTGCCTTACCAAAACTTGCTTCAGATACCAGGAACCCTGTTAATCCAGCATTTGCATCCTAGGGGAGCAACTCAAAGCCAAACAGGCTAGACCGACTATTTAATCTTAAAACATACAGTCTTGCCCAGCTGTCAAAACTGTTTCACCAAACCTTGACTTAGATTCCAGGAGCCAAGCCAATCTGGCATGATTTACCAAAACTTGTCTTAGATGCCAGGAACCCTGTTATTCCAGCATTTTCATCCTAGGGGCGCAAGTCAAAGCCAAACACGCTCACCCGACTATTTAATCTTAAAGCATACAGCCTTACCTAGCTGTCAAAACGGTTTTACCAAAACTTGTCTTAGATTCCAGGAGCACCGCCAATCTGGCATGTGCAACCTAGTGGAGCAAGTCAAAGCCAAACAGGCTCATCCGACTATTTAACCCTAAAACATATAGCCCCATCTTGCCGCCAAAACTGATTTACCAAAACTTATCTCAGTTACCAGGAACCCTGTTAATATAGCATTTTCAGCCTAGGGGAGCAGGACAAAGCCAAATATTCTCACCCGACTATTAAATTTTAAAACATATAGCCCCATCTGGCCGCCAAAACTGATTTACCAAAACTTGTCTCAGATATCAGGAACCCTGTTAATCCAGCATTTGCATCCTAGGGGAGCAAGTCAAAGTCAAACAGACTCACCCGACTATTTAAACTTAAAACATACAGACTTACGTAGCTGTTAAAACTGTTTTACCAAAACCTTTTTTAGATTCCAGGAGCCCCGCCAATCTGGCATGTGCCGCCTAGGGGAGAAAGTCAAAGCCAAATAGTCTCACACGAAACATAAAACATTCAGCCTCACCTGCAACTCAAAATTGCCATACTAAAACTTGTTTCGGATACCAGGAACCCTGTTAATCCAGCATTTGCATCCTAGGGGCGCAAGTCAAGGCCAAATAGGCTCAACCGACTATTTAATCTTAAAACATACAGTCTTTCCCAGCTGCCAAAACTGTTTTACTAAACCTTGTCTTAGATACCAGGAGCCCGGCCAATCTGGCATGTGGAGCCTAGGGGAGCAAGTCAAAACCAAACAGGCTCACCCGAGAATTTAATCTTAAAACATACAGACTTACGTAGTTGCCAAAGCTGCTTTACCAAAACTTGTCTTAGATACCAGAAACCCTGTTATTCCAGCATTTGCATCCTAGGGGCGCAAGTCAAAGCCAAACTCGCTCTTCCGACTATTTAATCTTAAAGCATACAACCTTACCTAGCTGTCAAAACTGTTTTACCAAAACTTTTTTTAGATTCCAGGAGCCCCGCCAATCTGGCATGTGGAGCCTAGGGGAGCAAGTCAAAGCCAAACAGGCTCACCTGACAATTTAATCTTAAAACATACAGACTTACGTAGCTGCCAAAACTGCATTACCAAAACTTGCCTTAGAAACCAGGAGCCCTGTTAATCTAGCATTTGCAGCCTATGGGAGCAAGTCAAAGCAAAATAGTCTCACCCGACTATTAAGGTTTAACACATTCAGCCTCACATGGTACTCAAAATTGCCTTACCCAAACTTGTTTCAGATACCAGGAACCCTGTTAATCCAGCATTTGCATCCTAGGGGCGCAACTCAAAGCCAAACAGGCTAGACCGACTATGTAATCTTAAAACATACAGTCTTGCCCAGCTGTCAAAACTGTTTTACCAAACCTTGTCTTAGATTCCAGGAGCCAAGCCAATCTGGCATGTGGAGCCTAAGGGCGCAAGTCAAAGCCAAACAGGCTCACCCGACAATTTAATCTTAAAACATATAGACTTACGTAGTTGCCAAAGCTGCTTTACCAAAACTTGTCTCAGATACCAGGAACCCTGTTAATGCAGCATTTGCATCCTAGGGGCGCAAGTCAAAGCCAAACTGGTTCACCCGACTATTTAATCTTAAAGCATACAGCCTTACCTAGCTGTCAAAACAGTTTTACCAAAACTTGTCTTAGATTCCAGGAGCACCGCCAATCTGGCATGTGCAGCCTAGTGGAGCAAGTCAAAGCCAAACAGGCTCATCTGACTATTTAATCCTAAAACATATAGCCCCATCTGGCCGCCAAAACTGATTTACCAAAACTTATCTCAGTTACCAGGAACCCTGTTAATCTAGTATTTGCAGCCTAGGGGAGCAAGACAAAGCCAAATATTCTCACCCGACTATTAAGTTTTAAAACATATAGCCCCATCTGGCCGCCAAAACTGATTTACCAAAACTTGTCTCAGATATCAGGAACCCTGTTAATCCAGCATTTGCATCCTAGGGGAGCAAGTCAAAGTCAAACAGACTCACGCGACTATTTAAACTTAAAACATACAGACTTACGTAGCTGTTAAAACTGTTTTACCAAAACCTTTTTTAGATTCCAGGAGCCACGCCAATCTGGCATGTGCCGCCTAGGGGAGAAAGTCAAAGCCAAATAGTCTCACACGAAACATAAAATATTCAGCCTCACCTGGAACTCAAAATTGCCATACCAAAACTTGTTTCAGATACCAGGAACCCTGTTAATCCAGCTTTTGCATCCTAGGGGCGCAAGTCAAGGCCAAATAGGCTCAACCGACTATTTAATCTTAAAACATACAGTCTTGCCCAGCTGCCAAAACTGTTTTACCAAACCTTGTCTTAGATTCCAGGAGCCCCGCCAATCTGGCATGTGGAGCCTAGGGGAGCAAGTCAAAACCAAACAGGCTCACCCGAGAATTTAATCTTAAAACATACAGCCCCATCTGGCTGCCAAAACTGCTTTACCAAAACTTGCCTTAGAAACCAGGAGCCCTGTTAATCTAGCATTTGCAGCCTATGGGAGCAAGTCAAAGCCAAATAGTCTCACCCGACTATTAAGTCTTAACACATTCAGCCTCACCTGGTACTCAAAATTGCCTTACCAAAACTTGTTTCACATACCAGGAACCCTGTTAATCCAGCATTTGCATCCTAGGGGCGCAACTCAAAGCCAAACAGGCTAGACCGACTATTTAATCTTAAAACATACAGTCTTGCCCAGCTGTCAAAACTGTTTTACCAAACCTTGTCTTAGATTCCAGGAGCCAAGCCAATCTGGCATGTGGAGCCTAAGGGCTCAAGTCAAAGCCAAACAGGCTCACCCGACAATTTAATCTTAAAACATACAGACTTACGTAGTTGCCAAAGCTGCTTTACCAAAACTTGTCTCAGATACCAGGAACCCTGTTAATGCAGCATTTCCATCCTAGGGGCGCAAGTCAAAGCCAAACAGGCTCACCCGACTCTTTAATCTTAAAGCATACAGCCTTACCTAGCTGTCAAAACTGTTTTACCAAAACTTGTCTTAGATTCCAGGAGCACCGCCAATCTGGCATGTGCAGCCTAGTTGAGCAAGTCAAAGCCAAACAGGCTCATCTGACTAATTAATCCTAAAACATATAGCCCCATCTTGCCGCCAAAACTGATTTACCAAAACTTATCTCAGTTACCAGGAACCCTCTTAATCTAGCATTTGCAGCCTAGGGGAGCAAGACAAAGCCAAATATTCTCACCCGACTATTAAATTTTAAAACATATAGCCCCATCTGGCCGCCAAAACTGATTTACCAAAACTTGTCTCAGATATCAGGAACCCTGTTAATCCAGCATTTGCATCCTAGGGGAGCAATTCAAAGTCAAACAGACTCACCCGACTATTTAAACTTAAAACATACAGACTTACGTAGCTGTTAAAACTGTTTTACCAAAACCTTTTTAGATTCCAGGAGCCCCGCTAATCTGGCATGTGCCGCCTAGGGGAGAAAGTCAAAGCCAAATAGTCTCACACGAAACATAAAACATTCAGCCTCACCTGGAACTCAAAATTGCCATACCAAAACTTGTTTCAGATACCAGGAACACTGTTAATCCAGCATTTGCATCCTAGGGGCGCAAGTCAAGGCCAAATGGGCTCAACCGACTATTTAATCTTAAAACATACAGTCTTGCCCAGCTGCCAAAACTGTTTTACCAAACCTTGTCTTAGATTCCAGAAGCCCCGCCAATCTGGCATGTGGACCCTAGGGGCGCAAGTCAAAGCCAAACAGGCTCACCAAACTATTAAATCTTAAAACATACAGCCCCATCTGGCTGCGAAAACTGCTATACCAAAACTTGCCTTAGAAACCAGGAGCCCTGTTAATCTAGCATTTGCAGTCTAGGGGAGCAAGTCAAAGCAATAATCTCATCCGACTATTAAGTCTGAACACATTCAGCCTCACCTGGAACTCAGAATTGCCTTACCAAAACTTGTCTCAGATTCCAGGAACCCTGGTTATCCAGCATTTGCATCCTAGGGGCGCAAGTCAAAGCCAAACAGGCTCACCGGACTATTAAATCTTAAAACATATAGCCCCATCTGGCCGCCAAAACTGATTTACCAAAACTTGTCTTAGATACCAGAAACCCTGTTATTCCAGCATTTGCATCCTAGGGGCGCAAGTCAAAGCCAAACAAGCTCTTCCGACTATTTAATCTTAAAGCATACAACCTTACCTAGCTGTCAAAACTGTTTTACCAAAACTTGTCTTAGATTCCAGGAGCCCCGCCAATCTGGCATGTGGAGCCTAAGGGAGCAAGTCAAAGCCAAACAGGCTCACCTGACAATTTAATCTTAAAACATACAGACTTACGTAGCTGCCAAAACTGATTTACCAAGACTTGCCTTAGAAACCAGGAGCCCTGTTATTCTAGCATTTGCAGCCTATGGGAGCAAGTCAAAGCAAAATAGTCTCACCCGACTATTAAGTCTTAACACATTCAGTCTCACCTGCTACTCAAAATTGCCTTACCAAAACTTGCTTCAGATACCAGGAACCCTGTTAATCCAGCATTTGCATCCTAGGGGCGCAACTCAAAGCCAAACAGGCTAGACCGACTATTTAATCTTAAAACATACAGTCTTGCCCAGCTGTCAAAACTGTTTTACCAAACCTTGTCTTAGATTCCAGGAGCCAAGCCAATCTGGCATGTGGAGCCTAAGGGCTCAAGTCAAAGCCAAACAGGCTCACCCGACAATTTAATCTTAAAACATACAGACTTACGTAGTTGCCAAAGCTGCTTTACCAAAACTTGTCTCAGATACCAGGAACCCTGTTAATGCAGCATTTCCATCCTAGGGGCGCAAGTCAAAGCCAAACAGGCTCACCCGACTCTTTAATCTTAAAGCATACAGCCTTACCTAGCTGTCAAAACTGTTTTACCAAAACTTGTCTTAGATTCCAGGAGCACCGCCAATCTGGCATGTGCAGCCTAGTTGAGCAAGTCAAAGCCAAACAGGCTCATCTGACTAATTAATCCTAAAACATATAGCCCCATCTTGCCGCCAAAACTGATTTACCAAAACTTATCTCAGTTACCAGGAACCCTCTTAATCTAGCATTTGCAGCCTAGGGGAGCAAGACAAAGCCAAATATTCTCACCCGACTATTAAATTTTAAAACATATAGCCCCATCTGGCCGCCAAAACTGATTTACCAAAACTTGTCTCAGATATCAGGAACCCTGTTAATCCAGCATTTGCATCCTAGGGGAGCAATTCAAAGTCAAACAGACTCACCCGACTATTTAAACTTAAAACATACAGACTTACGTAGCTGTTAAAACTGTTTTACCAAAACCTTTTTTAGATTCCAGGAGCCCCGCTAATCTGGCATGTGCCGCCTAGGGGAGAAAGTCAAAGCCAAATAGTCTCACACGAAACATAAAACATTCAGCCTCACCTGGAACTCAAAATTGCCATACCAAAACTTGTTTCAGATACCAGGAACACTGTTAATCCAGCATTTGCATCCTAGGGGCGCAAGTCAAGGCCAAATAGGCTCAACCGACTATTTAATCTTAAAACATACAGTCTTGCCCAGCTGCCAAAACTGTTTTACCAAACCTTGTCTTAGATTCCAGGAGCCCCGCCAATCTGGCATGTGGACCCTAGGGGCGCAAGTCAAAGCCAAACAGGCTCACCAAACTATTAAATCTTAAAACATACAGCCCCATCTGGCTGCGAAAACTGCTATACCAAAACTTGCCTTAGAAACCAGGAGCCCTGTTAATCTAGCATTTGCAGTCTAGGGGAGCAAGTCAAAGCAATAATCTCATCCGACTATTAAGTCTGAACACATTCAGCCTCACCTGGAACTCAGAATTGCCTTACCAAAACTTGTCTCAGATTCCAGGAACCCTGGTTATCCAGCATTTGCATCCTAGGGGCGCAAGTCAAAGCCAAACAGGCTCACCGGACTATTAAATCTTAAAACATATAGCCCCATCTGGCCGCCAAAACTGATTTACCAAAACTTGTCTTAGATACCAGAAACCCTGTTATTCCAGCATTTGCATCCTAGGGGCGCAAGTCAAAGCCAAACAAGCTCTTCCGACTATTTAATCTTAAAGCATACAACCTTACCTAGCTGTCAAAACTGTTTTACCAAAACTTGTCTTAGATTCCAGGAGCCCCGCCAATCTGGCATGTGGAGCCTAAGGGAGCAAGTCAAAGCCAAACAGGCTCACCTGACAATTTAATCTTAAAACATACAGACTTACGTAGCTGCCAAAACTGATTTACCAAGACTTGCCTTAGAAACCAGGAGCCCTGTTATTCTAGCATTTGCAGCCTATGGGAGCAAGTCAAAGCAAAATAGTCTCACCCGACTATTAAGTCTTAACACATTCAGTCTCACCTGCTACTCAAAATTGCCTTACCAAAACTTGCTTCAGATACCAGGAACCCTGTTAATCCAGCATTTGCATCCTAGGGGCGCAACTCAAAGCCAAACAGGCTAGACCGACTATTTAATCTTAAAACATACAGTCTTGCCCAGCTGTCAAAACTGTTTCACCAAACCTTGACTTAGATTCCAGGAGCCAAGCCAATCTGGCATGATTTACCAAAACTTGTCTTAGATGCCAGGAACCCTGTTATTCCAGCATTTTCATCCTAGGGGCGCAAGTCAAAGCCAAACACGCTCACCCGACTATTTAATCTTAAAGCATACAGCCTTACCTAGCTGTCAAAACGGTTTTACCAAAACTTGTCTTAGATTCCAGGAGCACCGCCAATCTGGCATGTGCAACCTAGTGGAGCAAGTCAAAGCCAAACAGGCTCATCCGACTATTTAACCCTAAAACATATAGCCCCATCTTGCCGCCAAAACTGATTTACCAAAACTTATCTCAGTTACCAGGAACCCTGTTAATCTAGCATTTTCAGCCTAGGGGAGCAGGACAAAGCCAAATATTCTCACCCGACTATTAAATTTTAAAACATATAGCCCCATCTGGCCGCCAAAACTGATTTACCAAAACTTGTCTCAGATATCAGGAACCCTGTTAATCCAGCATTTGCATCCTAGGGGAGCAAGTCAAAGTCAAACAGACTCACCCGACTATTTAAACTTAAAACATACAGACTTACGTAGCTGTTAAAACTGTTTTACCAAAACCTTTTTTAGATTCCAGGAGCCCCGCCAATCTGGCATGTGCCGCCTAGGGGAGAAAGTCAAAGCCAAATAGTCTCACACGAAACATAAAACATTCAGCCTCACCTGGAACTCAAAATTGCCATACCAAAACTTGTTTCGGATACCAGGAACCCTGTTAATCCAGCATTTGCATCCTAGGGGCGCAAGTCAAGGCCAAATAGGCTCAACCGACTATTTAATCTTAAAACATACAGTCTTGCCCAGCTGCCAAAACTGTTTTACTAAACCTTGTCTTAGATACCAGGAGCCCGGCCAATCTGGCATGTGGAGCCTAGGGGAGCAAGTCAAAACCAAACAGGCTCACCCGAGAATTTAATCTTAAAACATACAGCCCCATCTGGCTGCCAAAACTGCTTTACCAAAACTTGCCTTAGAAACCAGGAGCCCTGTTAATCTAGCATTTGCAGCCTAGGGGAGCAAGTCAAAGCAAAATAGTCTCATCCGACTATTAAGTCTGAACACATTCAGCCTCACCTGAAAATCAGAATTGCCTTACCAAAACTTGTCTCAGATTCCAGGAACCCTGGTTATCCAGCATTTGCATCCTAGGGGCGCAAGTCAAAGCCAAACAGGCTCACCCGACTATTAAATCTTAAAACATATAGCCCCATATGGCCGCCAAAACTGATTTACCAAAACTTGTCTTAGATACCAAAAACCCTGTTAATCCAGCATTTGCATCCTAGGGGCACAACTCAAAGCCAAACAGGCTCAACCGACTATTTAATCTTAAAACATACAGTCTTGCCCAGCTGTCTAAACTGTTTTACCAAACCTTGTCTTAGATTCCAGGAGCCAAGCCAATCTGGCATGTGGAGCCTAGGGGAGCAAGTCAAAGCCAATCAGGCCCACCCAACAATTTAATCTTAAAACATACAGACTTACGTAGTTGCCAAAGCTGCTTTACCAAAACTTGTCTCAGATACCAGGAACCCTGTTAATGCAGCATTTGCATCCTAGGGGCGCAAGTCAAAGCCAAACAGGCTCTCCCGACTATTAAATCTTAAAACATATAGCCCCATCTGGCCGCCAAAAATGATTTACCAAAACTTGTCTTAGATGCCAGGAACCCTGTTATTCCAGCATTTTCATCCTAGGGGCGCAAGTCAAAGCCAAACACGCTCACCCGACTATTTAATCTTAAAGCATACAGCCTTACCTAGCTGTCAAAACTGTTTTACCAAAACTTGTCTTAGATTCCAGGAGCATCGCCAATCTGGCATGTGCAGCCTTGTAGAGCAAGTCAAAGCCAAACAGGCTCATCTGACTATTTAATCCTAAAACATATAGCCCCATCTTGCCGCCAAAACTGATTTACCAAAACTTATCTCAGTTACCAGGAACCCTGTTAATCTAGCATTTGCAGCCTAGGGGAAAAGCCAAATATTCTCACCCGACTATTAAATTTTAAAACATATAGCCCCATCTGGCCGCCAAAACTGATTTACCAAAACTTATCTCAGATATCAGGAACCCTGTTAATCCAGCATTTGCATCCTAGGGGAGCAAGTCAAAGTCAAACAGACTCACCCGACTATTTAAACTTAAAACATACAGACTTACGTAGCTGTTAAAACTGTTTTACCAAAACCTTTTTTAGATTCCAGGAGCCCCGCCAATCTGGCATGTGCCGCCTAGGGGAGAAAGTCAAAGCCAAATAGTCTCACACGAAACATAAAACATTTAGCCTCACCTGGAACTCAAAATTGCCATACCAAAACTTGTTTCAGATACCAGGAACCCTGTTAATCCAGCATTTGCATCCTAGGGGCGCAAGTCAAGGCCAAATAGGCTCAACCGACTATTTAATCTTAGAACATACAGTCTTGCCCAGCTGCCAAAACTGTTTTACCAAACCTTGTCTTAGATTCCAGGAGCCCCGCCAATCTGGCATGTGGAGCCTAGGGGAGCAAGTCAAAACCAAACAGGCTCACCCGAGAATTTAATCTTAAAACATACAGTCCCATCTGGCTGCCAAAACTGCTTTACCAAAACTTGCCTTAGAAACCAGGAGCCCTGTTAATCTAGCATTGCAGCCTAGGGGAGCAAGTCAAAGCAAAATAATCTCATCCGACTATTAAGTCTGAACACATTCAGCCTCACCTGGAACTCAGAATTGCCTTACCAAAACTTGTCTCAGATTCCAGGAACCCTGGTTATCCAGCATTTGCATCCTAGGGGCGCAAGTCAAAGCCAAACAGGCTCACCCGACTATTAAATCTTAAAACATATAGCCCCATCTGGCCGCCAAAACTGATTTACCAAAACTTGTCTTAGATACCAGAAACCCTGTTATTCCAGCATTTGCATCCTAGGGGCGCAAGTCAAAGCCAAACACGCTCTTCCGACTATTTAATCTTAAAGCATACAACCTTACCTAGCTGTCAAAGCTGTTTTACCTAAACTTGTCTTAGATTCCAGGAGCCCCGCCAATCTGGCATGTGGAGCCTAGGGGAGCAAGTCAAAGCCAAACAGGCTCACCTGACAATTTAATCTTAAAACATACAGACTTACGTAGCTGCCAGAACTGCTTTACCAAAACTTGCCTCAGATACCAGGAGCCCTGTTATTCTAGCATTTGCAGCCTAAGGGAGCAAGTCAAAGCCAAACAGGCTCACCCGACAATTTAATCTTAAAACATACAGACTTACGTAGTTGCCAAAGCTGCTTTACCAAAACTTGTCTCAGATACCAGGAACCCTGTTAATGCAGCATTTGCATCCTAGGGGCGCAAGCCAAAGCCAAACAGGCTCTCCCGACTATTAAATCTTAAAACATATAGCCCCATCTGGCCGCCAAAAATGATTTACCAAAACTTGTCTTAGATGCCAGGAACCCTGTTATTCCAGCATTTTCATCCTAGGGGCGCAAGTCAAAGCCAAACACGCTCACCCGACTATTTAATCTTAAAGCATACAGCCTTACCTAGCTGTCAAAACGGTTTTACCAAAACTTGTCTTAGATTCCAGGAGCACGGCCAATCTGGCATGTGCACCCTAGTGGAGCAAGTCAAAGCCAAACAGGCTCATCCGACTATTTAATCCTAAAACATATAGCCCCATCTTGCAGCCAAAACTGATTTACCAAAACTTATCTCAGTTACCAGGAGCAAGACAAAGCCAAATATTCGCACCCGACTATTAAATTTTAAAACATATAGCCCCATCTGGCCGCCAAAACTGATTTACCAAAACTTGTCTCAGATATCAGGAACCCTGTTAATCCAGCATTTGCATCCTAGGGGAGCAAGTCAAAGTCAAACAGACTCACCCGACTATTTAAACTTAAAACATACAGACTTACGTAGCTGTTAAAACTGTTTTACCAAAACCTTTTTTAGATTCCAGGAGCCCCGCCAATCTGGCATGTGCCGCCTAGGGGAGAAAGTCAAAGCCAAATAGTCTCACACGAAACATAAAACATTCAGCCTCACCTGGAACTCAAAAATGCCATACCAAAACTTGTTTCAGATACCAGGAACCCTGTTAATCCAGCATTTGCATCCTAGGGGCGCAAGTCAAGGCCAAATAGGCTCAACCGACTATTTAATCTTAAAACATACAGCCCAGCTGCCAAAACTGTTTTACCAAACCATGTCTTCGATTCCAGGAGCCCGGCCAATCTGGCATGTGGAGCCTAGGGGAGCAAGTCAAAACCAAACAGGCTCACCCGAGAATTTAATCTTAAAACATACAGCCCCATCTGGCTGGCAAAACTGCTTTATCAAAACTTGCCTTAGAAGCCAGGAGCCCTGTTAATCTAGCATTTGCAGCCTAGGGGAGCAACTCAAAGCAAAATAGTCTCATCCGACTATTAAGTCTGAACACATTCAGCCTCACCTGAAACTCAGAATTGCCTTACCAAAACTTGTCTCAGATTCCAGGAACCCTGTTATTCCAGCATTTTCATCCTAGGGGCGCAAGTCAAAGCCAAACACGCTCACCCGACTATTTAATCTTAAAGCATACAGCCTTACCTAGCTGTCAAAACTGTTTTACCAAAACTTGTCTTAGATTCCAGGAGCACCGCCAATCTGGCATGTGCAGCCTAGTGGAGCAAGTCAAAGCCAAACACGCTCATCCGACTATTAAGTCTTAAAACATTCAGCCTCACCTGGAACTCAAAATTGCCATACCAAAACTTGTTTCAGATACCAGGAACAATGTTAATCCAGCATTTGCATCCTTGGGGCGCAAGTCAAAGCCAAACAGGCTCACCCGACTATTAAATCTTAAAACATATAGCCCCATCTGGCCGCCAAAACTGATTCACGAAAACTTGTCTTAGATACCAGGAACCCTGTTATTCCAGCATTTACATCCTAGGGGCGCAAGTCAAAGCCAAACACGCTCACCCGACTATTTAATCTTAAAGCATACAGCCTTACCTAGCTGTCAAAACTGTTTTACCTAAACTTGTCTAAGATTCCAGGAGCCCCGCCAATCTGGCATGTGGAGCCTAGGGGAGCAAGTCAAAGCCAAACAGACTCACCCGACATTTTAATCTTAAAACATACAGACTTACGTAGTTGCCGAAGCTGCTTTACTAAAACTTGTCTCAGATACCAGGAACCCTGCTAATGCAGCATTTGCATCCTAGGGGCGCAAGTCAAAGCCAAATAGGCTCACCCGACTATTAAATCTTAAAACATACAGTCTTGCCCAGCTGTCAAAACGGTTTTACCAAAACTTGTCTTAGATTCCAGGAGCACCGCCAATCTGGCATGTGCACCCTAGTGGTGCAAGTCAAAGCCAAACAGGCTCATCCGACTATTTAATCTTAAAACATACAGACTTACGTAGTTGCCAAAGCTGCTTTACCAAAACTTGTCTCAGATACCAGGAACCCTGTTAATGCAGCATTTGCATCCTAGGGGCGCAAGTCAAAGCCAAACACGCTCACCCGACTATTTAATCGTAAAGCATACAGCCTTACCTAGCTACCAAAACTGCTTTACCAAAACTTGCCTTAGATACTAGGAGGCCTGTTAATCTAGCATTTGCAGCCTAGGGGAGCAAGTCAAAGCAAAATAGTCTCACCCGACTATTAAGTCTTAACACATTCAGCCTCACCTGGAACTCAAAATTGCCTTACCAAAACTTGTTTCAGATACCAGGAACCCTGTTAATCCAGCATTTGCATCCTAGGGGCGCAACTCAAAGCCAAACAGGCTCAACCGACTATTTAATCTTAAAACATACAGTCTTGCCCAGCTGTCAAAACTGTTTTACCAAACCTTGTCTTAGATTCTAGGAGCCAAGCCAATCTGGCATGTGGAGCCTAGGGGAGCAAGTCAAAGCCAATCAGCCTCACCCAACAATTTGATCTTAAAACATACAGACTTACGTAGTTGCCAAAGCTGCTTTACCAAGACTTGTCTCAGATACCAGGAACCCTGTTAATGCAGCATTTGCATCCTAGGGGCGCAAGTCAAAGCCAAACAGGCTCACCCGACTATTAAATCTTAAAACATATAGCCCCATCTGGCCGCAAAAACTGATTTCCCAAAACTTGTCTCAGATACCAGGAACCCTGTAAATGCAGCATTTGCATCCTAGGGGCGCAAGTCAAAGCCAAACACGCTCACCCGACAATTTAATCTTAAAACATACAGACTTAAGTAGCTGCCAAAACAGCTTTACCAAAACTTGCCTTAGAAACCAGGAACCCTGTTATTCCATCATTTGCATCCTAGGGGCGCAAGTCAAAGCCAAACACGCTCACCCGACTATTTAATCTTAAAGCATATAGCCTTACCTAGCTGTCAAAACTGTTTTACCAAAACTTGTCTTAGATTCCAGGAGCCCCGCCAATCTGGCATGTGGAGCCTAGGGGAGCAAGTCAAAGCCAAACAGGCTCACCCGAAAATTTAATCTTAAAACATACAGACTTACGTAGCTGCCAAAACTGCTTTACCAAAACTTGCCTTAGAAACCCGGAACCCTGTTATTCCATCATTTGCATCCTAGGGGCGCAAGTCAAAGCCAAACACGCTCACCCGACTATTTAATCTTAAAGCATACAGCCTTACCTAGCTGTCAAAACTGTTTTACCAAAACTTGTCTTAGATTCCAGGAGCCCCGCCAATCTGGCATGTGGAGCCTAGGAGAGCAAGTCAAAGGCAAATAGCCTCACCCGACTATTAAATCTTAAAACATACAACCCCATCTGGCCGCCGGAACTGATTTACCAAAACTTGTCTTAGATACCAGGAACCCTGTTATTCCAGCATTTGCATCCTAGGGGAGCAAGTCATAGCCAAATAGCCTCACCCGACTATTAAATCTTAAAACATATAGCCCCATTTGGCCGCCAAAACTGATATACCAATACTTGCCTTAGATACCAGGAACCCTGTTATTCCAGCATTTGCATTCTAGGGGCGCAAGTCAAAGCCAAACAAGCTCACCCGACTATTTAATCTTAAAGCATACAGCCTTACCTAGCTGTCAAAACTGTTTTACCAAAACTTGTCTTAGATTCCAGGAGCCCCGCCAATCTGGCATGTTGAGCCTAGGGGAGCAACCCCGACAATTTAATCTTAAAACATACAGACTTACGTAGCTGCCAAAACGGCTTTACCAAAACTTGCATTAGAAACCAGGAGCCCTGTTAATCTAGCATTTGCAGCCTATGGGAGCAAGTCAAAGCCAAATAGTCTCACCCGACTATTAAGTCTTAACACATTCAGCCTCACCTGGAACTCAAAATTGCCTTACCAAAACTTGTTTCAGATACCAGGAACCCTGTTAATCCAGCATTTGCATCCTAGGGGCGCATCTCAAAGCCAAACAGGCTAAACCGACTATTTAATCTTAAAACATACAGTCTTGCCCAGCTGTCAAAACTGTTTTACCAAACCTTGTATCAGATTCCAGGAGCCAAGCCAATCTGGCCTGTGGAGCCTACGGGAGCAAGTCAAAGCCAAACAGGCTCACCCGACAATTTAATCTTAAAACATACAGACTTCCGTAGCTGCCAAAGCAGCTTTACCAAAACTTGCCTTAGAAACCAGGAACCCTGTTATTCCATCATTTGCATCCTAGGGGCGCAAGTCAAAGCCAAACACGCTCACCCGACTATTTAATCTTAAAGCATACAGCCTTACTTAGCTGTCAAAACTGTTTTACCAGAACTTGTCTTAGATTCCAGGAGCCCCGCCAATCTGGCATGTGGAGCCTAGGGGAGCAAGTCAAAGCCAAATAGCCTCACCCGACTAATAAATCTTAAAACATACAAACCCACCTGGCCGCCAAAACTGATTTACCAAAACTTGTCTTAGATACCAGGAACCCTGTTATTCCAGCATTTGCATCCTAGGGGAGCAAGTCATAGCCAAATAGCCTCACCCGACTATTAAATCTTAAAACATATTTATTTATTTTTATTTATTTATTTTATTTTATTATTGGTCGACAAAACGAGTGTCTTCCTCATTATTCATATTATACATACAGTAGATAATGAACTTATATGCTAAAAGCCTAGTTAGAAAACACAGTTCTCTAAATAGCATCACCGACCGATGGAGGTGTTTTATTTGGCAGCCCGGCCAGCTGTGCCTCTTTTCACAGCTAAATTTGTCAGTGACGCTATAAGAGCCTACATCAAAGCTGAAGGGTGTAAGTAGGAAAAAAGTGTTCTTATGTAAAATTAAAAATAATCTTAGTTTGGTATGTTAATTAATAAAATACAATAAATAGGAAAAAGGAAAGTAAGAAGATTGTTAATAAAGTAAAGACATGTAAGCTAGATAGATATATAGAGTGTTAAGTAGATAGGATAGAGAGAAAAGTAATGGGAAATCACCGACCCGGTGGGGGAAAATTTACAGCCTGTCCGGCAAGCTATGCCCCTGCTCATAGCTGGGAATGGTCGGTGACTTCCCGAAGGTATCCTGAAAGCAACGATTTTATTAGGGGTAGAGAAAGTTCGGTAGAGAAAACGTGATGTAAACTATTATAATTTTTACACAGCACGCGAAAAGGATTGTGCATAGCGTAGTCTGTTGTGCACGTAGACAGGAATAAGGGGCGGTAATTTCTGGTTGGTCTAGACGGAACAGAGAATTGAAGACGCCCTAGCAGAAAAGGAGAATCTATATCGCCAATAATCAACTTATGTAGAAGGACAACACCGAGAATTGTCCTACGGTTGGTTAACGACGGAAGGTTAAGAAGAAGCAGCCTGCCCCATTTGGCCGCCAAAACTGATATACCAATACTTGCCTTAGATACCAGGAACCCTATTATTCCAGCATTTGCATTCTAGGGGCGCAAGTCAAAGCCAAACAAGCTCACCCGACTATTTAATCTTAAAGCATACAGCCTTACCTAGCTGTCAAAACTGTTTTACCAAAACTTGTCTTAGATTCCAGGAGCCCCGCCAATCTGGCATGTTGAGCCTAGGGGAGCAACCCCGACAATTTAATATTAAAACATACAGACTTACGTAGCTGCCAAAACGGCTTTACCAAAACTTGCATTAGAAACCAGGAGCCCTGTTAATCTAGCATTTGCAGCCTATGGGAGCAAGTCAAAGCCAAATAGTCTCACCCGACTATTAAGTCTTAACACATTCAGCCTCACCTGGAACTCAAAATTGCCTTACCAAAACTTGTTTCAGATACCAGGAACCCTGTTAATCCAGCATTTGCATCCTAGGGGCGCATCTCAAAGCCAAACAGGCTAAACCGACTATTTAATCTTAAAACATACAGTCTTGCCCAGCTGTCAAAACTGTTTTACCAAACCTTGTCTCAGATTCCAGGAGCCAAGCCAATCTGGCCTGTGGAGCCTACGGGAGCAAGTCAAAGCCAAACAGGCTCACCCGACAATTTAATCTTAAAACATACAGACTTCCGTAGCTGCCAAAGCAGCTTTACCAAAACTTGCCTTAGAAACCAGGAACCCTGTTATTCCATCATTTGCATCCTAGGGGCGCAAGTCAAAGCCAAACACGCTCACCCGACTATTTAATCTTAAAGCATACAGCCTTACTTAGCTGTCAAAACTGTTTTACCAGAACTTGTCTTAGATTCCAGGAGCCCCGCCAATCTGGCATGTGGAGCCTAGGGGAGCAAGTCAAAGCCAAATAGCCTCACCCGACTAATAAATCTTAAAACATACAAACCCACCTGGCCGCCAAAACTGATTTACCAAAACTTGTCTTAGATACCAGGAACCCTGTTATTCCACCATTTGCATCCTAGGGGAGCAAGGCAAAGTCAAATAGCCTCACCCGACTATTAAATCTTAAAACATATAGCCCCATTTGGCCGCCAAAACTGATTTACCTAAACTTGTCTTAGATACCAGGAACCCTGTTATGCCAGCATTTGCATCCTAGGGGCGCAAGTCAAAACCAAACACGCTCACCTGACTATTTAATTTTAAGGCATACAGCCTTACCTAGCTGTCAAAACTGTTTTACCAAAACTTGTCTTAGATTCCAGGAGCCCCGCCAATCTGGCATGTGGAGCCTAGGGGAGCAAGTCAAAGCCAAACAGGCTCACCCGACAATTTAATCTTAAAACATACAGACTTACGTAGCTGCCAAAACAGCTTTACCAAAACTTGCCTTAGAAACCAGGAACCCTGTTATTCCATCATCTGCATCCTAGGGGCGCAAGTCAAAGCCAAACACGCTCACCCGACTATTTAATCTTAAAGCATACAGCCTAACCTAGCTGTCAAAACTGTTTTATCAAAACTTGTCTTAGATTCCAGGAGCCCCGCCAATCTGGCATGTGGAGACTAGGGGAGCAAGTCAAAGCCAAATAGCCTCACCCGACTATTAAATCTTAAAACATACAACCCCATCTGGCCGCCGGAACTGATTTACCAAAACTTGTCTTAGATACCAGGAGCCCTGTTAATCTAGTATTTGCATCCTAGGTGAGCTAGGCAAAGCCAAATAGCCTCACCCGACTATTAAATCTTAAAACATATAGCCCCATTTGGCCACCAAAACTGATTTACCAAAACTTGTCTTAGATACCAGGAACCCTGTTATTCCAGCATTTGCATCCTAGGGGCGCAAGTCAAAGCCAAACACGCTCACCCGACTATTTAATCTTAAAGCATACAGCCTTACCTAGCTGTCAAAACTGTTTTACCAAAACTTGTCTTAGATTCCAGGAGCCCCGCCAATCTGGCATGTGCAGCCTAGTGGAGCAAGTCAAAGCCAAACACGCTCATCCGACTATTTAATCCTATAACATATAGCCCCATCTTGCCGCCAAAACTGATTTACCAAAACTTATCTCAGTTACCAGGAACCCTGTTAATCTAGCATTTGCAGCCTAGGGGAGCAAGACAAAGCCAAATAGTCTCACCCGACTATTAAATTTTAAAACATATAGACCCATCTGGCCGCCAAAACTGATTTACCAAAACTTGTCTCAGATACCAGGAATCCTGTTAATCCAGCATTTGCATCCTAGGGGAGCAAGTCAAAGTCAAACAGACTCACCCGACTATTTAATCCTAAAACATATAGCCCCATCTTGCCGCCAAAACTGATTTACCAAAACTTATCTCAGTTACCAGGAACCCTGTTAATCTAGCATTTGCAGCCTAGGGGAGCAAGACAAAGACAAATAGCCTCACCCGACAAGTAAATCTTAACACATTCAGCCTCACCTGGAACTCAAAATTGCCTTACCAAAACTTGTATCAGATACCAGGAACCCTGTTAATCCAGCATTTCCATCCTAGGGGCGCATGTCAAAGCCAAACAGGCTCACCCGACTATTAAATCTTAAAACATATAGCCCCATCTGGCCGCCAAAACTGATTTACCAAAACTTGTCTTAGATACCATGAACCCTGTTATTCCAGCATTTGGATCCTAGGCGAGCAAGGCAAAGCCAAATAGCCTCACCCGACTATTAAATCTTAAAACATACAGCACCATTAGGCCGCCAAAACTGATTTACCAAAACTTTTCTCAGATACCAGGAACCCTGTTAAACCAGCATTTGCATCCTAGGGGAGCAAGTCAAAGTCAAACAGACTAACCTTAAAACATATTGCCCCATCTGGGCGCCAAAACTGATTTACCAAAACTTGTCTCAGATACCAGGAACCCTGTTAATCCAGCATTTGCATCCTAGAGGAGCAAGTCAAAGTCAAACAGACTCACCCGACTATTTAACCTTAAAACATACAGACTTACGTAGCTGTCAAAACTGTTTTACCAAAAAAATTTTTAGATTCCAGGAGCCCCGCCAATCTGGCATGTGCAGCCTAGGGAAGCAAGTCAAAGCCAAACAGGCTCATCCGACTATTTAATCCTAAAGCATATAGCCCTATCTGGCCGCCAAAACTGATTTACCAAAACTTGTCTCAGATACCTAGAGCCCTGTTAATTTAGCATTTGCAGCCTAAGTTAGCAAGACAAAGCCAAATAGCCTCACCCGACTATTAAATCTTAAAACATACAACCCCATCTGGCCGCCGGAACTGATTTACCAAAACTTGTCTTAGATACCAGGAACCCTGTTATTCCAGCATTTGCATCCTAGGTGAGCAAGGCAAAGCCAAATAGCCTCACCCGTCTATTAAATCTTAAAACATATAGCCCCATTTGGCCGCAAAACTGATTTACCAAAACTTGTCTTAGATACCAGGAACCCTGTTATTCCAGCATTTGCATCCTAGGGGCGCAAGTCAAAGCCAAACACGCTCACCCGACTATTTAATCTTAAAGCATACAGCCTTACCTAGCTGTCAAAACTGTTTTACCAAAACTTGTCTTAGATTCCAGGAGCCCCGCCAATCTGGCATGTGGAGCCTAGGGGAGCAACTCAAAGCCAAACAGGCTCACCCGACAATTTAATCTTAAAACCTACAGACTTACGTAGCTGCCAAAACTGCTTTACCAAAACTAGCCTTAGAAGCCAGGAGCCCTGTTAATCTAGTATTTGCAGCCTAGGGGAGCAAGTCAAAGCCAAACAGGCTCACCCGACAATTTAATCTTAAAACATACAGACTTACGTAGCTGCCAAAACAGCTTTACCAAAACTTGCCTTAGAAACCAGGAGCCCTGTTATTCCATCATTTGCATCCTAGGGGCGCAAGTCAAAGCGAAACACGCTCACCCGACTATTTAATCTTAAAGCATACAGCCTAACCTAGCTGTCAAAACTGTTTTACCAAAACTTGTCTTAGATTCCAGGAGCCCCGCCAATCTGGTATGTGGAGCCTAGGGGAGCAAGTCAAAGCCAAATAGCCTCACCCGACTATTAAATCTTAAAACATACAACCCCATCTGGCCGCCGGAACTGATTTACCAAAACTTGTCTTAGATACCAGGAACCCTGTTATTCCAGCATTTGCATCCTAGGTGAGCAAGGCAAAGCCAAATAGCCTCACCCGTCTATTAAATCTTAAAACATATAGCCCCATTTGGCCGCAAAACTGATTTACCAAAACTTGTCTTAGATACCAGGAACCCTGTTATTCCAGCATTTGCATCCTAGGGGCGCAAGTCAAAGCCAAACACGCTCACCCGACTATTTAATCTTAAAGCATACAGCCTTACCTAGCTGTCAAAACTGTTTTACCAAAACTTGTCTTAGATTCCAGGAGCCCCGCCAATCTGGCATGTGGAGCCTAGGGGAGCAACTCAAAGCCAAACAGGCTCACCCGACAATTTAATCTTAAAACCTACAGACTTACGTAGCTGCCAAAACTGCTTTACCAAAAATAGCCTTAGAAGCCAGGAGCCCTGTTAATCTAGTATTTGCAGCCTAGGGGCGCAAGTCAAAGCCAAACACGCTCACCCGACTATTTAATCTTAAAGCATACAGCCTTACCTAGCTGTCAAAACTGTTTTACCAAAACTTGTCTTAGATTCCAGGAGCACCGCCAATCTGGCATGTGCAGCCTAGTGGAGCAAGTCAAAGCCAAACGCGCTCATCCGACTATTTAATCCTAAAACATATAGCCCCATCTTGCCGCCAAAACTGATTTATCAAAACTTATCTCAGTTACCAGGAACCCCGTTAATCTAGCATTTGCAGCCTAGGGAAGCAAGTCAAAGCCAAATAGCCTCACCCGACTATTAAATCTTAAAACATACAACCCCATATGGCCGCCAAAACTGATTTACCAAAACTTGTCTTAGATACCATGAACCCTGTTATTCCAGCATTTGGATCCTAGGGGAGCAAGGCAAAGTCAAACAGACTCACCCGACTATTAAATCTTAAAACATATTTATTTATTTTTATTTATTTATTTTATTTTATTATTGGTCGACAAAACGAGTGTCTTCCTCATTATTCATATTATACATACAGTAGATAATGAACTTATATGCTAAAAGCCTAGTTAGAAAACACAGTTCTCTAAATAGCATCACCGACCGATGGAGGTGTTTTATTTGGCAGCCCGGCCAGCTGTGCCTCTTTTCACAGCTAAATTTGTCAGTGACGCTATAAGAGCCTACATCAAAGCTGAAGGGTGTAAGTAGGAAAAAAGTGTTCTTATGTAAAATTAAAAATAATCTTAGTTTGGTATGTTAATTAATAAAATACAATAAATAGGAAAAAGGAAAGTAAGAAGATTGTTAATAAAGTAAAGACATGTAAGCTAGATAGATATATAGAGTGTTAAGTAGATAGGATAGAGAGAAAAGTAATGGGAAATCACCGACCCGGTGGGGGAAAATTTACAGCCTGTCCGGCAAGCTATGCCCCTGCTCATAGCTGGGAATGGTCGGTGACTTCCCGAAGGTATCCTGAAAGCAACGATTTTATTAGGGGTAGAGAAAGTTCGGTAGAGAAAACGTGATGTAAACTATTATAATTTTTACACAGCACGCGAAAAGGATTGTGCATAGCGTAGTCTGTTGTGCACGTAGACAGGAATAAGGGGCGGTAATTTCTGGTTGGTCTAGACGGAACAGAGAATTGAAGACGCCCTAGCAGAAAAGGAGAATCTATATCGCCAATAATCAACTTATGTAGAAGGACAACACCGAGAATTGTCCTACGGTTGGTTAACGACGGAAGGTTAAGAAGAAGCAGCCTGCCCCATTTGGCCGCCAAAACTGATATACCAATACTTGCCTTAGATACCAGGAACCCTATTATTCCAGCATTTGCATTCTAGGGGCGCAAGTCAAAGCCAAACAAGCTCACCCGACTATTTAATCTTAAAGCATACAGCCTTACCTAGCTGTCAAAACTGTTTTACCAAAACTTGTCTTAGATTCCAGGAGCCCCGCCAATCTGGCATGTTGAGCCTAGGGGAGCAACCCCGACAATTTAATATTAAAACATACAGACTTACGTAGCTGCCAAAACGGCTTTACCAAAACTTGCATTAGAAACCAGGAGCCCTGTTAATCTAGCATTTGCAGCCTATGGGAGCAAGTCAAAGCCAAATAGTCTCACCCGACTATTAAGTCTTAACACATTCAGCCTCACCTGGAACTCAAAATTGCCTTACCAAAACTTGTTTCAGATACCAGGAACCCTGTTAATCCAGCATTTGCATCCTAGGGGCGCATCTCAAAGCCAAACAGGCTAAACCGACTATTTAATCTTAAAACATACAGTCTTGCCCAGCTGTCAAAACTGTTTTACCAAACCTTGTCTCAGATTCCAGGAGCCAAGCCAATCTGGCCTGTGGAGCCTACGGGAGCAAGTCAAAGCCAAACAGGCTCACCCGACAATTTAATCTTAAAACATACAGACTTCCGTAGCTGCCAAAGCAGCTTTACCAAAACTTGCCTTAGAAACCAGGAACCCTGTTATTCCATCATTTGCATCCTAGGGGCGCAAGTCAAAGCCAAACACGCTCACCCGACTATTTAATCTTAAAGCATACAGCCTTACTTAGCTGTCAAAACTGTTTTACCAGAACTTGTCTTAGATTCCAGGAGCCCCGCCAATCTGGCATGTGGAGCCTAGGGGAGCAAGTCAAAGCCAAATAGCCTCACCCGACTAATAAATCTTAAAACATACAAACCCACCTGGCCGCCAAAACTGATTTACCAAAACTTGTCTTAGATACCAGGAACCCTGTTATTCCACCATTTGCATCCTAGGGGAGCAAGGCAAAGTCAAATAGCCTCACCCGACTATTAAATCTTAAAACATATAGCCCCATTTGGCCGCCAAAACTGATTTACCTAAACTTGTCTTAGATACCAGGAACCCTGTTATGCCAGCATTTGCATCCTAGGGGCGCAAGTCAAAACCAAACACGCTCACCTGACTATTTAATTTTAAGGCATACAGCCTTACCTAGCTGTCAAAACTGTTTTACCAAAACTTGTCTTAGATTCCAGGAGCCCCGCCAATCTGGCATGTGGAGCCTAGGGGAGCAAGTCAAAGCCAAACAGGCTCACCCGACAATTTAATCTTAAAACATACAGACTTACGTAGCTGCCAAAACAGCTTTACCAAAACTTGCCTTAGAAACCAGGAACCCTGTTATTCCATCATCTGCATCCTAGGGGCGCAAGTCAAAGCCAAACACGCTCACCCGACTATTTAATCTTAAAGCATACAGCCTAACCTAGCTGTCAAAACTGTTTTATCAAAACTTGTCTTAGATTCCAGGAGCCCCGCCAATCTGGCATGTGGAGACTAGGGGAGCAAGTCAAAGCCAAATAGCCTCACCCGACTATTAAATCTTAAAACATACAACCCCATCTGGCCGCCGGAACTGATTTACCAAAACTTGTCTTAGATACCAGGAGCCCTGTTAATCTAGTATTTGCATCCTAGGTGAGCTAGGCAAAGCCAAATAGCCTCACCCGACTATTAAATCTTAAAACATATAGCCCCATTTGGCCACCAAAACTGATTTACCAAAACTTGTCTTAGATACCAGGAACCCTGTTATTCCAGCATTTACATCCTAGGGGCGCAAGTCAAAGCCAAACACGCTCACCCGACTATTTAATCTTAAAGCATACAGCCTTACCTAGCTGTCAAAACTGTTTTACCAAAACTTGTCTTAGATTCCAGGAGCACCGCCAATCTGGCATGTGCAGCCTAGTGGAGCAAGTCAAAGCCAAACACGCTCATCCGACTATTTAATCCTATAACATATAGCCCCATCTTGCCGCCAAAACTGATTTACCAAAACTTATCTCAGTTACCAGGAACCCTGTTAATCTAGCATTTGCAGCCTAGGGGAGCAAGACAAAGCCAAATAGTCTCACCCGACTATTAAATTTTAAAACATATAGACCCATCTGGCCGCCAAAACTGATTTACCAAAACTTGTCTCAGATACCAGGAATCCTGTTAATCCAGCATTTGCATCCTAGGGGAGCAAGTCAAAGTCAAACAGACTCACCCGACTATTTAATCCTAAAACATATAGCCCCATCTTGCCGCCAAAACTGATTTACCAAAACTTATCTCAGATACCAGGAACCCTGTTAATCTAGCATTTGCAGCCTAGGGGAGCAAGACAAAGACAAATAGCCTCACCCGACAAGTAAATCTTAACACATTCAGCCTCACCTGGAACTCAAAATTGCCTTACCAAAACTTGTCTCAGATACCAGGAACCCTGTTAATCCAGCATTTCCATCCTAGGGGCGCATGTCAAAGCCAAACAGGCTCACCCGACTATTAAATCTTAAAACATATAGCCCCATCTGGCCGCCAAAACTGATTTACCAAAACTTGTCTTAGATACCATGAACCCTGTTATTCCAGCATTTGGATCCTAGGCGAGCAAGGCAAAGCCAAATAGCCTCACCCGACTATTAAATCTTAAAACATACAGCACCATTAGGCCGCCAAAACTGATTTACCAAAACTTTTCTCAGATACCAGGAACCCTGTTAAACCAGCATTTGCATCCTAGGGGAGCAAGTCAAAGTCAAACAGACTAACCTTAAAACATATTGCCCCATCTGGGCGCCAAAACTGATTTACCAAAACTTGTCTCAGATACCAGGAACCCTGTTAATCCAGCATTTGCATCCTAGAGGAGCAAGTCAAAGTCAAACAGACTCACCCGACTATTTAACCTTAAAACATACAGACTAAAGTAGCTGTCAAAACTGTTTTACCAAAAAAATTTTTAGATTCCAGGAGCCCCGCCAATCTGGCATGTGCAGCCTAGGGAAGCAAGTCAAAGCCAAACAGGCTCATCCGACTATTTAATCCTAAAGCATATAGCCCTATCTGGCCGCCAAAACTGATTTACCAAAACTTGTCTCAGATACCTAGAGCCCTGTTAATTTAGCATTTGCAGCCTAAGTTAGCAAGACAAAGCCAAATAGCCTCACCCGACTATTAAATCTTAAAACATACAACCCCATCTGGCCGCCGGAACTGATTTACCAAAACTTGTCTTAGATACCAGGAACCCTGTTATTCCAGCATTTGCATCCTAGGTGAGCAAGGCAAAGCCAAATAGCCTCACCCGTCTATTAAATCTTAAAACATATAGCCCCATTTGGCCGCAAAACTGATTTACCAAAACTTGTCTTAGATACCAGGAACCCTGTTATTCCAGCATTTGCATCCTAGGGGCGCAAGTCAAAGCCAAACACGCTCACCCGACTATTTAATCTTAAAGCATACAGCCTTACCTAGCTGTCAAAACTGTTTTACCAAAACTTGTCTTAGATTCCAGGAGCCCCGCCAATCTGGCATGTGGAGCCTAGGGGAGCAACTCAAAGCCAAACAGGCTCACCCGACAATTTAATCTTAAAACCTACAGACTTACGTAGCTGCCAAAACTGCTTTACCAAAACTAGCCTTAGAAGCCAGGAGCCCTGTTAATCTAGTATTTGCAGCCTAGGGGAGCAAGTCAAAGCCAAACAGGCTCACCCGACAATTTAATCTTAAAACATACAGACTTACGTAGCTGCCAAAACAGCTTTACCAAAACTTGCCTTAGAAACCAGGAGCCCTGTTATTCCATCATTTGCATCCTAGGGGCGCAAGTCAAAGCGAAACACGCTCACCCGACTATTTAATCTTAAAGCATACAGCCTAACCTAGCTGTCAAAACTGTTTTACCAAAACTTGTCTTAGATTTCAGGAGCCCCGCCAATCTGGTATGTGGAGCCTAGGGGAGCAAGTCAAAGCCAAATAGCCTCACCCGACTATTAAATCTTAAAACATACAACCCCATCTGGCCGCCGGAACTGATTTACCAAAACTTGTCTTAGATACCAGGAACCCTGTTATTCCAGCATTTGCATCCTAGGTGAGCAAGGCAAAGCCAAATAGCCTCACCCGTCTATTAAATCTTAAAACATATAGCCCCATTTGGCCGCAAAACTGATTTACCAAAACTTGTCTTAGATACCAGGAACCCTGTTATTCCAGCATTTGCATCCTAGGGGCGCAAGTCAAAGCCAAACACGCTCACCCGACTATTTAATCTTAAAGCATACAGCCTTACCTAGCTGTCAAAACTGTTTTACCAAAACTTGTCTTAGATTCCAGGAGCCCCGCCAATCTGGCATGTGGAGCCTAGGGGAGCAACTCAAAGCCAAACAGGCTCACCCGACAATTTAATCTTAAAACCTACAGGCTTACGTAGCTGCCAAAACTGCTTTACCAAAACTAGCCTTAGAAGCCAGGAGCCCTGTTAATCTAGTATTTGCAGCCTAGGGGCGCAAGTCAAAGCCAAACACGCTCACCCGACTATTTAATCTTAAAGCATACAGCCTTACCTAGCTGTCAAAACTGTTTTACCAAAACTTGTCTTAGATTCCAGGAGCACCGCCAATCTGGCATGTGCAGCCTAGTGGAGCAAGTCAAAGCCAAACGCGCTCATCCGACTATTTAATCCTAAAACATATAGCCCCATCTTGCCGCCAAAACTGATTTATCAAAACTTATCTCAGTTACCAGGAACCCCGTTAATCTAGCATTTGCAGCCTAGGGAAGCAAGTCAAAGCCAAATAGCCTCACCCGACTATTAAATCTTAAAACATACAACCCCATATGGCCGCCAAAACTGATTTACCAAAACTTGTCTTAGATACCATGAACCCTGTTATTCCAGCATTTGGATCCTAGGGGAGCAAGGCAAAGTCAAACAG